>CAMZMU010000078.1:23719663-24462818 GCA_947311845.1 Poa pratensis
ATCTTCTTGCGGCGGATCTGGTCAACGTTCTGGATCCAGACGGTGGTGGTGCGAGCGATGCGGACGACGGAGCTGGATGGAGGCTCTTCGGGGTTCGAGTACGACGACTTCCCGTCCGCTTGGGGGCTTCCTCCGATCCAAGGTTTCTTGGAGGTTGCGGCGGCGGCGCGTTTCGTCACGTTCTCTGCGCGGCGCCGCATCGTGAGAAGGACTTGTGTGTAATTTCTTTCTTTGTGGAGGTCTTTTCTGCCTACTCGCTGTAATCACTGTTTGTATCCTCGCAAAAAAAAAAAACACAGCAACAACTGAACAAAGCGTATTCCTCCCTGTACCCGAGATTCTACGATGAATTGTCAACACAACCAACGCAACACAACCAGGCAACCAAACAAAAAAAAGGAGAGGAGCACAAGGCTGGAATACCGCGTACGCGCAGGACGAACAAAATTTCCCATCCCCATGCACCTTTTTCCTCTGGATTTCCCTTTTTTTTCCCTGTAAAGAATAGCCGGAATAATATCCACATGTACACAACAAGCACAGCAGAAGAGGATCCATGCAAGGGCAAGGAGAAGAGACAAATGGAAGCGACCGGGCAGGGGAGGCGGGCCCGGTGTTTTCCTGTCCCGTGCCATCAATCCTAAAGTTCTGCTCTCCGATGATCTAGTCAGTTAACAAGGGCATTCTCGGCAACAAAATGCAGAGGAAGCTTCTTGTTAGTGGTTCCTTGTCACACTAGCCACTAGGCACATATACACACACAGAGAAAGCTCGCGGGTCACTTCTGTCAATTCCTACTAGTCCCTACCTAGCCTGCTGCGTCGAATCCGACGGGATGATGGGCGGAAGATCACAGGCGCGCCGTACTGCGGGTGGAGCAGCATGAGCACCGTCGGCGCGTGCACGTACTTGGGCGACGGCCTGAACTCGAACCGCTGGAGGAGGACGGCGCCGGTGAGCTTGGCCTCGAGGAGCGCCAGGTTCTGGCCGATGCACATCCGGGACCCGAGCCCGAACGGGATGAAGGCCAGCGGGTGCGTCGCCGCCCGGGCCGCGCCGCCGGCGAACCCGCCGGGTTGAACTGCGCGGCGTCGGCGCCCCAGAACCGGGCGTCGTGGTGGATCGCCATGATCGGGATCAGCAGCTCCGTTCGCGCGGGATCGCCATGTCGCCCAGGGTCACGTCCACCTTGGCCCGCCGGATGGGCCACCGCCGGTTTGGTACAGCCTCAGCGTCTCGTTCAGATCATCCCCAGCTGGAAAAAACACACGGAGAAGAACACAACGTGAGGCTTTTCGTTCTTTCTTAGGTTGTTGTTGTCCTAGCTAAGTTACCGAAACGCCCCTCCGGCAAAAAAAGATCGTTCGGGTACTTTCGGTGTCTCTCGATCGATCGGAACAGTGGTCTGTGGGTGGCGTACCGTTTTCAGCTTGTGGAGGTGCTCCTTGGTGGGGAGCTCGCCGGGCCGCAGACGGCGACGACCTCCTGCCGCGCGCGGGCCTGCCAGTCCGGGTGCATGGCCAGCAGCACGGTGGCCAGGTCAGCAGGTTGGTGGTCGTCTGCTTGCCGGCGAAGAAGAACGTCTTGCACTCCTCCACCATGTCCTCCACCGGCAATGGGCTGCGACTTCTTGTCGCGGGCATTGATCATCAGCCCCAGCAGGTCGCGGAAGCTGTCGTTGCCCGTGATGGTGGCCTTTGTCTCTTGTTCCTCCGCGGCGTCGCTGCGCCGGCCGATGAGCTGGACTAGGCCCCGCTGATCTCTCTGTCCAAACCCCACGACATCCGGTTCTTCTCGTCGGGAAGAAGCTGCAAAAAATCGAGTTTTTTTTTATCTCAGCGTGAACATGCGTGAGCACGAATCGAGTTTAATCATTGGATTATGTGTTTGACGACGTACGGTAGCCGGGGACGAGCACCTTGCGGAAGGCCTCGGAGGCGAAGGCATGAGGCGGCCCTGCATGCGGAACACGATGCGGCCGGAGTCGTAGCTGCGCCCGAACGTGGCGCGCGTGATGGCCTCCTCCGCCACTGCCTGGAACCACTCCGCCAGGTCAACCTCCACCTCGCCGCCGCTCGCGAACGCCATGGCGCGCCACCTATCCGCCAGAGCCGCCACCGACCTGCCGACGTGCGGCACCAGCCGTGCAAAACACACATCGCCGTGTCACCCGCTGCGCACTCAGGGTGGCCAAAGGACCCGAGAGAAAGAAAGGGGCAACATGCGTTTTCATTCATACGTTGAGGTTGTAGGGGTAGAAGGCCGGGGTGAGGGACGCGGCGGTGGAGCGCCCACTCGTCGCCGTGGAGGCTGACGAGGCCGTCGCCCTCGATCTGCCGGACGATGGGGTGCGCTCGTACCGGTCGAACGCCTCGGCTCGCGTCAGGAAGATCTCGCGGACGAGCTCCGGCTCCGCCACCGTCAGCCGCGGCGTGGCCCGAACCAAATCAAGAACGTCGGCCCTGCGCCAGACACCACGGCACCTCCATTAAATTTCCATCCCACTGGTCGCGAGAACGTGCAGCCAGCCAAACGACAGAAACATGAGAAAAGAAGCACAGAGCGGTGTGCACATGCATACCGTAGATCTTTCTCCAGTAGTGGTGAAGGCGAGCACCCGGGCAGCGCGTTGTGGGAGGTGGCCGGCGACATGGGCTGGCGGTGGCCTCCGCCATAAGCGCCACCATCTCGCGGACGGAGCCGAAGAGGAACCGGTACGGCGGGCCGCGCACGCCCTGCGCCGCGAAGTGCGCCTCCCAGCCGCCGGGCCGCCACCACAGTGCGTCCGCCACCCGCGCCGCCACGTGCAGAAGAAGGCACCCCGCCGTCACGGCGACGGCCACCAGCTCCACGTCGACCACCACACCGACGCCCCCATCCCCTCCTCCTCGGACCATGACTCGCTCCGATGCTCCCCTGCTTCTTGAAACAGAGGACGCCCGGAAAGAACAGGGGTTTGCTTGCTCCCGTGGCGCGGGTTCCGGTCAGCGGTGGTTGTTCGAGCGTACTTGGGTTGTAGTTTAGCAATGAGAAGGGAGCAGGAGGAGGTGGGCGGAAGGAGGCGGCCGTTATATAGGGGACTGGCCGGCGGCGTTTGTCGGGCCCAGCGATTGCCCTGTTCTGCTCTGTTCTGATCATGTTTTGGGTTTGTGGGAGTCAGTCAACGAGGTAGGTTTTAAGCAGGTCTTCGATTGACCACCATCCTCTCTTGCTGACGTGGCATTTCCTGTTTCCCGTTGAAATTTGGAAAGATGGAAATTATGTCATCTGAGAAGTATGGTCTTAAATAAGAAGCGCATAGTATGTCCGTAACCAAATTGCTATCTAAATTTCCAGCTAGGAGTATATGGAATTTCTAATTTCTCAGGCCGACACCCGATGTTAGGATTTATGCAAAATTTCACAATTAAATAAACTTTCAGGACATAATATATTCTTTGTCATACATGGCAGTGAACACTTTTTGTATTTGTATGGAAAAAAACACCACTTGACTAAGATAATACTACATTCTTCACACTAGATGGAAAATTAGATGAACATTTTTTGGATTTCATGATAGTTAGTATGCAATTAAGAAGGATTATTTTTTTAGGTCAATTGGTATTTCACTGAAAATCGTGATAAAATACCTGACTTCCCTCTTCAAGATATTATTAAACTGTTTTGGAATGACATAAGCGGAAACACGTGTTCTGTTTTGTTCTTGATCTGGCATTAACACTTCTAGAAACATGCTTATGCGAATTTCTATTCCTAAATAATTGCAATCCACTACTCAAGTCATCAAGTCATGCATGTCATTAGTTTCCTTGTTAATGTGGAGGTGTGAGCAGACAGCAAAATTGTAGTATGGTCTGACCTGTCTATGCTTTGTATACGCAAGCCAAACATGCTACAAACTAGTGGCTTAATCATTATTTTTTAGGATCAAATCTCAAACCAACAAAATAAAAGTTACTCAATTGCGGACGTATGCCTCCTACCTATCTATCTTGATGTGATTTCTCATCACGACTAATGATTGTATTTGCCTGCTAATTAATAAACAAATTATTGGCATTATATGTAGATGATTGCAGACATCCATACCAGACAGTTATATGTCTCTAAATTAGAGAACCGTTGGACTAGAGCACTTAGATGCAAACCTAATTAAGCATATTGACACCTGACCATGTCTCCTAGGTGCACATCTAACATCTTCCCTCTGGTTATTTATGTAGGTCGTCTACGCTTACTAATATTGGATTGCGACCATAAGTTCTCTGGTTTTTCTATGTCTCGGTCAATTCAGGGTTTCTTAAATCTCAGTTGATTTAAAAATGTTCAAAACTAATTTAATGAATGTATAACTAAATTAAAAATGGAAAAGTTTTACAAAAGGGAGTACTTATAAATAACACGTTCGTAACGATTGAAAATGGTATTTCTATATGAATTTAATGGTGTGAATTTCGTGTCAAATAATCAATAAATCGGTAATTAATTGTAAATCGTTTGGTAGTATATTGCTATATGATTGTAACGATTGGAAATGGTATTTCTATATGATCTTATATGAATAAACAAAGGGAGTATATTGTTGTCGGCATTTGCTTCTCTTGTCATCGGGATGGTGGATGTCATGGTAGCGGCCTCGAGTTGATGTCATGTTACTCGTCCTGGCAGTGGCCTCGAAAAAGGTGGTGCGCAGAAGTTTCATGGGGCATAACTATTGCCTGCCATGACTTTGGCGGCAATTTTCTGACCTTAATGCGGCGAAGTTTGTCGGCTTGGTCGACGCGTCTCACCAGAGGTGGTTTGACTTTACGTCGGGGTGCCAGACCTGGATGTTGGTGGGGGCAGCATGGTCTACATGAGATTTTCCTGTGCCGTTTGGGTTGTGGGTATCCGAGTCGTGCGGCGTTATGGTTCAAGTGTGAGAGGTGGTATGTCCGGAAGGTGGTCTTGGAAGGTGTTGTTGACGGTATGTTGGATGTGGCGGAGCGTCCGGATATCGGCGTGGCGACCACTAGAGTTTGATTTTATTGAGTGCATCGACCTTGTGTCATGTGGACGGCAACGTTTCCCTTGATGCTGGCAGTCAGCGTCATGTTGGCGCAGCTCTCCTTGAGGGACGACTACTTCATCTACGTCAGACCTTCCGTGTCTCCTCCCGCAACACTCATGGCATTGTGGTGATGTTTGGATTGGCTCGGCCATGGTTCTATAGGTTTTGATCACCTGGTTTTCTGTTAATGAATCGACGACTTTTTTATTCTTAATTAATTAAACTCACAAATTTTGACTCTGTTTTAAAAATAATTTATTTGACTAAGGAACTAAGTTATTTCTAAAATAATTAATTGTTATAACCTTCTAAAATAGTGATCACCTACTACTATAGACGCAATCAGGAAACAAGAATGTGCTCACAAAGTCCTCTAAAAAACCGACCTTTTTATTCTTAACGGCCAATATTGGGGTTGGCGTTTTGACACCCTGGGGCATATGCTCCCGATTTTTAAAACGCTTTTCAAAAGCATTTTGAATGTCAGAAAAATCGGATAAAAAAACTTCATGCGAACATCTCGACATTCTATGTGCTCACAAAGTCATCTAAAAAACCGACTTTTTTGTGTTGCGCGTAAATATATATAATTCAATGCAAAGAAAGGTTTCTCACGAAATATATTTTTTATTTTTACATGGGCCAAAAAAATATCGGTTTTCCGTGAAACTTAGTGTGCACACATAGAATGTTGAGCTGTATGCCCCAAATTTCTTGACGTTCAAAATGTTTTCTCCCATGGCAGGAGATATGCTCCCATGTGTCAAAATGAATTTCCGGCTAATATCATACTTTAGAGTTTTTTTTCGGATAATTTTAGTTTGCACTCCTTAAAGAATTTGTAGGTTTGTTGTACTAGAGGGCCAGTACCGTCTTCTTCTATTTTTTAAACACAGGGCCAGTGCCGTCTTCAGGGACCAAGACGCAGAGCAAAGGGACCGAAGTCACGTAGCTCTTGTCCCTTTCAATTTATTTCCAGGGTTGTCTCTTTCATTCTCGCAGGGAGGAGACAAACAGATCTTTGTCAAGAGGTCGGAATTACCGACAAGTAAGTCTTAGAGAGTCCACATTTTTCCACTTGACCATATCGTCCAAGGCACGCCAAGGTCGAAGATAGGCGACTTGGGTTTTCTTGGCCCGGACACCGAAAGAAACATAAGCATGATTAACAGAGATATCTCTAATAAACAAGCTGCTAACTCCATTTCGAAACAGAATCATGGACAATTAAGCTTGAAGTACAAGGAATGATTAGTTAATTTTCCGGTTTGGGCAGGTGATCATCGGCCGGTACGCGGTTGCAGACACGTGCTTACAAGTTACAAAATGGTTATGGACGCGCCACATGGAGAGACGAAGCTGGCCGTTGGGAGGGCACGGCGGCAGCTAGCATGCATGCATGTTCCACGGACTACGGCGGCGCATCTTTCAGCAGCCAATGCAGCGTGCTCATCTCGCTAGCCATTTTGGAGCCGTCCCAACCGATCGAGTACGCGCGGAAACGATATAACATTATAACCTTCTCTCGATCCGGATCGGAACGAGTACGTAGGCGATGTGCATCATAGGTTGCAAGGAGTCAACGCGAGGTAGAGCTGCGATGGCGCCCTCGCCGTGTGCCGGGTTGTCGCTCTCGGCGTGGCATCGCATGACAACTTGCAGGTGGTGCGCGTGTAATCCGGGGTGGACTGTGAGCTCGAGTATGAGCACTGTAGTATAAAAATGGAGGTTGATGGAGCCGAAGCCGGGAAAGGAGGTGGGCGCGCGCGGGAAACGACAAGCCAACGCCGGGACAGGTGCGCAGCGATGCGCGCGCACCGCGGGACGGTGCCGGGCGGGAGGAGCACGATGCTCGGGTTTCCGGCGAGCTCGGTGGTGTGGTGGGCGCCCCAGCCCCCAGGCCGGCCGCGTTCCGGGAAGACCTCGTCGCGCGAGCCGCGGCGACGGTTGCTTGCTGCCGCCGCCGCTGGTTTGAATTTTGAAACGCGTGCGTGTTGGGAGAGCGGAACATCCCCGTGTATGCACGTCTCGTGATGTCTGACGTGGACTAGTTGTGCATGCACGCCTCGCGCGCGATCCCAGGGTTGCATGTTGTCTTTTGATTGATGCAGCGTGCATCCACGTTTGCCCCCCGCGTGAGACTAGCCCGGTAACTTCAATTCATTAGATATGTGGTTCGGCGCTCCGCCGAGTGGAGCTGGTGTGGCGGCGCCGGCCGTGGTGCGGCGGGGCGAAGAGGATGCGGTGCCGCGCCGACGTTTGTCCCCCGCGTGAGACTAGCCCGGTAACTTCAATTCATTAGATCTGTGGTTCGGCGCTCTGCCGAGTGGAGCTGGTGTGGCGGCGCCGGCCGTGGTGCGGCGGGGCGAAGAGGATGCGGTGCGGCGCCGCCGTTGCCTTCCGGCCCAGATCTGGACCTTCAGGTCTCATCTGGGCTTAGGCGGGCCGGCTCGCCTACGTCCGCGACGCTACCAGAGGATGACGGCAGCGACGGAGCAAGTTCAGGGGACGGCGGTGATGCGGCCTTTTCGAGGTCCGGTGGGCCTGGTGTGTTCCCGCTGCTCCACCCGGTCGATTACCGCTGGAGGTTGTTCCCTCCCACGGGCTGCGATGCTGCTGTCCCTTGTTCCAGCGCTGTCGTCTGTTCCATCTTGCAGGCCCCGGGCCAGTGTTCATGAAGAGACGACGATGATGATTCCAAGACCGTGGTGGCGCATGCTGGTGGGCGACGAAGAGGGTGGTGGTGTTCTGGTTGCGTCCTGGTGTCTCTGTGATTGGGCTCGGGAGAAATCATGGTCGGCTCGTCCGACACCGACGCGGTGCCACTTTCGAGTGGCGCCACTCCTTGTTGGAGGGCGTCGTGGGTAGCCCTAGTTTACTTTACTCCGAGTGCCGGGGGAAACCCTAGGACTAGTACGCTGGTCCTGGCAGCGACGCCGTGTCGACGGTGCTCCTCTTGGAGGTGTTGCTTGGCACTGGACCCATCGGGGTGCTGGGAGCGTGGGCGGACAAAATCGGAGGGTGCAGCGGTTGCGGGTCATCTTCATTTTGTCGATTCACCATTTTCCTTCGTTTCTTTTTCTTTGGGCTTTGTGTTTGCTGTTGCCCCAGCTTGTGTGGTGTTGTGTTTGTATGTGTGGTTGTATGATGGTCGTTCCTTTATTTATACAGCGGGGCGAAACCCTATTTCGAGAGACTAGGCCGGTCAAGGTCAGGTCTCACTAAACCACATCCCGCACATGTTGTGCATGTCGTTTGGCAGCTTGTAGAGTCTAGGCTAGGCCCGCGGTATACAGCTCAACTAAACAACATGCTTGTACCTAGTGATGATTACTCTCACCTATTTCCTATTTCCATATAGGTGAAGTTATCTCTCACCACCACACTCGTGGCATATCCATGGCGAGTATCACAACGTCGAGCGCGGTGACAGAGGTCGCCGGTGGTTGTGAGCGGCGGCAGTGGAGGTCGCCCGCGAATGTAGTCGCCCGTGGTGGCGAGCGGCAGCAGCGGAGGTTGCACGCAAATGTTGAAGAAGACCCCAACACACCATGAACACCATCACACCATGAACACCATCACAATCTAGTGACTCTTACTAAGCAGAGGTTGAAGAAGACCCCAACATAAAACAGTTTAAATACGCATACATATGGCACAAGATCTATTCGTCTACGATCACCGAAAAAAAAGACTTACAACACGAGAGTTGTGTGAATGACGAGATGAATCTACTCCTCAAAAGAAACCTTAAACGGCCGAGCAGGTGTGATTAATTTTACAAAATTGATAAAAAAAACTTCAAACATGAACATGAAATTAGAAGTTAACAGTTAACGAAAGTCGGAACCGATTGTCAAAATGGAACCACATCATCAGTGCGCATCATTTTCGTCTAGACCTTATTTTGAATCAAACCACTGTAGCATTGATTAGAAGGAAGGAGTTGAAGTAAGCCTAAGGAGAGTGAGGAGAATCCGTCTTCAAGTGCAAGGTTGCAGTAGCGCATGCGAGCCAATCTTGCGCTCGCTGGAACGCTCGATTCGAGCGTGTCTTTTGGGCCTGACCCGAAATGCTTTGATGAGTGTGCTTGCCTGGCCCGGGAGCTCGCACAGGCAACCAATCACCATGTGGTTGCAGCTGACGGGTCTGGCCTGGCCTCATATGCAGGTTACCAAACGCGCCGCTAGCCGATCTCTTCTTTAGCGCCTCCGTGATGGACTGATGGGTGGATCTGTCGAACAGTCAAAGGGAAGGCATCATAGGGTAGCGAGAGCGTCACCACCGGCAGCACCGAAAATGTGTCCATCGTCTCCGAAACATTATCCGATATCAAGGTTTCAGACACATGTCTGGCCCAATGGGGGTTGCCCAGGCGGCGCCCCATAGAGTAAACCCCCCAAAAAATTATGATAAATTTAAGCAAAAGGTTTCAAATTCCATTCAAAATTATTGATATTTTAAAAGATTTTAAATGAAACTTAAACCTGAACTACAGCCTCAACTAACCCTAAACCTCGCCGCCACCGTCGAAGCTGAAGTCATCAACATTGAAGTAAGCGGCGGAGGAGGAGTCGCCGATGTCGGGGCGGAGGAGGAGGCATCTGGGTGAGCCGCGATTGAGGTGGAGGCGCCCGCCGCCATCAGAGGAGGCATGTTGCGCCACCACGGTGGCATGCATAAAGTCGGGCCGCCTCGAACTCGCTGGCTCACACGACCAGAGCCCACCTTTAGCTTAATTATGCACCAGAAATGCATTTTTTGTTAGGGTTAGCCGAATGATTATCCGATGTAGCAACTAGAAGTTTTGAGTCGGTAAAGTAGCATATGAGTTAGATATACCCGAATGATTATCCAAACTCTATAACCTATTTCCTGCATCTAACTTATGGAAATATCTGAAATCACCGGAGGAACCCTTGTCACATGCAAAGTTAGAACTCCAACCATGTATTTCGTATGTTAAACTCCCATCAAAGATTCTAGAAGGGAACCGGAAAAGGCACTGAAATCGAGCAATTAAGTTTTGCAGGGTGCAGTAGAAAAACAATCATGAACAAGAAGCAACATGGTAAAAGGACAAAGATCTACGCTTAGATTATCCTCAACTCTTCGGGTACGGTGTTCTATAACTTTCGGAAAACATTTTGTGTTAAAGGGGAGAGAATGTTAGATCCCATAGTTCTAGTTCTCGTGGGGGTAGAATTATAATTTGTGCATCTTGCATCTGAAAAAACACGATAAATTTAACTTTGCATCGAAAGAGGGGCAAGGTGATTGAAGTTTTTTCTATCGATGAACTAGGGTTAGGTCGGTGATGAGAGTGCCAAAGATTTTGACACGAAATGTGCTGAAAATTAAAACAATTGTTCAGTTTGAATATATAATACAATAAAGGATACAAAGTGCATTGTTATCACACTGCAATTCAAAATAAAGACAAAAATGAATATTTTAATAATATTCAACAATTATATTACATGAGAAATATTTGAGACAAAAATGAATATTTTAATAATATTCAACAATTATATTACATGAGAAATATTTGAGACAGACAATATTAACTTTATCACATCATTCTAGAACCACTACCACCAGCCTTTCTTTTGTATGTTATGATACCATTTTCAAAGGCGTCACAACTAACGTGTTCAGACGCAAGAAGTTTAAGGAGGAATTTTCCTTCTTTTCCATTGAGCCAAAAGGAACAAATATGCAAATTTCAGGTTTGTGTAGACACCACTGATTAATATTGTAACACTTTGTCAGCTTTTTTGTGTTTGTACACATTGAAATATCATTTGTAAAAATGTACTAACACAGAGTGAGTTGTGTTTTCCTATCGAAAATAGTTTTTGGTCCCTCGAGTGTGTGAGATTTTAGCGTCGTGATCTGAATTTGATGTGTGGTCGTGTCCATCACCCTGGTCAACAAATGGTTCTCTAGCATGATTCAAAGTGGGATTTCTGCAAGCAAACAATTCTTAAACCGTCCCTCTCCTATGAGAAAGGGATTTTCAGAAAGGATGTGCGCTTTCGGCCATATTTTACATATATCTACAGCTACCATTGTTCCTGCGACGGAACTCAGTTCACATGGTCGATCAAGCGCATGACGGAGCCAACTTTGTGATGCATCTCGGAGGGGTCAAGCGAAAATTGTGCTGTCAGCTGCATGCCAAGTTGCGCACGGTGGTGGTGCTTCTACGCGATTTCGCGCTCGCTTTCTGCGCCGGCCGGCCGGCCGGCAGGATCTCTGGTAAAGCGAAAGGCGGAGGCTTTTGGTCGACGGATTTCCTCCCGTGAGGCAAGCATAACGAACTGGTAGTGCTCGTCTACTCGGTCAAAAACGCGACTTAGTACGTCGGTTAGGGTTTGGAATCGACGACGACAACGTAAAGGCTTAACCACCGCGCGCGCGCATGCACCGGCGGGCAAAAGTACCCAGACCGATGATCGATGGCAACGCGCTGAAGAAACCGATGTGTGTGTACACAATCCATACAGCTCTCGGCTCTCGCTAGGCCAGGTAGATACAACATCCGTCGACCAACATCCCTCGCTACAGCTCTCGTAAAGCTCTCTGCCTACTTTTCATTTAGCTTTTGAAATACCTTCAGAATTTCTGATATTTTTTTTATTTTCTGGGCATCTTCATGTAACCTTTTTAGAGAAATTAAATCACATTCTGCTGTTTATTTATTATTATGTAACCTTTTTAGAGAAATTAAATCACATTCTGCTGTTTATTTATTATTATTGTTTCAACGGTTAAGCCATCGGTCGTCACATGCATCTTCCAACATCGTCGGTACCAAAGACAAAATTATTTCGAGAGTTGAAAGAACAAGAGTACGAATTTTGGCTGCTTCCAAAACGGCTTATATTATACGGTATTATGGAACGCAGTAGGTGAGATGATAATATTAAAAGTCCTTCCGTCAGCATGAGCGCCTGTCATCATATATTAGCGACCACGAAGTCACGGACCATCGATCCATCCAATTCTATAAACTGGTCCAAGGCGCATGAGTAACCAATTGGATTTAGCCACGCAGCAGCTTTTCGCAGAGCTTGGTCGACAAGTCTTGTACGCACCAAAAGATCTCCAAATGGCGATCCAAATCTGTACGAGACACAACACGCGTTATTTGTTGCGTTGCCTATCAAAAAGTGCTAGTAAGAGGGGGAGTGGGTACATATGGACGTAGAATTAACTTACCTGCTGCCGAGAGAGACAACGAAACACGGTGTGTGCTGCATGCCTGGGTGGGCTTTCTTTCATCCTTGGAGCTGCCAATGGCTTTCGGGGGACAGTAACAAGACGGCGCAGATCACAACTTTTTTCGGTGGACTGGTGGCCATGCACGCGAGATGTGTGCTCCTCATGGATCACAACTTTTTTCTGGCGTACGCGTTTGAAACTTAGGGTTAGCTTAATTACGTGTCATGTCAAGACGACAAAACTGTGTTAGCCGGCCGGACGGACGGACAGACTTAAGTACGGAGTGCTTAACGGATGGAACAGGCGTGGTCGTGTGTGGACGTGGCTCGCCATCCCACCACGCGTTCCTCCAACTCGTCCGTCCGTGCATGTCTCACGCTCCGCGCATGCGCATGCACATGCGATCGATCGATGTTGGTGGGGACGGGTAGATGAGCAAACAACCGGCAGATGGAGCCCAGGAACGACGCACGACGGCGACCGACGCCTGATCTCCGCTGTCCGATCGTGATCTAGCCCCAAGTACGCGGCCGGGGGTCCGGGCGGCCGCCGCCATCTCCGTCGGCCCCGCCTGTCCCTCGGCTCCCCAGCCGGCGCACGCGACATAAACGTGAGTGCCGGCCGGCATGCAGTTCGGCAACGGTGCGCATCCATCCTAGCCCATGGTCATACGCCTTCAGTTCCTACCATAAGTGTACGTACGACCTACCTGTCGGGGGGCTACCCCGGGTAGGGTAAAGTTGTGGTATAAAGAGCTTTAAAGGCGGGACCGGGTCAAGGTCAAACCGGGTCAACCAAGTCCCGGAGGGACCGAGGCAGGGTGTCACTGCAAACAGGCTTATGCAACCGGGTCGCGGAGGCCGGGTTATGTTAGCTGAGTCATCCTAACCGACATATACCAAACCGGGTTATGCTGACCGACATTTGTATGTCGGTAACTTGTGTGTTTTCTTATGTGCAGGGAAGATCATTCGGGAGGGGGAATCGGCATACCCATGCCGGGTTATCCTGGTGTCAGACAGAGGTCAATGCTCCTGTCACCTCCTGTCTGACACGGGAGCGTCTGACACGGAGGCGCCTGACACGGGCGCGTGCAGGAGGGGCGAGGTGACCGGTCTCCCGTAGGCTGACCAAGGACAGACCTGGGTCTCTAGCAGAGGGTACATTCTAGGTGTGCAGGAGATGGGCGCGCCGCGTCTTGTCTCTGGCAGGAGTGCCATCATGACATATCCTTAGCGTGGCTACAGTGCGCCTAAGGGTACTTCGGTAACTCGGTTGGGCCTTTATATAGGGCTTCACCCCTCCTGCGTGAGGGACGGCGACAGAGGGAGAAAAAGGAAGACCCAGAGACATCTTTATACCCGTAGCTTCATCTTCTACATTGTGTTCATCCCCATTGCTGGGATCATATAGCTCAATGAGCAGCTTGTACGCCTGGTACCGAGATATATAGAGTGACAGGCAGGAGTAGGGGTTTTACCTCCTCACGAGGGCCCCAAACCTGGGTAGATCTTGGTGTGCTTGTGTGTTCTTCGTGTGTGCTTCTCAGCGCGCTAGCCCTCTCCGGATTCCACCAGCGTCCATCGGCCCCACACTTTAGCCATCTTATGGCATCTGTCGTGATACCACCACGACAGTTGGCGCCCACCGTGGGGCCGGCAGCGGCGCTGGCTGGTGTGACATTCCGGACGGGCTCCATCATCAACTCCGGCGAGCGCGTCGTTTGCGGGCTCGTCTGCAAGCTCGGCGCGCTGAACTTCATCAGCGACAACGCGGGATGCTTCGGCAGCAGGCCGTTCCCGACGAACGGCTGCCTCATCAGCTTCGGCACCTTCGTGACCTACGTCGCCACCGAGGTTGTCTGCAAGTACCCCGAGCAGGTGCTTGTGGCGGAGGATCCTCCTGCTGTCTGTGCGGCTCGCGGCCGGCGTAGCGCTCGCCCCAGGAGTTGCGCAGAGGTCATGATGACCGGCACTGCGGTGATGCCGGTAAAGGAGACCCCGGCAAAAGAGATGCCGGTAATCCCGCACCAAAGGTTACCAGATCGGCGAAATTGCCGCTGGAGAGGAGGGAAAATCTCCCCGGCCAGGCCGGTACATCCCATGTGCCGGTTAAGCCAGCTCGTCTCGAGGAGATAATAGAGAAACTGGGTGTGCCGGTAGTTGCCGGTATAGATGCCGCCCAATCAGAGGCAGAGTTGGAGGCACGGCGTCAGAGCTTGCTTCAGGAGGCTCTGGAGATGGCCGAGGTACGGAGAGAGTTCGGGATAACTGTCCGTGAGTACAACCTAGCACATGGTTTTACCCCGGTAGCTGCTGCCCTAGTCGAGTAGAGGATGTGCGCAAGAGGGGTAAAAACCTCAATGCCGAGATTGCTAGAGATGGTAGATCTAGCTCCAGCAAAACTCCTAGTGCCTTATCGGTCGAAAAACGATGTATAGTTCCCCTGCTAAGACTCTTAGAGCTGCCGAGGCAGCAAGAGCCGAGTTGTCTGGCTTATCCGGAGAAGCTCTCCGCAGGCAGCAAGACCGAGTTAATGAGCTGGTAGCTGTGGCTACCCGGCAGAATGAGGCCTTTCGTAAGGCTAATACAGTTGCAGGTGGGTCCGATGTTGTTCACTCGGCTAGGGGAGCTAGTGGATCTAAGGGGCAAGCTTCATCACCGCATGTCGGTGGAGAGCGGGACCGGAGTGTAAACTCTGGTAAGAACAAGCAAATGCAGACATATGACCCGGTGTATGCCGGAAAACAGTTAGTTGGTCGAGGCAGTGCTGGCCGGGGTAAAAGCAATCCCGGTCGGGTAATCCGAATACAGGAAATGTCGGAAATATTAACTCGGCTGGCCGAGGTTGCCCACCTCGGTATCCGCCACGAAATCCCGCACGGGAGCAGGAGAACATCGAGTATGTTCAGCAGCCGCAAGGTGTTGATCAGATGGCCAACCGTTATGATGATGGTTACTCGGCTATGGAGAAAGGGATATCCGAGATATGACAGTGCACTGGGATCCCGGTTGGGACCTCGCCAGTTGTCACCAAATGATGCACGCTACAAGCTGGACCGGATCTATATGTCGGAAATGCTGGAAGAGCAGGGTCCACCTGGCCCTGCATGCTTTGGACCTCGGATCATGAGAGAGCCACCAGTGCGGCACTTTCAGTTGAACCGAGGCGCGAAGACATATGACGGCAGCACCAAGCCAGAGGACTGGCTGACAGATTATGTGTCGGCAGTGCACATTGCTGGGGGAAACCGCCGATGGGCGGTGAGATATATCCCGCAGATGTTGGAAGGACCAGCCCGGATCTGGCTGAACAACCTGCGAGAAGGCAGTGTCGATTGTTGGCTAGACTTTGAAGAGGCATTTGTTAGCAACTTCTCCAGCACGTACAAGAGACCGAATCGTCCTCAGCAGCTTGCGATGTGCAAGCAGAGGGATAATGAAACTGACCGGATTACTTAACCCGGTGGAGTACTATTCGCAATTCCTGTGAAGGAGTTGTAGAGGCACAGGCCATATCTTGGTTTGCCCAGGGGTGCCGACACGGCTCCATGCTCTGGCAGAAGTTGCAGAGGGAAATGCCGGCCACCCTGGCCGAGACAATCCGGATTGCGGATAGCTATGCACTGGGAGATCCGATGCAGCCCTTGCTGAACTCGGTTGAACCGAGTAGAAGATACCCGGTGAATAACAGACCCGGGCCAGTCAGGCAGAACGATCGCCAGGACTTCGGAAACAAGAGGAGAGAGCCGGATTACCGGTATGGTTCAAACCAGGTTGCAGCAGTGAACCAAGATCAGCCAGATGCCGGTAACAGCCAGCGTCCGAAGTTCAATGGTCCAGCATGGGGCCAGAATCAAGAAGGGAAGAGGCCATGGGGTGACCAGAAGCCATCATTAACTTATGAGGCTATGTTGGATGGGCCTTGCAGTTTCCACACCCAGGACATTCGCAGGCCAGCAAACCATACAACTCGGCAGTGCAGCTGGTATCAGCGCACCTTGAAAGAAGGTGGAGGTTCCGGAGGAAATCAGATGGGAGCACCTCAGAGGCCTCCAATGACGTATCCTCAACCGAGGCAAGCAGTACCCCTCACTGGAGCAAACACAATTCCAGTGAATACACCGGCACAGAGGCCTCCTACTCCGAAACCTGTGAATCAAGTAAATGTCGGAGGGAACAACAACAACTGGTCCCAGCAGGCACGGAGAGTATCCTCAGGGAGACTACAGAGAAGCTCATCAGAGCTATGTGGTCTTTGTGACTGAGCCAACTGACAAGAAAAGCTTGCATCGGCGTGCACTGGAGGTGAACGCAGTTATGCCGGCAGTGCCGAAGTATTTGCACTGGTCCGAGCAAGAGATCGTTTGGAGCAGAAGGGATCATCCCCGAGTTATGCCGACTCCGGGAGGTTATGCATTGGTAGTGGATCCAACGTTCTTTGGACCCACCATTAATGTTCGGTTCACCCGGTTCTCATTGATAATGGGAGTGCTATCAATATTATGTACCGGGACACCATGGTGAAGATGGGTATCTCGGCAAATATGCTGCAGCCGAGTTCTACCACCTTTCATGGTATAGTGCCAGGTGTCTCATGTGCACCTATGGGCAAAGTTTGGGTTGATGTATTGTTTGGCACCAAGGAAAACTGCCGAACTGAGAGCATTCAGTTTGAAGTAGTGGACCTCGAAAGTCCATACCATGCTTTACTCGGTAGGCCTGCACTGTCCAAGTTCATGATATCCACTCATGTGGGTTACCTCAAGATGAAGATGCCGGGTCCTAACGGCATCATCACAATCTCGGGTGATTACAAGCGTGCACTGGAGTGTGCCTCGGCTGGATCATGCTTAGCCGAGTCACTGATCATCGCTGCAGAGAAGAAGAAGATCCATGAAGTGGTGGCATTGGCTCAGTCCGCACAACTCGGCATGCCGGGTATGGCTAACCCGGAGCAGAATGCAACTTTCGAGGTACCAAAGGAGACCAAGAAGATCAGTGTTGACCCGGCATTCCCAGACCACCGTCATATTGGACCGGGTTGACTGAGAAATAGGAAGGCGAGCTCAGTCACTTCCTCCGTGAGAACCGGGATATCTTTGCATGGTCAAATCAGGACCTGCCAGGTGTTCCGAGGGAGTTGGCTGAGCACTCTTTGTTCGTCAGACCGGATATGAAACCGGTGAAGCAACCTATGCGGCGTCTCTCGGATGAAGGAGAAAAGTGATAGGTGATGAACTGGCCAGGTTACTTGCATCTGGGTTCATCATGGAAGTGCTGCACCCGGACTGGTTGTCTAACCCGGTCCTGGTGGAAAAGAAAAAAGATGACCCAAATGTGGCCATTGTGTGGCGTATGTGTATTGATTACACAAACTTGAACAAGGCATGTCCTAAGGATCCATTCCCGCTGCCTCGGATTGATCAAGTGATCGATTCCACAGCCGGGTGTGAGCTGTTATCCTTTGTAGATGCGTATTCTGGTTTTCACCAGATACCACTGAACCCTGCTGATCAAAAAAACTGCTTTTATTACCCCGTATGGGGCTTATTGCTATCGTGTCATGACCTTTGGTTTGAGAAATGCTGGTGCCACTTACCAGAGATGTATGCAAAAATGCTTGCATGATCAAATAGGAAAAAATGTGCAGGTGTATGTCGATGACATTGTCATCAAGTCTAAGGAAAATCCTCTCTGATTGATGATCTCCGAGAAACATTTGAGAATCTGAGGAAATTCCGGATAAAACTTAACCCGGACAAATGTACCTTCGGTGTGCCGGCAGGCAAATTACTCGGTTTCCTCGTGTCAAGCCGAGGTATCGAGGTGAACCCGACAAAAATCCGTGCTATTGAAAGCATGAGGTTACCGACATGTCTCAAAGACGTGCAGAAATTCACTGGATGTTTGGCATCTTTAAGTCGGTTTGTTAGCAGGTTGGGGAAAAGGCATTGCCTTTGTATCAACTCATGAAGAAAACAACCCACTTCGTGTGGCCCCCGCAAGCAGATGCGGCGTTCACCGAGTTAAAAAAGATGTTGGCAACTGCGCCGATACTGGCTTCACCATTACCCAAAGAGCCGATGTTGCTCTACATTGCAGCCACAAACCGGGTTGTGAGTGTCGTATTGGTAGTGGAGCGAGAAGAGGATGGCAAAACTGTGCAGAGGCCAGTGTATTACCTGAGCGAGGTGATCTCGTTGTCCAAGCAGAACTATCCGCACTACCAGAAAATGACATATGGTGTCTATCTGGCTGCTAAGAAGTTGAAACATTACTTCCAAGAGCATTCAATCACTGTGGTGTGTGAGGCTCCTATCTCGGAGATCATTGGGTGTAAAGATGCAACTGGCCGAGTAGCCAAGTGGGCTATCGAGGTGTCCCCTTATACTCCTCACTATGAAAGAAGAGATGCCATTAAATCTCAGGCACTGCCGGATTTCCTGGTGGATTGGGCTGAAATGCAATATGAGCCACCACGGCCTGACCCCAATTATTGGAGAATGCATTTGATGGTTCAAGGACAAAAATTGGTTTAGGTGCCGGGGTAGTCCTTACCTCGCCTAAGCGAGATCAACTGAGATATGTGTTGCAGATTCATTTTGCGGCATCTAACAATGTGGCCGAGTATGAGGCACTTGTTCATGGGCTAAATGTGGCCAAAGAGATTGGTATTCGCCGGATAGAATGTTTCGGAGACTCGGATTTGGTGGTGCAGCAAGTCTCGGGAAATTGGGATGCTTTAGACG
The DNA here is from genome assembly GCA_947311845.1 of Poa pratensis. Taxonomy (NCBI): domain Eukaryota; kingdom Viridiplantae; phylum Streptophyta; class Magnoliopsida; order Poales; family Poaceae; genus Poa; species Poa pratensis. The sequence continues at coordinate 23,738,695 of CAMZMU010000078.1, forward strand.
CCAACATGGCGTTGTATCGGTTTCATGTCCAGAAGATCTCGGGGTTCTTTGAAGGTTGCGAGCTCACGCATATACCTCGGGCTGAAAATGACGCCGCCGATGTACTGTCCAAGCTGGTTCATCCCGGGATCCAATTCCACCCGGCATAGCCTTGGAGCATTGAGGAAGCCATCAATCAAACCATCGCCGGAGTCCGAGTCAATTTTTATCCCGGCAAAACCGGAGTCTGGTGCTGTTCCCATGGACGTCGATGTCGGATGCATTTGGCAGAACCCGGGGACTGGTTACTCTATCTCGGAAGAAGTAATGTCGGTTGATCTCATGGAGGTGGATGATCGGTATTTCCTGTGCGTCCTGTGCCGGAGTGGGCACAACCAATAATGGCATTTATGATGGATGGGAGTTTGCCAAGTAATGAAGTTGAAGCTAGGCAAGTGCAAAGAAGATCCAAGGCATACACCATCATCAACCAGAGTTATACAAGAGAAGTGTGACCGAGGTACTGCAGCGCTGTGTCGAGCCGCAGGAAGGGCAGGAGATGCTCCTGGAAATTCATCAGGAGATGTGGTCATCATGCTTCATCAAGAGCCTTGGTGGCTAAGGTATTCCGGCATGGGTTTTATTGGCCCAGTGCTTTGAACCAGGCAGAAGATATCGTCAGAAAGTGTGAGGGATGTCAGAGGTTTGCTAAAAAGATCCCTGCCAGCCTCGGCACTCAAGACAATTCCAATCACTTGGCCCTTTGCAGTTTGGTGCTGGATATGGTGGGAGAATTCAGGCCAGCCCGAGGTAACATGACTCATATGCTGGTAATGGTGGACAAGTTCACCAAGTGGATCGAGGTGAAGCCAATCCGGAAGTGTGATGGTCACACAGCTGTGACCTTTTTGAAGGACATCATTTTGAGATATGGTTACCCCCATAGCATTATCTCGGATAATGGCACAAACTTTGCTGTGGGAGATTTGCTCGGTTCTGTGCGGATAAGAGAATTCGGTTGGACATAGCCTCGGTGGCACACCCTGAGGCAAATGGGCAAGTGGAAAGAGCAAATGCATTGGTGTTAGCCGGTATCAAAGCCCGGTTGATTGAACCACTGTTGCGAACTCCGGGATGTTGGATAGAGGAGATACCAGCAGTGCTGTGGGGTCTAAGGACCACACCAAATCGATCAACTGGCTATACGCCATTTTTTCTGGTCTATGGAGCAGAAGCGGTACTACCAACCGACATGGAATATGACTCGCCAAGAGTGGCGCTGTACACTGAAACCGAGGCAAAAGAAGCTCGGGAAAATGATGTTGATTTGCTCGAAGAAGCACGAGAACTGACCTTATCTCGGTCAGCTATATATCAGCAAAATCTCCGACGCTATCATAGCCGGAAGATCAGCCCTCGGGTTTTCCGAGAGGAGATTTGGTGTTGAGGCTAGTGCAACGCAAAGCAGGCCGACACAAGTTGTCACCTCCATGGGAGGGGCCATTCATTGTGAGCAAGGCTCTGCACAATGATTCATACTATCTTATAGATGCGCAGGCACCGAGGAAAAATGTGATGGACAAATCCGGAGAGGAGACCAAAAGACCCTGGAATGTAGCTCTACTCCGTCCCTTTTACTCATAAGGGCGCAGTGTATGTATCTCGGTTTTTCCTTTGAAAAAATGCCGGCACTCCGAAAAGAAACTCGGGGACTGCCTTGTCCTATGCATGTGTTTTGTCTCGGTTTTTATCTGTGTTGTTCATATGTCGGATGATTTTGAGACCTCGTTTCAAAGTTCAAGTAATGTATGCTATTTTGTTGTGATCTTGTGACTCGACTGACGAACGCCGAAATGGCAGTCAAGAGCAGAGGTTATGGTATATGGTAAACATGAAAGTGAACTCGGGGACTCGGTCCTAGAAAGATCCGACATATGTCGTTTACTAACCCGGTTTTTTCTTGTGTCGGATGACTCTAAACCTTACCTCAAAATTTATAAGTATTGTATGCTATATTTTCTATCTTGTGACTCGACTGTCGAACGCCTGTATGGTAGACAAGAGCAAAGATCGACAAGTATAGTGAACAAGAAAATAAATTCGGGGACTCGGTTTAAATTGATCCGACATAAACCTCGTCTTGCGCGAGTTAAGCAAAATAAGTAGTCTTGGAGGAACTTAAAATGTATATTACATCTGCACCCGGCATTCCGGGGATTTAACGGTTTAAATTCATCAAAGTTAAGCAGCAGCTTCGGAGGAAGGAGCAGCTCCGGTTGCAGGGACAGACCCGGATGACGGAGGAGCCTCGGTTGAAGGAGGAACCTCGGTTGCAGGAGTAGCTTCGGTCAGTGGAGGAGCAGACTCGGGGGCAGTTGGAGTGACCTTGCTGATTGCTGAGGCATCAATGAGGTCAGACATGGTCTTCAAAGATGTGTCGATAGCACTCTGTTTATCCAAGTCAGGCGTTGGCTCTTTGGAAATCTCGACTCCAGATTGCTTCGCAGTTTTAACCGAGTCATCAGGAATTGACTCGGAGTTAGTAGACTCGGAGTCAGAAGCAACATACTCTTGCTCGGAGCCATCACCAACCTCGACCTCGACCTCTTCTTCTTCATCTTCATCATCAGAGTAAACCACACCAGGTTCGACAGACCGAGTGTTGGCAAATCTGGCCATGAAGGTAGCGGCTTCCCCGCGCCTCGCGATCAATGCCGGGTCATTGGCCCAGGGGAGCCATCCCGCAGAGTACGCAAGCCGTCGAGGTTGATTTCCTCGTACCAGGTCATAAGGAAGAGCAAAGCTGCATCGGCCCCGGCACGAGCAGAAGAAGACCTCCATTCCCTTAGCCGAGTCTCGGTTTGCTGCAAGCATGCGGATAACTCGGCAATAGTCTTGACACTGGGAGAGTCGGGCCACAAGACGTGGTAGGCTCGGATACCAGCATTAAGAAGCTCGACACCGATGCTCCTCAAGGGAGAAATGCGAGCTTGGAGTGCAATCAAGTGGTCGTCGATGTCCCAAACTTCGGATAGCGGAGCCCCGGATGCCTCGGCTCTCGCAACTCGGGCCTTCTTCACAGTGTTGGCTGCAGCAGCTTGGCAATGCTCGAAGTGTTCTGAGAGCAAGTAGGCTGACGCCGAATCAAATGAGATACCGACACAAAAATCCGGATCAAGAAGATACAAAGAAAAAAGATATGATTCAGGAAACTTACTGTCCATTTCGGCATTAAGCTTGGTGAGCTCAGCCAGCCACTTGGCAGCATTTGCCTTGAAGGCATCCAACTCTCCTTCAGCCTTGGTAGCTTTAGCCTCGCATTCAGAAATATGCGCTTGGATCTTCTGGTCACCTGCAGCGCGCTGCTCCAGAGCTGCCTTCAGTGTGTTCCTCTCCTTCTTCAGCTCGGTCTTCTCTTTTTCGACCCGGTCAAGATCTCGCTTGAGCCGAGTCACCTCGGACTGTTCTTCTTTAAGAGCACGCTTGTGCTCAGTCTCCTTCTTTTCATTTCCTCCTGCTGGTTCTGGAAGGAAAGCTTGAGCGCCCGGTGCTCCAGGGCTAGATTCTTGAAAATCGGCTGCGAGTGTTGGTGCAATCCTGCCAGAAAAAAGAGGTTCGTGAGGATAAAAAGAATCTCGGGGACTGGAGCCCGAGATTGACGGAAAGTACTGACAGAGTTAAGTCAAAAAAGAGTCTCGGGGACTGTGAGCCCGAGGTTAATGAAAGATCATACCGAGTCATCTAGACATGAAACTCGGGGACTGGTTGTCCGAGTTTAATGTAAGCTCATGCCGGATAAACTCGACATGAGACTCGGGGACTGGGCTTTCCAGTGTTGTTAACAAGTTAATTTTAATGATCAAGTTGTTGAAGATTCAAGCCGAGTTACCTATTACTCGGACGAGTATCAGTTACTCAACCCGAATCTCGGGGACTGTGGGTAGTGTGACTTGTGATCATTGAAAAGTAAATGCAAAGTTCTAAGAAAGTTACCTCGACGACCCTGCTAGCCTGAAGGGCCGAGACCTGCAAAGAGTGCAGGGATTGCGCAACAAGGCCAGGGCCAACCGGGTGTGGATTTGCCGGAGTAGAGGAAACTTCGCTGGGATCCGCGGCGTTCCAGTCCATCACGCACTGTCCAACCGAGCCGAGGCTGTTGTCACTCGGGGTGCGAAGACTCGGAAGAACATGGCTGTTGACCCGGGGGCGGGAAATCATCTCGGAGAGATTTTTGTACGCCAGGTTTGCTGTTGGAGTCACGGTAATTTGCCTGCTCTGGTCGGTTGAAGGTTGGCCAGAGGCTTGCTGACTCGGCACAGTTGGACGCGGTGGTGCCGGAGTACGGGCTGGTACTGGGGGCTCCTGCTGCTTCTGCTGCTTCTCTGTTGCTGCTGCTGCTTCTGCTGCTTCTCCTGTTGCTGCTGCTGTGCTTCTTCTGCTGCTGTTGTTGCTTCTTCTGCTCCAGTTGCTGTTGCTGCTTCTGTTGTTGTTGCTGTTGCTTCAACTGTTGCTGTTGCTTGTTGTGCTTCTGCTGGGCACGAGGTGAGAGGCGGGGATCCGGCTTAGACAAGGTCTTAGTCGGGGTCTTCACCCGCTCCGTCTCCGAGTCTTTACGAGGCGGGAGGGGAGATTGGTCTTGATCCGGAGCCGAGGTTTGCTCGAGGCCTTGGTCTCCTCCCTGGTCCGAAGCAGGATTCGGCGGCGGAATGTCGGCCGAGGTAGCGCGCACCGGGGAAGGGATTGCCCCTCCGGGGCTGCTAATCCCGGTGTTGGCCGCCAGGGGTGACGATGAAGGGATAGGAGACAAAATGGAACTGTGGGTCTATTTTGCAGCGATGGGATCGCTGCATAAACCGAGATAAAGTGTTAACTCGGGTGAGAATAACTTCGGTGAAAGTAAAGAAGGAAAGAATGAGAGCAAGAAAAGTTATGCGAAGTTTATCTTACCCCTTGCTGGTTGGTAGGGCCTTAGCCTTACGCTTGATGACAACCTTCTTGGCTTTCTTAGCCGGAGGAGCCGCTGACCCGGACGCACCGGAGCGTTTCCGGGATGTGCCTGGGCACCCGGGTTGGCTGTAGCAGAAGGTGCAGACCATGAAATAGGAATAGCATCAATGGGATCTAGGATTCGACAATCGTCATCTTCATCGTCTGACAAGTCTTGAACGAAGACTCGAGCGGATGGCTTACCCGAGGTAGAAGCCTTGGCACGAGGAACCGGCATGTAATCCTCGTTGTCCGGGTCTTCAGTCTCCTCAGGTCGCGCGCGGCGATCTTTTGTCCATTTCCTGGTCTTCAGGTCCCCGTCTTCGGCGGCTTGTCGAGTAAACAGCTGCAGGAGGAGTAGAGTAGAGTCGGATTAGTCCGATGGTGCTTCTCCGAGATAAAAATAACCTCGGAAGGCAGAGCTATGTCAGTTCAAAGGTGACAAACTAACCGGAGGCGGAAGCCGGATCGCTCAAATGGCTCTACGCCCCATTGCCAGTCATCCTCCATCTCGGTCTGGGCGATGGCCTTGACGCGTCTCCTAACTTGGGGACGAGTAAGCTCATGGGTGCTGACCCGGGTAGGGTCCAGCAGGCCACTCATGTGGCAAATCTTGTGCACACGATGCTGGAGGGGGTTGACTCGGCGCGTGACGAAAGTCCTCAAGAGGTCGTCTGCACCGAACTTCTTTGCCAGCAGACCCTCAAGGGTTTGGTGGATCAGTTGGACCTCAGGAATGGTGTCCTGCGGGTCATAGTTCCAGTTTAACTCGGCTGTGGGGGGAGCAATGTTGAACTCCGGCAGGTTGAGAACATCCCGCCCTTCTGGGCTCTTCACGTAGAAAAAGGACCTTTGCCACTTCCGGCAAGATTCTAAGCCGGTAATCCGAGGAAAGGGGGAGTGTTTCCTCGGAGTGATGCTAGCTGCTCCGCATGCGATCATCTCCTTCACGACCTCCTCCTTGTTCGGGATGGTTTGCTTCCGGAGGCAGAAGTACTTGGCCCAGGCGGCAACAGTGGGCCAGAGGCCGAGGTACCCCTCCATAAAGAGGCAAAGGAGGAAAGTGATGTAATGGCGTTGACAGGGAGATGGTGAGGTTGTAGACCGAAGTAGTCAAGAAATTCTCGGAAGAAGGGGCTGGCTGGGAGTCCAAACCCGCGCTGAAAGTGCGCAAGGAAGACCACTCGTTCTCCCGGTTCTAGAACTGGTTCGAGTTCTGATCCGGGACGCCGACATATAACCTCGGCCGTGATGCGCCGGTCTTGAGCAACCAGTCGAGGTCATCTTGTTCTATGTCGGATCCCTCCCATCCACCTCGGTTGCTGGCTGCCGCCGATGACTCGGCCGGGTCAGGGGTGCTACGACCTGACATCTCCGGATCAAAACCTGCAAAGAGTACAAGCACTACCAAGATAAGTAACCCGGAGTTCTGAATCAAGACTCGGAAAAAAGTGACCCAGAGGAGCCATACAACTGACGCAGGAATAGATTTCGGAAACCGAGTTAAGTGACTCGGAAACCGAAGCAAGTATCTCGGTTTAGGTTGTCTGTTTATCTCGGAAGGGTGATTCGGGTAAAAGTTATAAACTTGACTTTGCCTGAATCTGTGAGCAAGCAAGATCTACCGAGCGAGTAAAAAAGAAAGTAAAACATGAGCATAAGGCAGAGAAAGTTGAAACTACCAGGAGCAATGTCAGGATACCAATGCGAGAAAGATCTAAAAAGGGACCTAAGCAATTCCATCTATGAGCAAGCAAAGTTAATCCTAGCAAGTCTAGCAGTTGGGGATCTAGAGCACCCAACAGATGAACAATGAAGAACATGCTAGGAAGAACACCGGAGAAGATTCATGAAGAAGATAGAGAGTGGGGATTCATACCGAATGCAGATCCCGCGGGAAGGAGTTTGGCGGCGGCGGCGCGGTCGATTTCGGTCGTCGACGGCCGTGAAGCGTTCCCGACGTCGCGCGGTGGCGGAGCTCGATGCGCGGCGGCGGCGGTGTTGCAGGAGAGAGAGAAAGAAGAGGATGGATGCGAAGAGGGCGAGGAGAGGTGCCCGCTCCCCTATTTATGGGCGCGGGGCGCGTGCGGTTTCCTTATTTACCGCATGCGGTTACCGTAACGCCTGCACGGATTGTCCGCGCACGATCTGCGCGGTTACGATATTCGCGGCCGCACGATCCGCCGCATCGTGGGTCACAAGGTGGTAACTTCCCGCGGAGTGATCGCGTGCGGTTACGGGCGCGGGAATCGAGGAGGCATGCCTCGGTCAAACGCACTCGAGTGCATGCGAGACACGACAGCTCGTGACGTGTGCGGCGTGTGAGCAGAGACACGTATGTCCGCGCGCAGGAACCAAGGTAGCGCACAGTGTCTCTCTGCTACGTGCTGTGGAGAGATCTTTGAGAGATTGTGTGGATCTTTTTGTGTCGGTTAGACCAATTGGAGGAGGAAAGTCGGGCAAAGTTACTGGTTTGACTCGGAGAAACTCGGCCAGACCGAGACATGTTTGATTCGGAAAGGCAGTTGGTTTGGTTTGTTTTGGTAAACCTGGTGTTGCCCTCCATCCGAGGTTGTCGGACCGCACCAGCTTCGGGGACTAATGTCGGGGGATACCCCCGGGTAGGGTAAAGTTGTGGTATAAAGAGCTCTAAAGGCGGGACCGGGTCAAGGTCAAACCGGGTCAACCAAGTCCCGGAGGGACCGAGGCATGGTGTCACTGCAAACCGGCTTATGGCAACCGGGTCGCGGAGGCCGGGTTATGTTAGCTGAGTCATCCTAACCGACATATACCAAACCGGGTTATGCTGACCGACATTTGTATGTCGGTAACTTGTGTGTTTTCTTATGTGCATGGAAGATCATTCGGGAGGGGGAATCCGGCATACCCATGTCGGGTTATCCAGGTGTCGGACAGAGGTCAATGCTCCTGTCACCTCCCGTCTGACACGGGAGCGTCTGACACGGAGGCGCCTGACACGGGCGCGTGCAGGAGGGGCGAGGTGACCGGTCTCCCGTAGGCTGACCAAGGACAGACCTGCAGGCTACGAGACAGACATGGGCGTGCCATGTCTGGTCTCTAGCAGATGGTACATTCTAGGTGTGCAGGAGATGGGCGCGCCGCGTCTTGTCTCTGGCAGGAGTGCCATCATGACATATCCTTGGCGTGGCTACAGCGCGCCCAAGGGTACTTCGGTAACTCGGTTGGGCCTTTATATAGGGCTTCACCCCCTCCTGCGTGAGGGACGGCGACAGAGGGAGAAAAAGGAAGACCCAGACACATCTTTATACCCGTAGCTTCATCTTCTACATTGTGTTCATCCCCATTGGTGGGATCATACAGATCAAGGAGCAGCTTGTACGCCTGGTACCGAGATATATAGAGAGAGTGACAGGCAGGAGTAGGGGTTTTACCTCCTCACGAGGGCCCCGAACCTGGATAGATCTTGATGTGTTTGTGTGTTCTTCGTGTGTGCTTCTCAGCGCGCTAGCCCTCTCCCGGATTCCACCAGCGTCCATCGGCCCCACACTTTAGCCATCCTATGACATCTGCCGTGATACCACCACGACACTACCAGCTTGTCCGTCTAGCCGGCCGTGCGAAGCTCACCCATGCAGGCCATGTCCGTGACAGGGCGCCATTGTGCCGCACTGCCCGTCTTGATCTCGAATGATATATGCGTACTACGTGGTCGCATGTCTTGCACTCGTCGTTACTCGTTCGCGTGCACTAGCTAGTACGTACTTCTGTCGCTGCCTGCGTACGTGCCCGACGTATTTCTTACGTCTCCAAATTAGCAATGTGCAGCTAGCATGCGTGAGTTTTTTTTTAATCTTTGGCTGAATGTTAGTCGCTTATACCCCGTATATGTCAAGATCGGCAAGGCGAGAAGAGACGAGATCGAATTAACGATGCAAGTGGGACGGACCTGCCACTTATCCCGTCTCCCGTCCCGCGTCAAAATCCCAACTGTCCCATTAGTTCGATCCCGTTTTATGCCGGCGGCTTAGCTTTTCCGTCCCGCTAATTCCGTGTAAGACCCGCCAGCGTACGTTAGAGGTGCGGCAAGCGCTCGCGCGTATGCATGCATGAGTCAATCGATCGTGGTTCAGCTAGCTGGAATAAACCGGACGAGATTCTCTGACTTTGCCAAGCCTGACTTTGGATCATTGACAGGTGGGTCCCGCAGCTCGTGGGCCCCACTGTCCAGTGACTCAAAGTCAGGGAAAAGGCAGAGGGGCAAAGTCAGAGAATCCACGCCGGGAATAAACATATGCACGTAACTGATGGGCCCCGGCGGCCCCGTCTGTCCCGTCTTCTCGATTCCCACCAGTCCCGGTTGTCCCGATGGGTCGAATCTGCACGAGACGGGATATCCCGTATCCGCACCACTTGCATCCTGGGATCGAATTATAACAACCGTCACACAGTTTTTGGGTGAAACAGCACGTACTACGGAGTACTAGATAAGCGGAACTTCAGAATGTACCTTTGTTCAGGACCTTTTTTTTAGAGCGAGACCCACGGTATATATGCGCGAGGACAACTGTGGTCGGCCGGCCTCAGTCAGCACTCAGCAGCCCGGACTGGAACGTAAGATTGGGCCACCTAGCACCAGCCGAGCACACTGATATAGCCATGATCCGGAAGCATGACTCGTGGGCCGTCCGGGCATTCCGTCGGCCGTTCGGAAGGAAAAGAAAAAAAGGGCTAGGGACATAGGAAAGGAAAAATGTAGCAATAGGAAAACCATATAGGATTAGAATGTCATGACTAGTTAAATCCTTTGGGAAGAGCAATTGTGTTTGATGGTAAAGGAAAAGTAAAGGAATTGTAAAAAGAGATTAGAGTGAATGTTAGAATTCCTATGGGAAATAGTACAATAATTTCTATGAGAAAATTTCCAATAGAAATCAATCCTATGAATCAAACGACCAATGTAGGAAAATTTCTTATAGGATAAAATCCTACAAAAATCCTTTGTAGCTCCTTTGAATCCAAGGAGCCCTCAAGATTTTTAGCTTCTCTCAACAAAAAAAAAATCAAGATCGGCAAGGCGAGAAGAGACGAGATCGAATTATAACAAGAACCATCACATAGTTTTTGGGTGAAACAGCAAGCACGTACGTACTGTACTAGATAAGTGGATATCTAAAGAAATGGCGCCATCCATATTATCAATCTCCAAAAGGAAGAACTTCGCCGTACACAAGGCATTAAGTGAAGATTTTTTTGGATCCAAAGCCTCTCCTTCGAGGATGGCACTTCGGTTATTCACGTTCAAGAATTCTATGGCCTAATTTGGGAAAAGATCCAAGAGATTAAACTTGTTGAAAAAGCTTGCAAGCTAACAAACTCCGGCATATACGTAGTCCGCGGCCTCGGCATATTCGGTGCAATTTGATGAGCCTCCTGCTTCCTTCCTTCAACCGGCGGTTTTGGATAATTGGGCTCCAACCAAACGCAAGTTCTTCGCTTGGCTAATTCTACAAAACCAGGTTTGGACGGCGGACCGACTACAACGGAGGGCATGGGCTTTGCCAACTTTCGAAGAGGGTACCGGAAACTGCGGCGCATCTCATGTTTCAATGTAGATATTCCATGCGCATTTCGAGGGGCCTTATGGAGTGGCTTGGTTTGGACAACATGGGCATGGATAACTGGGCCAACTTCAACTCGGTTCATGATTGGTGGTGCGCAATTACAGGGGTCAACGGACAAAGACGTAAAAAGGCCTATCTTCCTTGCTTCTTCTCGCCGCTTGGGAGATATGGAACGAGAGAAATGCGCGAGCCTGCAAGAAATTTGCAACAATGCCTAGTGTAGTCCTTATGTCGATCAAGAAGAATGCCGCCTTATGGGGCATCGCGGGAGCTAAACATTTGAGTGCGTTAATGCCGCGAGAGTGATAGTATTCGTTGTATAAGAGCTCTCATGCTCTTTTGTAACTTGTTTTAAAAGTCTTCTTAATTAATGGAATAGACAAAGCTTTTGTCTTGTTTAAAAAAAAGATAAGTGGATATCGTAAGTTCATAACCGGAACTTCAGAATGTACCCTTTTAGAGCGAAACCCACGGTATGTGCGAGGACAACTGTGGTCGGCCTCAGTCAGCAGCCCGGACTGGAATCGTAAGACATGGGCCGCCTAGTAGCAGCCGAGCACACCGTATTTACGTGTACAAAAGACAGCGATCCGGAAGCATGACTCGTGGGCCGTCCGGGCACTCCGTCGGCCGTTTCTACACTAGTTACTAGTCTACACTAGTTATAAAAGAGCCAACTTTCGCTACAGCCACTCAGACAAAGTGTACACAGATCGATCTGAACCATCAGATCCAACCCACTTAATCAGATCAAACGATACAGATCAGATCTACACAAATCAACGCCCCAGATTACTCCTGTCGACGAGCAGAGAAATTTCCTGCCAGCCCACGTCCGCGTCCCCGCTCTCTTTCCTCCGCATCGCTTTCTCCGCCCCGAGTCCCCGACCCGAGCGTCGCCTCGGCCCTGCGCGCCTGCCCTGAGCCTCCCCGATTCCGTCGCCTCCTCCCCATACCCCCAACCTTCGCCGGATCTGGCGACTGACCGGCGGTTCACGTGAGAAGGACAGCGCCCTCTTCCCACAGGTCCAGTCGGCGTAACTGAATCCGGGATCTCGCGATAGCAAGATGTGGTCAAACCTCCACCTGTTCATGGCTGCACCGTCGCACGCAGCTTCGGCGTTCGGCTCCCCCCACCGCTCGCTGCGCCGCCACTTCTCTTACCCCCCACATCTCCTCCCCAATCCACCAGCGCCCCATCCCATTCCATGGCACCTGTCGTGTCCGATAGACGCTACGCGCTCAGCCGCCGGAGGTTGGGCTGCGGCGCCGGGCCACAGCAGCCGCAGGCGCAGCAGCGTATGCTCACTTTCGCGCAGGGCCGTGGTTTCCTGATGTACACTTGATTCAGAGACCAATCCAATTGATTTAGCCAGGTTAGCAAAGGTTCTAACCACATTGCGCCATGTTGTATCTCAACCCCGCTGAATGTCTTTGGGTTGCATGCTCTTGCGTGATGTCGTTTCGAAATAGAACAGCAGACGTTTGCCTTTAGTTCTGTTGACAGGTATATGTTACAAACTGTTGAGCTGGTTATTTACAGATATTATTTACAAACTGTTGAGCTAAAATTTGGGACATTTTTCTTTGCCACATAGTTCTTGTGCCGAATAGTTCAAAAGTTGCTGCTAAACTTTGTAAGGCGGCCCCCAAATTCTTTTGAATGGTTCCCACACCTTGTTTTAATTGACGATGGTGCGCTTGGTGTTCTGTAAAGAGTTGATTCAGAAACTGGTACCGCCGTCTACTTTTTCCGCATGAAAGTGTATATAATTTCTGCATTATTTTGCTTGGTGTTGTATAAAGAGTTTGCTTATTTTTTGGGTATAATAAATTAGTTTCAGCATCAGAAACCTAAATGTATTACCCTGTAATTGTGTGTGGATGTTAATATACTGACTACTACATAAGAAGACACTATTGGTTAGAAAATACATGCACCTCACACTAAAATAAGGTGCTGAGATTTTGTGCTGCAATTTCTGCTGAAGGACGACCATTTTTGTTGGCGCAGAGATTTGTTGTCAGTTTACATGCACCTCACATGAAGATTCTTCCTTAGATTCTGTTAGCATCCATCAGGTCCCATTTGACAATAAACAAATTCATGAATTCGTGAAACCTCTGCTCTGCTGTCTTGGTTTATAGCTTATGGTCAGTATTTCTGTAAAGCTGAATATGTAGTGGTATCTTCCCATGGTTTGTTAAAACTGACCTCATTGCCCACTATAATAGTTCAATTCCACACATGATTCAAGCTCTCCTGACTTCCAATCATCCGGAAATAAATTTTGCCTTGCTGTACAAACATATTTTGCAGGACATCAAGGTCACCATCTCAGGTGTACGCTGCTGCCATGGCGATCATGAATGGAGCTTGTCTGGAATTTGCGACTCCTCTGCTGGATAACACTCCAGCTACCTCAGTTTACTGAGAAGTCTACACCTATGGAAATTCATATGCCGAGGCAGGATCATCTCACCCTTCCAGTTGCACCACTTCCAGGGAAAACAGTTACAGATCCTTTTGAGTCTTTGAGGTACTATCGCCTACACTAATGCAGCTCGGACTCCTGGATCAGAGAGTCAACCGGCTGCTGCAAGTATAGGTATATTTATACAATTTGCAACTGATCGACAATGCTCGCAGCTTTTCAATTCATCAGCTATACAGGTTGAAGCACTCTGCATAATGCTCGATATCGTGGAACTGCTCTATATTCAACATATCACTTTTCTTACGGACAACACAACACTGGCGGTACTGCAGAAAAACGGGGTTTCAATGCAAACGGGAGAGAAAGAATTTGGATGTAGCACACTCAGTCTATTCATCATGGGTCGTAATATAGTTACATGTGGACATTGAGGAGCTAACCAACCTTCCGGTAAACTAGCTACATCCTGAATCTAAGGAAGAGCAAATACCAAATAGTTTGTGTGATGCACGTCATGAGAAGATGACACTCTATAGTCTGAAAGCATCGGGGACCTGTATACTTAACTTTTCTCTAGCTATCCTCTGTTTATTTATGTTGTAATTTGCCAGGGAGAAAGAGGAATAGTGGGCATGTAAAGTTGATCACCAATCTGAGTATCTGTAGAAGATACTAGCAGCACGACAAGGTTGGAAGAAGCACTACACGGTCAGTAATCCAAATTATAAAAACCCTGCTTACTATCATTGCAATTTCAGCGGGCAACTGTAGTGGAAAGATGGTTATTGCCTTATTGTTTTTCTTACTAATCCAATATTCCTCCCAGTAAATATAAGGTTTTTTAAAATAGTACTATATCGACATTTATGTCTACTTTTTAATTAGGTTAACATCAAGTTGGTAGGTTTTGGTGTTTAATAAGTGTATACCCACTTTATCTTTCTTTCCATGGTACAGGAATTATTGCATTTGTTGGTATAAAGAAGTATCACGTTTCTTTTTACTGGTCGTTGTTGTTGTGTTGCTAAATGACATTTGACTGACTGTTGTTTTGCTATTTTTGCAGGCTCTTCACCCCAACAAATGAGTCGTTGCTTGACACGGTAAGCAGCGGATTCTTCATCAAAGTAAACAACTCGGCAAACCCAAAAGGCCTTAATCCCGCCTTCATGTTAATAGTACTCCCGCAAATGTCCACTTCATATAATCTGGTTGACATTAGCTATTAGATTCAGAGTGTTGTCCTTCTTAAGCTGTGAGGTGTGTTGCGATATAAACATGTAAAAAGTCTGAAGGCTGATATATTGTATTTACCTGGGTAGCTGCTAGCTAGGAAATCTTAAATTTATATTGTTACATTACTGAAACGATTTATTGGATTTGGTGTGCATATAACATCGTATTAGTGAATAATTTCAGATTCTTGGGTATCATATGCGGTCACGTATTTTGTTCCAAGTGTTTCATGTGACTTTTTCCTTGTTGGTCTGATAACTAAGGTAACAAGCAGTAGGCAGAAGACATATGAACCATTTTTTGTGCATGGTTGTTTGCTAATAATCATAAGACATTGATCTTTCAATCTGAATCATTCGGAAAGTTGCTGCTCTTAAATTTTAACACTATATTAGAGACACGACATCATATAAAATTTAGGACTAACTATGCATGGAATTTCAGTGGGTTCAGCTGTTAGTTGCCTTATCTGATAGCAGCCTTTTGAAAAATCGTTATTTATTTACTACTTGTACATATTGGAAATTTGCCTTTTTATTTTCGTGGACATTTTCGTTATTTTTTTATTTCAATTCCATTACAATTCGTATCCTCCTACCTATTATTTTTAACATTGTTTGTGTTCCTCCTACAATTCGTCCTAGATGAGAAATATTACAAATGCATCCGGCACCCACCCGGCACTGTACCTTGTTGTAAGAATTAACAAATGCATTATATTACAGTTATTTTGAAGGAATAGGTAGTTGCATAAAAAATGTTTATCACTGAATAAAATCAGGTATAGACAACAAAAAGGACTGAAACCTAAGTTGCAAAGAGGGAAAGAGTGATACAGAAATGATCGTTTCCCTTGAAATTATTAGATTTTTTCCACGATTTTTTTTATTATATTTTGAAATGAAGCAGCCTCCAAACTATAGGCATGCTGCTATCAATTGATTGACATTCTAATGCATTGCTTCCTAGCTGAATATTCTTATTTATTCTTCGTTTTTTCTTAGGAATCTGTTCTCTCCTGGAAACAAATGATTCATAATTTTTACTTGTCTGCGCAACAATATTGAGGCCTAAACATGACAAGGTTACGGAGATGTTATGGCTAGCCTGCCTAGCCATCAGTTTGTGGCTGCAATGTGACATTTCATTTGATGTTCATGACAGGGGTGCACGTGGTCGTAGATTAACTTAACTAAGAGTAAGTGACACACTAATGCACTAACGTCTATACCACATATATTCTCTATTGTGAACGTAAAAACTAAAAAAATGACACTCAACTTAATCATAAAGCGACGTGCGTGCACGTGCAAAGCTACTAGTGGAAAGAAAAGAAGAAAAAAAAAGGCTATGGACATCCTTTTGTGAACATCAATCAAGATTTTTAGCTTCTCTCAACAAAACAAAATCAGGATTTCTAGCAACATCCGGCCGGGCGTTGTAGCTAGCAGGTGATGTTTGTTTGCACCATGTTTGACGAGTAGATTACGGAGCACTTGTCCGTCAACGAGATGACAGTGAAGTTCTAGTCGGAGACGAGGAAGCAGAGACTAGAGTCCCCAGCTGCTCTTGGTCGAGCAGCGACATAGGAAGTAGATGTTGGCAATGAGGGCGCTCCAGCACCCCTTGCACGTCGCGGCGCAACATAAAAGGGCGGCCACGTCCGTCGACACGAGCAAGAGGATCTCCAGGACGATGTCGTCTGGTTGCCCCTGCCCCGCCGCACTTCCATATTCTTCTCTATCTACTGCGATCGATTAATTCAGATCTATACAGTCAAAAAAATTTAATTCAGATCTACTTCGGCATGCGACTACGCGAGTAGCTAGGTGTATTTCATATCTACTGTACTACATAGATCTCGAATCGATCTTACCCTACGTTTCGTATGTACGGGCTAGCGTAGCAGTATCGTGTATAACATGGTGAGCGGTCTGTGCATTTTGTTTTGACCTCACGCAAGAGATAGGAGAAATAAAAACAAAAAATCCAGAATGATATAAAAGACTGACCGAGACTGATAACATTTGCATTCATTCTGTTTTCTCAAGCACTTGACAAAGAATTCCCATATCAACTACTACTGCGAAAAGCACCAAGTGTCACACAAGCCAACTTCCTCAATACTGAAAGTCTGATACGAACACAGAAAGTTCACTTCTCAAAAGAGAACCCTAGTCTAAACTATATGTATGCTTGCTACTGAACTAGGCACAGCCTGCGAACGATCAGCTCAGTTGTTCATGTCGTCATCATCCTCATCCGGGAGGGGCATTGCCGCCGCAGCTGCTATCTCTGCTTCAATCCTGCACACACAAACAAGAGTTTTTTCAGCACAAGAAGAGGAAGGCAACATCACACGCATGGATTTTCAGTAGAGCAAGCAGAAGTAGCAGTATTCAGAGCAGTGCATTGTTCACTCACTGTTGCTGCGCGACAAGGTCGATGGTGACTTCAGCGGGGACGAGCGCAAACTGCTCGACAAACTGGAGGTTCATGTCCCTGCAATCACATCCATACACCGTGTTAGCTGTTGATTGTTCAGTGCAATGATACATTGTTTGATGTTTAGTATCAGCATAGAATTTCCTTTTTGATCAAGGAGAATCTATGTAGTTTTCAAACAGTTGTGGTTAAGATGGTGCAGTGCAGCAGAAAGTAGTTACCCTATGAGCTTCCTTGCAAGGTAGAGGAAAGGCTTCTCGAAGTTGTAGTTGCTCTTGGCGGAAATTTCGTAGTACTGGAGGCTCTTCTTCCTGTGGAAGGTCACCATCTTGGACTTCACCTGCCTGTTCTTCACGTCCACCTTGTTGCCGCACAGGACGATTGGGATGTTCTCACACACCCTGGTTGTTATTTAGGACAGTTCAAGAGATGTGTCAGACCAATTTAGAACTATCGATGAAATAAGAGCAAGGTGGAAATTGAAGATAGACTGGGAGAGGAGAAATTTTACCTGCAGATGTCCCTGTGCCAGGTGGGAACGTTCTTGTAGGTGAGCCGGGAGGTGACATCGAACATGATGATCGCGCAGTGGCCATGGATGCTGAAAAACAGCAGGAAAAAGGTAAGAATGCACCCTGTCAATGTGCACAAACCGAAAATGTAGCAGAACAGGACATAAACCATTGTGTATGACTGGCATCTTATTTTCTTTGCTGGAAATCACAAGCTCAGAAAAACAGACCAAATAGGTGCTACAAGTAATAATCTAGTCAGACTTCTAGGTGCTGCAAATGTTGAGTACTACTGATGGTTGGGGTCACGAGTGTTCGTGGAGAAGGCAGAACAGTTAATGTCCAAATGCAAACGTCTTCTAAATACCAATGCACATAGCTCATCCATTTGAACATTATTTCTGAGCTTACTAATATGCAAAATCGTGATTGTAAGAGACTATCCAAATTAAAGTCTGAATCAACAACTTGGGCTACTTATTATTTTGCAACTACTCCAAGTGATCAATCAGATATCATATCGAATGGAAAAGGTAGGATTAATAATGTAGAAAAATCAGTCCTGCAATAGTAATCGGTGTCAATGTCACTGTGACCAACACGATTGTTCGTTCCTAGACCAGGAATTTCAAAACCAGGTCAACTTTGCAGGTACTACATACTCTAAACGAATAATGAAACATGCATCTGAGTCTGAACCAATATCTACCGTAGGTAGCACTCATCTCATCACAGATAATTGCGAGCAGGTAGTCGATTTGAAGGTGTCTTACTAGTATCCGTCACGGAGGCCGCCGAACTTCTCCTGCCCGGCAGTGTCCCAGCAGGAGAACCTGATCTTGCCGTGGCTCGTGTGGAAGTCCAGCGGCCGCACCTCCACGCCGATCGTCGCTGCAAAGACACCACGCACATCAACATTTACGGTGAGCAACAGGAACACGAGGCGCGACCAAGATCTGAAAGAGCCATCAAACCAGAAACGTAAACAGGATTCATCACTCACGTTCGTACTTCTTCTCGAACTCCCCGGTGACGTGCCTCTTCACGAACGTGGTCTTGCCGGTGCCGCCGTCGCCGACGAGGACGAGCTTGAAGTCGGCTTTGGGGAGAGCCTGCGTTGGGTCGGAATCGAAAATCGTCAAATTCCATCAACCAGCACAAGAGGCGAAACGACGAGCAAATCTAGAACGGCGGAGAGGAACCGCCCCGAAATTCGAAACCTAGAGAGGAGGAAATCGAAGAAATCCACGCACCATTGGGCCGATCGAAGCCTCCGGAACGAGTCGGCGGCTCGAAATCGAGGAACGCGGTCTTGCGTCGGCGGTCTGGACGGGGATCGGGCAGGGAGAGCGGTGGGTTTCGGCGCGTGTTTGATGGAGGAGATCGTGGCGCCGAGGCCGGGGTTTATATGGGGCGTCGTCTGCTTTGATCCTAAGCTACTACCATAGCCGCGGTTGCCGGTGGCCACCATGGTGTAGCTTGAAATCTAAGCGGAGTTTTGGGCCGTCCGATGTGAACGGGCCTGTAATCCTGGCCGTCCAGGTGTGTAACTGTGGTGGTTAGCCTGAGATCTAAGCTGTGTCTCACCGTACGCACGCGGCTCGCGCAGGTTTGGGAACGGAAAGGCTGGAAATAAGTCGCGTAGTCTTGACGCTGACCGCCTTGACCCTCGTCTTCCAGGCAAGGTTTTAAATAGCCGGCTATACAAAATAGCTCCAGCCCTAAAAATGAGGCTAAATCGGGGCTATAGCCGGCTATAGCCGAAAATCAGCCGGTGTTTCATTTAGCCTCAAGATCCTCAAAAGGCTATAGCCCGGCTATAGCCGGCTATTTAAAACCTTGCTTCCAGGGTTTGAGGTGCTTGAAAATCTTGGGGAATTTTATTTTTTGCCCCACTTTACTTTGCAAGTATCCGATTTGCCCTCTTTAACTTTGACATTTCCTTTTTGCCACGCTTTACATTGGCAAGTTATTATTTGCTACTGCACTGCAAATAATAATAAAATCTAAACAAAAAATTCGGTCATACACCCACATATTTATATTCGCACAAAACTTTCGCTAAAAATGACATTTTTTGTGGCCTGGGTTAAAATCTTTTCTACAAAGGCCACAAAAAATATCATTTTGTAGGAAACTTTTTATACAAACAAAGAATAGGTGGGTGTGCATTCGAAATTTTTGTTCAGAATTTTTGATATTTTGAAATTTTATTTTTGTATAGCGGGTGCATCTACACATATGAGCCAAAAATGATTTTCCCATATACTGCTTGCTTTATAGTATATGATACCCATGCTAATTTACCAGTAATGAATAAAAGCTAATTCAGCCAAGTTCTGATCAACATGTTTCCCCTAATCATTATCCGCATATATGGCGATGCTATCTTAGGATGCTTATATACATTTTTTTTTCATATGATTCGACGATAATATTTGTCTGAAATATGTAGA
Organism: Poa pratensis; assembly: GCA_947311845.1. Classification (NCBI taxonomy): domain Eukaryota; kingdom Viridiplantae; phylum Streptophyta; class Magnoliopsida; order Poales; family Poaceae; genus Poa; species Poa pratensis. The sequence continues at coordinate 23,758,350 of CAMZMU010000078.1, forward strand.
ACATAATATGGATTGATTATAAAAAGATAACAAAATTGTCCATACATTTTTCTTAATTGTGCAGTTAAATATGAAGTGATCCATGTAGTTCACTTGCTCATTTTAGTTAGCGTTATGGTTGTTTTTAAAAGTTACGCATGTTCTATAGTTGTTTGTGTACTGATTTAGATATACATGCATCCTCATTCTACCATTTTCCAATTTATATTTTTATTTCCGGTAGTTGTATTTTGTTCTCAATATGTTGTTTTCTGGCATGCAATAACTTAACTTTTAGTATTTATAACATGTTTTAGTATATAGATTAGTCGATTCGTGCGTTAACATTCCCTTTTTGCTTCTTCCTGCTTCCGGCCTTCATAGTGATTGGAAGCTTACCAAAACTTTAACAACATATACAAATGATATACGCACGGCCACACGGAGTAACTAATAAAATACTCACACTCCCGTAGCAACGCATGGGCATTTTACTAGTCAAAATAGAAGTAATATTTTGTATTTAGCATATTTGGTATTTACTTAGATAAGTAAATAAATGAAACAATAGGAAAATCAAAAATTTCAAGACGAATCTCTTGTAATTTTTTATCAAACCGACCAGAATATTTTTATGAGAGATCTTGCTAGGTCTCAATCCATTGGGAATATTGTTGAAAAGACGAGTCTGAATGTATAAATATTTACCATCTTCTTTTAAGATTAGAGATGCGTGCAGTTTCATTACAAAAATGATTGAACTAACAAGTAGTCTTTTGATATACTCTGTGGCATGAAATTGATATCACTAAATTTGTACTAAGAACATCTTACTAATAAATATGAGACAAACAAATAAAATATTGAATAAATATTATGAGAATATATTTTATAGTGGATCTATATAGAGTGATTTCATATTGCATATATTCGTACTTTTACATATGATTTAGTATCAGCTAAAACAGTGTATTAATGAAGTAAATGTTGATCAAAATGTTTTCTTTAAAAAATAAATATGCCTTATATTTTGGAGACAATGGCTAACAAACCCAAATAGTTACTCCGTCCGTCCCAAAATACATGGCACATAAATTTACTTCTAAATTCAATGCTTTCTAAGTTTGACCAAATATATAACAAAAAATATTAACAACTACAATATTCAATAAATATATTATGAAAAAATGTATATTATAGTCGATTTATTGATAGTTACTTGGTATTGCATATCTTTGTTATTTTTAAATATGCTTTAGTATCATAAAAATAATGTAGTAACTGAGTAAATGTTGATCAAAATCTTGTCTTAATTTTTTTTTAACTTTTGTCAACAAAAATTAAATATGTCTTATATTTTTGAACCAGTATCTAACAAACCCAAATAGTTAACTTGACTTTTGACTGAATTTATAGATCTAATAATATAGAATAAAGGGGTAATTGTTTCGGATTATCGCTCGCTCTAGTGTTTGAACAATTTTACCTTTTTCTAACTCAATGAAGCAACTTTGTAAGGCTGGGCCTAAAACTCGAAGCCCGAAACTGAAAACCCCAACCCGCATAGACTGAACCCAAAATTTCAGAACCCCAAAAAATATTGGGAAATTGTATCCTTGTTCTTCTTCCACATTGAGCAGAATATCTGTGGAAATCTAAAGGCATGCTCTTGTGGTTTTCATTCAATGTGTCGTATTTTGGGCAATTTGGAATTACCCGAACTTGAACCCAGCTTTTTGGGTACCCGAATTATCGAGTATCAGAATTCTGGACGAATTTCGTGTATCATTTATGGAAACCCAAAAAACTTATAGCCCAAGTTAACTGATCCGAATTTGGGTAAATCTGAACATGCAGTGTTACAAATTTGACTTGGGGAAATGAGTACGTAGATGTTTCCCGTATCTAAAACTGTTAATTTGCAAGGAAAATAATCGTCGAAAAAGAAAGAAAAAAACCGTGTTCGCTGGCCAGCATGTTAAACTAAGAGCATCTCCAGCGGCACCCTTCAAATAAGTGTCCGGCACCCCGAAATTATGCTCTCTTTGGGGTGCCAGACATGTGTCCGGTCATTCTTTTTTGGGCAAATAGCTCAGGTACTACATCTTTTCATGCCAATAGCTGGAGAACGTCGTCTTTTCGAGAAATAGCTCAGAGGCTACAAATGGACAGGCCTAAATCGTGAAGGCCCGATACGGCTCTTTAAGCCCTTATTAAAGGGTTAATTGCTTCTGTGTCATGATTCGATGAGGGACCCATATGTCATAGATTTAATAATTTCAGGAAAATGTTTGGATTTTCGAATTTCAAATCTAAGATTCGAACGGTGCAAATTCAAATTTCAAGTTTGAAAAATTCGAAAATGTGAACAAATTTCTAGGTGTTGCTAATGATATAGGAAACAACTTTGCTAAATCGATTTTCCAAATTCTTGTGTCGTTTGGCCTGTGTAAAAAAGACAAATTTCTATATCTGAAATCTAGATCGGAGATCTAGATCTAGAACAGTGTAGAATTCGAAAAAAAGACAACTTTCGAATTTAAATGTGAAAAAAATCTCCGATGTTGCCAATGATATAGGAAACAACTTTGCGAAAGCGATTTTCCAAATTCTTATGTCGTTTGGCATGTGAAAAAAAAAACAAATTTCAAGATCTGACATCTAAATCTAGAACAGTGCAGAATTCGAAAAAAGTCAACTTTTGAATTTAAATGTGAAAAAAATCTCCGATGTTGCCAATGATATAGTAAACAACTTTGCCAAAGCGATTTTCTAAATTCTTGTGTCGTTTGGCCTGTGTAAAATGAAAATATCGTTAAACATTGTGTTATACGTGAGTTGATGGGTCACTGGCTAGCTCGTATACGTGAACGCCGCAGTGCTCGATTCACCTGCGTTCGACCTCACTTTCCACTCTATCGTGCTCAGGATGAACCGAGCATCTTAATGGGCAAGGTGTTACGCGAGAGAGAGAGGGTTTCTCCACGATCACAAGCAGGCGACGCCGTTGGACTATCGTCGAACACCTTGAGTGCGCCATCTGAGTATGCCAATGTTGGCATCAGCATGTTCCCACCGATTCCTAACTAATTGGGAAGCAATCTTTATATGTTTGTGTGTAGAACTGGATTTCCTACAACTTTCCAGTTATACGTGTTTGCTAGTTTTGAACTTCCTCTATCGTGTTTTAGTGAAAACTGATCTAGTCCGACCTCCCAGTCCACTTTATCGTGCTCAGTGTTAGCCGAGCGTTCAAATGGGTATGTTTTGACGCACGAGAGAGGGCTTCTTCGACTATCACGAGCGAGCGGAGCCGTCAAACTACTGTCAAACACCTTGAGGGCGCGATCTTGACATGGTCATGTCGGCATCAGTATGGCCATTATCGTGTCATAGTTTGTGATAAAGTTCTCATATTCAGCATATATGTGTGCCATGGTATGGGAAACAACGTCGCCGAAGCAATTTTCCAAATTCTTTTTACAAATATCATTTTCCACTTTTTAAGTGCTAAAAATGACATTTTTTGTGAAGCAAGTACATAAAATATGGTTCAAAAGGTAGCTGTAAGGACCCCTCAGACCACCGGTCCGAGATGTCCACGTTATGCAAAATAGATCACGATCCCAATGATCAGTGCATCGCAATCACATAACCAACATGGTATCAAGAGTTACATCATTCAAGTCGTACGAATAAAAGTCTTACAACACGAAATGGTCACATGACCAAGTCTGCAAATCATCGTCACGCAGGACGGAATTAACTAAGATACAGCGGAAGCTCGTGGCTAGCGTCGGCCCTCGTCTCCAACGGACGCAATCCCACGGGTGCAGTTGACCGGTGACAGCTAAGTGGCGTAGTCGTCGACATATTCCTCCTCCTCGGCGTAGGCCTCCTCGTAGAAATCTGGATGTTTGAATATCCAGGGACACAGCCATAAGTACAATGACGTACTCGCAAGACCACCTCAAGGCTTATGTTTTCATGGCAATGCAATAAATTGTTTTCGAAAACTGGGATAGCTGCTATATATAACTATAGGGCTTAATTTTCGCAAAAACCATGCTGCAAGACATAGAGAATACGACATCCCTATATCTTTGTTGAAAAAGGCATTGGAGATATAATTCTCCTTGTTCTAGAAATGGCAGAAACCATTTCCACGTTTGAAAAAAAAAACACTTTTGTAAAACTTTATCAAACACTAGGATAGGGATGCCCCCTTTTTCCTTTCCGGGTTCCGACTGGCTGACTCCCCGAGACCAACCATCTTCTCCCCAAAATCCGTACCTCCCAGGTACCTTTTTGATTTCTTCTTTTTGTCGAAAACAGAAACCAGCTTTTCTTCTTTCACCACTCGCCCAGTGTGGCCTTTGCAACCGTCCATGACCGAGGACTCGGCTATTCGAATAGATTTACACTCTGCAGAGGTGGTACACTTTCACCACAAGATTCGGATGGTCTGCCGTGGATCAACCACGGACTGTACGGAGACAGCATGCACACATCAGACGGCCGATCCTAACTTTCACTATGTCAGTGCTAGTATAAGAATATCCTCTTCGAGTGGGTTTGTTCTCCCCGGCACCGAGTGAGCTAGCCGTATCGATCCGGTTTCCCCTAGCCTCACACCGCCACGACAGGAGACCCACCGTTGCTTCCCGGTGGCACACGAAGTCCACACTTTGTATGCTCATTCCCTTGCAGCATTCGGTTCCGGGGACTCTAACCCCTTCTAGCCAATTGAGGAGTATTCGAATACTAACATCAACAAGCTTCCGCTAGGCCTCGTGCCCATTTTGAGGTAATGTGGTTGTACGGGTTAATTGTTCGGGCGGCAGCAGGGACTTCGTAAACAAACCTCCATCTCCGACTGCTCCCAGCAGCTCGGGTTTTCGCAAACTCACCGAATGCTCCCAGCACTTCGGGTTTTTCACAAAATTCTCCATTTGCTCCCAGCAACATGGGTTTTATAAAAACACTGTCTCACCGATCGCTCCCAGCGACTCGGGTTTTCTTTCAAAAACTTTTCATCCAAAACAAGGCTCCCATCCTAGAGTTCGAGGTGAGATTATAAGGATATACTACTAGAAAATATAATTTTCTTGATAGCGCCTTCAGTAGAAGGTTTCTCAAGTAAAGACTTACTTTTATAAATCCTATTATATACTAGTAGATTTCTCGGCCAAACAATATTTTTGTAAAATAGTTTTGGGGGGTGGCAAGATGCCACAAAGGAAATAAAACATGCATTATTTTATTTTGAAAGCAAAACATGCTTGTAAAAGTAATGGGATTTCAGTAGAGTGGTGAGGTGGCTTGCCTTGCTCAGCGAATTGCCCCTGGACTTGCTCTTCTTCGTAGACGGGTTCAGCTCTCACGTACTGCTCCTCCTCTTGCGGTTCTATTGTACCGGAAAAGATTAAACGTAGCTACCGTCACGCTAAGAAACGGGTTGACAACAATCTAAAGTACTTAAGCAAGACAAGCGAGCATTTCACTTCACAAACACCCTCTGGACATAAATCTAAACACTCCTAAGCATAATCAAATAATGACAATCAATTAAAATAAGCCCTCTTAAAAGTGGCAAAGTTGCTGTTTTTAGTAAACATGCACAAGTCCTAAAATAATGCTCCAAAAATTAAACCCTTCTACCACAGTACACCTAGTAGTTATATCAAGCCATAGAAATTGGGTTTGCTTCAAAATCTATCACCAATTGGAAGCTAAAAATCCTACAAGGGCTACTGGTCCTAAAACTAAAACGACCACAACTCTAGTTTTATGAATCTCCTGCATGCAAGACCAATTTCTATGGAAAGGTACTGATATAAGCTTCTTGTAGAAATTGGATTCACCCAAAAAGGACACTCCTAGCTCCTGCTAAAAATAAAACACTAGAAAGGACATACTTCACAAGATTTAATACCAAACAAAATTACTAAACATTTTTGAGCCAACCCACCTCTGCATGTTCAAGCACACATCCTAGTATGCTACAAAATTTACTCTAACTAAATTACCCTAACAGATTTATCAGAATCGAATTAAACTAAACATGCAGGATTAACAGAAACTAGAAAATTGGAAAAAGAATCTAAAAAAAAAGGGATGGGCTGCGCTGGGCCAGATCTGGCTGAGCCCAGCACGGATCTGCGCCGTGGCGACGCGGGCCGGCCCATCACGGCGCGGCGCACGCGCCCGCGCGAGAAAACGTTTCGCGGCGAGGCGGATTCAAACGGGGCCGTCGATCCAGAGATCGACGGTTCCCCGGCGTCGTCTCCCGCGCGACACGGCCGTGTTCGCGCCGAGAGAAGGAGAGAAGGCGAGCTCGCCGGGGAGCTCACCTAGGGGCTACGCAGGCGACGGCGGAGGGTTGCGGACGGCGGAGGAGGTTGAGGGAGAGACACGGGCGCGGACGGCATCAACGGAGGTGACCGGGATCCATGGCGGCGACGGCGACGCGTTCTTCCGGTCGAGGATGGAGGCGACGTCCACGGCTGCTTCTGGACAAAAAGGAGAAGGGGAATAGTTAGGCCTCGCGGAGGGGAGCTCGCCGGGCCAACAATGGCGAGGAAAGGGGGAGGGAAACGCCGGCAAGGCTGCTCGACGCCGGCGGCGACCTTCGGGTTTTCCGGACGCTCTCGAGCAGCAGCAAGCTCGGGAGCGAGCAGGGCGTCGATGGGGGAGAGAGGAGGTGTGTGTGCGGGTTGGGGGGGTGGAATGAGGAGCAGAGGGGCACGGGTAGAGTTTTAGGGCAGGGGTGGTCTTCACGGGCGCGTCCCGACCAGGGGGTGCAAGGAGAGCTAGCAGTGGTCAGCTTGGGCGGTGGGGAGTGGGGCAGGGATGAGGTGGCGGGGTGTGACGTGCTCCGGCCAATGGTGGAGAGGGGGGTGAGCTCGGGTTGGGCAGGGAAGAAAAGAGAGGGGAGAGGAGTGGTGGAGAGGGAGATGGCTGGCTGCCAAGTGGGTCCGGGGTGGGGTGCTGGTTTTGCTCTCTGTTTTCCAGCTGAGGGAGAGCTAATGGGGAGGGAGGTGATTAGGGTTAGAGATAGTTTTTAGGACTTTTAGGTTTAACACTAATAGTCATACTCATTTTTAATAAAAGAAACTACTAAACCAACACAAGTACTAAACATGTCCAAGTGTGGGTTGACTCAAAAAGGGTGTTGCTAAAGTTTTGCTGGCTAGAAAGAGTGAGGAAAGAAATTTAAAAAAATCAAGCAAAAAGAGAGAAATGACCAAAAGGTCACTGATCTGATTAGGTCCAAAAACCTAGATGGCTTAGTGCTAAAACAAACCTCCACAAACTCAAACAGTGCACCAACTAACAGGGTGATAACCAGAGAACAAAGTGGTCGTGTTGCATGTCAAAAAGCATACATGGTTTGCTTAAATCCAGAGATCTAAAATGGCTAAGTTTTAATAAACATGAAGATCAAGAATCTCTAATTTTAAAACTAGAGAAATTTTTGAAAAGACACCAAAAAGGGGTTCACACAACACTAGAGGTTTAAGAATCAAAATAAGACCAAGCAAGCAAAAAGGTAGAGTGAAAAAAAAGAAAAGAAGCAAAAGTTTTGCTAGTTTGGAAAATGCTAGACTAACACCACAATTAAGAGTCTAGGGAAAATTGGGGTGTTACAGACCTTCCCCCTTAGGAGAATCTCGTCCTCGAGATTCCAGAGTTGAAGAGGAAAGGAATCCGGGAAATTCGCGCTCCAGATAGTCTTCACGCTCCCAGGTGGCTTCTTCTTCTGAGTGGTTGGTCCACTGGACTTTCAGGAATCTGATCTTGCGTCTACGGGTCAAACGAATGTCTTCATCGAGCACCCGAGTGGTCGCTCCCGTAGGTGAGGTCGTGGTTGAGATCAATAGTGTGGTGGTCCACCTTCTGGTATGAGTGTGTAGCGCCAGGGACTTGCAGACACTTCCGGAGTAGGGAAACGTGGAATACGTCATGGAAGTCAGACAAATGGGGTGGCAATTCCAGTTGGTACGACACTTCTCCGCTTCGGCCAATAATCTTGAATGGCCCGATGTACCGGGGTGCCAGCTTTCCTTTGACATGGAAACGCTGCATTCCTTTGAGTGGAGTAACACGGAGATACACCAGGTCGCCGGTCTTGAAAAATAAGTCACGCCGCTTGGAGTCGGCGTAACTTTTCTGTCTGGACTGAGCGGCCTTAAGACGGTCACGGATTAGTTGAACTTGCTCTTCAGCTTCTCGCAAGGCATCGACTCCGAAAACTTGACTGTCCCCGTCTGTGACCAGTTCAGGGGAGTACGGCATTTACGTCCGTACAGGGCTTCGAATGGGGCCATCTTCAAACTAGCTTGGTAACTATTATTGTAGGAGAATTCAGCGAACGGCAGGCAATCCTCCCACTTGGCTCCATAAGCTAACACACAGGCTCTAAGCATATCCTCCAGAATCTGGTTAACTCTCTCTGTTTGCCTCCGGTCTGGGGGTGATAGGCGGTGCTGAAAAAGAGCTTGGTTCCTAAGGCCTCATGAAGTTTGAACCAGAAGCGAGAAGTGAACTGAGTTCCTCGATCGGACACGATGGTCTTGGGAATCCCATGGAGGCTGACGATACGGGACATATATAGATCGGCGAGTTGGTCGGACCGGTGCGAGGTGCTAACCGGAATGAAGTGTGCAACCTTGGTGAGCCGGTCCACAATGACCCAAATGGCGTCATGACCCCGATTGGATCGGGGTAAACCCGTGATAAAATCCATACCTACTTCGTCCCACTTCCACTCGGGTATCTTCAGAGGTTGGAGTAGTCCTGCTGGTCGTTGATGCTCGGCCTTGACTCGCTGACAGATATCACAATTTTGAACGAAGAACGCGATCTCTCGCTTCATGCCGTGCCACCAAAACTTCTCTTTGAGATCCTGGTACATCTTGGTTCCACCGGGGTGGATAGAGTATAACGTCTCGTGGGCTTCCTTCATAATCAGCTGCTTCAAGTCGTGGTCAGACGGTACGCAGATGCGGTCTTCATACCAGAGAGTACCCTCGGAATCGATGGTGAAACCGGGGACCTCTTCCTTCGCCATTCTACACTTGATGCCTTCGATACTCTTGTGACCCTTCTGGCTTTCTTGATCTGATCCCAAAGTGTTGGCTGCAACATGAGTTGATCCACAGCTCCATAACTAACCACTTCAATTCCCATCTTGTCCAGTTCTTCCCAGAGTGCTGGTTGCCGGGTTTGATCATGGTGTTGAAAGAGCATGGCTGTCGACTAAGGGCATCGGCTACGACGTTGGCTTTTCCAGGGTGGTAATGGATGTCTAGGTCATAGTCTTTAATGAGCTCTATCCATCTACGCTGCCTCATATTCAACTCCCGTGGGTGAAGATATACTTCAGGCTCTTGTGGTCAGTGTAGATGTCACAACGGTTGCCCATCAGAAAGTGGCGCCAGGCTTTAAGTGCGTGAACCACGGCAGCAAGTTCAAGGTCATGGGTGGGGTAATTCTGCTCGTGCTTGCGGAGTTGTCGTGAGGAATAGGAGATTACCTTGCCCTCTTGCATGAGGACACAACCTAGTCCAAGCTTGGAAGCGTCGCAATACACGACAAAATCCTTGGTCACATCGGCATAGTCAGGATGGGTGCGGTGGTCAATCTCTTCTTCAGTTCTTGGAAACTCTCCTCACACTTGTCAGTCCACTCAAACTTCTTGTCCTTCTTCAGTAACTGGGTGAGGGGTTTGGCAATACTTGAGAATCCTCGACAAACTTGCGGTAATACCCAGCCATTCCGAGGATAGATCTCACTTCGGTCTGGTTGGTGGGGGTCGAAACTCAACTATGGCCTTGATATGAGAGGGATCAACGGCGATTCCTCCGGCAGTGATAACATGCCCAAGGAATGCCACTTCCTTCAGCCAAAATTGACATTTGCTAAACTTGGCATAGAGCTGGTGTTCACGAAGGGTGCCTAAAACCAACCTCAGGTGCTCTTCATGCTCTTCTTCTGTTTGGAGTAAATCAGGATGTCATCGATGAAAACCACTACGAATTTGTCCAGATAATCCATGAACACCTTATTCATGAGATTCATGAAGTAGGCCGGGGCATTGGTTAGGCCAAAAGTCATTACGGTCGACTCAAACAACCCGTAACGAGTGGTGAAGGCTGTCTTCGGAATGTCGGTCTCCCTTACTTTCAGCTGGTGGTAACCGGTGCGGAGATCGATCTTAGAAAAGACTCGAGCTCCATTGAGTTGATCAAACAGATCCTCAATCTTGGGTAAAGGGTACTTGTTCTTGATGGTCACGTCGTTCAGCTTCCGGTAGTCCACACATAAGCGAGTGGTACCGTCTCTTTTATCCACGAAAATCACTGGAGATCCCCATGGTGAGGCACTAGGGCGAATCAGTCCTTTCCTAAGCATGTCATCCAATTGCTTCTTCAATTCCTCCAACTCTTGGGGATTCATACGGTAAGGCTTCTGAGCTATGGGTCCAGTTCCAGGAACTAACTCAATGATGAACTCGATATCCCGATCAGGCGGCATACCGGGTAACTCTTCGGGAAACACATCAGGATACTCACAAACTATTGGCACCTCCTCCAAGGCAGGCTTAGCTATACTTTTATGACAGTGTCCTATCAAGGAGTGCATTGAAGAGGTGTGCCTAACCTCGTCTCCTTCTGGGCTGGTTAGAGTGATAGTCTTTGTGTTGCAATCTATAACTCCACGGTTCACTGCCATCCAATCCATTCCTAAGACCACTTCTATACCTTGTTTTCCCAAAACTACCAGATCGGCATGGAATCGGGCTCCCTGGATTTCCACGGGAGTCTCCTTGCAGAAAGGTTGGCCCTGGTAGTGGCTCCAGGAATTTGCACTAACATAGGTCGGCGCATCAAAGTTGGGACCATCCCACTTTTCTTAACAAACGGTTCGGTAGCAAACGAATGGGATGCTCCGGAATCAAACAAAACTGCAGCAGGTACGGAGTTGACAGGAAACGTACCCATCACTAGGTCAGGTGCCTCCTGGGCTTCTTCGGCGCTGATATGATTCAGGTGTCCCCTTGTCACGGTTCCAGGCTTCCTCGGGTAAGGGGCCTTGCTTCCAGGTGGTCGGACTGATCCCTGATTCATCTTGGTCGCATTGGGGCGATTGTCAGCTGGTTGCTTGGTGGGGCACTCACGAGAAAAGTGCCCAGGTTGTCCACAGGCAAAGCAGCCTCCGGTGGGTCTTGGTGCTGGCGGCCGAGTGAAATTGAGACCGGGATTGTAGCCGCCTCCTGGGCGAGGAACAGGGGGCGAGTGGGGTAACCCGGACGAGGTGCATACGACTGAGGTCTTGATGGCTGATACGCTGGTCGTGGCGGCTGATAGGCAGGCCTAGGTGAAGGGGTGAGGCGCAGGCGCTGGTTGTTGTTGTTGTTGTTGCTGCCACTGCTACTGCCTTGCTGCATCATCTGGCGGCGCTTGCGGTTGTCATAGGAAGCTTTACGCTTGTGCTCCATCATGATGGCGGCGTCAGCCAAAGATTCAGATCATTGAATGGCATCACCACCAGGATGCACTGCATTTCATCATGCAGTCCGTTCAGGAACCTTTCCTTCCTTTTGTCCTCCGTGTCCACGTCGGCAGGTGCATACCTTGCCAAGGTGGTGAATTCCTCCAGATACTCACCCACTGACATACCCCTGCTTTAGTCGCAGAAACTTCTCTCGCATGATGCTGACTTGACCTGATGGCACGTACCGCTTCTGAAACTTGGTCTTGAAAGCCTCCCAGGTCACAACTTCACCTTGAGGCAGTAGTGCCTTAACGATTCCCACCATGCTCGGGCGGCACCTGAGAGGTAGTGGTAGCATAGACCACCTTCTCATTGTCGCCAACATGGGCGACCTCTAGATTGTTCTCGATCGAGCGGATCCAGTCATCCGCGTCAAGTGGATTCACCCTCTGAGAGAACACCGGGGGATTAGTGTTCTGGAAGTCTCGCAGCTTGGAACGGCCTTCCTCATTGCCATTGCCGCCATTGCCACCGTTAGGATTGACGGCAATCTGGGCCAGGTGCTGCAGTGTGGCGAGGTTCGCTGTCCTCTCGGCGCGAGCGGCCTCACGGTCCTCCATGAAGAGGCGCATCAGTTGGGCCATAGTGGGCTCGGGTGGTGGGGGTGGATCTCTCGCCATACTGAAGTTTAGAAAACGGCAGAATTAAAACTCTAAACAAATAATAAATAAATCATTTGTGGTAGAAAGAAAACATGCCAACCATGCAAACAGTAACATCATACAAATGCAGCAAGAACACACGTCACAAATGGGATAACTAGCTCGATAATAAGGTCTCGATACGACTCACAAGAGTTCGCGAACACCAAGTCTAACCCAACAACCGCCTTACACACATCAAGGCTACCACACTCAAGCGAAAGCATACCAGCGAAACAGCACACACAACACTTATAGTACCAAAAGGGGCACTCCACAATCGTGTTAGTCGGATAATCTAACCAAGGGTCATATCCTAATTGTCCTATTGGTCTTGGTCAATCTTACTTGTTGAAGTCTTCATTTCCTCGGCTTGTGCTCCTGCTGGAAATCTTGAGGCTGTCGAAATGACAACTGGGGTACCATTGTTGGGGTTGAAGTCTTGACGGTGAGACTGTTTCGGCAAGCAAGGGTTGCTCTTTAGCTTGTTTCTTCAATTATTGACCACCTTGGCGTCGTAGGTTGAAGTCTTCAGACTGAACTTGGGCTTCTCAGTACTAGCTACATAGGTCTCATTTGGGTTCATCGTCCAGGCGAGACAAGTTTGAATGGGGACAAGATAGTAGGAAAAAAATCTTTTGACATACTTTAAATTGGAGAGACAAGGTCAAGATATTTTTGGGAAAAAAGATAGAGTGGAAACAATTAAAGCAAGTATAATTATTTAAAGTAGTTTTCAAATAGAGGGGAGAGGATACAGCAATATATTCTGCAAAATTTTAGACACCTCTCCTAAGTCTTTAACGGAAAACCTTCTTACGCGACTTCGACGCCAAACCTAACTAAGGTCTCCTAAGGTCAACGATGGCTCTGATACCAAGTCTGTAAGGACCCCTCAGACCACCGGTCCGAGATGTCCACGTTATGCAAAATAGATCACGATCCCAATGATCAGTGCATCGCAATCACATAACCAACATGGTATCAAGAGTTACATCATTCAAGTCGTACGAATAAAAGTCTTACAACACGAAATGGTCACATGACCAAGTCTGCAAATCATCGTCACGCAGGACGGAATTAACTAAGATACAGCGGAAGCTCGTGGCTAGCGTCGGCCCTCGTCTCCAACGGACGCAATCCCACGGGTGCAGTTGACCGGTGACAGCTAAGTGGCGTAGTCGTCGACATATTCCTCCTCCTCGGCGTAGGCCTCCTCGTAGAAATCTGGATGTTTGAATATCCAGGGACACAGCCATAAGTACAATGACGTACTCGCAAGACCACCTCAAGGCTTATGTTTTCATGGCAATGCAATAAATTGTTTTCGAAAACTGGGATAGCTGCTATATATAACTATAGGGCTTAATTTTCGCAAAAACCATGCTGCAAGACATAGAGAATACGACATCCCTATATCTTTGTTGAAAAAGGCATTGGAGATATAATTCTCCTTGTTCTAGAAATGGCAGAAACCATTTCCACGTTTGGAAAAAAAAAACACTTTTGTAAAACTTTATCAAACACTAGGATAGGGATGCCCCCTTTTTCCTTTCCGGGTTCCGACTGGCTGACTCCCCGAGACCAACCATCTTCTCCCAAAATCCGTACCTCCCAGGTACCTTTTTGATTTCTTCTTTTTGTCGAAAACAGAAACCAGCTTTTCTTCTTTCACCACTCGCCCAGTGTGGCCTTTGCAACCGTCCATGACCGAGGACTCGGCTATTCGAATAGATTTACACTCTGCAGAGGTGGTACACTTTCACCACAAGATTCGGATGGTCTGCCGTGGATCAACCACGGACTGTACGGAGACAGCATGCACACATCAGACGGCCGATCCTAACTTTCACTATGTCAGTGCTAGTATAAGAATATCCTCTTCGAGTGGGTTTGTTCTCCCCGGCACCGAGTGAGCTAGCCGTATCGATCCGGTTTCCCCTAGCCTCACACCGCCACGACAGGAGACCCACCGTTGCTTCCCGGTGGCACACGAAGTCCACACTTTGTATGCTCATTCCCTTGCAGCATTCGGTTCCGGGGACTCTAACCCCTTCTAGCCAATTGAGGAGTATTCGAATACTAACATCAACAAGCTTCCGCTAGGCCTCGTGCCCATTTTGAGGTAATGTGGTTGTACGGGTTAATTGTTCGGGCGGCAGCAGGGACTTCGTAAACAAACCTCCATCTCCGACTGCTCCCAGCAGCTCGGGTTTTCGCAAACTCACCGAATGCTCCCAGCACTTCGGGTTTTTCACAAAATTCTCCATTTGCTCCCAGCAACATGGGTTTTATAAAAACACTGTCTCACCGATCGCTCCCAGCGACTCGGGTTTTCTTTCAAAAACTTTTCATCCAAAACAAGGCTCCCATCCTAGAGTTCGAGGTGAGATTATAAGGATATACTACTAGAAAATATAATTTTCTTGATAGCGCCTTCAGTAGAAGGTTTCTCAAGTAAAGACTTACTTTTATAAATCCTATTATATACTAGTAGATTTCTCGGCCAAACAATATTTTTGTAAAATAGTTTTGGGGGGGGGGGGGTGGCAAGATGCCACAAAGGAAATAAAACATGCATTATTTTATTTTGAAAGCAAAACATGCTTGTAAAAGTAATGGGATTTCAGTAGAGTGGTGAGGTGGCTTGCCTTGCTCAGCGAATTGCCCCTGGACTTGCTCTTCTTCGTAGACGGGTTCAGCTCTCACGTACTGCTCCTCCTCTTGCGGTTCTATTGTACCGGAAAAGATTAAACGTAGCTACCGTCACGCTAAGAAACGGGTTGACAACAATCTAAAGTACTTAAGCAAGACAAGCGAGCATTTCACTTCACAAACACCCTCTGGACATAAATCTAAACACTCCTAAGCATAATCAAATAATGACAATCAATTAAAATAAGCCCTCTTAAAAGTGGCAAAGTTGCTGTTTTTGAGTAAACATGCACAAGTCCTAAAATAATGCTCCAAAAATTAAACCCTTCTACCACAGTACACCTAGTAGTTATATCAAGCCATAGAAATTGGGTTTGCTTCAAAATCTATCACCAATTGGAAGCTAAAAATCCTACAAGGGCTACTGGTCCTAAAACTAAAACGACCACAACTCTAGTTTTATGAATCTCCTGCATGCAAGACCAATTTCTATGGAAAGGTACTGATATAAGCTTCTTGTAGAAATTGGATTCACCCAAAAAGGACACTCCTAGCTCCTGCTAAAAATAAAACACTAGAAAGGACATACTTCACAAGATTTAATACCAAACAAAATTACTAAACATTTTTGAGCCAACCCACCTCTGCATGTTCAAGCACACATCCTAGTATGCTACAAAATTTACTCTAACTAAATTACCCTAACAGATTTATCAGAATCGAATTAAACTAAACATGCAGGATTAACAGAAACTAGAAAATTGGAAAAAGAATCTAAAAAAAAAGGGGATGGGCTGCGCTGGGCCAGATCTGGCTGAGCCCAGCACGGATCTGCGCCGTGGCGACGCGGGCCGGCCCATCACGGCGCGGCGCGCGCGCCCGCGCGAGAAAACGTTTCGCGGCGAGGCGGATTCAAACGGGGCCGTCGATCCAGAGATCGACGGTTCCCCGGCGTCGTCTCCCGCGCGACACGGCCGTGTTCGCGCCGAGAGAAGGAGAGAAGGCGAGCTCGCCGGGGAGCTCACCTAGGGGCTACGCAGGCGACGGCGGAGGGTTGCGGACGGCGGAGGAGGTTGAGGGAGAGACACGGGCGCGGGCGGCATCAACGGAGGTGACCGGGATCCATGGCGGCGACGGCGACGCGTTCTTCCGGTCGAGGATGGAGGCGACGTCCACGGCTGCTTCTGGACAAAAAGGAGAAGGGGAATAGTTAGGCCTCGCGGAGGGGAGCTCGCCGGCCAACAATGGCGAGGAAAGGGGGAGGGAAACGCCGGCAAGGCTGCTCGACGCCGGCGGCGACCTTCGGGTTTTCCGGATGCTCTCGAGCAGCAGCAAGCTCGGGAGCGAGCAGGGCGTCGATGGGGGAGAGAGGAGGTGTGTGTGCGGGTTTGGGGGGGGTGGAATTAGGAGCAGAGGGGCACGGGTAGAGTTTTAGGGCAGGGGTGGTCTTCACGGGCGTGTCCCGACCAGGGGGTGCAAGGAGAGCTAGCAGTGGTCAGCTTGGGCGGTGGGGAGTGGGGCAGGGATGAGGTGGCGGGGTGTGACGTGCTCCGGCCAATGGTGGAGAGGGGGGTGAGCTCGGGTTGGGCAGGGAAGAAAAGAGAGGGGAGAGGAGTGGTGGAGAGGGAGATGGCTGGCTGCCAAGTGGGTCCGGGGTGGGGTGCTGGTTTTGCTCTCTGTTTTTCCAGCTGAGGGAGAGCTAATGGGGAGGGGAGGTGATTAGGGTTAGAGATAGTTTTTAGGACTTTTAGGTTTAACACTAATAGTCATACTCATTTTTAATAAAAGAAACTACTAAACCAACACAAGTACTAAACATGTCCAAGTGTGGGTTGACTCAAAAAGGGTGTTGCTAAAGTTTTGCTGGCTAGAAAGAGTGAGGAAAGAAATTTAAAAAAAATCAAGCAAAAAGAGAGAAATGACCAAAAGGTCACTGATCTGATTAGGTCCAAAAACCTAGATGGCTTAGTGCTAAAACAAACCTCCACAAACTCAAACAGTGCACCAACTAACAGGGTGATAACCAGAGAACAAAGTGGTCGTGTTGCATGTCAAAAAGCATACATGGTTTGCTTAAATCCAGAGATCTAAAATGGCTAAGTTTTAATAAACATGAAGATCAAGAATCTCTAATTTTAAAACTAGAGAAATTTTTGAAAAGACACCAAAAAGGGGTTCACACAACACTAGAGGTTTAAGAATCAAAATAAGACCAAGCAAGCAAAAAGGTAGAGTGAAAAAAAAGAAAAGAAGCAAAAGTTTTGCTAGTTTGGAAAATGCTAGACTAACACCACAATTAAGAGTCTAGGGAAAATTGGGGTGTTACAGTAGCCCAGACAGCCCCATTTCTAAACCTGTCATTTTTTCGACCTTCTCCAAATGATCTCAAACTCTAGGAGATGTTAGTACATGATAAACTAAGGCCATGTGCACTGGATTCGCATTTTTTTGATGTTTTTTCAATATCTTTTGAATGTTTCAAATTCGGTTGACTTTTGTTGACCCAGATTTGAAATATTCAAAAGATATTCAAAATACATCAAAAAAATGCAAATCCAGTGCACATGGCCTTAGTTTGTCATGTACTAACATCTCCAATTGATAAACAAGGTCTACATATATGTTACACAAGAAGTGCTTCATAATCTCACATCTCAAACTATAGAGTTCATAGTTTGAGATGTGTGATTTCACACCATATTGAAGCATTTCTTGTTCAATTTGTGTGTAGACCTTGTTTATCAGTTAGAGATGTTAGTACATGATAAAATAAGACCATGTGCTCTGGAATATCATTTTTTCTTCTATTTTGAATATCTTTTGAATATTTCAAAATCGGCAGAAACCAAACCAAATCAGCATTTAAACAAGTTTTACACACCTAAATGGAAAACTAAGCCTAGATCTTTCTTAGTCACACCAAAAGGAAGGTTTGGTGAGGTTTTGGAAAATTTCATGTTGCAAATCTCAAACCACCTATCTCAAACTATAGAGTTCATAGTGTGAGATGTATGATTTCATGGCATTTTGAAACATTTCCTATTTAATTTATGTGTAGGCCTTGTTTATCACTTGGAGATGTTAGTACATGATAAAATAAAACCATGTGCACTGGAATATCATTTTTTTCTTCTATTTTGAATATCTTTTGAATATTTCAAAATCGGCAGAAGCCAAACCAAATCAGCATTTCCACAAGTTTTACACACCAAAATGGAAAACTAAGTCTGCCTCATTCTTAGTCACACCAAAATGAAGGTTTGGTGAGGTTTTGGAAAATTTCATGTTGCAAATCTCAAACCACCTATCTTCAAACTATAGAGTTCATAGTGTGAGATGTGTCATTTCACCCCATTTTGAAGCATTTCGTATTTAATTTGTGTGTGGACCTTGTTTATCAGTTGGAGATGTTAGTACATGATAAAATAAGACCATGTGCACTGGAATATCATTTTTTTCTTGTATTTTGAATATCTTATGATTATTTCAAATTCGGCCGAACTCAAACCAAATCAGCATTTCCACAAGTTTTAAACACCAAAATAGAAAACTAAGCCTAGATCATTATTAGTCACACCAAAGGAAGGTTTGGTGAGGTTTTGGAATATTTCATGTTGCAAATCTCAAACCACCTATCTTCAAACTATAGAGTTCATAGTGTGAGATGTGCCATTTCACCCCATTTTAAAACATTTCCTATTTAATTTGTGTGTAGACCTTGTTTATCAGTTGGAAATGTTAGTACATGATAAAATAAGACCATGTGCACTGGAATATCATTTTTTTTATTCTATTTTGAATATCTTATGATTATTTCAAATTTGGCAGAAGCCAAACCAAATCAGCATTTAAACAAGTTTTAAACACCAAAATGGAAAACTAAGCCTAGATCATTCTTACTCACACCAAAAGGAAGGTTTGGTGAGGTTTTGGACAATTTCATGTTTCATACCAAGATAGAGTTCAAATGAGCTCTCAAGGTAGTGTAAACGGCTCCATTTGTAAGCAACATTTTTTTCGACCATCTCTAAAGCAGCCAAAAAAATTCCTACACATCTACTATATATATACAAACCATGTGCACTGGATTTGCATTTGTTTGATATTTTTTGAATATTTCATGAATATTTCAAATTCGGCCAAACTCAAATTCGGCCTAACGCGCATAGGCCACGGCCCAACGCGACGGCCCAGAAAACAAGCCGGCCCATCAACTCAAGTATAGCACAATGTTTTACGATTTTTTTCATTTTACACAGGCCAAATGACACAAGAATTTGGAAAATCTCTTTGGCAAAATTGTTTACTATATCATTGGCAACATCGGAGATTTTTTTCACATTTAAATTCGAAAGTTGACTTTTTTCGAATTCTGCACTGTTCAAATCTAGATGTCAGATCTAGAAATTTGTCTTTTTTACACAGTCCAAACGACACAAGAATTTAGAAAATCGCTTTGGCAAAGTTGTTTCCTATATCATTGGCAACATCGGAGATTTTTTTCACATTTAAATTCGAAAGTTGACTTTTTTCGAATTCTGCACTATTCTAGATCTAAATCTCCGATCTAGATGTCAGATCTAGAAATTTGTCTTTTTTACACTGGTCAAACGACATAAGAATTTGGAAAATCGGTTTGGCAAAGTTGTTTCCTATATCATTAGTAACACCTGGAAAAAATTCACATTTTCGAATTTTTCAAACTTGAAATTCGAATTTGCACCATTCGAATCTTAGATAAAACTCATCGAACCATGGCACAGAAGCAATTAACCCCCTTAACTAGCACAGGTAAGTGACACGGCCGTTTAACCACAATGGGTGGGTCGTGGCTATTTTGCTGCGACGACACGTAGCACCGTAGCTATTATGCGGAAACATGTCGCTGCTGAGCCAATTCCCTAAAAAGATGTAGTACCTGAGCTATTGGCCCCATTTTTTGTTGAGTTCTCCCAGCGGTGCCCCCATTCATTGGACCCCAAACCTGTTGACATTTTATCCAACACCTACGATGCACAACAGAGAAAGAGAGAGAGAGGTAGCAGCGCGAGAGAGAGCAGCAGCAGCGCCTCTGGGTACACGGCGCCGGTGCCGGCGTTCGCAGCGAGGATCAGGACTCCTCGTCTTCGTCTTGAACTCGACACCCACGCTGAGCATCGTCACTGACGGACGTGCGACAAGCAGGCAGCAGAGCACCAGCCTCAACGACAGCGCCGCCCGAACCTACGTAGTGCTGGTGGAGCAGCCCGCGCACGCCCACGCCGACGACGCAGCCGCGCACCCTTGTTAGAGCTGAATCGCTCAGCTCACTCACGAACAAAAACACATAGAAGTTTGGCGTCGGCTGCCTTGCACAGACCGATCTTTTCTTCTCTCTGTATTTCTCTTGTTGAATGGAAACATGCTTACACCATTTAAATAGACTCACGCACACACCCACCCAGGCCACTACCTACGTGCTAACCCACGATCTGCAGCCACTCGCACTGAAAAACTCATGCACTAACTCACGTCCAGACTTGCGTGACCAATCTTACCGATTTACTCGCTGAGCATGGAGGCCTTCTCCTTCCTCCGCGCAAGTGCTGCATCGCACAGCACAACATCACGCCTTGCCACCATCCACGCGAGCAGTAGTGTCGGGGCGCGTCGGTGGCCGGTAGCCCTGCCCCGCTCCGTTCAAGGCCGCTCCCGTGAGGCCGACGTGCTGCTCCGTTCGCTCGTCTTGTGGCTCCTCTTCAAACTCGAATACTTCCGGTTTCGGACGTAGTCCACGACGACACACCTCCAGGACATGACGGCTTGACTTGTAGAAGCGCGGGCTGACGGGGACGACGACGCCGTGCGCCCGGCCATAGGAGGAAGAAGACCTTATCGGTGATGATCCTTTGCGTTCTATCTCGAATCCTTCCTGTACCGGACATATTCGACGACACCGCACCTCCAAAACATGACGGCCTGGCTTGGAGAAGCGCGGACGACGACACCGTGCGCCCGGCCGTAGGTTGAAGACGAGATCGTCGCGGCGGCTTCCGTGCACCTTCGGGTGCCGTGCTTGCAGGAAACGAAGGAGGTCAACGGTGCGGTTCCCTGTCGCGAAATGCGAGCGGGATATGGCCTAGAGCTCCTCCATCTCCATGTGCAGCGACGGCGACGAACTATGGCTATGCATGCATCGAGCAAGAAGATGAAAATAGTTACGGAGACTGACTTGTGGGCCAGAACACATGGAGCTGTGTCCGGATGTATGTCCGGCACCCTCGAGATGGTATTGGTTCTTTCGGGCGCTGGACATGTTTTTGTTTAGGTCAGCCTTTGGGGGTGTCGTTGTGAACTTTTTTTGGAATTTTTGACAAAAAAGACCACCTACGCAAAATGAATTGTCAAAAAAGACCACCTCTGAAATATATCGTCAGAAAAAACCACCTTCATCGTGGCGGCCTTGTCGCCAGACGACATGTGGCATATGCCGCCACTGGCACGGGCGGCAGGACCTGCCGCCACGCCCGCCGGCGGCATGTTGGCCTGAACTGTTTTTCAACATATGAAAAACAAAGAACGTGGTCGCGTGGAGCCTTAACTGCATGCATGCATGCATGTGTTCTTAATTCTTTTTTTTTCCTCTCTAAACGATGCATGCATGCATGGGGCAGATTGTGGACAGTGCCACGGCCGGCTGCCGCCATGCGCCGAGGCGGCTGGCCCACATGATCACGTGTTTTCGTTCTGATGCTAGGAAAAGTGTTTGCACCAGCCTGCCGTCAGCGACCGTGGCGGCATATGACACGTATTGCCTGGCTACAAGGCCACCATGACGGAGGTGGTCCTTTTTGACAATATATTTCAGCGGTGGTTTTTTTTGACAAATCATTTACCTAGGTAGTCTCTTTTGTCAAAAATCCTTTTTTTGTCCGAAACACGTCAAATAAACTTTTGGAGTCGTTTGGAGGATACCAATGGAGATGCTCTAAACACTCAAGTCGTATATACACTCAACTGATCAGCTCGTACATTCAATGATTCAAATATCCCTATCTAATAACACAACTAAACCAGCAAGTCAAAAAACAACAGTTAAACCGGTGGCAACCCCTCCTCCGACGACTCCCGCGCCTCTTCCGGTTCCGATGTTTTCGCCGTCACCGTCGGCGGCTGCGAGATCACGCACCGGCACATTGGGCACGTCCTATGCGAGTGCAGCCACATGTCGATGCACTCCATGTGAAAGACGTGCCTGCACGCCGGCAGCTGCCGCACCATCTCACCGCCGTGGACGCCCTCCAGGCAGACCGGGCAAATCACCACGTGGGTCGGGACCGCCTCCTCTCCCTCGCCATGGACACTGCCTTCCTCCAATGGGCACACGTACTCGAACGCCGCTGGCGCGCAGGCGCACCCACCTCTAGCCGTAGTGAGAGCGAGGACCGGGCTCGCCGGCCTCCCCGCCCGGCGGCGGCGGCGAAGCAACAACGTCCTTGGCGCGAAGCAGCCGAGGACGACGAGCAGCAGCGCGGCCGTGGCCGCGAAGGCGCCGGCCTTCAGAACGCTGGCGGTGGCAGCGAGTACGCAGCAGAACAGGAGGATGGCCACGCAGGCGACGGCGATGCCGTAGAAGGAGCGGAGCCTCGACACGTCCTCGTCGCCATCGCTGTCTCCGTCGAGAGAGCGGGAGCTCGCCGCGAGCCTCGGGTAAAGGTTGAGCATGATGAGCTGAGAGCGTAATGGGTCGTGCACGTGCAGTGCTTGCTGCTTCATCGGGAGTTTGGGATGCAATGCTGCCACAACGTTTTCGCGGCAATAAATAGTGTTCGAATCATGGACTGGGGCATGCTTTTGGCGTCTCTCTGCTGCTGTTGGTTGTATTTTTAACTTGAAAGTAATGTACTGGTGTTCTTCGGTTGGTGTTCTTCGGTTTTAGGTACAACCTCACGGCAGGATAGAAAAATACGGTGGCGTTGCATTGACGTGTTGACTCCGTGGTGTCCAGTCCAAACGTATGGCAACTGCGGAATCGGCACGGCTCAACTCCTTATCCGTAGTCTCTATCCTCATTTGCATTATACTCCTTCCGTTCCGAATTATAAGATGTTTTAGCTTTTTGGAATAAGGATATATAGAGACGTATTTTAGTGTGCACATTCACTCATTTCGGTGCATATGTAGCCCGCTCTGAAATATCTAAAACATCTTATATTATAAAACGGAGGGAGTACGAAAATTCGAATCTCCATCCGGTGCCTGTATAAAATCTCTTGTACTTCTGGAAGTAAGACATTGTTTATTTATTTTGTAGATAAATGAGACATATGAAAAAAGTTCAACTAGACATTTTTGGAGGACATCATGTAAAGAGTACGATTTATGAACTTTATTTAAACCTCTAACTTTGACATGTATTATATGCACATATACTTCAATTAGTGAGCTAACTTTAGTAGAAATGTATTTTCGAAAATATTTAGTATAGTTTTCTAGTTTTCATATTCGTACGAAAAATAATGGTGTAGACTCTAGCTTACGCGTTAATTTGATCATATAAGTTCTTTACTTTGGCTATTTATTTGCTACAAAGGTCATGAAGCAATTAGGGGAACTAAAGTATAATGTCTTGGCAACAAGATTGCAACAACAAATCCTATGTTTGCGGAAGGAACTTAATTGTGGCACGGCATTTAGTTCTATTGATAATAATATGCCGGTACTAATTTCTAGTATTTGTACATACAGTATCACTGTTGGTATTTTTACATCACTTATATATGCATGGAAGTTGCAGGGCCTCAAGGTTCGAGATCACTCTTTTTTTTGCACAGTTTTATTATAAGAATGTATAAACAAACTAAGTCCTTATACCGGAATATTGATACAGTTTACTTGGACGGAAAATTGTAGAAATAGCGTTTATTAAACGGGATTGCTAATCTTAGCTAGTTAAGAATTAACTTACCGCTCTCTCGAGTGGGGTGATGTTTTAACGAATCTCGGTTGCAATCGATGTTGCCACTCATAACTAGCACGAACCACGAATAAAATGCAATGTCAGCCTCACACCGCGCTGCCTTTTTTGCAAAGAAATACAGGGGGGCCCGAAAATTCCACATCCTTCATAGAAAAACCGCCGCGAGGGACCTGTTTGCAATTACGTGAAAGTCCGGGTTCTTTTTTGTAAAAACGCCACAAATCCCCCACCCCCCTCCTCCGCGGCCGCACGCCGCCGCGCGTCCTCGCCGTTCCTGCCCTCCCCGTCCACATCCACGCGCATGGTGGGCTTCGCCGTCGCCACCTACCCCTCCTCGCCGCATCTCGCGTCCCGGGGTGCCGCGGAGTCGCCGAAATTGCCGCGGACGCGCCCGCGGCCCGCCGCCGCTTCCGCACGCCGACCCGACCGCTCCGGCGACCAAAAAAGAGCGGCGCCGCCCACTGCTGGTTCCCGCAATGGCGCGCAGCCGATGCGCCCACTCCCACGTCCTGCATCGCCGTGAGTCGTCGCCGGCGTCGCGGTCGTCGCCGCGCCAGTGTGCTGCCACATCCCGGCCACGAGTGACGTCATGCTGACGTTCCCGTGGGCCTGGGATGGCTAGCTGGGCCGCTGCTCGGCCTGGCCGGCTGGTGCGCGGCTCGCTCGGCCCATTTATTTATTTTTTCCCTCCTTTTTTCTGCTTTCCTTTTCCCACAAAGAAAAAAAAATATTACACATGTTCAAATACAAAAAAAAATACAGATACTTCCCGTATTTCCATCTTCAAACTCATTTAAAAAACAAAAACAAAATTACTGCTTATTTGTAGTACTTAGTTCCAAGAAAAAATGAAATGCTACTTACTTCCAAATAATTAGGAATATATCAAAATTCACGAAAAAAAAACCATTTGAACATTTGAAATTGACCACGAGATTAAATGTATTACTTATTTGTACTACTTATTTGCAAAAAAAAGATGGAATACTACTTACTTGCAAACAAATTGAACTACATCAAAATTCACGGAAAGCAGATAAAAAAACACATTCGAACATCTTTTACTTTTTTTCCCTCATTTTTCCCCTACTTTCCTTTTCCCACAAAAAAAAAACTATTACACCTGTTCAAATACAAAAAAAGCAGATATTTCCTGTATTTCCGTCTTCAAACTCATTTCAATAAAACAAAAATAAATTATTACTTATTTGTAGTACTTAGTTCCAAGAAAAAAAATGGAATCCTACTTACTTCCAAAAAATTTGGAATACATCAAAATTCACGAAAAAAATGAAATACATCTGGACATTTAAAATTGCCCACGAGATTAAATGTATTACTTATTTGTACTACTTATTTGCAAATAAATTGGAATACAACTTACTTGCAAACGAATTGAACTACATCAAAAAACACGGAAAGCAGATGAAAAAGAAAACATTTGAACATTTTAAATTGCTCACAAAAAAATCAGAAAGCTCTAAAATATAGGAACATGCTCACAATCACAAATTCCTAAATATTACGACAAAATATATCACAAATCTCAACAAAAATACATGCAACACATGATAAAATTCAACTTGCTAAAACAAATTTATAGATCTCTAAAAACACATATACTTCACAAATTGTCTCGCATATTGCACTCTCCATCATTTTTCTATTTCTATTTCCAAATACTTTTGTAATTTCCAAACACAAATTCAAAAAACCTAACACCAAATTCAAAGATCTCTAAAAACACATACACTTCTCAAAACACCTAACACCAAATTCAAAGATCTCTAAAAACACATATACTTCTCAAATTATCTCGCATATTGCACTTTCTCTCCTTTTTCTTTTTCTATTTCCAAATACTTCTGCAAAAACAAAAAAATAAATAGATAAATAAATAAATCTTACAAATTTCAAATACTATATAAGATCTCACTAATAAATTAAAAAAAACCACAACAATACATGCAAACTACTTATGCTAAAATCTTTTTTTTTTAACATCCAAATTTTGTCACCATTTGGAAGTAATTCATATGCATTATTTTCCTAATTTCAATGAAATATTAATACCCACATACAAACATGTTCGAACATTTCAAGCTACTAAATAATTGAATATTTTACAAAATATAAAAAAAATGCTCGAACGTATTACTATCTACTCATAGCAAAATAAAAAAACATATTTGCAAATTGTAATTTCGCCAACATTTGAGCGCATTTCCCTAATATTCCACAAAATATGACAAGAATGCTCCCATAAAAGAACCGCAACATACTTATAGCAGATTACAAATATATTTCAACATTTCAATTTCGCCAACATTTCTGACATCATACAAAAAAAATCACAGAAAAGACTCACAAAATATAACAATAATGCTCACAAAAAATGCTGCATATTCATGACAAAATAAAAAAAATGTTCCAACATACCAATTTAGCTAACATTTTGGTTAAAAAAATATATATATATGCTGCACACAAAAAAAATTGGTTAAAAAAAATATGTTGCACAGGAAAAAAACCAAGGGCGTGCTTAAAGATTGAACAGACTCTAAGATATATCAGTTTTTTTTTTCTTTACATAAACAATTTAAGGAACTGTTAAACCCCCGACATGTAAGCCTACCCTATTTAAGCAAATTAGAAACAAAAAATTGTGGAGGTAAAATTCTTCTTCCAAAAAATCAAAACGTTTAAATATAAACAATTTTTGAACACGTACATTTCCAAAAACAAAGTTTCTTCCCCAAGTATTCACAAATATGGCAAATATATGAACACTAACACAACAAACTCCCTTCCTCTAATTACGTGTAGTTACATATAATAAATGCTCACATAATGCACTTCCTCTAGCTGTGATCTCAAATTAAACATTTCAATTTGATAAATATTTGGAAGTAATATGCACTCCCTCTAATTATATGAAATTCAATTGAATAAATGTGTGTTTCCCACATATGGACTTCAGCTAACTACTGATAAAAAAATAGAAACATTTTCCATCCATTTCGATTTTAGATGTACCAACATGATCACAAAAAAAAAGTGTAAACTGTTTAAGTCAACATACCAACATTTTCAGACATTTCCAATTGCTTGATATTCCGATGTTCCACAAAATATAACACAAATGCTCAAGAAAAAAAATACTCATAGCAAATTACAAAAATATTACAACATTTCATTTTGGCCAATACTTCGACACCGTACGAACGAACTTTCCGCAAATGTCCACAAAATGTAACACAAATGCTCAAGAAAAAAAACATATACTCATAGCAAATTACAAAAATATTACAACATTTCATTTTGGCCAATACTTCGACACCGTACGAACGAACTTTCTGCAAATGTAGAATCAAATTCAAATGGATTTTCCTGATTACACTTAAATATTGATGTCGAAATTCAAACATGTTTGACTATTTCGATCCACTGAATATTATATACAATATATCCGAAATGCACACAAAAAATGCTACTTATCCATGACAAAGTAAAAACATGTTCCAACATACCAATTTAGGTAACATTTTTAGCTAACAAGAAATATATATACTACAAAAAAAAACATCAAGGACGGCACGCCAAATTCAACTAGTAGTACACAATAAACGCGCGAAAGGAATTTTCGGGAGTAATTAAATGACACTCGTATATACACACTCAGCTCGTACATGCAAAGTTCACTAGTTAAAAGAACTACACCGGTGGCAACGCCTCATCGAACGACAACCCCGGCGTATCTTCCTGCTCCGAGGCTTTCGCCGTCACGGTCGTCCGCGGCAGCGAGATAACGCACCGGCACATTGGGCACGTCCTGTGCGAGTGCAGCCACATGTCGATGCACTCCACGTGGAAGATGTGCCTGCACGCCGGCAGCTGCCGCACCATCTCGCCGCCGTGCACGCCCTCCAGGCACACCGGGCACACCACCACGCAGCTCGGGACCGCCTCCTCGCCGTCGACGCCACCGTTGTCGCCTTCCTCCAGCGGGCAAATGAACTCGAACGCCGGTGGCGCGTCCGCGAGAGCGCACGCGGACCCGCCTTGTGATCTGGCCGTCAGAGCGAGCACCGCGCTCGCCGGCCTTCCGGTGCGGCGGCGGCGAATCCAGGATGTTCTTGGCGCGAAGCAGCCGAGGACGACAAGCAGCAGCGTGCAAGTGCCGGCGAAGGCGCCGGCCTTCAGGAAGCTGGCGGTGGCGGCGAGCACGCAGCAGAACAGCAGGATGGACACGCAGGCGACCGCGATGCCGAAGAAGGCGTGGGGCCTGGCGACGCCGCCGTCGGCATCGGCGTCGCGGGAGCGGGAGCTCGCTGAGAGCCTCGGGTAGAGGTTGAGCATGATGATGAGATTAGAGTACAGATCTCTGCTAGAGTGTGATGACTGATCGTTAGCTTCCTAGCTTCTCGATCGATCGTTAGCTTGATCGATCAGGAAGTTCTGGGTGCGATGCTGTCACCAACATCTTCCGCTAATAAATAGTGACGAGAGGAAGGAGAGATCGAGGAGAGAAAAATCTCTGATGGATCTTTTGAATGGTGGAGAGCGGGGAAGGCCTTGCGTGGTATTTATAGAGGGCCCAGAAAGCGAATAGAGATTTGGAAGCTCGTGTGCTGCTGCGCTGGCAGCTCTCAGTGTGAAATGTCCAAGTGATGCGGGTAAAAAACACTAGTTAAATTTGGCGCGACGGCACGCCGCGCCCTTGATGTGTATTTTTTTAGTTGCGTCATATATATTGTAAGGAAAGGCGATAGTTCTAATTCGTATGATGTATTTAGCTTAAATTCAATTTGAAATCAATCCGTAATTGGAGGGAATGAATTTGCATTTTCTCTATGTATTCATCTAATCAAGCATTTTTTGTTAAATAAAAGTACATAGTTAGGTAGATTTAAGTTATATTACGTGTAAGTATGTTAGGTAAATTGAAATGATGAAATATAGTTCCATTTTGCCATCATTTTCTTATTTACCACCATTGGAGGGGAAAAAATGTGTAGTTATAAGTTGTTTAAATTGAAAAAATTGTTAATATTGGGAAGTTATTTATTTTTTGAATTATGTTAATGTTTATTAAATGCTTAGATATGATAGGCATTCAAAATTTTAGAATATGCAAATACAGAATTTGATCGTGCGGCATTAATAGCCAGCGGTTTTTTTTGTTCATGTTGATATATTTGTCATATTTGTATTCTTTTTGCGTTTGTTGAATGCTCAGATTTGAAATGTATTTGATATTTTAAAATGTTGATATTTGAAATTTGATCATATGGCATAAGTAGGCAACGTTTATTTTTTGTGTTTATGTTGATATGTTTGTCATATTTTTCCCGACTGTGTGGCAAAATTGTAATTTGGAAATGTTGACATTTTAAAATTGTATAGATTCCAATAATACAAAAATGGCTAGGTTTGGAAGGCATTTAAAATTTTGGTATATTCAGTTTTGCATGTCGCGTTATTGTGGTGAAAATTATTTTAAACTTATAGAAAATGTGTAATATTTTATTGGGGGATATCTGTTGTTAAAAAATCTAACAAATCTTGTTTGGAATCTATTTTGAAATTAATTGAAAATTATGAAAAAAAATTGGGGAGGAAGAAATCTTCGGGGAATTTGGTTTTTTGTGCGATTTGCATTATTGTAATTAGTAAATTGAAAGTTTCTAGTTGTTGTGAAGTTTTTTCAATCTATGTTGAAACTTAGGAAGAAATTGAATATTTTGGATAGAATGATTTTTTTTGGGGGAAATACATTTGTTGTGCATTTTTTTCATACATGATTTGCATTGTTGTAATTCATGGAATAGGACTTTTTTTTGCGCATTTTGTAAGTACGATTTGCATTATTGTAATAAATAAATTTAAAGTTTTTTATTTCTTATGATTTTTTGAAACCTATTTTAAAACTTAGAAAGATATTGGATATTTTGGAGGGGAAGAATTATTTGGGGGAATACAATTTTTTGTGTATTTTTTTATAAATGTTTTGCATTATTGTAATCCATAAAATTGAAGATTTTAATTCTGTGAATTATTGGATTCTATTTTCAAACTTATAAAAAGAAATTCCTTTTTTTGTGCAGTTTGTATGTATGATTTGCATTATTGTAATTAATGAATTAAAAGTTTTTAATGTTTGTGTTTTTTTTAAATCTATTAATGAGGCCTTATGTACTATTTGAATTTTTTAAGATTCGAAATAATTTTGGAAAGGTCCCAAGGTATTTAAAATGTAGATTTTATTTTTTAAAAATTTGTAGAAATTAGTTTGAATTGATTTGAAGATGTGTTTGAAAAGTTACAAAAGTTTTGAATAATAAGAAAAACAAAACAGAGAGAAAAAAAGAGGGGCCGACCCAGCCGCACAGAAATCGGCCCAGCCCAGCAAGCAGCCAGCTCCCGCAGCCCAGGCCCACTGTGACGTCGCGGTGACGTCACAGTGGCCGGACTCTGCTGCGGCGGCGTGGAGGACGCCGCCGTCGCGTCACCGCGATTCGGGACGCGCGGGTGAGCGCGTCGGATGCGCCTCGACGCGAGCTACCTGCAGGTGGCGGCGCCGCCGCTTTTAAGCCACCGGAGCATCGCCGGCGAGCACGAAACGCCGCGACGAACACCGAGCGCGGCGGCGGCGATTCCGGCGCGCTCGCTGCGTTCCGACACGCGGCTGCCGGCGAGGAGGGAGAGGGCGCGGCGGCAGAGGTCGGCGTGTGAGCGGATCTGGGCGGGGAGGGGCAGAGCGCCGTGGCGGCGCGTCGGCGGCGCCGGCGATTGCGGCGTCGCGCGGGGAAAGAGAAAGGGGTGGGGGGATTTTGCGGAAGGTTTTGCGAAAAAGTCCATCTGTTTTGCTCGAACTGTAAATAGATCCCTTGCAGCGTTAGAATGTGGACTGCGCGGTAATTGCTCGGTTTGGAAGTTTGTTTTTGCAAAATTAGATGCGTCAAAAACCGTGCGCGGAGGCTGACAGGTGAGGCCACCGCGGTACTGTAGATAGCTACAGTGGTAGCTACAGTACTCCAGTACCGCGGGGAGAGCCGGCATTTCCGTTGTCCTTAGATATATGGGCTCCAGGATTTGACGTATCGCTGCTGCCGTGGTATGATTTTTATAAAGAAGATACTGATGGACTAATGGAGTAATGGTCTTCTGCTCTTAGTTACTGCCTCACGGCAGGATAGAAAGTTGTGCGGTGTTGCCTTGACGTGTTGACTCCGTTGTGTCCAGACGTACGGCAATTGCAAAACTGGCACGGCACAATTCCTTAATCCGGTGTGCTATCATAAAATATCGTTCTTGTGTTTTCGTAAGTAAAATGCCCTTTCTTTAAACAACATCTGGCAATCAAGTAAAAATGTTGTAATTGGTCAAGAGGAAATTAACTGAAACAAACTAAACAAACGAAGATCCTGATAAGAAAAGTTACATTCAGCTCCTCTTCAAAAGTCTTTGTCTCTAGCGCAGACATTTGTATCTCAACATCTGCTCCGACACCAAGGTAAAGATGAGCTCGAGAGAACTACCAAACAAAAATACCTCGACAAGGCCGATCTGCGAGTACCTAGTCTCGGTGTTACAATTACAGAACAGATTAACCGCCCAGTGAAAAAGAACTACTTGATGTAGTCTAGTTTTCCCTAGTCCTCCTGTTTTTACTTTGGCATCGGCTGTTACTTGTTTGCTCCTTCTATAACAATATAAAGGCAAAGCTTTTGCCCCATTTCAAAAAAAAAACTACGCTATCGTGGTCAGTAAAGCACGACACAGCATTGTTTCTCGGCGGCAAAAGTCCATTTTAAACCCTGAACTCGTAGAGGTCGGGCGATTTGAACCCTGAACTTCAAATCCCGGTCGTTTGAACCCTAAACTCTGCAATCCCGGTCTAAATCGAACCCTGGAGGTGTTTGGCACACCGGGAAACACAAAATCCCGGCCGGGAATAATCATTGTCTCACTGACGAGATGGCCCCACATGTCATATTTATCTCTATCCCCCAATCCATCACCCAATTCATCTCTATCTCTAAAATCAATCAAAGCAAATGTCCGACGCGGTTCCGCAGTCGCGAAGGCGGCCGGCCGCCGGCGAGCTCGCCGTGATGCTGGTGGGGTTCGAGGCCGCGCGAGGCCCCATCAGCGGTTCCGCAGCACACCGCTTTGGGCCGAGCTGGCGCCGCCGCACCGCACGCGACGGACGCCGCACAGGCGTGGCCGCACTCAGCGGCAACGACGACCTCCTCGCCCGCAAGTTCAAGCAGGGGGCAAGCCGACGGTGGTGGTCCGCTGCCACGGCATGTACGAGCGCGGCGGGGAGCTCCAGAGCACGTGCGAAAGCTACGGAGCTGGACGTCGAGCTCCTTACCGAGCGGCGCGGCGCCGGAGAGGATGACCACGTCCCCGGCCGCATGTGCAGGTTCGGGTTCTCGCCGTCCACCTGCTGCGCCACGCTCGACACCAGGCTCCTGTGCGTCAGCACCACGCCCTTGGGGCAGCACCATGATCCGGTTGCCGTGGCCGACGCCGAGGCCGCAGCGGCCTTGCGGCAGAGGAGGAGCCGCGGAACAACTGCCCGTCGTCGCCTCGTTCTCCTCGTTGCGGGCACACAGCTGCCGGAGGCAGAGGCGCTGCCTCCCAGCTCGATCCCCTCGCCGTGGCTGGTCTTCCTCCACGCCGCTGCCGGACATAAAGTCAACGCCGAGTTTTTTAATTTAGATGTATATGACATGTGGGCCATCTTAGTCAGCGACAGTAGAAAATTATTCAGTTTAAGTTTATTTTTTCTCTGTGGGGAAAACTTGTCCAGGGTTCGATTTAGACCGGGATTGCAGAGTTTAGGGTTCAAACGACCGGGATTTGAAGTTCAGGGTTCAAATCGTCCGACCTCTACGAGTTCAGGGTTTAAAATGGATTTTTGCCTTTCTCGGCGCAACATTGGTATGGGAAAAGGTTAACATACATTACAAGCAAGCGAATTGTTTCCATCTCATATCTCCTGATAACCCAATAAAGAAATTCAACCTGAACGCTGCTGCAGGATATACTGTAAGTTACAGTATTTGAGATAAAACAAGAATGCAGCAGCTCATCTGACAAGGTGCCGCTATAAGCTTAAACCAATACAGGACAGTGATGGCTGGGATGATAAAATGAGTGCTTCACTTCCAGAGCTTCCGCAGCGACATGTTCTTCTCTGTATCCTTCTTCATCACCTTTGCGACAGCCATCTCGAAATCCTCCTGGGTAACGTGCACCCTTCTCTCACGGAGGGCAAACATTCCAGCTTCTGTGCAGACCGCCTGAAAACCAGATGACAATCAAGGTGAGTAACTCACTGTCGACATCCTATGGTTTGATGCACAATACCTGAAACATTTGTGCTCGAGAGAGAACATGAGCTACACTACTGGCTAAATAGCTAAAATCAAGAACAAAATGGGGAAAACTTAATACTTGCTACCAGAAACAGGTTTTGAGTTCGTGGTATTTATCGTGGGCAAGAAGGGTAACTGGACCTAGCAGATTATAGATGTTTATTCTGTGTGCTTATTATAATTGTCCAGTTCAATATATTTTCTGTTTAAAAGACAAAATATTAGAAATTGACATGCTATCCTACAATGGCACCAATTCATACCTTTAGCTCT
The DNA here is from genome assembly GCA_947311845.1 of Poa pratensis. NCBI lineage: Eukaryota > Viridiplantae > Streptophyta > Magnoliopsida > Poales > Poaceae > Poa > Poa pratensis. Next base: position 23,791,805 of record CAMZMU010000078.1, read on the forward strand.
GCTCCTGAAGCTCCATTCATCTTCTCAGCGATCTTTTTTAGATCAATGCCTCGCATCAAGTTCATTTTTCTTGAATGAATCTTCAAGATATCACCACGGGACTGGAAGAGAAACAGAGAACACAATTAAACTCAAGGTTGGCACTGATATGAGTCAGCAGTATGAACTTGATTATGGTGAGTACTGCATCACTTACATCTGCGTTAGGATTTGGGAACTCGATCTTCCTGTCAATACGACCAGGCCTCAGGAGTGCTTGATCCAATATGTCTATCCTATTCGTTGCCATAAGAACCTTAATTTTGTTCGATGCTTCAAAACCATCAAGTTGGTTTAGAAGCTCAAGCATAGTGCGCTGAACCTCACTATCACCATTGCCAGTTCCTGACTCCATTCTAGCAGATCCAATGGAGTCAATTTCGTCCATAAATATAATGGATGGCGCATGCTCCCTGTCAAAATCCAGACAAGGTGCATTAGCCTATGGTATATATACTATGTAATGCACATATCCTTTAAATGAATGATTTCAAAATTTGACAGAAGAGGTTTCCCGCAAAGAAATCTGACCGAAGTAAATTATAATAATCTGAATGCAGCAGAAGAGATAATGTTTACCTAGCCATCACAAAGAGTTCACGAACCATCCGTGAACCCTCTCCAATATACTTCTGAACCAACTCAGAACCTGACACCCTGATGAAGGTGCAGTCGGTGTGATGAGCAACTGCACGAGCAAGTAAAGTCTTTCCTGTACCCGGAGGTCCATAAAGAAGGACGCCCTGCATTGATAAGGTTGATTATTAATCAATAAATAATTACCCTATTAGTGCTAAATAAAATTTAAACTGGTAAACAAGTTCTAACCTTGGGTTGGGCAATTCCAAGACTCTCAAACAGCTCAGGATGCTTAATGGGAAGCTCAATCACCTGAAAATTGAGTTGTTAGGCCAGAGTGCTAAGTGCTGACAATACAACGAATGTATTGTGGACTGAATTTTTTACAAACCTCCTTGATCTCTTTGATCTGTTGATCAAGGCCACCAATCATATCATAGGTAGAGTCAGGAACCTTCTCCACCTTCATAAGATTAACTAGAGGATCGACTTTGCTGGGCAGGATAAGGTGAAGCATATAGCTGTCGTTCCGAAGAGCAACTCTTGTTGAAGGAGTTATCTTGTTAATATCGATGCTTTTATCAAGATCTACAACATATTTGCCTTCTGGATGCACCTTCACTAAAACCTTTGACTTGCCCATAACCTTCACAACCTCCCCAACATACGAGCCTGGCTCTTGCAGCAGCTGCAACTCTTCCCGGAGCATTCTAACTGTAATAACAAAATTGCAAGACAATATTTGAGGACGGATGATGGTAACATTGATTTAGTTAACACCGATGCTAAATAAACACAAAACAGAGTTAATACCGATGCTAAGTATAACAATAAAGAACTTCATGCTGCAGAGACCATGGTAGGAACCAGCATACACGATATCAAAGTTAACCATGAGATGAGCTTTTAATATTTTGACATGTGATTATTTGCATATTCCAATTGAACAAAATCCAATGCCCCAAAAGCTGTTAAATTTCAATTGAGGGAATACACATATGTAGAATTAGTAGGCCTGCACACTAAAACAACAAAATTTCCACCAATCTGACGCATGAAACTTAAGGGGGAGACATGAACGGCCAAATATACAGAGTTAACACCGATGCTAAATATACAGGAAACAGAGTTAACACCGATGCTAAATATAACAATAAAGAACTTCATGCTGCAGAGACCATGGTAGAAACCAGCATAGACAGCTTCAAAGTTAACCATGAGATGAGCATTTAATATCTTTGACATATGATGATTTCCATATTTCTAATTGAACAAAATCCAATGCCCCAAAAGCTGTTAAATTTCAATCAAGGAACTACAGATATGTAGAATTATTAGGACTAGACACTAAAACAACAAAATTTCCACCAATCTGACGCATGAAACTTAAGGGGGAGACATGAACAGCTAAGCCTCCAGACCAAAATAGACCTAAAATCGGAAGCACCAACTAGACAGAACAGATCAAGCATAACTGCAGTTTCAAAGACTAAAGCTCCATGCACAATCCTATCAATCGAAGAACTCGCAGTAGTCCAACGATATAAATCAGCGGACCGTCACACAGAGGGAACTAGGGTTGCGCGAACCAAAAGAACAGGAGACTGATCACGGTACGCCGATATTGGGGGATTGGGGGGACGGGGGCCGCACCTCGGGAGTTGAGGTCGTTCCGCTGGGCCTCGAGGCGGTTGAGGTTGTGGGTCTTCTGCCGGATCTGGAGCTGCAGGTCGTGGATGTGCTGCAGGTAGTACTGGCGCAGGCCCTCCCCGCCGCCCGCGGCCCTCCCCTTGGCCGGGTCCTCGGCGTTCTCCGGCACCGCCGAGGGCTTCGCGATGTCCATCGCCACCGCCGCCATCGAGTCTCCTCCGCCGCCCTGTTCGTTCGAGTCGACTCGGGTTCGCGTGTTGTGAGGAGCGAGCTTCTTCGGTTCGCTTCTCGTTCTGGTTTGTGGGGTTGGACGGGACGGGTGTGCCGTATATGACGAGCTGATCGCCGTGTGGCCCGATACGGTTCGGGTTTGGATCGGAGAGTAGGTGCGAGAAGCGGACCGTCCGGAGACGGACACGGCCACGCGTATCGGAGCACACGCGGTTGATGTTGATCCACACTTCGTTTTGTTTCTATTTTTCGTTTTTTTATACTCGCTCGGATCCGTATAAACTGTCGTGTAAAACGACCGTAGACAGCACAAGTCGTATCTACACCCTCCGACACTCTTTTCGGATCGGAGAGAGTACTTTTGTTATGGTTATCTCCACCAAATATTCAATATGGAATTTTGTCGGTGTTTCACATAGTTTATCAATGTTCCGTTTTATCTTGCATGGTCTTCCGTTGCTCTATACTCATCTGTTTTTAAATATAATAATGTTTTTTAGTTTTTTAATTTGTAGTATGTTGGCGTATTTTATGTGTTCATTCACTCATTTCAATCCTATTTACTCCATGTTAAAATAGTCAAATCTTTTTACAATTTGGAATGGAGGTATTAGCTGTTAGACTTTGGAGGCGATGTGAAACGGGGAAAATAACAGGGTAACAAAAATAATGATCCCTCCTTCCACAATATAAGATGTTGTAGACTTTTCCACATTCACATGTATATAGACATGTTTAAATGTATGTGTCCATTCCTTTTACTATGAATCTAGACATGCATGTGCTATACCTAAAACATCTTATATTGTGGAACAGAGGGAGTAGATTATAAATAGCATGGATATCATATAAATAATACAAGACAACAACAAACGATGCATCGAATACTTACCATCCATTACGATAGAATGTAAGAAGAAAAATTGTACTCATGTATAGATACATCCACTTTTGTGCAAACTTGGACACTTATTTTTGGACGGAAGGAGTAGTACCAAACCTAGCATAACTATCTAGTAGAGAGAACAACATAAACACAGAGAGAGAAAATATACAGTAGTCAATGCATATCATTAGAGAATATGTATACACTAGTTGAATGCCCGTGCGTTGCCACGGGCTATTAAGATTATTTCATATAAACATTATGCACAACGAATATTCTAACATTTGAATGCACTGAGCTGAAAGATAATGCGTCCATATTTTCATATCTAACGCAAGAGCAAGAGGTTGTCAGGAAAGACCTGAATTGCTTCGAAGTTTACCATATACCCATTTGTAATCTGCATTAAAATGTATATCCCAAAAGGAAGATAGAATAGTTTATTGAACAAATTCGATGGCAACATAGAGTACGAAGGAGAGGCAACGGCAAAAGATTCCAAGCAAACTATCTGACCAATATATTCCGGTGGTGTTAATAACTCGAAACATAAATATTCGATGATCAATAATTTTCTTTACTTGTACTCATACTCAAAGAAACCTGACCGAGATTGCTACAACAATTTAATTGCTAGCTAATAGGCAAACACCGTGAAGTCAAAGAAAAAAGACAATAGTAGGACGAACCTGTGAAATCTTGAGACCTTTGGTACAAGGCCTATTAAATTCAGGTTTTTAAAAGTGAAACAGAATTGTACTATATGAAATGGCTCTGAAATATAGAACTTTCCCTTTCCAGTCACTCATGTCAATCCATCACCGTATATTAAAGCAACATAAAATGATCATAGTTAGTAACCAATTCCATAGAGTAAACCGGAATTTTGTACAAGGAAGTGCTGAATGATCAACCAAGTGGCAAATATAATAAGCAATCGCTTTAAAAAAACAACTATCAACTGAATCCTTGTCAAAACTCTTTTCCATGTTAACTCTATCAGCTTCTAGCAGGACCTGCAAAAACCCGTCCTTCAAATCATCATCTCTTTTTTTTTTTTGACAGGGAGCCGTGTACAGGATCAAAGAACTGACGAACACGCACGCACGAACTCAAGAACAGAACACTCCACACCCGGCGATCCTGGCACCACCACGCACACCACACACCCGAGGAAGAAACTCAGCCAAACCAGTTGATAAGCCGCAAGATCCATCCGACGTAAACGCCGGAATCTAACCGCTGAAGGAGCATCGGCGCTGAGCCGCCGCCTGGCCACCATCATCGCCTCGCGCCGGAGACGAAGAAGGCAGCTCCGTCCATCTTCCGCCAGCCCACCAAGGTCGTCGACGAAGGAGAGCACCGTTCCTGCACACTCCCACACTTCCAGCTCCAACACACCGCCACCCGAGCTCTGCACCACCACCGGAGCAAGCGGCGACGCAGCGGCGAAGCAGCTCAGGGACCAAAATCCCCGCGCACCAGATCCGCGGCGCCGACCCGCCATCCGGACGCAGGGGCCTGGAACCTCGAGAGATCCGTAGATCCGCGAGCTCCAGCTAGACGAGCGCGCCGTCGCGGCCTCCGAAGGACACCTGCAACAGAGAGGAAGCACGCCGCCGCCAAAACCACCACCGACCACACCTCCACCTCCAGGGCGCCGCCGGCTAGGCCTCCTACCAAACCTACTATATACAAGGCGGGATCCGGAGATTCCCCCGCCTCCCGCTGCCGGAGCAGCCGCCGGAGGCGAGGAAATCCCGCGGATCGCCGCCGCGCGCAGTGGTTTCGCGGAAGAGGACCAACAAATCGCCTCTTCGCTACTGTAGCGAGAGGAAAAGGGTCGGAGGGGTGTGTCTGACTGCCTAATTTCAAATCATCATCTCTGTCACCACAATTTAGCACCATCCTGAAAAGAGAAACTCCTACTCTACATGAACCAGCCAAATGAGAAACGATGAATGGCAAGCTTAGGAGTATGCCGTCAAACTCATTAATCTCACCAATATTTTATTGACTTCATATACTACGAATCTAAATATTCAATAATATTCTGAAAAGCAGTTGTTAATGGCCTAATGGTCGACTACTCTATGGAGATAACCACGGTAATGTTTTTGAGCATTCAATAGCTCCAGTAGGCTGCAAATTTATCAGAAAAAAAATCTATATCCGCTTAATCCTCTCTGCTCTCAAACAAGTGGCAGCACACATCCAAAAACACTCTGAATCTTCTCTGCTCTTTCACGCAGCAAAGACAGCCAAGCAAAATAATGTCGCATTTTTCCTTGAACTCGCCCGTGCGTTGCAACGGGTGGAAAAACAAATCGGACACAATAGTGCAGATACCAGTTGTGTCGCTGTGTCATCTCCCCGGAAAATACCACGAACAAACAAATTTAAACATAAATATGCGAGTAACAATTTCATATCTCAAATTTGCACAAAAATATCAAGAAGTCTGAAAGCTGAACGGCAATAGCAGTACCCTCCAGGGCACCACAGTTTGTAAGAACCACTATCTAGCTATAAGGTCAGCGGGAAACGAAGCTTCAGATGGTTGTCGCTGACATCCTCTTATACCATTGTTTTCAGCTACCAAAAACTTCCACCATTGCAGGAACCACATAAGGATTTCAGGCCTCTTTAGATTTAGAACATACACGCTGTGAGGAAACATCAGGAGGTAACAAGCTTTGACTATTTTTAATTTTTTAGGTTTCAAGAACACCCGAAAATCAATTTTGTTTTACAGGACGTAACGTGTAAAGAATGGAGCAATAAAAAAATCAGCACTGCAGAGTACAATGTGCCGAATTATCCATCAAAGCTCTTGGGTCCACGAGTCCAAATCATGCCAAAGCATATCTGGTGTATAATAGCAAGGATAGCAAGCCAATTCTTCCCAAATAAGTTCAGCAAAGAAATATGAGTATACCCACACTTGGATTTGATTGCATCCTGGAGGCATCAGCGGGAATACCATGAAGCTGAGCAGAAAAACCTGAAAGAAGGGCAGGCACCAGTACGGGCCCTCTCCATCATGTCTAGGCGCAGAACAATCTGCAACACCACACTTAGCAATGGGAGTCTTTCTGCTTCAGCAGTGCAGGGGAGGCATAGTGATCGAATTATTTATCCTACTAAACTCTATGGGCACTTGAGCAATCCTGTAAATGAACTGTAGTCAATCGTAAACACAATGTTTAGGCATATGCTGGTCGATATTGTACTGATGAGACAGAAGATCAGCTGTCTTCTCCCATCAGCTAAGCATTCTCTCGAACAGATGGCGTGCGGCGCCATTCACTGCTTGACTCTCTTATTGCTACAAATCGGAGATGGCGCCGTGAGGTCAGTGCTGGCAGGAGGCGAAGAGAGGAATCGCCGCTGTCATCTGGTGCGATCATCCTCCGAGATTCGTCACACCTGCTATTACGGCAAGGCAAAGCTCTTGAAGGAACCGAACGGGAGCATCACCAAGCCACCGGAAAAACACTACCTTCTCGGTCCGCTTCTTCGATCCGGCCGTCTCCTTGGGCTCCTTCTTCCTCCGCTTCCCCCCTTCCACGTCGTCCTCCTTCTTCCTCCTCTTGCTCATCTTCCCGTCACGACCGCCTCCGGCTCCGCGGCCATTTCGCCATCCCCGACGCCTCCTTCCCCCTCGTCCATGTCGAGCCGCTTCTCGGCGGACTTTTCCCTCCGCAGCTCGTCGATGAGCCCTCCTCCCCCGAGCAGATCCTCCTCCTCGTCGTCATCGCCGTCCTCTCTCGTCGGCAAGCCCAGCGGGTCCCTGTCAGAATACGTAACGTACCCGTATATGTATAGAGTCCTAACTTGTATCTAACTTGTATCATGTGATGTCTATATAATGAGAACCCCTAGGAGCCCAACGTGTGTTGTGGTATCCCCTCAATATTGTCTTACATGGTATCAGACAGACTTCGGTCCTAAACCCTAAACCTAGCCGCCGTCGCCGCCTAGATCGCCGCCGCCGCCATGGGTTCTTCCGCCGCATCTACCACCTCCACCCTCGCTGCTCTCCTTCCCTCGTCGGCGCAGTCAATCGTCGCCGGCGTGACGTCCTCCGCTCCATCGCCGATTCACTTCGGTGACAAGATCACCGTCAAGCTCTCCTCCGCCAACCATCTGTTTTGGCGTGCGCAGGTCGTGTCTCAACTCCAGAGCCACCTGCTCCACGGCTATGTCGAGGGCACCTTCCCGTGCCCCCGTCTCACGTCACCGTCGCCGCGACGGACACTGCTCCTGCCGGCCATGTCATCAATCTGGCCTATGCGGCCTGGGTTCAGCAAGATCAGGCTATCCTCCACACCTTCCTCTCGTCTGCGTCCATCGAGGTCGGCAGCATGATCATGTTTGCCAAAACCTCGCGGGAGGCGTGGATTACCATCGAGAACAGCTTCGCCGCTCAGTCCTCGGCGCGATCTACGCAACTGCGTGATCAGCTTCGTGATACCCACAAGCTGAACCAGCCGATGTCGGTCTACTACAACAAGGTGAAGACGATCACCGATACACTCGCATCGATCGGCCAGCCCCTCCGTCCCGAGGAGTTTGTCTCCGCCGTGCTCCATGGTCTTGATGAGGAGTATGACTCGCTGGCCGAGGTCGTTCGTGATCGCGACACCCCGATGTCTGCGCATGGTCTGTACGCGCGCCTGATGTCCACCGAGCAGCGCAAGGAGGGGCGCCGTTCCAATCTGGTTGGAGGTGTCCACTCCGCCAACGCTGCCAAGACGGGCGGGTACAAGCCCCCTCGCTCTGCGGCGCCTTCTCCACCACCGTCGTCCTACCGTCCGCCGTCTGGGTCTGGGGCGGGCGCTCGGCCTTCTGCTCCAGGAGGCGCTGGTGGTGCTGCTCCACCCTATGGCCGAGGCAATGGCCCGTGGCCCCACTGCCAACTCTGTGACGAGGTCGGGCACCTCGCTGCCCGCTGCTTCAAGCGGTTTCAGAAGGCCTTCCTCGGCGTGGGCAACGACGGCCGCTTCCTCGACCGCCAGCTTGCACAAGCCAATGCCCCCTACCACGGGCCACAGGCTAATGCCGCCTACCAGGGTCATACATCAACCCTGCCGGTGGATCCGACCTGGTATCCCGACACCGGTGCTACGGACCACCTCACCAATCAACTGGAGAAGCTGCACATGAAGGATGCCTATCAGGGATCGGAGCACGTCCACACCGCCAACGGGGAAGGTATGCGTATTTCTCATGTTGGTCAAGTGATAACCTACAAGTATAATGGATCGCGTGTAGCCTTTTCGATAAGTAAGAGTGTCGAACCCAACGAGGAGCTAAAGGTAGGATAAGTATTCTCTCAAGTTCTATCAACCACTGATACAACTCTACGCACACTAAACGTTTGCATTATCTAGAAAATAAAACTACGGTAGCAATACGGGTATGAGAGGTAGTTTTGCAAGATAATAAATACAAGAAAGTAAATGTTAGTGCTGCAGCAATAAAATACACTAAGTAACCATATACTAACAGTACCATGAGTGTGGAAAAGTGGTGGTAATTGTGGTGGCTTTGTCCAAGATTAATTAGTGAAGGTACTTGGTTCATTGTCTTCGATGCAGTTTTCTATGTGGGAGAGGCTAAATATACATGCACTCCACTACTTGGGATTACAAGTACTATATGATTGGATTGTTAGCAAGCATCCGCAAATACTAACAATGCATTAAGGTTTCCCCAACCATAGCCTTAAGTTCAAGGTCCTCTTACTCCCATACGTGCAACTAATCGGTTCGCGTTCTCAGGTTTCTGTCACTCCGGCAGAACTTCCCCCGCTTCGTTACAAATACTACCAACCCTAGGGTGTTTGATCCATGCGCGCACAAATATAATGGACACCAAAGGACAGCACCATATAGACATACAACTCTAATGAACCTCATGCATTCAATTAAGCAATCAAAAGACAAATAAACTACGGAAACATGATGTAAATCATAGGATAAATATTATAGCATCAAACACCATGTTTACATAGGACGGTACAGAGGTTTGTGGGAGGATGAACCACTGAATACAAGGAGGAGATGGTGATGGAGATGGCGGTGAAGACGGCGGAGAGGGGCAGCGCGGCGGCGGCGCCGGCGGTGCGGGGAACTCCTTTCCCCGCCGCCGGCAAGCTTGGGGAGCGCCGCCCCTTAGCCTCCCTCCTTCATGGCTTCTTGGGAGCCCTCCCCCATGGAGATGGGATCCATGGGGGAGGCAAAAACGTGGCTTTTGGTGGCTGAAATTCGTGGGTGGAGGAGTCCTCCACGAATTAGGTTTCCTCCCTTTATATATCTTCTCGGATTTCCGTCACCCCCTTTTAGGGTTCCACCAAAACGGGCCTACAGGCCGCGTCCGAACTCCGATTGGGCTGATCTCGGGCTTAAAATCTTCGTATGGAAAATTGTGACAACTTTCGTAACAGCCAGGTCTCCATACGTCATCTTCGAGGGTCAAACTGGCAATCTTCGTAAAAAGTTCTCAGACAGATTTCAGGAAAGTCCCAATTCGACTCCAACAAGGTTTCCTCTTGTATTCTTGATAATTTCTACACATCAAAGAGTAAAACAAGAACATTGTGCACTTTTGCAACTATTAGTAGGTTAGTCCAAATAAATAATAAACTTAATATAAAACAAGTGCTAAAAGCATAAAAATGGCATGAAACAATCAAAAATTATAGATACGTTTTGGACGTATCAACATCCCCAAGCTTAATTCCTGCTCGTCCTCGAGTAGGTAAATGATAACAAAATAATTTTTGATTGTAAATGCTATGATCAGGTCTTTAACAATTGCATGATGTATGGATAATAAAACTTAGCAATCATGTTTCCTAATGAAAAGTATCAACGAACTAAGAGCTTATAACATGAAATTTATAAACATCAACAAGATTGTAATGACCATAATAAAGCATGATAGAGTGGTATCTCGCTTGCCCTTAATTGTGGAGCAAAACATAAATGCCAAGGCACCTCTGAAGTTCAAGTGAAGACTAGATATAGAGATATCAAAGATAAAAGCATCATGGTTATACCTCAATTAATCGTATTCTGGGACAAGCACATTACACTAAGAACGACAGCTATGCTCTCGAAGAAGTGCTCAAAGAAAGGATGGTGACTCAACATAAAAATAAAAGATTGGCCCTTCGCAGAGGGAAGCAGGGATTAACACGTGCTAGAGCTTTTTGTTTTAAAAACAGAGGTAAAAATGTTTTGAGAGGTGTTTGTTAATTGTCAACGAATGGTAGCGGGTGAGAACAGTATTCTACCTGTCAAACGGACTTTTAAGAGCGGCTCCCATGAAGGACGTTATTTCTACCAGCAAGGCAGATCATCCCTCTTTCTCTTTGGTTTACACACATTCAGGTATTTCACTGTTTGTCATTGCTTACTGATGAATCAGGGCAAAAGTGTGAAGAGAATTAATTGGTTAAAGTTGTAATTAATTGGGACTGGGCACCCCGTTGCCAGCTCTTTTTGCAAGTTATTGGATAAGCGGATGTATATGCCACTAGTCCAGGTGTAAAAGTCCATTTGACAAATAGAATAAAGAATAACCACACTAATTCCTCATGAGCTAGTAAACATTGACACAAAAAGAGAAATATTTTGAAGGTTTTAAAGGTAGCACATGCAAATTTACTTGGAATGGCTTGAAATACCATGCATAGGAATTTTTTGGTGGACTCTTTGGGATAACTTGGTTTTAAGGATTTGGATGCACGAGCAGCATTCCCGCTCAGTACAAGTGAAGGCTAGCAATAGACTGGGAAGCGACAACCACGAGAGCGATAACGGTCATAATCATGCTTGCGACAAAATAAAATTAACGGAGGCATAAAAACGATACTAAAACTCTGAGGCAAAATAGATCATCAAGGCTTAATTGACTTTTATTTTTCAGTCATAACATGTGTGAGCATGTGCCAAGTCGATTCAAGTGAATTATTCAGAGGAGGATACCACAATACCATACCATCTTATGAACAGGACAATGCATGTTGATATCAAAATAACATAATATGCACTATTAGCTAGTTGAGACTAACCATAAGAAAACATAAACTACTAAACAGTATTATTCACACATCATTTTTAAGTTTCAACAAGTAATCCATTAACCAAGTAAACATTGAAAACAGAGGATAAATAAAATATGTGACGATCCACTTATTAATGTAACTGGTGTTTGATGCTAAGATAAATAGATAATAAAATACAGCCGCTTCAAGTTTAGTTAAGTTCCTATGTTGCTCAAAAAACAAAGTTTAAAGGTTTGCAAACCGTGGGGTTATTGATGAAGAGGGATGCGGGGACATCCCCAAGCTTATGACTTTGGTAATTCTTCAATATTCCATAGTTTGGTGTTCCTTCATTCTCTGTGAAAAAACTTCAACACAAAAACTTTCCCATTCTTTTCTGCGGTTAGACATTAGTACAATAGATAATATTTCCCAAGTGCTACTATTAAACCAAATAAAATTTTGTTTTTAAGTTACAGAAAGGTTGCTTAAATGGCCAACTTATAAATGAAAGGTAAGAACCATTAAAAATCAAATGAAAACGAAAAGAGGCCACTCTTGCAACAAAAGTCAGAATCTGTCCAGAAAAACAGCAGCTGGAAAACGCAATTTTTAGGTGCACTTAAACATGCCCGAAATTTTAGCCAATTTTTGTACATGCAGAGGATTAGGTGCTACAACATCAGTAATTTTTCGTGATTTTTAGAGCTTCCAGTAAAATATGAAAAATCGCGCAATAAGCAGTAGATACCGAAAACAGAAAATCACTTTTTACATATGTATCAACTAAGCTAAATGGATAAAACTTGGTACTTTATTTTTGATAAACTAAGAAACCAGAGGCTAAGCAAGACCTAAACATGCTAGCTACAGCAAGGAAAACTCTAAATAAAAATCAAAAGTAAAACCCAAATAAAATTAAAATAAAGAACCAAACAAAGAAGCAAAACAAAAGAAAATATTTTTGTTATTTTGAATTTATAAGTGAAAGTAAAGAAGCAATCGAAACCAAATAAGGAGCCTAATAAAACTAAAGAAGGTAAAACCAAGACATATAAAAGCAATTATAATACAAGTTAAGACAATACATATCATGTGGACGGGTAATATAGAGTAGGGGGATGACTCGGGCATCCCCAAGCTTAGATGATTGTATCTTCTTGAATATGTTCTTGGGATGCACCTACACATCCCCAAGCTTGAGCTCTTGCGTCTTCTTATTCATCTCATATCACCATATTGATTAGATCTTATAAGCTACATCCACATAAAACTTCACAAAACTCATTAGTAGGGTTAGTACTCATTAAATAAAATCCACTCATGTTCAAGCATTGACAAGTTTTATAATTTTTACTCAACATTAGCCACTGTATATACTAAGGTGTTCATGATTTCCGTTGTCCGTCGAAAAACTAATGAAACTAACAACACCAAGTACAATATTGAATAAACAAAGAAATCTGTCAAAACTGAACAGTCCGTAAAGATGGCATTCAACGAGATAGTTAAGTAGCTCAAATCGAAAAACTTTAGTCTAATGAAAGAAAGATAATAATCTCAGGTTTATGCACAAAAATTTTCAAGTCAAAATACTATTCTGAGATTTATCACGATTTTATTTACAGAGAAGCACAAAATCTGTCTAAACAGAACAGTCAGTAAAGATCGAATTTTTCGACCTATCTACGTACCTTAAATCAGAAAAAGTTAGTCTAATGAAAGAAAGCTAATAAGCATCACTTTGCACTCAAGAAATTTCAGATCAAGATCACGTTCTGGTGATTTTAAACATTTAATACGGTGGAGCACAGAAAATCTGTTTCTGGACAGCAAAGTAAAACTATCAACTTTCAATTAACTAAAGACTATAATTAGCATTTTATTTTTATGTACAGAGGTATATACACAATATTTACATGTTTTTAATGAAAAGCTTCCATGGAAAGATTTGTTTTGGTTTCATAGGCATGAACACAAGGTCGACCCCCATTTAACCATTACTCATCTTTCCAATCACTTTTCTTTTTGAAAACGTTTTTAGATAACAACTACACCTAATTTTTTTTGTAATTCGCATTCCCTATCCATAGTAAGATAAAGAACAACTTAATACTGAAAATAAAAACTACTTAGAGATAAAGCAAACAAGTGCACACAAGAACATTAACCTACGCTATGGCTCCCCGGCAACGGCGCCAGAAAAGGTCTTGATAACCCACAAGTATAGGGGATCGCGTGTAGCCTTTTCGATAAGTAAGAGTGTCGAACCCAACGAGGAGCTAAAGGTAGGATAAGTATTCTCTCAAGTTCTATCAACCACTGATACAACTCTACGCACACTAAACGTTTGCATTATCTAGAAAATAAAACTACGGTAGCAATACGGGTATGAGAGGTAGTTTTGCAAGATAATAAATACAAGAAAGTAAATGTTAGTGCTGCAGCAATAAAATACACTAAGTAACCATATACTAACAGTACCATGAGTGTGGAAAAGTGGTGGTAATTGTGGTGGCTTTGTCCAAGATTAATTAGTGAAGGTACTTGGTTCATTGTCTTCGATGCAGTTTTCTATGTGGGAGAGGCTAAATATACATGCACTCCACTACTTGGGATTACAAGTACTATATGATTGGATTGTTAGAAAGCATCCGCAAATACTAACAATGCATTAAGGTTTCCCCAACCATAGCCTTAAGTTCAAGGTCCTCTTACTCCCATACGTGCAACTAATCGGTTCGCGTTCTCAGGTTTCTGTCACTCCGGCAGAACTTCCCCCGCTTCGTTACAAATACTACCAACCCTAGGGTGTTTGATCCATGCGCGCACAAATATAATGGACACCAAAGGACAGCACCATATAGACATACAACTCTAATGAACCTCATGCATTCAATTAAGCAATCAAAAGACAAATAAACTACGGAAACATGATGTAAATCATAGGATAAATATTATAGCATCAAACACCATGTTTACATAGGACGGTACAGAGGTTTGTGGGAGGATGAACCACTGAATACAAGGAGGAGATGGTGATGGAGATGGCGGTGAAGACGGCGGAGAGGGGCAGCGCGGCGGCGGCGCCGGCGGTGCGGGGAACTCCTTTCCCCGCCGCCGGCAAGCTTGGGGAGCGCCGCCCCTTAGCCTCCCTCCTTCATGGCTTCTTGGGAGCCCTCCCCCATGGAGATGGGATCCATGGGGGAGGCAAAAACGTGGCTTTTGGTGGCTGAAATTCGTGGGTGGAGGAGTCCTCCACGAATTAGGTTTCCTCCCTTTATATATCTTCTCGGATTTCCGTCACCCCCTTTTAGGGTTCCACCAAAACGGGCCTACAGGCCGCGTCCGAACTCCGATTGGGCTGATCTCGGGCTTAAAATCTTCGTATGGAAAATTGTGACAACTTTCGTAACAGCCAGGTCTCCATTGACGTCATCTTCGAGGGTCAAACTGGCAAACTTCGTAAAAAGTTCTCAGACAGATTTCAGGAAAGTCCCAATTCGACTCCAACAAGGTTTCCTCTTGTATTCTTGATAATTTCTACACATCAAAGAGTAAAACAAGAACATTGTGCACTTTTGCAACTATTAGTAGGTTAGTCCAAATAAATAATAAACTTAATATAAAACAAGTGCTAAAAGCATAAAAATGGCATGAAACAATCAAAAATTATAGATACGTTTTGGACGTATCATCAAGCTCTAATTCCCACTTCTTCATCTAGGCATCTCCATCTTCGTAATGTCTTACATGTCCCTACTGTCACTAAAAATCTTCTGTCGGTTCATCGATTTACTTATGATAATCATGTTTCCATTGAGTTTCATCCTATAGTGTTTTTGTAAAGGACCTACTTACGGGGGCCATCCTGCTTAGAGGGCGCGTTCGTGGTGGTCTTTATGCTCTCGATGCTCCACCCACCACTCCATTACTCAAACAAGAATTCAGCGCTCTTAAAGCTTCGTCTTCACAGTGGCACGCTCGTTTAGGCCACCCGGCTACGCAGGTTGTGCAACATGTGCTCCATCGTCATTATCTTCCATCAGAGTCCAATAAATTAGTGTCAGTGTGTGATGCCTGTCAACAGGGCAAGAGTCATCAATTACCATTTTCTATTTCACATCATGTAACGACTGCTCCTCTTGAGCTTATTTATTCTGGTGTATGGGGTCCTGCTCAGACATCTGTTAGTGGTCATTCATACTATGTCAGTTTTTTGATGCTTATAGTCGTTTTACATGGCTTTATTTGATTAAACGAAAAAATGATGTGTTTGTGGTGTTTCAGCAGTTTCAGGCTCATGTTGAGCGTCTTCTTGGTCACAAAATAAAAGATGTTCAATCTGATTGGGGGGGTGAGTATATTAAGTTGAATGCCTTCTTTCAGCAGCTTGGTATTACTCACCATGTGTCCTGTCCTCACACCCACCAACAGAACGGAAGTGTTGAGTGCAAGCACCGCCACATTGTTGAAACAGGCGTTACTCTTCTTGCACATGCCTCTCTCCCGTTTTGCTATTGGAGTGATGCGTTTGTTACCGCCTGTTTTCTCATAAATCGCATGCCAACACGAGTCATTAATATGCAAACACCTCTTGAGCGGTTGTTGGGTGAAGTTCCGGATTATACTTTCTTTAAAGTCTTTGGTTGCGCATGTTGGCCAAATCTTCGCCCTTATAACACAAACTCGAGTTTTGCTCCAAACAATGTGTGTTCCTAGGCTACAGCCCTTTACATAAAGGGTACAAGTGTCTCCATGTCTCTAGCAATAGGGTCTATATCAGCCGTGATGTTGTCTTTGATGAGAATGTTTCCCTTTTTCGACCACTTCATCGTCCACCTCTGCGCCAGTGTCATCCTGTTTACCTACTGAGCTTGATCAATTTGCAGATATTGCGCATGCTCCTGTTTTGCTCCCTAACCATGCTGCAGGTACCGGTCGTGGTGCTCATCTTGAGTTGCTCACCAACCCTCCATCACCCTCGCTGAGTCCGACTACTTCATCGCCTGCGCCTGCTGGCTCGTCCGCGTCACCGGACGTCGATCTCATGCAGACACTGCCCCGACGCTCGGCTCCTGCACCCGGTCCAATGGACCACCGGCCTGCCCCGCTCCTGCTGACGTACGGGCCCGAGCCCGCAGCTGGTCCATCCAGCCCGGCGCCAGGATCCTCTGCCGCGACACCACGGCAGCCTGCCGCTGCCCCTCGGCAGCCTGCCGCCGCCGATTCTTCTGCCGCGGCAGAACCGTCCGTGTCTCCGACCGAGCTCCTGTCCCCGACCGGGTCTTCTGCTCCGTCTACTCCTGAGGCTGCTCCTGCATCTCCTGCTCCGCCGCGACCGGTCACTCGTCTACAGCGTGGCATCCGTCAGCCTAAACAATGGACTGATGGCAGGGTTGCTTGGATGGCTGCTTGTTTTGCTGATGTTGCAGCTGATCCATCCTCTGAACCAAGACATTTCCGTGTTGCTCTTGGTGTCCCGCACTGGCATGCGGCTATGGAACAGGAGTTTGATGCCTTGATCAAGAATAACACTTGGCGTCTTGTTCCCTCAAAACCTGGTGTCAACATAATTGATTCAAAGTGGATCTTCAAAGTGAAGCGTCATGCAAATCGAAATATTGAGCGGTATAAAGCACGGCTTGTAGCCAAGGGATTCAAACAGCGCCAAGGTCTGGATTATGATGATACATTTAGCCCCGTGGTTAAGCCGACGACTATTCGTCTGTTGCTCTCTCTTGCTGTTTCCCGTGGCTGGTTTCTTCGTCAGTTGGATATTCAGAACGCCTTCCTCAACGGTATTCTCGAAGAGGAAGTCTTTATGCGTCAACCACCTGGTTTTGAAGATCCTCAGCGTCCTCATCATCTTCGTCGCCTGGATAAAGCTCTATATGGCTTGAAGCAGGCCACACGCACTTGGCATGCTCGCCTTGGGACTGTTCTGCGTCAGCAAAGTTTTGTACCGTCTAATGCTGACACGTCCCTGTTTATTCTGCACCGGCCAGATGTGACCATCTATCTCCTGGTGTATGTCGATGATATCATTGTGCTCAGCTCAGCCGACTCTGCCATTGATCGTTTGGTGCTTGGTCTTCGACAGGAATTTGCAGTTAAAGATCTTGGTCCGCTTCACTTCTTTTTGGGATTGGAGGTTGCTCGTTCTTCTGCTGGTCTTACCCTAACACAGCGGAAATATGCTCATGATCTGCTCAAACGCGCCGGGATGCTCAAGTGCAACACCGCCGTCACACCTATGTCAGCAACCACCAAACTTTTTCATGCGGATAGTCCACCGCTTCGACGGGTTGATGCTACTGATTATCGCAGTATAGTTGTGGCTTACAATATCTCACCATGACTCGACCTGATATCTCGTTTGCTGTGAATCGAGTATGTCAGTTTCTGCACTCTCCTACTGAGGATCATCTTGCTGTTGTCAAACGGATTCTTCGGTTTGTCAAGCACACTATTGGACATGGTTTGCATCTTCGCCCCTCCTCATCTACTGCTATCTCGACTTTCTCTGATGCCGACTGGGCTGGTGATGTGGATGACCGTCGATCCACGGGGGGCTTTGCTGTGTTCTATGGAGGTAACTTGGTTGCTTGGAGTGCTCGCAAGCAAGCTACAGTCTCACGCTCCAGTACAGAGGCAGAATACAAATCAGTTGCTAATGCTACAGCTGAAGTTATTTGGATTGAGGCGTTGTTGAGAGAACTTGGTGTTCGACAGCGATCTCCACCTGTTCTATGGTGTGATAACATGGGGGCTACATATCTTTCGTCAAATCCAGTCTTCCATGCTCGGACAAAGCACATTGAAATTGACTTTCACTTTGTTCGAGAGAGAGTAGCTCAGAAGCTTCTGCAAGTCCGGTTCATTTCGTCCAAGGATCAACTTGCAGATATATTCACTAAACCTTTACCTCTTCCTATGTTTGAGGAGTGTAAACGCAATCTCAACATGTTACCGGTTGAGTTGAAACATATCAAGCGGCGTTTAGCTTTGGAACTCTTGTTGAGTGAGCACACACCGATCTCAATACTATTTTCTTAGAATAATAACCTGAACTTTTATGATGGAATCTCTACTCATGCCAATCACGTGTTAGTCTTTTTTTTGCGGGTACAGGGAGCTGAAACAAGTTCAACAAATTACAGAAAGGTCCCTCCAAAGAACAACATTACAGACCAAGCCTCTCTGTAACTCGACCACGTCGTCGTCGATGGCGCCGTCGGTGGCGCGCCACCGCTCCTACTCTCCTTAACGCCTTGGAACGAGAGCAGTCCCCGAGCATCTCCACAGGCGCGCCAATACAGGGTCCGATAAAGTTGCCGGATAGGTGCTATTGGGCGCGCCGGCAACCGTTGTCGCCTATTGGGAGCGCCGTGCCCCACCGGTCGCTCCCAATAGATGCTCTCAGATCATAAATTCAAATAAATGGCCCGACGACCTAGTTCAAATAGCGTCGGGCATCAAATTCACACACCCAAAAGCATCACCCCATGTCTGGCGATCATATTACAAAACCTCGATCGCAAATCAGTTGATCGTCAACACCGGCTCGTCAACCTCCTCTTGTGTCTGCGTCGGAGGAAGTCGTGCTCGTTGTAGGCTCCCCCGTCATGTCCATCGGCATGGTGGTCGTCGCCGTGTCCATCGGCGTCAGCTCCGGTGGAAGAACCCCATCTCACGCAAGATGCGCTGCTGGCTGAGCTTAAACCAAGCCCTCACCTCCAGCGTGTAGGCAGATAGGTCGGCGGTCAAGATCCAGGAGTCCTCCTTCATCTTCCGAGTGACAGATTGTGGCGCCTCGGACATCGCCTGGAGCCTTGGCGTGTCGGCTTGCATGACAGCCGCTTGGGCCTTCTCCCTCTCGACTTCGAGCCGCTCCTTTTCAAGCTTGATATTCTCCTTCTCGAGCGCGGCCTTCTCTTCATGCTTGCGCATCAAGGACGACCAACTCTCGGCGAAGGTGCTTGCGTTTTGCTTCGAGATCGTTGTGACGTCGGCGAGGCACTTGTCGATGGACGCTTCCACGGACGTCGCGGACGCCTTGTCGCTCTTGGCCTTCTTGTTCCCAACAGGGCGCCCCTCCGACGCTGGGAATGCTTGGTCGTTCGGCCCTTGGGCGCCGTGGCTGCCGTTGAGATCGATCCGCGTCTTCTCCCACTTCTTGTTGTTTTGGAGCTTCAAAAAGAAATGCATGAACTTGAAGTCCTTGTGATTGTTGTTCTCTCGGTAGAACGTGGTCCCTTCGGTCAGAAAGTCCTTCACGGTCTTGTCGCTCGCTTGCCTTCTTTGTATTTGCTCAAGGTCGTCGTGGAACTTGTTGCATTCGGCTTGGATGGTCTGCCACCTATGCGACATTGCATTCCAATTGCGATCCATAGGCACCTTCGCATAGTCACCATACCACATCGTCTCATGGAATTATTCTTCGACCCTCTTCCAATACCGGTCGTAGGTTTGGTTGGTGCCGACGATGGAGTCGTTTGTGACAAGCTTCCATGCGTCACAAAGGCACTCGTCCTCCTTGGTCTTCCACCGCTTGCCTTTTGTGCCCTTCTTCCTCGTCTTCCGGACCTTTCGGGCCTCCACATCGTCACTGCCGCCCTCCACATCCTCATCGCCACCCTCCATGTACTCGTCGTCGCCCTCCATGTCCTCTCTGTCGCCCTTTTCCTCCTCATTGTCGCCCTCTTCCTCCTCACCGTCGCCATCTTCCTCCTCACCGTACAATCCGACCTCCACATCTGGCTCACCGACGCCGGGCGCCGTCCCATCACGGATCATGCCACGCAACACTTCCGAGCCTTTGATCTATTGCAATCAACAACGCGCACGTTGATTTCATGTATTGAACACAATGATCATGGGGGTAAAGGCCGTAGATTTCATACCATGTCGTGGTCGGTGTCGTTTGGCATTCTGTCAAACATGTGGGCGTCGGAGAAACCGGTACCATCGCCGTCCGCGCCAAAGAGGCATTGTTGGCCGCTCACATCGATGCGTTGGCGATGACGGTCTCTCTGGAGAGTGATGCGGCTACAACCGCCCGTTGGAAACCCCAAGAGGAAGGTATAAAGCAGCACAGTAGTAATTTTCCCTTGATTGCAAAACCAAGGTTATCAAACCAGTAGGAGTTGGAAGAGCTGCAACACAGTGTCAACAACAGCGCCGTTGAAATGCTATTGACGTGGACCTGTGCACACACAATCCAAATACTTTGTCCCAGCGTAACAGGAAGGTTGTCAATCTCTCTGGCTTGCTGAATACAAAGGGTTAAACGTATGGTGTGGAGAATAAAAGTAAACGCAACAGTGGACAACGAGCAAATGAGTGTAGAACGTAGTGGAAACGGTGTTTGTATCAGTGTAAAATAAAGGACCGGTGTCCACAGTTCACTAGATGTATCTCTCCATAAAACAGATAAACTAACATGATGGGTAAACAAATTACAGTTAGGCAATTGACAAAGTGCAATGGCATGACAATGCATATAATGACAAGAACATGTTCACTGTGAAATATATGGGACATTATAACAAGATACATAGACCGCTTGCTAGCTGCATCAATGACTAATAATCCACCCGTGAGATAACTTCCGTGTCTCCCACAAGTATTAAGTTGCAAGCAACAGATAACTGCAATAAGCAAAGTGTGTAATGTAAACAACACAAATGACACGTAGACAAAGCATTGTTGTTTTGTCCCTAGTGGCAACAACACATCCCCGGTCTTAGACGTTTTTGTCGATCGTGCCCAGACTCACGGGAGACATGAACCCACTATCTAGCATAAATACCCTCTCTTGGAGTTACTAGCATCTACTTGGCCAAAGCATCTACTAACAACGGAGAGCATGTAGGAACATAGATAACACATTTAATAGATAGATGAACAAACTTGATCATAACTTCACAATTCATCGGATCCCAGCAAACACAACATGTAGCATTACATAAAGATGATCTTGATCATGTTAGGCAGCTCACAAGATCTAAACATAATAGCACAAAGTGGAGAGACAACATTATAGCTACTGCTATGGATCCGTAGTCCAAAGATGAACTACTCACGCATCTGTCCGAAGACAGGCATGGTGGTGTAGAGCCCTCCGGTGATGATCTCCCCCTCCGGCAGGGTGCTGGGAAGAGCTGCAGAACCCTCCCGAACTAAGGTTGAAGGCGACGGCGGCGACATAACTTTTCATGGATTTCTAATCGGGTGCCTATGGTTTTCTGGACGTGGGGAATATATAGGAGAAGAGGTGGTGCTGGCCGCTGGGGGCCACCTGAGGCGGCCAGTCCACTCCTCGGTGTGGCCCGGGGCCGCGCCGAGGTGGCGTCTGGGCCCCCTGGGTCGCCTCCTCGGCAGCCCTTTGGACTCCGTCTTCGTATCGATAAAAAACTTGTCCCTGTGGATTTTTGTTCAATTCTGAGAATATTTCTTTAACAACTTTTCTGAAACAAAAAGACATCAGAAAACAGGAACTGGCACTATGGCATCTTGTTAATAGGTTAGTCGCAGAAAATGTATAAAAATGATATATAATTCAAATAAAACATGTAGCATTTGGTATAAAACAAGCATGGAACATAAAAAAATTATAGATACGTTTGAGACGTATCAGAGGTGTCTCTCCATAAAACAGATAAACAAACATGCTGGGTAAACAAATTACAGCTAGACAATTGACAAGTTGTGAGGGCATGACAATGCTATTATGACAAGATAGAGTTCACTGTAGTATTTAATTGGGCATTACAACAAAATACATAGACCGCTTGCTAGCTGCATCTATGACTAATAATCCACCCCGGTATTGCTATCCAGCAAGTCACCCGAAAGTATTAAGTTGCAAGCAACAGATTATTGCAATAAGCAAAATGTGTAATCTAAGCAACAGATATAACACCTAGAAATAAACACCGTTGTTTTATCTCTAGTAGCAACAACACATCCAAAGTATTAGTCGTTTATGTCAACTCAGACAATTGGAGACATGAACCTACTATCTAGCACAAATACCCTCTCTTGGAGACACTAGCAACTACTTGGCCAAAGCAACTACTAGCATCAGAGAGCATGCAAGATCATAAATAAAACATATATATAGATAGATGAACAAACTTGATCATAACTTCACAATTCATCGGATCCCAGCAAAAACAACATGTAGCATTAAATAAAGATGATCTTGACCATGTTAGGCAGCTCACAAGATCTAAGCATGATAACACAAGGAGGAGAGACAATCATCTAGCTACTGCTATGTACCCATAGTCCAATGGAGAACTGCTCACGCATCAGTCCGGAGGCGGGTATGGTGGTGTAGAGCCCTCCGGTGATTATCTCCCCCTCCGACAGAGTGCCGAGAAGAGCTTTAGAACCCTCCTGAACTAGGGTTGGCGGCGGCCTCAGATGTTTTCGTGGAATTGTGTTCGGGTGTTTAGGGTTTTCAGCACAGAGTGAATATATAGGCGGAGAGGCGGCGCGAGGGGGCACCCGAGGCGGCCAGATGACCCCCCGGCGCGGCCCACCTTCTACTGCGCCGAGGTGGTGTCTGGGCCCCCTGGGTCACCACCTCGACTGCCATTTGGACTTCGTCTTCGTGTCTTCGTAAAGCTGGGTTCCGTAAAGTTTCGTCAAATTCCGAGAATATTTCCCAACTAGCTTTCCTGAAACAAAAAGACAGTAGAAAAGAGGAACTGGCACTGTGGCATCTTGTTAATAGGTTAGTCTCAGAAAATTCATAAAAATGATATAAACTCCAAATAAAACATGGAGCAATTGGTATAAAACAAGCATGGAACATAAAAAATTATAGATACGTTTGAGACGTATCACCCGTACCACAGATTCACAACCTCATTGTGAAGTCCGGATGGCCTATTCTGTGGGCGGTGGGACTGATGTTAGGGCTAGGATAAATCTCCGTGCGGTTGAGGACGATGACGATGTCTCCGGGTGCCATCACCTTCAGGGAAGTTCCAGGGGCAAAACAAATACATTTTTTTACTAAACTTCTATACATATGTAGATCTTATTTTTATCATGTTACAATATTACAAGTATCTTGTTAAAATTGTATAGCAAGCCAAAATATAGCAAAAGTGTGCATGCTTTGTACTTTTGTATTGAAGCAACACTGCTTAGAATAATAGCCAAGGAACATTAAAGTGTGCATGCTTTGTACTTGATATGCACTATGACAGTGTGCTTCTTACCATTTGGTCTATAGATGCCCCTGCCAGTTTATGAAATAAACATGTATTTGACAAAGTTAAACATGTAAATTCTTCCCAAGTGTATGGTTTGAGCTGTATAAATGTACCGTATCATTTTGTCTCGAGGAATACATTTATCCATATGTATTTATACTACTTTTTGGATATATTATAAGTGAAAATCATAGTTTAAATTGTGCGTTGTTGACCAGAAAAAGTCATTTAACTTTAATTTTAACATAGGGACTAATAACATTTTATTGCGTGTAATGGATAATTGCATAGTGAATACTATACATTTTACCTTTTGGGGCCCTTCTCTTTCTCAGGGCCCTAGGCGGTCGCCCTCCTTGCCCGGCCTATGGGCCGACCCTTGGTCACCTTCTTAAAGGCGTAGTCTAGGCCTCGCTCTTCATGCCCAACGCTACGATGTCGTTCCCTCATTGGAGGCATTGTCCGGGTTGATCGAGGAGTCCCATGACGGTAGTTGGAGTTAGGGTTGGACACTAGTCGGAGTGTGGTCCTCTAGGGTGCAATGTACACATATGCGTCATCTCTTGTCAATGCTATCAGTAGCGGAGGCAGCATCTTTTCTTACGTATGGCGACTCAAGCAGCCATGTAGACAGCAGCGAAGAAGTTGAAATTTTCATTCGTGGCAACACATATACAGGTAAAGTTGGCAAATTTTAAGGTGTGGCGGAGGCCAAACCTTGCCAGATTGCTGCCTCCGCCACTGAATGCTATCCTCAGCTCTTGTACGGTCCCGCCGATCACTCACCACTACATTTTAGGCGTATCGGTGGGCCCTACGTTGACATGTGCCTTCCTAGAGTTTGGCTTGTGCTTCCGAGTTGTCTTGTTTGGGTTGTGATGAAGTGGTCTAGTGGCCTTGGGTCCTAACCCCTCACCATTTCCGACCGGGGGTAGGCAAGACTGACCCATTGTTGCATGTTTGTAATTGTGCATTGTAAGCCGAACGACACCATATGTACTCCCTCCGTTCACTTCTTTCTATAAGGTATGGTAAGTATTTTAGTTTAGCCTACTTTCATATTAAAATTAGTGAATATATAAACTAAAATATATCTGGATACATTCATTTTGATATGTATTTAGACCAAACTGTAATATGTATGATGTTTTATAAAAGTGAACGGAGGGAGTATGTTTAATGGGTCGCTTTTCCACAAATGAAAAACAGATCAACGGCAGCAACATCGTCAGACCGGCATCCAACGGCTGAGAGGAGCCCAGAGATTCATATAAAATGACCTCCGCCTTCCTGTCCCCTTCGGCCCTTCTTCCCCCCCTTCACCGCTCCTTCGAGTAGCCCCCACCCCCCCCGCCCCCCCCCCCGGCCCCGAGGCGAGCCAGCCTCACGGTCGGCACCCTCCACACTCCATGGTTGTCCAATAAAACTCCCGTACAATCAAACCCCAGGGATCCGGATCAAATCGATCCCTGGCCGATCCGCGCGATTCTTCTCCTGGATCTTCCCTTGATTTTTTACCCCGATCGGGGCTAGGGTTAGGGCATCAGGGAGGACGCCGCATTTCAGGCCACCGCCGGAGTCGACGAGCTAGGTTTTATCCCGTGGGAGGCGAACCCAAGGGGAGGGAGGAGCAATGGAGAAGAAGAAGGTGACGGTGTCCAAGGTCTGCCATGGCCACTCGCGGCCGGTCGTCGACCTCTTCTACAGCCCCGTCACGCCCGACGGCTACTTCCTCATCAGCGCCAGCAAGGGTAAGCCGTCCGCTCCACTCGCCTTTGCGCTGGCGACCTCACTCCTCGGTATTTTTGGGGTTGTGCGTTTGTGGCTGGGATTCGTTCGGATCCAAATCCGTGGTAGACTGGTAGAGATGCGGACAGCAGATATGTTATTCTCGAGATTGTGGATTGCGATGAGATTACCTTTTTAGCACGCGAGATTCTATCCTGAAATATGTTTAATCCGTGGTCCTGAGGGCTATATGTTGGATTCAGTATCTGGTCTGGTGGACGAATATTCGTCACTTGCTGTTTGTACTGTTATCTCACCCACATTATATGGATAGTATCGGTTCCATTGGTCATAGAATACATTGACATTTTGTATCAGTTTCACAATCTAATCAAGTTTGTGCGATCTCGGTTTGATTTGAAGGATTTAGCAGTTATCATGTGCCATGTTCGAATGCCAAACTTTGCCACATACCTTTAGTTAAGCCTGTCTAAGTTAGGAAAATGTTCATCATTTGCCTACGGTTTCGCCTGCCAACCTCTTTTAGCTAGATCCTGTGTGAGACACTAGATCCTGTGTGAGAGAAACGTGGAGTTGGAGCAATGGTCACTTAGTCTGCGTTAGGCATGGTGGATTATGACAATCTTTGCTTATTTTACTGTTTGACTAACAAAACTTTCATGCTTTTGTGGCTATCTTTCCGCAGAAGAATAGGGTATGTACAATGGTCGATGAAACGGTCTTATTGCAACCTAACACGTAATCAAGATTTGACAAAAAAAATTATGCACAATGGGTTATTTTTTAGTCTGATCTCAAATACCAAATATCCCTAAATATGTTGTCGGACAAATGTTGCTAAGAGATTTAGCTAAGAGAAGACAAACCTCTTTTTTTTGTTTCTCTCTCCTCCAACTCATCAGTAATCCTACGTGGCATTGCTAAGATGAGACCATTGTACATGCCCTTAGGGCGTCTCCAATGTGGAAATAAGCCTCGGTCTTAAGGGGTAAAGTGAGGTTAAGACCAGGTCTTAAACATTGCAGCGGTCGGTCGTAAGAAAAGATCCCTTGAGGTCGGCCTTATCAGTGCGACCCGGCCATAGCCAATAGAAAATGGTTTCTCTTTGCCCTCTCTCCTGGTCGTGCACTTCAGGGCCGAAGCAGATGAGAAAAACAAACTGGAAAGAGCTGTACGGTTGGGGTATAAAAGCTGCCAAGTGGGCTCCATGTTATGGCCCAGATGGAACTTAAACATTGTGGAGATTTTATATTGTTACAAGAAACAGACTGGGGCCCAGCTTAAGGTCTGACTATGAAATAAGCATTGGAGACGCCCTTATAGAATCAATCCAGCTCAACACGGTTGTGGAACCACAATCTGAGCCTTAAGCAAGCTAAGTTGTGGCAGTGTTTTTGTCCATTGCAATCTAATAGATTAGATTAGGCTGTAAACCAAATCCTATGTACTTCTAGTTCATATACTGCAGCTTATTTTCCCTTCTCTATACATGGTCAGAACATTTAACTGCAGATCCATGCTTTGATATTTGTTGTGCTGCTTGTCCATGTTTTTCTTTCCACGTCTTCATTTCATGTTTGGAAATTTGCTGTTATTTTTCGAGAAATTAGATTGGCTATATACTTCATTGATGTTATAATGCCGAATAGAGTTGTAACGTTACTGGATTGCCTGGATATTCACCGGAGGTAGTTGCCTTTATGTCTGCTCAAATTAGGGATGTAAATGGGCAATTAAATGGCGACACATAATCCCATATAATTAGGCTCATAGTTCATTTTCCCAGGAAACAAATCACCATTTTGTACTATTGACCAAAATAAATGGGATTATGTGGTGCCATTTATTGTCCCATTTACATCCCTAGCTCGAATGGAGGTTGTTAAATGAGTAATACATATAAGTGCATGTTTTCATCACCGCTGAGCTGTCAGTTCTAGGGATGTAAATAAATGATAACTGTTGGATATAATTAAAGATATTTTTCTATTCCATAGTTGTAGTTTCAAACATGATACAACTAATATGTCTTCTTAGCTATGTGTTGCAGTAGCATTTGTCGGCCATTAGATGGCATACCTGTTTATTCTAGATTTACCTCCATGACATAATTCTTTATAACAAGTATTAAAATACTTCCAATGAAGTATCCCCAGAGTGGGACAACTTAAATTGAACAAGAGCTATCATCCTCTGATGTACTCTTCTTTGCTCTCAGTATTATAATGCTGAGTATGATACTAGCCTGTCCGTACACCGAGTTCATGCTAAATAGGAAAAAATGTTCTGTTCACGGTGTGGTGTGGTGCATTCTTTAATTAGTTGTTGACATAATTAAGATGATTAACTTGATTTTTTTTCGTCTATTGCTGCGATCAGTTTCAGTTACTGATATAATTAATATACTTAAGAGATTGTTGGATGCCTGGACCAGCTTTTAATCTAGGCCATTGGATGTGGTGAATGGAGGGCCAGGACAATAAGGTTTCAGGACAGGAACAAATCAAATAGGGACATAAACGGGGGCGTATCTGGCAAAGAATCAAGTTGTGCCATTTATGTTATTATATAGGTTGCACCATTATTAGATTATTTGCTTGGTAAACTACTATTCAATAACAGAGTGCTCTTACCAGACAAGGGTGCAAATACTGGCACACGATAGTTGTTACCTGTTAAGCTTATTACTTATAGTCAACTTTGCGTGTAACCCTCACTTTCAAACGCATAAAAACTTTTCCATGTCTTGTTATGAGTGTTAACAAGCACCCAACACTAAGATCTTATTTTCTGGTCTGCAGATTCAAATCCGATGTTACGTAACGGCGATACAGGAGATTGGATTGGGACTTTTGAAGGTCATAAGGGTGCTGTTTGGAGCTCTTGTCTAGACACAAATGCCCTTCGTGCTGCCTCCGGTTCTGCAGACTTCTCAGCGTATGACATTTGTCGTGCAAAGTTTAATTAATAGTTTAATACATTTCAATTATTTTTTCTTTGAGGAATTCAAATATTCCTGGCTACTGCGCTACTCTATCAGAGTATCAGCTAATACTTATCAGATGGATATCTATGTGTATTCATGTTTTTGCATTCCTTCAGGAGACATGCCAAAAATGTGATTGTTAGCGGCATAGTACATTTGTGATCCTTACATTAGTTTAATTTGTTATAATTATACGCATTCTTCAATTATTTAACACTTATATGTACATAACTTAGCCAACCTTGAAAAGTGCTGAACAAAACTGCATTTGATTTTTCATCTTCTTTGTGATTTAAATCAAGATTCTCTAACAGGTTCAAATCATTATTTTAGTGCACCATGGGGTAGTGGATGCAGTATGTTACAAACTTAGTTACACACTTAGTTACACAGCTTTCAGTTGTGGATTTATGCATAGTGGGCCATTCTGATTTCCTATGATGGGACATCCACTTAACTGCACATTACTGGTTGGTTGCTCGCCTGGTGAACCATAACCTAATGCATTGATGATCGAACATAAAAAATAGGTAGAATAAGAAGGCAACTATGCTTTATTCATCTGCATAATTAATACTCCCTCCATTCCTGAATGTAAGGTATATAGTTTTCTGCTTAAGATATGGGTATTTGGCATATGGTGGACTCATCTTCTTCTAGGAAAAATCGGCAGATATGAGTTCCTAATAGACACAAATTGAAAACAATACACCCTGTAAATTAGGATTCATTTTTGGATGGGTAAAATTGTCCATAAATCGCATTATACCTTATATTTTGGATTTTTTCTGAAAAAACTATACACCTTACATCAAGGAACGGAGGGAGTACAATATCACTATTTTATGGATGCAAGTTTGCTGATACTCTGTTCAAAGAAATACAAGCATTTGTTTTTGCAGAAAGCATCACAGTCCTCTAATGCTAATGCTTAGAAATGTTTCCGCACTAATTCTTGACTATTTACTCTTTTGAAAACATATTTGATTTTTTTTGCAGCAAAATATGGGATGCACTGACAGGAAATGAGCTACATTCATTTGAGCACAAGCATATAGTACGTGCTTGTGCCTTTTCCGAGGTAACGCTTGTTGGAAGCTTAACTCTGCCTCCTGTTCTGACACCCCCCCTCTTTAATAAGATGATACTTCTGTACTCTTCTCCTTTTGTCCTTTATGTTCCTCCAGACTTTCTTAATTAAGGCTTGGTATTGCTATTCTTGAACTTGCCACAAAATATGGACTATTCAGCAAGTATATTAGCCATGTCGCTCATTACATCCATCAGCCCATCTCATTGAATAATTTTAATCGTGTCTATGAAGTTGTATAATTATTAATTAGGTGTTTGTTTTCTTACCAGTCTGTGTGGTATAGTAGTCAGTTGAAACTGTCCTCCATAAGCAGTTCTAAACCTAATCAAACCGGTGATGCAACTGCAGGATACACACATGTTGCTCACTGGTGGCATGGAAAAGATTTTGCGTGTATATGATATGAATCGTCCAGATGCAGCTCCAAGAGAACTTGACAAAGCACCTGGTTCTGTGCGAACTGTTACTTGGCTTCATAGCGATCAGTCTATTCTAAGTTCCTGCACTGATATGGGTGGAGTGAGGTTTGTCTCGAAAATATCTTTAATATTTGAAGCTAGTATGGAAAACTCCTGCTGCATACTTGTTCCCCTGATTAATTATTGACGTGAACAGATTATGGGATGTGAGAAGCGGAAAAATTGTCCAAACTCTTGAAACCAAGGCACCTGTCACCAGTGCAGAAGTAAGCCAGGATGGCAGGTTCATTACTACAGCTGATGGTTCAAGTGTTAAATTTTGGGATGCGAATCAGTAAGTTCTTTCCTGTGCGACCATTGTCCTGCATCACATGCATTGTTCAGTTCTTTAGCATTTTTTCTTGTATTTCGACAGTTTTGGGCTCGTTAAAAGCTACAATATGCCATGCACTGTGGAGTCAGCTTCACTTGAACCAAAGTCTGGGAGTAAGTTCATTACCGGAGGGGAAGATATGTGGGTTCATGTATATGATTTCTTCACTGGTGAAGAAATAGGTAAGCCTGTTATTATATTTAATCAAGTGACTACTGACTCCTGCAAGTCTGAGTCTTCGGTGCAGTTATTCATTCCCAGAACAGAACAGTAGCATAATATGTTTGTTTAGCTTTACTATTCTGAGTTGTAGAGCAATTTGGTCACCTAGGGAACCAGTCAGAAAAAAAATTGAATTTTACAGACACAAGTGAATTACTATAAATATAAATCAGCTTCTAGAGCAAAGACAGGGAGTCAGTGACTGCCGGATATGGTTGTGTGAGAGTGGTACTGGGTTCTAATCCCAGTTTTGTATTCTTTTTTTCCCTTATTTGCACATATGACATGTGGGTCTCGATGCTGCAATACAGAAACAGTTGATACATACGAATGATAGCCATTGAATTCTACCCGAGATGGATGAGATGGTCTGGATGACAGAAGTATAAGTAGTATATTAATTTTGCTATATCTACAAATATCACCTCATTGACTGTACAATTGGACTCTATTGCTGTTGCTTTTTATTTTTTTGGCTGTAGCTTTCTTTATAACTGATATTTGAAAGTTAAATTTCAAATACTAATTTGATGTCAACCTATTTACTAATATTGAGGTGTCACTAACTGATTCCGATGACATAACTTGACAAATTACAACTGGTTATTATTCTCAAGTGTAATTTACACTGTAAAGCTGAAACCCAGTGTTCCAAAGTCAAAGCTTTCGTCCCAGCCTTGTCTCATTTTGTGTAGTCTGCCTGCTTGCTAATTGTGCTGTTGCTGGACCTGGAATATGGTCATCATGATGGCCATGAGCCACTGATGTGAGCAAACAACTATTTCCGTGGTTACTTCATAAGCCCACATTACATATCGAAAGAAGTATCTCCTTTTTCACTACCATATGGTATCGTGACACTTGGGACTGATTCTATTTTGTGTTTTGCAGCCTGCAACAAAGGCCACCATGGTCCAGTCCACTGTGTCCGGTTTGCACCTGTTGGCGAATCATACGCATCAGGATCAGAAGATGGCACCATCCGGATCTGGCCGCTGAACCCGGCCAATGCTGATGACAGCGAGGCACCCAGTGCCAACGGTAAACCAAAGGCTGCTGCGGTGGTAAATGAGGTTGCGCGTAAAATCGAAGGCTTCCACATTTCCAAGGAGGGGCAGACCGAGGCGTAGGATTACATCCTCACCGAACCTGGCAATGGTCAGTGCTGATTGGGAGACAAAGGAGATAGTTCAGAGCCCTGGTCTTTTGGCGCTGCCCTTGAGTCCATCACGTTGAAGCTTCTTTGCCAACCAAGGGCAACTTGTATCTCTCATCGCCCGGGGAAAATTTGCTCGCCGTGAGGAAACGGTGGATTTCTGTACGGGCCCCTCATCAGTAGACTATGTTAAGGTAGCATCTTAAGAGCCAGAATAAACCGAGGGGAAAGCAAGTCGGCAGTTAGTGTCGTGCCTGTGTTCACAGAAAGTAAAATTTATGTATCGCCCACAGCAGTCGTTATACAGATGTCAATTGTGTTAACCCGTTTTCGCTCACCATTCTGTGATGATGACAGATGAACTATTTGGCAATACTTTGCTCCGGCTGGGTTCACCACATAACTTTCTATTTTGATTGACAGGGCAGCCTAGACGCTGAGAACATTGTTCAGGTTGCTCGTCTCTCCAGCGGACTGTTGGCATTGCGGCCAAACCAAGGACGTGCAGCTATTCCTGGTCAGCTCTGCTGATCATTGTTACAGGACTAGGAATTGCTAAAAAAAAAGGAATTGCTTCACATGCTCCGCCATGTGTTCCTTCGAACCTGCGGCGTATCACCGACGAGGTAGCAGCGCCGGCCATGTGAAATCCCTGTTTGACCAGTGCTACTCGCATGATTTTTTTATATTTTGGACCGCCACTCATGAGTCATGATTGGTAACGAGTAATAGCAAATTTACAGTTCCAGCCCTTGATAAAAAAAATGTCACGCACTTCTTTTTCAATTTGTGTCAAGTTAGTGTATTTTTTACCAAATCTGGCCCTTCGGCCGAACTAATCCCGTATCTGGCCCCTTCGGAAAACTATTCTCGGATCTGGCCCCTCGGGTCGGCGCCAATGGACATGGCGCCGAAGTTGTACAGGTCGGCGCCAACATTTTGCATCATTTTGAAAAATCACGGGTTCGGCGCCATCATGCTTGGCGCCGACCTAGCTCGGCCAATTTTTCCCCTGACGTCGACCTGTACAACTTTGGCGCCATGTCCATTGGCGCCGACCCGAGGGGCCAGATCCGAGAATAGTTTTTCGGAGGGGCCAGATACGGGATTAGTTCGGCCAAAGGGCCAGATTTGGTAAAAAATACCAAGTTAGTTTGTCACAGAACCTCATCATACCAGTTGCAGAGTTACTACAAAATTAAGCTTCCTAGTTGAAATACATGGTCGTAGGACATGTAAACAAGAGTTACTGCTACTACTGACATCTGTCGCCAGGACATAAACTCTTGTGATTTATGGCATCGACGGCCAGCCTGGGTTCGTTCACTATGAGCGAAGGCCTCACGTGGTTTTACAGGATCTTGCAAGGCTTCTGCATTGCCATTTACACCCTGCAATCGATCACAGCGTCCTTCTACCCCAGATTGCAGCAGAGTCCGGCGCTCTCTGACTGCCGCAGCGCACACTTGCCTTCCAAAATAATATCGGTGACATGAATGCATTTGTACGTTTCTGGGCCAACATTTTACTGCACAGTTGACTGAATTGACATGCATTTTTTCTGGACTCTGGCTGATCTCTTCACATCTTTATCCAAATTTAACAAAATGGAAAACGCAGTGATCTTTTCCATAATTTTTAGAAGCGTCAGGGTGCAGCAACCGGGAAGTCCGGGGTCCCAGGTGTAAGCACTCGCGTCCTGAAATTATCCAGTTCATCGCATTAAACTACAGACCGGCACTGAGGAACAGTCCAGCAAATCCAGCACAAGGATATATAATGCATCCACATGACTGATAGAATGTGACCACACAACTGGAGGAGATAAAAGTTTCGGTTGACCCACAAATGATGAATCACAATCATGTGGAAGATGAATCTGACATGAAACATCAGTTTATTTCCCCTACTCCAATCAGCAATCTGAATAAACATGACATACCAGGCCACCACTAGGAGAAATAAAACAACCCTTCTACCTAACTAAATCATCTAACAGTACATTGAATCCAAACAGGGCCTAAAGTTTAGCTTAGGTCTCCCCCCACCACGGATGCTACAACTGAAGTACATGTGCAAAGATCGATGGAACCACGTACGAGATGATGAACAAACTTGGTGCTGATCTGGCACTGGCAATGCCAACAACCACCTGATCAGACAGGCAAATTCTTTCATGCGTTTCCAACCTTCGAGATCTTGGGGACCTCCACGGGGAAGTCGTCGATCTCGTCCATCCACGGGTTCTTCTCCGTCTCCGGGTTCACCGTGCGCAGCGCCTTCCATACGGCGCTGTTGCACTTGAACCCGGAGCCGAAGGCGATCTGCCATATCCTGTCACGCCGGCTGATCCTGCCCTTGGCCTCGCTGTAGGCCAGCTCGTACCAGAGCGAGCTGCTGGACGTGTTGCCGAACCGGTACAGCGTCATCCTCGACGGCTCCATGTGCCACTCCGTCAGGTCCAGGTTCTTCTCCAGCTCGTCCAGCACGGCGCGGCCGCCGGCGTGGATGCAGAAGTGCTCGAAGGCCAGCTTGAAGTCCGGGATGTAGGGCTTGATCTTCACCTTGAACGCCTTCTTGGCCACCAGGGTGGCCATGAACAGCAGCTGCTCCGAGAACGGGAGCACCAGCGGGCCCAGCGTCGTGATGTTGGTCTTGAGCGCATCCCCGGCCACCGCCATGAGGTCCTTGGAGAGCGACACGCCCACCTTGCCAGCCCCGTCCTCCTCCTGCGTCACGCAGCCGAAGCACTTGTCGTCGGCGCCCTTGTGCGTGCGCACCGTGTGCACCAGCTCGTACTTGGACCGCCGCCGGTCGGAGCGCCTGTTCGACAGCAGGATCGCCGCGCCGCCCATCCGGAACAGGCAGTTGGACACGAGCATGGAGCGGTCGTTCCCGAAGTACCAGTTGAGGGTGATGTTCTCCATGCTGATGACCAGCGCGTACGAGTTGGGGTGCACCTGCAGCAGATCCTTGGCGAGGTCGATGGACAGCAGCCCGGCGCTGCAGCCCATGCCTCCGAGGTTGTAGCTGACGATGTTGCCTCTCAGCTTGTAGTGGTTCACGACCATGGCCGACAGCGACGGCGTGGGATTGAACAGGCTGCAGTTGACGACGAGGATGCCGATGTCCTTGGGCCTGACCCCCCGTCTTGTCGAGCAGCTGGTCGATGGCGCCGAACATGACGTTGCTGGCCTCCTTGCGCGCCTCGTCCATGCACGGGTTGGGGGGCACCCGGATGACGGCGGGGGGCAGGTAGGTGTCCTCGCCGAGCCCGGACCGCTCGATGATCTTGCGCTGGAAGTCGAGGTTGGCGTCGGTGAAGGAGCCGGTGGCCTCGGAGCAGCGCATGAAGGTCTGGCGCGTGCACCGGCGCTCCGGCTCCGGCTTGTAGCAGGCGAAGTCGACGAGGTAGACGGGGCGGGGGCGGGTGAGGAAGTAGAAGGTGGAGAGGAAGACGAGGAGCGTGGAGCAGGTGAGCACGGAGATGAGGTTGTAGCGAAGCTGCTCCCACAGGTCGACGAGGTCGCCGGGGGACACGGTGGAGAGGTGCACGGCGACGAGGGCCATGAGCGGCGACAGCAGCAGGTACATGCCGTGGGAGATCAGGTGGTGGTACCCCAGCTTCACGTACTTGAGCCGCACCGACTGGAGGAAGTCCGGTAGCAGCCGCGGCTGCGCGGGCGGGGAGCCGGCATTGGGCGCCGCCGAGGTCTCCATTCCGCTGACCGAAAAAGGAACATTGTTAATTAAAGATCCCAAGACAAAATTATGGAATCCTAGTACTCGGGTTCAGGAGCCGAGATGCAGATCGCGAGAGAAAAACAAATATATCGCGCTCTTTTGGGTGACGATCCCGCATGCAACGAGCACGGAAAGTGCTGAAAAAGAGTCATTCGAATTGCAAAAGAAACACATTTTCCCTCCGAGATCGAGCAACAAGACTGAAACGAGCTTTGTCCATGCACCAACCACCGTCAGAACCCGCCAAGGGGAAACAGTTCAGCGGCCACCGAGAGATCAGAAATCGCCACAGAGTTCTCGAAAATAGAAAGCAATCGCGCCGGCCAGGAAAGCAACTACTCCGGCCGTCCGGCTCCGGCGACCACCGAGAGCTGGAGCAATGCGTAGGAACCTGGAGGTAATGCGCGCGCGACGCACGGAGAAAGGGGAGGTTTTCAGACGTACCGAGACGGGAGAAGCGGCCTCGGCAACGGAATCTGCCGATCAGATGCGGCGGGGAGGAGGAGGAGCAGGGAAGAAGACCGGAGCCGCGCCGCCCGGCCGCCTTCTCTCTCGCTCGATCTCTTCTCTATCCGTGCCACCAATACAGCCGCGAGCACCGCGTGGGGGCAGGCAGCTGAGCTGGGTCTTTAATAGGTGGCACGGGAAACCAACAAGTGGAAAAGACAAGCAGGAGAAATTCACCTCGGCCTTTTCTTCTCTGCTACTCCTCCGAGTCTCTAGCTCCAACCTCCCAGTGCCTCTGACTCGCTTCTCTTGAAGTTTGAGCTACTCACTCTCACGGTTTCGACCATGAATCCCTCACACATAATGTTTGACCGTTCATTGTTAGGGTCTCTCTTCGAGTTCGTTTTGCGTAACTCTATAGACTTGTCACGACGGAGAGTAACTGTTACTACTCTAAGTTACTACATTCATAGTGGGGAGTAACATGTGTGTAGTGTCATAATTAATAGGTTATACACTTATCTTGCTTTGAAATGTGTGATGTTATGGTAACATAGCTAGTTATCACAACCATCTCTCTCCTCATTAATTAATCGCCACATCAGATTTTTTGCCTATGTGGCACTGATGTTACTCCCCATTATGACTAGTCTTAGTCCTGCTATATTAATATAACAACCAACCGATACAACAGCTGGACCACAACACAGACAAGACCAAACGAGAAAAGAAGAGAAAGAAATGAAAAAAATGCCAACAACGGCGGATCCACAAAACTAAGATGGCCGACAACCGATGTGCCCACCGAAAAAGTGCCACCACGCTACTAGAGCTCCGAAACGTCACGTGCAAAGCAACACCTTCAAGAAGGACTGCGACGATGGCGACGTTGTTGCCCGGATATGTTTTAGGGTTCCCCGTACGCAGGTGTGAGTGGGAAAGGGGTACACTCGATGCCCTTTAAAAAGGAATGACGACACCCGTAGGTGTCGCCGCATCGATGTCATAAGACGACCAGGATTTCTCCCGACCCCCAAAAAAACCACTACCTCAAACGATTTGTAGTCTTCCACTCATCCACGCAGCCCACCTACATGCGCCACCACGGTCTTCGCATCACCGTCGTCGTCTCACTGTGAGCCGATGCGAGGCCTAGAAACGGAAAACAGAAACAACAGATTCGGAGAACGATAGCTCTGCAGCCACATGGGAGGGAACTGCCTCCAACGCTGGCGCGCTAGCCCACCGGACGCGGCGACAGGAGCACACTAGGCCAACACTATAATCGGAGGGCGGCAGCAGCACGGCCACCTGGAGGACGCCCTCCACCGCCAGCGGCAGGTGCCGACCGGACGCAGCAGGGACACACCAGGCCGAGCAGCCCGGCCGGACCCAGCGGGTCCGTAAAGTCTGCTGCCACGCTGCAGCACGTAAGCCAGCGCTGCTACCCTCTTCTTCAGAGCCATTGGCCCAGTCGGGCCGAAAAATGGGCCCGTGAAGCTCCATCGCCACGCTGCAGTAGGAAGGCTCCATCGCCACCACCCAGTCACCGTTGCCTCCATCCCCAACTCCAGGAGCAGCTGTCGCCTTGCGATCCGCCCGGAACGCCCGGACTTAGATCGGGCCCAAAGGGCCCAGGTCTGGGCCGTGCGATAACCAGCGGGAGCTCAAGCAGCGAGTTGTTCGCCGCCAAGGAGCAACGCCGCCGCACGGAGGCCACCTGGGGCCGGCGCGCCGCCGCCACCAGCCGCCTCTAGCCGGAACCGCCGCCAGCCGAAGAACACCGCCGCCAGCAGCCACCACCCGAGACGGGACGCCGAGCGCAGGGAGAGGCCGGGCCGCCGCCGCCGACACCACGCGGGCAAGGCCCGGTGGCACACTCCGACGGCGATGGGAGGGAGCTAGGAGGAGGGGGCGCTGGAGAGAGAGGTTGGGAGCCCCCGACCGTCTCTCTCGGGGAGATGACGCGGGGGTGAGGGGAAAAAGCCCTCTAGTCGTCGTTTTGCGCAACTCCAAAGATACACACTAAAAAAGTACAAATTCGAATGTCCAAGTCATGCCAAAATGTATAGGTTTTTCAAGCATTCACACTATGATATATCTAATTCATAAAAAGAAGAGGTCGACGGCCGATACAATGCCTTTCAACATACAATGCTAATCCGAAGACTAGCCGACACACACTACAAACACGACGCAAAGAGGGCCTCGACCAAATCGAACAACAAAGTCGCATCTCGACCAATGTTGGACACCTCCAAAGACCAACATCTTTGACTGAACTTTCCTCGCCGACACACCATCCACCCTTGAGGGACTGAAGGAGTTGGTAAGTGGGTAGCGAGACTCGGCCTGTCCCGAGAAACGCATAGTCTTGGACATAGCAATGACATCGTACATTGCGCACCTCAAGATCAAGCTGGGGCAAAGGAAAACACTAGAGAGATGCCACACCGAACCAACGTGCTCCTCCAAGTCGAGTCTCCAAAAGCGATGCTCTCAAAAAATGGACAACATCAAAGACGCCGCCATCGATGCCGACACTCCTCGACGACGTCTCCATGAAAGGGAAACGATGACCGAAGATTTTGGAAAATGATTGTTCGATTGTTCATTTGTGTCCCTCCTCCACTGCAGTTGCAGTGCAAGGCATCGGTTTGATCTATTTTCCTTTCATATACGCATATGCCTGCCTATTTCAGTCTGCAAGCTCCATCTCCAGCTATACCACGGTTTTAACTGCC
Organism: Poa pratensis; assembly: GCA_947311845.1. Taxonomy (NCBI): domain Eukaryota; kingdom Viridiplantae; phylum Streptophyta; class Magnoliopsida; order Poales; family Poaceae; genus Poa; species Poa pratensis. The sequence goes on from CAMZMU010000078.1 coordinate 23,830,412, forward strand.
TTGCCTAGACCCCAGAGACAAACACCTTGAATTGGTGAATCATGATGATGTCCTACATTCGTACTGTAGTTAATTTGTGCGAACGCATCCACACGGACACAGTTGTGCATGTCTCGCTACAGTACTAGTAAGACGCACTGTTCCTCGCTGTCCTCCTTCAGCTCAGACGGCGTAACGCGATTGAGCGATAACTTCTGTCTTTGTCATGATACGATCAGTCACAGGATTAGCTTGCAGGCCATCGATGGAACGGCTTGTCATAGGTGGGGTATATGAAGTCGCATGTTAAACATGTATGTTTATGCTGATGGTAAATCACCATTGATTTTAGCTTACTCGTGTTTGCTGGATTTAAGAGGAAATGTGCTTGTTTGTGCATGCTAACGAAGGAATTGAAACTCCGTGGGCTCTCTGGATTGAAGGAAATTTGTAAAAAATTAGAGGATTTCAATAAATAAGAATTTTTCCTATGGAATGACTTTGGATCACAGGATTGACACCATCAAATTCCTAAAGAATCTATTCCTATGCCCCCATTTCGTAGAAATCTCAACATGAGCTCAAACTTTTTTTATTTTTCCTTTCAGAAGTCCAATGCACTCACAATCTATCTCTCTCCACTCTCTCCTCAATCCTGCAAATTCCTGCAAAATTCCTTTGCACATCCAACTGCATCTTTTACAAAATTTCTGTGTTTTGAATTCCTGTAGTAATTGAAGTGCATGCCATTTTAATAATTTGTTTTTTATACCTACGTTTTGAAAATCATACTCCCTCCATTCCAAATTAGTTGACTTGACTTTGTTCAAATACGGATGTATATATACTTGTTTAGTATCTAGATACATCCGTTTCTAGACAAATGTGTGTCAAGTAATTTGGAACGGAGGGAATACAATCAAAGAGGCCCTGTATGGCTGTATATTGAAGAGCTGCTTTCCAGGCGATGGTACTGATGTTACCACTTTGGATTCTTTGATTAGATTTGCCAGGCTATGTGAGTAACTCTATCCAGCTAAGAGCTGCCATTTCACCTTTCCTTTAGATCCGAAATATAGTACTCCGTACATATTTAAATCGTGGCAATCACACCCAACCAAGCCAATGATCAAAACTAACATTTACGCCCATGAGACACAATCGCCTACTTCAAATCAAATTCCCATAGTAAGAACTGTATAATCGATTTTGCTACATTCTTTTCTTTACCAAATAAACCGGCGTGCCCCGCAGAAAAATAATAAGGGCATGTTCCTCTAAGAAAGTTAAGTGAAAATTTTATTCCGCTGATTGGCAAAGATAAATTTTAACGGATTTTTTCTGTTATACAAATGAACACACATGAATATGAAAAACACGTGAACTTTTTATAAGAATGCAAGTTCCCCGCGGAAAAAAAGAGAGACAAGAATGTAAGTGCAAACAAATGGTTGCTATTTATATAGAAGCTGCAGGCTTATTTTTCGGATGGGCAGTCCTAGCCATTGTTCAGCTGATAATTTCACTCTAGAGCGCCCCATAGTCATCCGATCTAACTTTAGATCACGATCCCGAGCCTAGATCACGATCCTCAGCCATCCGATCCTTACAGAAAAAATACTCGCCGCACAACAACTCTAGCTAGAATATCTGGTTGTGGATATCTTCCTACAAACTAGAGTGCAAATGAACCCAGAAGAAAAGTTCTAAGGATTCCACGAATTAAAAGACCTACATACAAAAATTCAAGAATTTATATCGTCAAGATATTTTTTAAATTTCTTTGAATGAAATAAGCTCGAATAAGAGACAAAGAGGCCATAAGAAAGTAATATGTGTCAACAACTTAGGCAGGAGTACTCTGTGGCCATTCAAGTTGGATAATTAGGCAATAATTTCATGATTAATTTCAAAATATTAAACATGACGACATCAGCTACTACCATTGTAAATATGAACATACTAGATGTACTAAGCAACATGAACACCCGCAACAACATAGACACCAACATATCCATAGTAAACACGCAGTTCGAAATACGTCGCACGTACCGAACGTTTGTAGTGGAAGCAGTAGTCGTTGCAGACAGGTTCACCGCGGCAAGACCGGCGGGATGTTGTTGACGATGACGTTGGTTAAGACGGGTCGGAGTAGACGACGCTTGAGACGGCGGTAGGCAGCACCGCCGGACTTGTTCGGAAGACTACCAGTGGTGAAAGCGGCGAGCAGTCGCGCGAGGCGCTTACCAAAAACCTAATTCGCCCTCTCCCGTATAGGATCACAAGGGCGACTGGTTCCGGAGACCTTCTCTCCCAAACACCGGTGCACGCCGGCGCTCAGGATGGAGTAGACTACGGTGGCGGCGCAAGACGTGAGATTGGCAAAACCTAGATTGGTTCGGTGTGTGACGGCGCACGCAGTGCAAGGCAATATATAGTACGGCTCAGGAAATCCTAACGGGTACAACGTGGGCCGGCCACGTCCGAGTCGGTGCAGCAGCCCACGATCCGGGAGCGACCCGAACTGGCTAAGCTGTACGCGTACGCTAGCGACTCGATTTTCCTGAACAACAAAAATATAAGTATCGGCTCGGCTCATTCCCGCAACCCGCGGCGCGTCGTGATGAGACGAGCGAGCGGCGGCGGAGGAGGAGTGCACGGGAGAGAGCCTTTTGTTTTCACAAGCATACCAAGTAGCACAACACTCCACTATATAAGGTGGTGCAACTCTCCTCCAATTAGCAATGTGGTACTAAACTTTAGCACCCCACAACCAACCATGTATATGCACATGCACATGGGCCAATTTGAGATTTCAAAAATTGCTTATTTGTGCTTCCCACAAATGGGCTAAAATTCTAACAACCCCCCACCAGATCTCAAATTCCCATTTAGAGATTTTGCCAAACCTCGTTTCTTGTTTATATACTAGTATTTCAGTAAAGACTGGTAAGTTGAACTTCCGCCTTGAGCTTTAAGCTACATCTACTAGCAACTTGAACAATGGACGAACCTTGAATTGCAAGTTTGGTGCCAATGGACTTCACTCAAAGTCATGACCAGTACGTGGCTGCCAGTAGCCTACCCCGCGGGTGGAGAATATGCGTCATACTCCCTGGTCTCTTTATGAGCTTATTAGAGATCACCCAAATCTCATAGACTCCGACGTTTAACAGTCGGACTCATATAGGTGTGTTATTTCAAGATCGCTCCGTAGGATAGCACCTTTGCTACGAATAGCCAACATAAACACATTAAGGCATATTGCTAACCTGCCCTACAGAATTTGAGAGTTTTGCATCTTCCCACTGAGAGGGTTAAATAAAAACTCTTCTCTGTTAAACCACTAGCTTGTTCTTCCCAGGTTCTAATTTACGGGATCTCTGATCACATAGGTTGGGTTACCACTATGATGTAACGCTCACGGGTCTCAACCCCATCTACCTCGATGCACTATCTATCACATTACGTGATAGTCCCTTCTTAAAGGGATCTGCTAGGTTTCGTCAGTTTGAATATAACAAACAGTTATTACTCCGGAGTTTCTCATTTTCCTGACAGACTTCAAAAGTCTTTTAACGTGTCTTGATGACTTCGCATTATTCTTAGCGCTGTTCACTTTCATGATAACTGTTTGGTTGTCAGAATTCATAAGGATGGCCGGTAATGGTTTCTCAACCACCGGCAAGTCCATCAAGAGCTCACACAGCCATTCTGCCTCAACAGAAGCTGTATCTAAAGCAGTATGTTCTTCTTCCATGGTTGACCTCGTCAAAATGGTCTGTTTGCAAAACCTCCATGACACAATGCCACCTCCAAGGATAAAGGCATATCCACTTGTGACGTAGAGCTCATCAACATTTGAGATCCAGTTCGAACCACAATATCCCTCAAGCACAGCAGGGTGCCCTGAATAGTGAACCCATAACTCATTGTACCGTTCAGATAGCGCATGACCCTTTTGAAAGGACAATGATGTCGCCTAGGGGGGGTGAATAGGTGATTAAAACTTTTCCGGTTTAGGCTTGCTAACTGCAGAGTAAAACTAGGTGTTTACATTAACAAGCCAACAACCTAAATAAACTAGGCTCACCTATGTGCACCAACAAGTTATGCTAAGCAAGTCAAGCAACAAGGTGATAGCAAGATAGAATACTTCAAGCACGAAGGCTATCACAATGTAAAGTGCATAAGTAAAGAGCTCGGGTTTAGAAATAACCGAGGCACGCGGAGACGAGGATGTATTCCTGAGTTCCTCCTTTTTATGAGAGTACGTCTCGTTAGAGAGGTGTGAACCAACACAATGGTTTAACAACCACAAAGGTTTCACCTTCTTCTCCGATGAACCGCACCACAAAGGTTTGGTTCACCTTCTACTATCGGAACCCATTGAGGCGGAAATCCGGAGCCTTTCAACAACGATCCGGGGCACAACCCACAATGGGATTGGGGGCTCCCGAACAGCTACAAGTGACCACACAAGGGTCTCAACCACCACACGGGCGTCTAGGGTCCAATGACCCAAGAGTAACAAGTTCAGAAGCTTTCAACTTCCACGAATCCTCGTGGAGAGCATAAACCGATGCAACGAAGCAATGGCAAGAGCACAAGTGCTCAAATCCTTCACTCTCAAATCCCACCACAAGCAACTAATGCTTATGGGGGGAGAAGAGAGGAAGAACAAAGAGGAGAACCACACAAGAACTCCAAGATCACGATCTACTAGGTTTCGCTCACTTTGAGGAGGAAAGGATTGGTGGAAATGTAGATCTTGATCTCCTCTCACTTTTCCTCAAAGATATGTAAGAATTATGGGAGGGATTGAGAGAAAGGCAATCTTTTCCAAATGTCAACAATGGAGTAGAGAGGGGAAAAACGAGCTCAAAGGGTTAGAGAACCGTTGGTGAAGAAAGCCCCTTAAATAGGTCCCCTGAAAAAGTGACCGTTGGAGGGGTACGGGAGCCCGGCCTGGGGGCCGGCCTAGGCTGGCCTGGGGGCTGGCCACCCAGTAGAGCCGGCCGGCCTAGGAGCCGGCCTAGGCTGGCCTGGGGCTGGCCACCCAGCTGAGCCGGCCGGCCTGGGAGCCGGCCTAGGCTGGCCTGGGGGCTGGCCACCCAGAAACCAAAATTGCAACACCCACAACTTTTTCATCCGGACTCCGATTTCGATGATCTTGGGCTCGTTGGAATCGTAACGAAGAGCCCTTCAAGATCATGCAGAGAAACATCATAGTCCAACAATGGAGGATAAAACCAAAAGTAAAAAGGTAAACCTTCTCTAAAAAGAACAACCGGTAAATCCTGAAATGCAATAACTTTCTCGTTCGAACTCCAAAACAGGTGAATCCAATTCCGTTGGAAAGGTAACGATAAGAGCTTTCCTAAAAAATATTAAGGGTCACAAATATAGAGGGGATACCACACATGGGAAGGTGTGGACCCTATCTCGAAGGTGGACCGGTAATATTTCCAACGCCGGGAATGAACAAGTTTTTCAAACAAAAACTATTCTCGAAGAACTTGGGCTTGTCATGAGGATCACAACAAGCACCAAACCCCAACAAGGAGAAGAACCAAATAAGAACCAAGAAAGATGATATGCCAAATATGCAAAGGTTTGAGCTCTCCACAAAGATGCGATCAAGTTACTCACTTGAGAGCCCCTCTTGATAGAACGCCGTCTATCCTATAACCCGGTCTCCCACTAACACCATGAGACCAGTAAAATAGAAACCCTATCAAGATCATACCTTTGCCTTGAGCATTCACTTGAGCTAGATGATGACCATCTTGACTCCCTCAAGTTGGGACACCTTTCCTGATTGTGCTTGCTAGCACATGCTCAATGAGGACTTCTCCAAATATTCTCCCATGCACCATTATGGGAGAGCCTTGCTAAGCTCCGTCTTCATGAATCCACTTGCACTTTATCTTCTTCTCTTGATATAGATGATGGCTTGGAGATAATCATAAATGTTCACCCAATCTTCTTTTCTAAGCCATGCTTGTAATAAGCTCAACTTTAGATGACCATTCTTCATATAAATCCTTGGATAGAATCTTGGTCATCATATAATCTTCTAGAGTCCAACACATGAACTCCAATCTTTTCCTATGGACAAGATCTACAAGAATATCTCAATGCAAACATTAGTCCATAAGGATTGTCATTAATTAACAAAACCACGCATGGGGCAACACATGCACATTCACCTTTTAAGTGTATGCCAATGATCAATACCCGGGTTAGACATGAACCTGCTCAACTTGCTCATATCAAAAGAGATGTCAGGTCTCGTCGCGCTCGCAAGGTACATGAGTGAACCGATCACATGAGAATATCTTAAGTGATCTCTCGTTTACTTCTTGTTCTTTCTGAGTGTCACACTGAGATCATAGGGTGTTGGAGAAGGCTTGCTGTCTATATAACCAAAGCGGCTCAAGACCTTCTCAACATAGTGTGATTGCGTTAACGTAATCCCACTCTCATCCCTAATCAGCTTAATGTTCAGGATCACATCAGCTTGTCCCAGATCTTTCATATCAAAACTCTCTGACAGAAAGGACTTGACCTCATTTATCACTATCATGCTTGTTCCGAAAATAAGTATATCGCCAACAAATAAACATAATATAACGCTATCGCCCCCACCATGGCGATAATAAACACACCTATTAGCCTCATTAATGACAAAGCCGGCAGACGTTAAAGTACTGTCAAACTTCTCACGCCATTGCTTAGGTGCTTGCTGCAGCCCATACAAAGATTTTAGCAATTTGCACACCTTTCTCTCTTCACCTTTTACTACAATCCCATCAAGCTGATCCAAATAGATTTCCTCTTCCAACTCTCCGTTAAGGAAAGCTGTCTTTACGTCCATTTGATGAACGATAAGACCATAGGAGGCAGCCAGGGAAAGTAGTACTCAAATGGTGGTGAGTCTAGCAACAGGTGAATAGGTGTCAAAGTAATCTTCGCCTTCACGCTGGGTGTAGCTCTTGGCTATAAGCCGTGCCTTGTACTTCTCAATAGTATCATCGGGCCTCAGCTTCTTCTTGAACACCCACTTACAACCCACTGGTTTGCAACCGCCGGGTCGTTTTAGATAATTCCCAAGTTCCATTAGAAAGAATCGAGTCCATCCCATTATGGACAGCTTTTTTCCAGTCATCAGCATCAGGAGATGCAAATGCATCTGCAATGGACGTGGGAGTATTGTCCACAAGGTACACAATAAAAAAAATTCAGTCCTCTGTCTCTTGCTCCTCTTGGGAGCTGATTCATTGTCATCCTTCTCAAGGACTTCCTCAACATGTGGTTGTTCAAAATGATCAACAGATGTACTAGATTCAACAAATATCTTAGAAGAAATTCTAGCAGTGTTATGCATATCCTTCATAGGAAACATGTTATCAAAAAATGTTGCATCAGGACATTCAAAAATAGTATCAACATGCATATCAGTTATCTCAGATTTAACCACTAAAAATTTATAGCAGATGCTCCGCTGAGCATAGCCTAGAAAGACACAATCCACTGTCTTTGATCCGAGTTTACGTTTCTTAGGAATTGGAACATTGACTTTCGCCAAGCATCCCCAAGTGCGTAAATAAGAAAGTGATGGTTTTCTCCCAGACCACTCCTCGTAAGGTGTCTTCACTTTATCCTTGTTTGGAACTCTATTCAGGACATGGCAAGAAGTCAATAAAGCCTCCCCCCCACCATGGCTTAGATAAACCAGCAGTATCCGATAGCCTGAGCTTTCTTACGGGGATTATTGAGATGGCGCTCTCCTCTCCCACCCACGCCGCCACCACCGCCGCCCCCTCCGCCGCCAACCCTCCTAGCCATGTCCTCTAGATCGCGTTGTCCATGGATGCTCTCCTGCACTGGGACTTCTCGCCGGATTTGGCCGTGGCAAAACAGGTTCGTCAAAGGTTTGATTCCACGGTGCACTTCTCTCTTTCTTCCGGTGCAAAGGAGTTCTTTCTTGTGGTCTCCTTCACGTCGGCCTCCTTCCCTCTGTCCGAAGATTCTGTTGGTTTGGCTCTTCAATGTTGCATTGGTGGATATCATCTGGGTTTCAAGGTGTTCAAATTGAGTGATCGTCGGTTTCGGTTTTCCCTTGCATCTAGCAAGGTTGGGCATTTCATCTATGGTTTTAAGGATCGAGTTTGGCCGGACTTTGTCTGTCATTTCTCATTATTTTGGGGTGAGGTGCAACCTCTTTTGAATCATGGCTCATGGTTTTCTTCTGAACAAGATCTGGTTGTGGCACAAAGAAGTCCGACCTTGCTTCGACCTAATCTAATTTTTTTATCCAAGAGTGCATCACGGGATCCATCTTCCTCAGCCATGGAATTATCAAAGTTTGGTTTTCAGAATGCAAGTTCTTTGATCTCGGCAGAGTTTGCTCCTCCTACTCAGTTCGGCTCGTTCAGGCCGCTGACGGTAACTACTCCGACGACTGCACCGTCTCCTGGAAATTCAGGTAATAACATTATTTTTGGAAGTTTTTCTGATCCGGTTTTAGTGGAACCTGATTTTGAAATTCAAAAAACTTTCATTGGTGATAACTTCGTTGAAAAGTTCACTGCCAATCTGTCCCATGATTTACTCGAGCATATTAATGATTTACGCTCTGCTAATTATTCAGAGAAAGCTGTTATGGAGGCGTTAGACTTGCCTTTTCTCCCGCCCAGAGATCGTGTTTACGAATTACTGGGCCGTTGTTCTCGCTGTGGTTTGAAAGACCATTTATGGCCCACTTGTCCTCATATTTGTCTGGACTGTCAGATCTTGAGTCGCAAATGTGATAAGTGTGCTGGCAAGAAAAAATAGGTCCGTTGTTGGGCTTGCAAGGAGCTGGGCCATCGTCGAGCCACGTGCGGGCAGAAGCTAGCCTGGAGGCCCAAGAGCAATTCATCACCTCCGCATCTCAATTCAGTCCGAAAAATCAGGGTACCCAAACGGCAAACACAAACCGAAAAGGAAACAGGGGATTTACTCCAGAATTCTAGCGATACGCAGCTGGCCGTTTCATCTCCCTCACAACCCGTTCCCCAAGCTACAGTGAAACCCTCGGCGGCAATTGTGGAGGAAGAGGCGGAAGCAATGGCGAACTTCCCCGTCAACCCTCTGGCTTTCATCCCCGATGGCATGACAATCGAGCACGGCCCTGCTGACGGAAAGGTCCGCTCCCAATTGGTGGTTCCGCCGATCTCTCCGCTGCAGAACGACAAAGTGGTAATTGCTGAAACCAATCGTTACATTCCGATTCAGATGCGCGAGGATATGAGGACAGATGTTAGGGGTTTTCTGGCTGAATCAGGATGTCCTGCTAGTGATTGGGATGATCATCCTTTTGGCTTAGGCATCTTAAAATTAGCTGACACACTTGCTGCTGATACTGTCATTGGCCTGACGTTTGAAGTGGATGAGATCACCACAGTAACATTTGTGCACCATGACAATGCTAAGAACATGAGGTTAACTACTTTTGGTAGGGAGACTTGGATCCTATTTTTAGGGTTTCCATTGGATTACCAAACAACCTTTTACATGAACAGAGCTGTTGAAGATTTTGGTCTGTTATCTGTGTGGCACCAACCCAGAGGAAATATGCATTCCATGCTAGCTAAAGTGTGGATTGTCCACCCAAAGTTTGTGCCTCGTAGTTTTGTGGTCACACAGCTTGGAGGCGCCAGGCACAGCTGGACAGTCCCGGTGTTTATGTTGCGCAGTACTGACTGGAATGCGCATGTCCATGATGTGCCGCCGCCACCTGAAGATCCAGAACCGAATGATGGGAACCCTCATCCTCTATATGGTCCAGACGTGACTGCTGAACAGATGTACCAGGCTCAGGTTGCTGCTTGGTTTCAGCAGAATCAAGCACATCAGATGAATAACAACAATCAGGGTCAGCAGGGTCAACGGAATGGACAGAACCATATGTTGATGAATCAAGGGCAGCCAGCTGCTCAGCCTGAACAACCCCACCATGCTGATGGTGATGAAGGAGAAGTGCAGAATGCAATGCTCATTGACCCCCCTTTGGTGGACTTCCATGCCATTCTTGCTGATCAAGGTGTTCGTATGTTTGCTGGCATTCCTCCTCCTGCAACCAATACGAATGACAGTCCAATGCAGGCTTGGACTAACTCCATTAGCAGTCCTGAAAATGAGGAAGAGGTTATTCAAGTTCAGATGATGATGTCCGCGGATGATACTTTTTCTGCAGCTAATTCTCTGATGCTTAGTGCTTACAAACCGATCAGGCTGTTTGATAAAACCTTCTCTGAGGAGCAGATTGATAGTGAGCACTTTGGTAGATCCCTGGCAATGGGCCTGGTTCCTTTTGAGGCAGAATCGGTGGCCCAGATGTCCTTGTTTGAGTCCCTATTGAAGCAGGCAACCTTTCTTGGCCCATCTATCTTTTCCAGCATGATGGCCCATTTGAAGCCCTTCTCTTTTATATCCGTGGTATCTAGAAAAAGGACTTCGCTTGTGTTGGAGTTTTTCGATCAGCCGCCTAAGAAATGTGCCAGAATTCATGAGATACCAGATGAGGAAGCCACCCCCACTCCTGTTTCTGGTTTCAAACTTGCCTTGCTAGAAGCTGACACAGCAATTGCATATCCAATGGAGAGTTCCTCGGCAACACCATTTGTTATAGCTCAAGTAAGGAGAAGCCCCAGGGCAAATAAATTTGATGGATTCAAAGTAAATGCTATCAAGGAGGTCAGGACCAAAAAGACTAAGGTGAAACCAATAAAAATCCCAGCTATAGTTGATACTGTCCAATTCTCTGTTGGTCAGGACCAGGAATCTTGCACCTCTGATGATGCCGTTCCTCCCCCTACTCCTATTGCTTTGCTGCAGCATATTGGAGTTCAGTTGTGTGGAGTTCCACCTGAAGATGTCTCCCCACAGAAGCTCCTGGCTAATAACCTGGACAATGGCCATTCAGCTGTTTAAGCTTTATCCCTCTTTATTTTGTAATGAATCTATACTACTATTAAAAGAGCAAACTTGTGTTGATACATTGAATCTGAGCCCTTCAATATTTGGCCAACGGTCCAGATCGCTCCAATGTTTGACAACTCAACACAAATCCACTTTTGCCTGTTTTACCCTCCCACCAAATCACATAATACGACCAAATTGCCACCGTACTGGTCCAAAGCAAACTTATGTTGATACATTGAATCTGATCCCTTCAATATTTGGCCAACGGTCCAGATCGCTCCAATGTTTGACAACTCAACATAAATCCACTTTTGCCCGTTTTACCCTCTCACCAAATCACATAATACTGCTAATGTCATCGTACCGGTTCGTTTTATTTTGTTTCGTGATAATTACAAGATTTGCCACCGCTAAAATAAATTACCACCAGTGGCCGTGCCCCGCCCGCTAAAACATGCTCATGCCCTGAATCTGCTCATGTCCTGCCGTGAGAGTCCACAGAGGTGGACATGCTGGTCACGTTCGTGGAATTCTAATCTGAAGCCGAGATCCTTAGCCCTTACGCAAGCCACTCCCGTTTTCCCCCAATTCACGCCGCCGCCCTGCTCGCCCGCCGCTGCTACATATCACTCATCCCGTGCCTCCGGATCCGGCCATGCAGCTCTAGGAAGAGGAGAATCCTGCCGCGAACATCCTCCTCACCGCACCCAATCCTCTGCCGGCGAGCAACTCCAGGAGGTGCCCAAGAACGGGGTCAGCTTTCGGGACGTCTCCGGCGTTGACCAGGCCAAACTCTAGCTGCAGGAGGTCTTCAATTTCCTCAAGAATCCCTACAAGCACACCGCGCCCGGGCCAAGATCTCGGAGGTTTTCCTGCTCGTCGGCTCGCCCGGGACGAGAATACGCTGCTCTCCCGCGTCTTTCCGGAGAGGCCGAGGTGCCGTTTGTGTCGGAGTTCTTCTAGCTCGCACCCACCTGAGCTAGTTTCGACGAGCGAGCCGCGAGCGCGAGCAGCAGCACCTCAGTCTAGCTTCCGACGAGCGAGCCATGGGACTAAAGCGAGCGCTTTCTTTCTGAACGTGGGTGTGCACTTGGTATGGTATGATGTTCCTCCTAATGACTCTTGTGGGTAACATAAATAATGACCTTGGACGTTCCCCTCCCCGTCTACAGTGCAGCGGAGGCGATTTCTGGATCCCACCGAAGAACTCCACCTCGCCGGCGTGATTCGTTGGACCCCTCGGTCTCCGCCGGCCGCCTCGGCGGCGGGAGGCCGGGGATCCCCGTCTCGTGTCCTGTATATAGTGTAGGCGCTCTTTGGTTGCAGGTCGTCGGCGCTCTGGAGGTGGAGGCGTGGCGGCTGAAGTTTGCGGGCGGTGGATCTCCTCTCCGGCGTCGGCGCTCTGCGGAGCGTCGTCTTCGATCCACCGCCATCGACACCCTCGCATCTCCGCGGAGGTGCCGTGGGCGTCTTCCCCATGGCCGGATCCGAGGGCGGCGGAGCCTCCAAATCGAGATCAAGAAGAAGGAGATGCGGCGCATCGGATCGTCCGCGGCGGCGCTCGACGGTGTAGATCTTCCGGGACCGGCGCTCGGCGACTTCCCGCTCGCCTGGGGACTGCCTCCGATCCAAGGCATCGAGGGAGGCAGCGGCGACGGCGCGCCACCGACGGCAACGACGGGTCGACGACGCGGTCAACGTGCAGAAGGATGGATCTGTAATTTTGGGTTTGTTGGGGTCTTTTTTGCAATGTTTCCGATGTAATGCTTATCCTTCTCCCGCAAAAAAAAAATAATGACTCTTGTGGTTGTGAATTGTGATTTTTCTACAGGGAACTAAATTCTCAGTTATCGGTGCTGTCCTTTCTATTCTTCGGCTTATACACGGCTGCTAATTGGAGTAGTGCAGTACACCTTCATGCTATGTGTCTCCATCTATATCCGTTCTATTTTTCTAAACGTGTTTTAAGTTCAGTTCTCACAGAATAAAATGGGGAACTATTTGTGTCTTGCCATGCACATCTGAGTTAATTTGGCAAACGAGGTTGATTTATTTTGGCATGTGTCATGTTTCATTGCTGGAGGATGTGATCACCAAAGAAGTGAAACACACTTTGCCAAGCCTAGAGAAGTAAGAGAATGGCTTCAGTTTTGTGTCCAAGCATGTCGGCTAAGATGGATCCCATCCAGGCAATGGGTTCACTTCGCTGGTGAGTGAGACTGCATATTTTACATATACATGATATTTCCTACTTCTAGATAACTATCATGCCCAAAAAGAGGATGGGAAATTAGGTGGTGCATTTAATTTCTCTTTTCATAGGAATAATGTACACAACAACAAGGGAACTAAAACTGAAACAAAACCTAAAATATTTAAAATGGTAGAAAACAAAACCGAAGTGAAATGCAATATGTCTGATTGCTAGAAATTACATCATATTGTTTTCTAGATTTATGACATATATTAAATTATTATAAAACCGTTGTAATGCACTGGAATTTTTGCTTGAAAAAGGCTTAAATTTTTGAATTTACTCCAGCAACAAGAAAAAAAAATTATCAATTGATGATATTTGTATCCTAAGATTACACGTGCGTTGCATGTGCACAGCAAGAAAGATTTATTTGCGGCAATAGACGTATGTCACATTAACTAAATAAAGTAATTTACTTAATGAGAGATATTTGGTCCGATTTCATTTTTTTTGTCATGATACTAATTTAACTGGCTTGATAAAATAATTCAATTAAATAAATAAAGATTTAAAGACATGTTTATGTTATAATAAATTATGAGACGTGCGTTGCACGTACACTGCCACTAGTTATTTAAGGAAGTGGTTTGTGTTATGCTGGAATATTAGGAGACTTAATGCCAAGAAGCAACTAGCTTTATTGAATGCTATTAAGTTAAGTGGCTGTGCTGTGGTGTGTTTGCAAGAGACCAAAAAATCTCATTTTGATATGGCTTTCATTAAATCTTGTTGCCCGAGTTCTTTTGATGAGTTTGTTTATGTTCCTTCCAATGGTGCTTCTGGTGGTCTCATTATCATTTGGCAAAGCTCTGTTTTTTTTGGTATGGTGATGCACTGTGAGCCGTTTGCTATGTCTGTGTATTTTACCTCCAAACACGATGCTGTTTCTTGGACGCTCATGAATATTTATGGCCCTTGCACTGGAGATTTGAGAGAGGAGTTTATTGATTGACTGTACAACTTATCTATCCCTGATGAGGAGGACTGGCTTATTGTTGGGGATTTTAATTTTATTAGGTCTCCAACCAATAGGAATAAACCGGGAGGAAATGTTGTTGACATATTGATCTTCAATGATATAATTAGATCACAACACCTCACGGAAATTCCAATAAAAGGCAGAAGCTTCACTTGGAGTAACATGCAAGAGGACCCTCTTCTCGAGCAGCTCGACTGGTTCTTCACTTCTCTGCATTGGTCTGCCTCCTATCCTGATACTGTGGTTAATCCACAAGGAAAACCCATATCTGATCACACTCCTTGTGTGGTGGCTATTCAAACCAGCATTCCTGGCAGCAAACTGTTTAGATTTGAAAACTTCTGGACAGCACACTCCGTCTTCATGGAAACAGTGCAAAATAGTTGGGCCAAGCCAACTCACAAGAGTAACAGTGCGGCTAATCTGAATGCTAAGCTGAAACGTTTGCGTTATGATCTGAAATTTTGGAGTAGAAACATCTCAAAGCTAACAATATATATTACCAACTGTAATAGAGCCCTGCTTGAGCTGGATAATATTGAGGACATAAGAGGCCTCTCCATACCTGAAATTAATTTCAGGAAAATCATTAAAGAGCATCTCCTTAAGCTGCTAGATTTTCAGAGGCAATATTGGAAGAAGAGGTGCACTATTAGGTGGACGAAATTTGGGGATGAGAATACAATTTTTTTTCACTCAATGGCTACTGATCGATATAGAAGAAACTCTATCTCTCATCTCACTTCCCCTGATGGCAGTCAAGTCCATTCTCATGCTGACAAAGAAAAGGTGATTTCTGAATCGTTTAAGGAAAGGCTTGGCACTAATCATACTCGTACTATGGGATTTGATCTAGCTTCTATTCTCACTCCAGTAGATGGCCTTGACTGCTTGACCATCCCCTTTACCACTGAGGAAATTGATGTCGTGGTAAAAGAAATGCCAGGAGACAAAGCCCCGGGCCCTGATGGCTTTAATGGGCATTTTATGAAATCATGCTGGCATATTATCAAGGAGGACATCTATAAGCTTTGCCAAGACTTTTATGATGGCAACCTAAACCTGGAGAGCATAAACACTGGATACATTACCCTCATTCCTAAAGTGGGATCTCCTGATTCAGTCAATGACTATAGGCCAATCACTTTGTTAAATTGCTGCCTAAAGCTGATCACTAAAGTGCTGGTAACAGACTTCAAAAAGTCATCCTCAAGATTGTACACAGGAACCAGTATGGTTTCCTTAAAGGCAGAACTATTCAGGATTGTATAGCCTGGGCTTTTGAATTCATTCATCAATGTGAAGCCTCCAAGAAAGAAATAATCCTTTTAAAGCTCGATTTTGCTAAGGCCATTGATACTATTGATCATGGTGCTATGATTAATATCATGAGACACATGGGGTTTGACGACAAATGGCTTAATTGGATCAACATGATTTTCGGTTCAGGAATGCCCTCGGTTTTGCTCAATGGAGTGCCTGGTCAACAGTTTCACTGTAAGAGAGGGGTCAGACAGGGAGATCCACTCTCACCTCTCATTTTCATACTTGCAACTGACCTACTTCAAGCTGCAATAAATAAAGCTTTCCTTGCACGCACTCTTCAAGCTCCATTTTCTCCAGATTTTCATATGGACTACCCTACAGTTCAGTATGCCGATGATACTATAAACTTCATGCCAGCTTGTTCCGATCAGATGCTTGCAATGAAATAGATACTGGATACTTATGCACAGTCTACTGGTTTATGCATCAATTACCACAAATCTACTATGATTCCTCTGAATTTATCCGCGCAAAGAATAGAAGAAGTGGCTGCCCTTTTTGGATGCAGCATTGGAGTAATGCCCTTCACCTATCTCGGCTTGCCCTTGGTCACAACTAAGCCAACAGTTCAGGACCTGATGCCTTTGTTTGACAGAATAGAGAGAAGCATGACAGCTAATTTTATGATGATGTCCTATAGTGGGAGGGTCTCTGTGATTAATTCCCTCCTCACATCCATTGCCACTTTTTCGATGTGTGCCCTTAAACTGCATCCTAAAATCCTTGAGCACGTCGATAAAATCAGAAGGCAGAGGATGGTGATCACTTCAACCCTTTGATTGCTTGGGATAAAGTCTGTCGTCCAAAGAACAAAGGGGGAATGGGTGTGCTGAACTTAAAAGTACAAAATGAAGCATTATTGCTCAAATATCTGGATAAGTTTTACAATCATGCTGACACACCTTGGGTTGATCTTGTTTGGCACACCTATTATACAAATAAGGTTCCTCATGCTGCTGATGCTTGTGCATCATTTTGGTGGCGAGATATCTGCAAATTGTCACCAATATTCAGAGGAATCACTTCTTGCACAGTGAGGTCTGGCAGTTCGGTGCTGTTCTGGAAAGACCCTTGGGGAGATAGCCTGGCTTCTGAGTTATTTCCTAGAGCATTCTCCTTTGCTTTGGACGAGGATGTATCTATTCAACAATTTCTGTCAGCTACCACTCTGGCTGCCAATTTTTCCCTGCCACTGTCGTCACAGGCCCTACAAGAGATCAGAATGATGCAGGGTGCTTCTAGGGAGATTGTGTTGGACAATGCACTACATGATCGATGGAGCTATGCCTGGGGAGCTCAGAAATATGCCTCTAATCAGTATTATAAATTTTGTTTCAGAGAGATCTCACCTCATGTCGCCTTCAATTGGCTGTGGAAGGCCAAATGCATCCCCAAGATAAAATTCTTTTGCTGGTTGCTATTCTCTGATAGATTAAACACTCGTAACATGCTCAGAAGGAGAAAATATAACATCAACTCTACATTTGATTGCTCGATGTGCAATGCCCAGATTGAAGAAATGGTGGAACATCTGTTCTTCCACTGTGAGTTTAGCAAATTATGTTGGGATAGCATTGGCTTCCCTATTTCAGATAACTTGTTGAGTGACAGACTTCAGCTGATAGCCCACTCACGAAAGGTTTGGACCAAGAAAATGTTCATGGATATTTTTTACCATTGCAACCTGGAACATCTGGAAAGAAAGGAACAACTTTTATTTTAATGGTGTGACACCAGACCTAAGTTCTTGGAAGAACAGATTCAAAGAGGATTTTGCTCTTTTGGTTCATAGGACCAAAGAAGATACGCACGGTTTCATTAGAACTTTTGTTGATAGTATTTAGAGTTCTTCACTTACTTTTTATCACTGTCTCATGTAAATATGTAAACATTGGTGCTCCCCCCTTTTCTTGGGGTTTTATATAGAGGCTGTAGGAGCCTTTCCTACTGTAATAAACTTTAAAAAAAAACAGCAGTATCCAACATGGCATTTATCATGTCGGTCAGCGTGCGGTTTTTCCTCTCGGCAACCCGTTTGATTAGGGCGAATAGGGAGGCGTCCTCTCATGAATAATACCTTGTTCCTCACAGAATTTGTCAAATACGTTGGAGAAATACTCGCCGCCACGATATGACCTTAGACGTTTGTTCTTTCTCTCTAACTGATTTTCTACTTCAACTTTATAAATTTTAAAGTAGTCTAAAGCTTCATCTTTAGTTGGCAACAAATATATATAGCATAATCTAGTAGCATCATCAATTAGCGTCATGAAATATTTATTTCCACCTTTTGTCAACATGCCATTTATCTCACAGAGATCCGAATGTACGAGCTCTAGAGGTGCCAGATTTCTCTCCTCGGCTGCCTTGTGAGGCTTTCGAGGTTGCTTAGATTGCACACAGCTATGACACTTTGAACCTTTGGCAATGGTGAAAGTACGAATTAAACTCAACCTGCAAAGTCAACTCATTAAACCAAAATTAACATGACATAAATGAGAGTGCCATACATTAGCATCTGAATCCACACTACCACAAATATGGTTTACTGACTTATTACAGAAATCTGATAATGAAAAGTGGAACAAGCCTCCGCACTCATACCCTTTACCAATAAATTGCCCAAACTTTGACACAACTACTTTATTGGACTCCAAAACTAACTTAAATCCATCTCTACAAAGAAGAGATCCGCTAACGAGATTCTTGTTCATGGTAGGGACATGTTGCATGTTACTCGGCTGCACGATCTTCCCTGAAGTAAATTTCAGATCTACCGTGCCAACACCATGAGTAGTAGCATGCGACCCATTCCCCATTAGGACGGAAGAATCCCGCTCGACCTGATAAGAAGTGAACATAGAAATGTCAGCACACACATGAACATTAGCACCTGTATCAATCCACCAACATGGAGATTGAAATACTGAAAGCACAATCGGTAAATTATCGTACCCATCAGCATTGCTAGCGGTCATGATGTTGACAGTCCTTGGCTTCTTCCCTGTCTTGTCTGCACGATCTGGGCAGTCCACAGAGAAGTGGCCGAGCTCTCCATAAGTGTAGCACTTTAGCTCAGTTTTGTTCAACATCTTCTTCTTCTTTTTCTTGAAAGAAGTAGTCTTGTTAGGTATGTTGAAGGCAAACTTGGTCTTGGCCTTACTCTTGCCGTGGTTGTAGTTTTTTGCACCATGTTGGCGCTAGACTGACCTTCACCACCTCTCTCAGTAGTGTCCTTAGCTCGAGCCTTTTCCTCAACATCAAGAGATGAACCGATATCTCCTGTCTCTTGTGTCTGAGAGTTGTGGCAAAATTCCTCCATGAAGAAGGTAGCTTTGCAATAATGCATCCAGCTACAAACTTGTCCGGTAGGGGACACTTGAGGAGCTCAAGCTCTCTCGCGGTGCACTGTATCTCATGAGCTTGCTCGACCACGACACGGTTATTCATCATTTTGTAGTCGTGAAAGCTCTCCATGATATACAGTTCACTGCCTGCATCGGTTGCACCAAATTTAGCATCCAGTGCACCCCAAAGCTCTTTGTCGTCTTCTATGTGTATATACACATCACACAGACGACCATCAAGAATACTCAGAATGCATCCTTTGAAGATAGTAGTGTCTCCCTTAAACTTATTCTGAGCTTCCTCAGCCATAGTTCCTTCAGGAAGACCACTACTAACTTCCCACCATTCATTGACGAAAGCCAGAGTTGACACTTCAGCTACTATCTCTTAAAGCCCAAACCACCGGTGAACTTTTTCTGTTTCATTGCATCGGTATAACCAGCCATATTTAAATCACGAAATTGCCTACAATTAGGTTTTTAGATTGTTGGATAATTAGGCAATAATTCCTTGATTAATTCTAGAATATTAAACATGACGACATCAGCTACTAACATGTTAAATATGAACATACTAGATGTACTAAGCAACATGAACAGTAATAAAAACATATACGCCAACATATCCATATTAAACACGCAGTTCAGAATACGTCGCACGTACCGAACATTTGTAGTGGAAGCAGTAGTCGTTGCAGACAGGTTCACCGCGGCAAGACCAGCGGTGATGTTGTTGACGATGACGTTGGTGAAGACGGGTCGGAGTAGACGACGCTTGAGACGCGGTAGGCAGCACCTCCGGACTTGTTCGGAAGACGACCCGTGTTGGAAGCGGCGAGCAGTCGCGCGAGGTGCTTCCCAAAAATTTAATTCGCCCTCTCCCGTACAGGATCACAAGAGCGACTGGTTCTGGAGACCTGATCTCCCAAACGCTGGTGCACGCTGACGCTCGGGATGCAGTAGACTACGGTGGCGGTGCAAGGCACAAGATTGGCAAAACCTAGATTGGTTCGGTGTGTGACGGCGCACGCAGTGCAAGACAATATATAGTACGACTTAGGAAACTCTAACGGGTACAACGTGGGCCAGCCACGGCACACAAGTTCGAGTCGGTGCGGCAGCCCCCGATCCAGGTGTGACCCGAACTGGCTAAACTGTACGCGTATGGTAGCGACTTGATTTTCCTGAACAACAAAAATATAAGCATCGACTCGGCTCAATCCCGCAACCCGCGGCACGTCATGACGAGACGAGCGAGCGGCGGCGGAGGAGGAGGAGGAGGAGGAGTGCACGGGAGAGAGCCTTTTGTTCTCACAAGCACACCAACTAGCACAACACTCCACTATATAAGGTGGTGCAACTATCCTCCAACTAGCAGTGTGGGACTAAACTTTAGCATCCCAGAACCAGCGATGCATATGCACATGCACATGAGCCAATTTGAGATTTCAGAAATTGCTTATTTGGGCTGCCCGCAAATGGGCCCAAATTCTAACAATCCCCCACCAGGTCTCAAATTCCCATTTAGAAATTTTGCCAAACCTCGTTTCTTGTTTATATACCAGTGTTTCAGCAGAGACTGTTAAGTTGAACTTCAGCCTAGATTTTTAAGCTACATCTACCAGTAACTTGAACAATGGACGAACCTTGAATTGCAAGTTTGGTGCCAATAGACTTCACTCAAAGTCATGACCAGTACGTGGCTGTTAGTAGCCTACCCCACGGGAGTAGCATATGCGTCATACTACCTGGTCTCTTCATGAGATTACTAGCACCAAAATCTCATAGACTGCGAGGTTTAACAGTCGGACTCATATAGGCGTGTTCTTTCAACGTCACTCTGTAGGATAACACATTTGCTACGAATAGCCAACATAAACACATCAAGGCATATTGCCAACCTGCCTTACATAATTTGTGAGTTATGCATCTTCCCACGGAGAGGGTTAAATAAAAACTCTCCTCTATTAAACCACTAGTTTGTTCTTCCTAGGTTCTAATTCACGGGATCTCCGATCACATAGGTTGGGTTACCACTATGGTGTAACGCTCACGGGTCTCAACCCCATCTCACTCGATGCACTATCTATCACATTACGTGATAGTCCCTTCGTAAAGGGATCAGCCAGGTTTTTGTCAGCTTGAATATAACTAACAGTTATTACTCTGGAATTTCTCGTTTTTCTGATAGACTTCAAACGTCTTTGAACGTGTTTTGATGACTTCACATTATCCTTAGCACTGTTCACTTTCATGATAACCGTTTGGTTGTCACAATTCATAAGGATGGCCGGTAATGGTTTCTTAACTACCGGCAAGTCCATCAAGAGCTCACACAGTAATTCTGCCTCAACAGAAGTTGTATCTAAAGCATCAAGTTCTGCTTCCATGGTTGACCTCGTCAAAATGGTCTGTTTGCAAGACCTCCATGACACTGCGCCACCTCCAAGGATAAACACATATCCACTTGTGGCGTAGAGCTCATCAACATCTGTGATCCAGTTCGAACCACAATATCCCTCAAGCACAGCAGGGTGCCCTGAATAGTGAACCCGTAACGTATTGTACCGTTCAGATAGCGCATGACCCTTTCAAGTGCATGCCAATGATCAATACCCGGGTTAGACATGAGCCTGCTCAACTTGCTCACAATAAAAGAGATGTCAGGTCTCGTTGCGCTCGCAAGGTACATGAGTGAACCGATCACTTGAGAATATCTTAATTGATCTCTCGTTTCCTTCTTATTCTTTCTGAGTGTCACACTAGGATCATAGGGTGTTGGAGAAGCCTTGATGTCTATATAACCAAAGCGGCTTAAGACCTTCTCAACATAGTGTGATTGTGTTAACGTAATCCCACTCTCATCCCTAATCACCTTAATCTTCAGGATCACATCAGCTTGTCCCAGATATTTTCATATCAAAACTCTTTGACAGAAAGGACTTGACCTCATTTATCACTATCATACTTGTTCCGAAAATAAATATATCATCAACATACAAGCATAATATAACGCTATCGCCCTCACCATGGCGATAATAAACACACCTATCAGCCTCATTAATGACAAAGCCCGCATACGTTAAATTACTATCAAACGTCTTATGCCATTGCTTAGGTGCTTGCTTCAGCCCATACAAATATTTTACCAATTTGCACACCTTTCTCTCTTCGCCTTTTACTACAAACCCATCAGGCTGATCCATATAGATTTCCTCTTCCAACTCTCCATTTGATGAACGATAAGACCATAGGAGGCAGTCAGGGAAAGTAGTACTCGAATGGCGGTGAGTCTAGCAACAGGTGAATATGTGCCAAAGTAATCTTCACCTTCGCGCTGGGTGTAGCCCTTGGCTATAAGCCGTGCCTTGTACTTCTCAATAGTACCATCAGGCCTTAGCTTCTTCTTGAACACCCTCTTACAACCCACGGGTTTGAAACCGTAGGGTCGTTTTAGATAATTTACAAGTTCCATTAGAAAGAATCGAGTCCATCTTATTATGGACAGCTTCTTTCCAGTCATCTCATTATAGTACGGCTCAGGAAACCCTAACGGGTACAATGTGGGCTGGCCACGTCGCACACTTCCGAGTTGGTGCAGCAGCCCACGATCCGGGAGCGACCTGAACTGGATAAGCTGTACGCGTACACTAGCGACTCGATTTTCCTGAACAAAAAAAAGCATCGGCTTATTCCCGCAACCCGCGGCGCGTCGTGACGAGACGAGCGAGCGGCAGCGGAGGACGAGGAGTGCGCGGGAGAAAGCCTTCTGTTCTCACGAGCACACCAAGTAGCACGACACTCCACTATATAAGGTAGTGTAACTCTCTTCCAACTAGCAATGTGGGACTAAAGTTTAGCACCCACAACCAGCGATGCATATGCACATGCACATGGGCCAATTTGAGATTTCAGAAATTGCCTATTTGGGCTGCCCGCAAATGGGCCCAAATTCTAACAATCCCCCACCAGATCTCAAATTTCCATTTAGAGATTTTGCCAAATCTCGTTTCTTGTTTATATACCAGTGTTTCAGCAGAAACTGGTAAGTTGAACTTCCGCCTAGAGTTTTAAGCTACATCTACCAGCAACTTGAATAATGGACGAACCTTGAATTGCAAGTTTGGTGCCAATAGACTTCACTCAAAGTCATGACCAGTACGTGGCTGCCAGTAGCCTACCCCGCGGGTGGAGCATATGCGTCATACTACCTGGTCTCTTCATGAGCTTACTAGCACCCAAATCTCATAGACTGCGAGGTTTAACAGTTGGACTCATATAGGCATGTTCTTTCAAGGTTGCTCTGTAGGATAGCACCTTGGCTACGAATAGCCAACAGAAACACATTAAGGCATATTGCCAACCTGCCTTACAGAATTTGTGAGTTATGCATCTTCCCACGGAGAGGATTAAATAAAAACTCTCCTCTGTTAAACCACTAGCTTGTTCTTCCTAGGATCTAAGTCACGGGATCTCCGATCACATAGGTTGGGTTACCACTATGGTGTAACGCTCATGGGTCTCAACCCCATCTCACTCGATGCACTATCTATCACATTACGTGATAGTCCCTTCGTAAAGGGATCTGCCAGGTTTTTGTCAGTTTGAATATAACTAACAATTATTACTCCGGAATTTCTCATTTTCCTGATAGACTTCAAACGTCTTTGAATGTGTCTTGAAGACTTCGCATTATCCTTAGCACTGTTCACTTTCATGATAACCGTTTGGTTGTCACAATTCATAAGGATGGCCGGTAATGGTTTCTTAACCACCGGCAAGTCCATCAAGAGCTCACACAGCCATTCTGCCTCAACAGAAGCTGTATCTAAAGCAGCAAGTTCTGCTTCCATAGTTGACCTCATCAAAATGGTCTATTTGCAAGACCTCCATGACACTGCACCACCTCCAAGGATAAACACATATCCACTTGTGGCGTAGAGCTCATCAACATCTGTGATCTAGTTCGAACCACAATATCCCTCAAGCACAGCAGGGTGCCCTGAATAGTGAACCCGTAACTCATTGTACCATTCAGATAGCGCATGGCCCTTTCAAGTGCATGCCAATGATCAATACCCAGGTTAGACATGAACCTGCTCAACTTGCTCACAACAAAAGAGATGTCAGGTCTCGTCGCGCTCGCAAGGTACATGTAGCGGACCTGCACTTAGAAAATGGCAAGTCCCTGTGTATAGTGCAAACCCCTGGATCGTTTCATTTGCACACACAGTCTAAGATGTAATATCACAACAAAGTATCAATTATTACAACGCATGATCCAGATTTGGTAAAATAAAAGGTTCAAATACATCTTTGCATAGCACAAAGGCTAGCTTAAAAGAGTACAGCAGCGGAAAATTTATTCTTCAGTGAGTCTCCATCATCTTCATGCGCCACAGGCGAGCATGTTGGTTGCAGACTCGAAACCCTTATCGAAAACTCACTCGTCGTCTGAACAATCTGCAACAAATAAAATTTTGCAACAGAGTGGGTCAGAACCATTAAAAATGGAACTGGCAAGTGACACTTTGTGGACACTTAGAGGAAAAACTCTAATAACCTATGTGCATATTTGGCTGGTGGAGTTCAAGGCTATTTTGCAGAAAGCCAATTTTTCCTAACTCCTTTGAAAACTATTTTCATCTATTTGAGACAAGTATGGCTTGAAAACCATAGTCTCATCTACCCTTGTTCACCCGTCAAATTTTATTATAGAAGTTGGAGTGTTGGGATTCTTCGTTGACGTCCTTGATCAGCTGCTCAGAATTGTCCGTAACCGGGGACACGGCTAAGTATACTTTGTTTTGACGCTCTCGAGAGGTTGTGCACTTTCACCATTAGACCCATTCAGCCCAAACTATCCTCCACACTCCATCAGTGATAAGGAAAAGGAGAAGAATGAGACGAGATTTTTCAGAAGCATTTTCCCACCCCATGCAGGCCTGACGCGCTCCACCTACAAACCTCTACCACCACCTGTCAAGCCGGGATGAGTCCACGCAACTTAATCCATCAAGACAGAGCCCATATGACTAATGGCTACACTGGAAGCAATCTTCACTTGGAGTAACTAAAATCCCTTTGTTCCTGGGTGACCATCCACAAGTGTAATTCCGCAGGTAGTATCAGAGCATAGTGTTGCCTGTAGGATCGACACCCTAGGTTGGTTAGAAATAAGTTGGCCAAAAACTTAATTTTTACTAAGTATAAATACTTCTATAGAATATTCTTGTTTTTCTTCTAAGTACTCGTAATTCTTTACTTATGCATTTTGTCTCATACCTTGTTCTTCCTAACTGAAGGATGAAGAGATTCGAGTACACTTGTGAGGAGGACTACCCGGTGACTCGCTTTAGTGGCATCATGTTCGACATCCTCAAGCACCTGCAGCTACCAGCACCCAAGATCAAATGATGCATCTTGAAGAAGTTCAAAAGAGAAGGCCTTTGGGGAATCAGGGTAGTTCAACAAGGACGTGAAGGCGAAGCACCCATTGAGTACGGAATACTGGGAGTCTCCATGGAGAGAGGAATCAACGTCATCATGCAACACGTGATAGCTTGCCTTTGCGGACGCTACTCCAAGGAATTGGAGGGGCACTACTCCTTTCCCTTTGGAAGGCGTCATGATGAAGGATCACCCTGCTGCTATGACACCGAGAACATGGGCAAAGATGAGTTTGTGAGCGATTATTTCCAAGGCTTGGAACTCTTAGTCCATGATCTTTACTTTGATGCCAAGGAAGAACTCCAGAAGAATGACGAGATTTGCGCCCAAGTCAAAGTGAATAGTGAGAAGATAAAGGAGCAAGAAGAGAAGACCAAGGAGCTAGAAGAGAAGTTCAAGGCACAAGAGAAGAAATGCACAAATCAAGAGAAGCGAGTCAAGCAAAGAAACAAGCAAATAAGGGACTTGAAGGAAGAACTCTCCACCAATGATGTGGAGCTTGATGCCGACCGTGACTTGATCAAGCGGCTTCGTGCAGAGAAGAGGGAACTGCAAGAGAAGAACTTGGAGCTGGAGAAGGAAGTGAAGGAACTCAAACAGGTGCTTGAACAGGAAGGCATCGTGATTGAGGAGGTTGAAGAAGATGATGATACCATGGTTGAGGGTTAGGATAGTTAGTGAGACTACCATTTTGCCACTTAGACGTTTTTCCTACGATTTTGTACTGATCTACCAAATTGTGGTATGGCAGTACCCATGTTTTTTTTTCTTTAGAACTCCCGTGTGTTTACTTTCTTTCGTCTAGACCTGGTTTGATGTTATTGTTGAATGCTTGTTTGGGGTAGAAATTTTCTTCCTACATCTGTCTACCTTTTTCTCATCTATGCTTAAACCACAGATGCCTCCTCGCCGTGATCCCAACAACAACAGCAACAATAATAACAACAACAACAACAACACTGAAGCTATGATGCAGCAGATGATGGCAGCGCAAACCCAGTTGATGACTATGATGGCTCAGTTCATGGCCAATCAGAATGGACTGCCACCTCCACCACCGCCACCACCTCCTCCCCAAGTCGATAGACTTGCAAGATTTCTGAGGCTTAGGCCAAACAAGTTCTCCACTGCACCTGAGCCGATTGTGGCTGATGATTGGCTGCGCTCGGTGCAAAAGGATCTGGTTACATGTGAGTGTGAGGATGCTGAAAAGGTGAGGTTCACCGCCCATCTGTTGGAAGGACCAGCAGCCCAATGGTGGGAAACTTACCAAATCACCCACCCACTGGACACTTTGACTTGGGAAACCTTCAAGGAAGGCTTTCGTAATGCCCATATCTCCTCGGGCATTATGAACTTGAAGCAAGAAGAGTTCAGGAACCTGAGGCAGGGGAACAGGGCACTCAAGGAGTATATGGATGACTTCCATGCATTGTCTCGTTATGCTCCTGAAGACATTGACACTGATGCTAAGAGGAAGGCGAAGTTCCTCAAAGGACTGAGTGATGAGTTGAAGATCCCTTTGTCAATTGCATATGCTCCAAACTATCAGACCCTACTGGACCAAGCTATCATTCTTGAAGATGGCATCAGGAAAGCTGAGAGTAGGAAGAGGAAGATGAGTATCAACAAGCATCATTCTGAGCCTTCTTACAAGAAGCATTTCTCTCATGAGGTAAAACATGGTCACAAACATGGGAACCACCCTAGTGGAGAGAACAGCCACAGACACCATGGTCATAACCACAATGGAGGCCATAGGGGAACTGGACATGCTGGCCATAACCATAACAATGGACAGCATCGCCCAAATCCCGAGCACAAGAAAGATATCAGCCAAGTGCTATGTTACAAGTGCAATAACAAGGGCCACTATGCCAATGACTGCCCAGAAAAGAAGGCCGAAGTAGCTCCCAAGCCTAATCCTTTTCAGAAGGGATACGTTAACCACATCAACGTGGAAGAAGTGCTTGATGAACCAGATGCTGTGATTGGTACGTTCCTGCTCAATTCATGTCCAGCATTTGTCTTATTTGATACTGGAGCATCTCATTCATTCATTTCAAGAGTTTTTGTAAACAAACATGGGTTAGCCGTTGAAAACATAGGGAGTCCTATTAGAGTAAGTTCTCCTGGCGGAGAAATGATAGTAACTTCTGGGTGTAGGCAGTTGAACCTGAAGATTGGAAAGCATCAGTTTCCTACGGACTTGATCATCCTAGAAACCCAAGGCTTAGATATTATCTTAGGGATGGATTGGATGACTTGTTTTGAGGGAATCATAGACTGTGCCAATAGAGCAATCACTCTCACCACTCCGGAGTTAAGGAAGATCAAGTTCAGATCAAAGTTTGAACTGAAGAAAGTTAGGCTCAATTCTCTTAAGGGGGTTAGCCTAGGTGATGTCCTTATAGTGAGAGAATACCCAGATGTATTTCCAGAAGAACTACCGGGAATGCCACCCGATAGAGATGTAGAGTTCCTCATTGAACTAAAACCGGGTACAGGACCAATAGCTAAGAGACCATACCCAATGGCCACTGATGAATTGAAAGAACTCAAGAAACAGCTTGAAGAGCATTTGCAAAAGGTTTTATCCGCCCAAGTTCATCACCATGGGGAGCACCGATCCTATTCGTCGAAAAGAAGGATAGTACCCAGAGGCTAGTCACAGACTATCGAGCTATAAATGAGCAAACCATCAAGAACAAGTACCCACTGCCCAAAATCAATGAGCTCTTCGATCAATTAGAAGGTGCTGTTGTGTTTTCTAAGATCGATCTTCGATCAGGGTACTTTCAGATGAAGGTTAGAGAGATGGACATACCCAAGACCGCATTTGTCACTAGATATGGCTCATATGAGTATACAGTAATGCCTTTTGGGTTGACCAATGCTCCAGCTTATTTCATGAATATGATGAATAAAGTGTTCATGGATTTTCTGGATAAGTTTGTCGTTGTTTTCATCGATGACATATTAGTCTACTCCAAAAGCCACAAAGAGCATGAAGAACATTTGCGCCTGGTCTTGCAGAGACTCCGGGAACATAAGCTGTATGCCAAATTCAGCAAGTGTGAGTTCTGGTTAGAACAAGTTGGCTTTCTAGGACATGTGGTGTCTAAGGATGGAATAGCAGTGGACCCTGAAAAGGTTTCTGCCGTGACCAACTGGGAATCACCCAAGAATGTGGGAGAAATCCGTAGTTTTCTAGGACTAGCGGGATACTACCAGAGATTTATTGAAAATTTCTCCAAGATTGCCAAGGCTATGACTGAATTGTTGAAAAGGGTAAGAAGTTTGAGTGGACAGAAGCCTGTGAACTAGTTTTCAAGAACTGAAGAAGCGCCTAGTATCAGCACCAGTCCTGTGTCTACCAGACCTAGAGAAAGATTTCCAAGTGTATTGTGACGCTTCAAATCGAGGTCTCGGGTGTGTGTTGATGCAAGGAGGTAAAGTGGTATCCTATGCTCGAGGCAACTCAAGAAACATGAAGTCAATTATCCCACTCATGATCTGGAGTTGCTTCTGTAGTGCATGCCCTGAAGATTTGGAGGCCTATCTATGGGGAAAACGTTGTGAAGTATTCACAGACCATAAAAGTCTCAAGTATTTCTTTACTCAGAAGGAAATGAACATGCGTCAAAGAGATGGCTGGAATTGATCAAAGACTATGATTTAAGTCTGCAGTATCATCCAGGAAAAGCCAATGTAGTGGCTGATGCTTGAGCCGCAAACCTATGTAAATGGACTTACAGCAGGTGAATTGCCTGAAGACCTATGCAAGGATTTAAGGACCTTCGGTTGGAAGTGGTGCCCGAAGGATTCTTAGCATCATTAGAAGTGCAACCTCTTTGATGGACAGAATCAAAGAAGCCAGAAAGGTGATAAAGTGATGGAAGAAATCAAGAAGAACCTGCGTGAAGACAAAGCCAAAGGTTTCCGTGAGGATGAAAACGGAACTGTGTGGTATGGGAACGTATATGTGTTCCTGAAAATGTCGATCTCAGGAAGTTGATACTTCAAGAAGCCCATGACTCACCTTATTCCATACATCCGGGTAACACCAAGATGTATATGGATGTGAAGGAAGATTTTGGTGGAACAATCTGAAGAGAGATATTGCTGAATACATTGCCAAGTGCGATGTGTGCAGTCGTGTGAAGGCAGAACACCAAAAGCCAGCTGGATTGCTACAACCTTTACCAGTACCGGATTGGAAATGGGAACAATTGGGATGGATTTCATCACTGGTCTGCCCAGGACTAAATCAGGGTATGATTCTATTTGGGTTATTGTTGACCGTCTGACGAAGGTAGCTCACTTTGTGCCTGTGAAGACTACCTATACCAGTGCCAAGCTAGCTGATATCTACATGAAGAAAATTGTGTGTTACATGGAGTTCCCAAGAAGATTGTGTCTGACAGGGTACTCAATTCACTTCTCATTTTGGAAGCAGTTACATGAATCACTGGGGACCAGATTAGAGTTTAGCACGCGTTCCACCACAGACGGATGGACAGACTGAAAGAGTAAATCAAATCCTAGAAGATATGCTGAGAGCATGTGCACTAGACTATAAGTCTAGCTGGGATGATAATCTTCCATATGCTGAGTTCTCTTACAACAATAGCTATCAAGCAAGCATAGAGATGTCTCCATTTGAAGCTCTGTATGGAAGGAAATGCACTACACCACTACTGTGGAGTGGCGTAGGAGAACGTAGTTTGTTTGGTCCTGACATAATCAAGGAGGCAGAAGAAAAGTTAGACTGATTAAGGACAGATTAAAGATAGCACAATCCATGCAGAAGAGTTACGCTGACTCCAAACGAAGAGAAGTCACCTACGAGGTGGGTGATAGAGCCTATCTTAGAGTCTCACCTTTACGTGGAGTGAAGAGGTTTGGAATCAAAGGGAAATTGGCACCATGATTTATTGGACCTTATAAGGTTCTGTCACGTAAAGGAGAAGTAGCATATGAGTTAGAACTACCGGAAGCCCTTTCCGCAGTTCACAATGTGTTTCATGTGAGTCAGTTGAAGAAATGTCACCCAGAAATGGCAGAAACGCCGCTGAGGGATACAGTACCACTGGAGGAAGTGCAATTGGAAAGTGATCTTACCTATGAAGAGAAGCCTATAAAGATTTTGGAGACAGCTGAACGCGTCACCCGAACCAAGACAATCAAATTCTGCAAGGTTCAGTGGAATCACCACACAGAGGAAGACGCAACTTGGGAAAGAGAAGATGATCTTAAAGAAGACCACCCTCACCTATTTTCTTGCCAATCCGAATCTCGAGGGCGAGATTCATCTTAAGGGGGTTAGGTTTGTAACATCCCAATTTTCACAAAAAAAAAAATTCAAACATGGCATGCATCATCACATTGCATTTTGCATTTGCACTTGTATTCAAATTGTTTTTTTACAAAGAAATAAACAACTTTTGTAGTTAAAATATCTCAAATTTGTTTCCAAATAGTCTAGTTTGATAAAGTTTAGTTTTACAAATTTTTACAAATTGGTTTGAATGCAATCGGAGGTTTAAATCAAAAGTTGTAGACGTTTTCAGAAAAAAAAAGATGACGTCATCGCTGACGTCATCGTCGTCTTCCAGCTCGGGAATGAACGGAAATCACGCCCACGAGCACTGATTTTGCTTTTTCTTTCCGATTTGATTCCGGACGTTTTACTCCACCAAATGGAGTACCGTTTCTTCCTAATTAAACCCCACGACCTCCTCTTCATTTCCCCTCTCTTTCCCTCTCGAACCGTGGCCCCAGGATGGAGAATTTCATCGCCGGATTTTCGGAACGCCAGCGTTTCCTAAAACGCCTAAATTAATTTCCCTCTTAAATCCGTGCGATTTGCTGCACCGTTTCCTTCCCCGTTTTCTCCTATAAGACCCCCTACTCCTCCTCTCTCTTTTGCCCCAAACCACACAACCCGAGAGCCTCCAGGCTGCTCGTATTTGAGCTCGACCCTCCGCCACGGCCGCCGGCGAAGTTCGTCGATTCCGGTGGTTTCCGTCGACCCCGAGCTCTCCCCTCTCTTCGTTTCCTTCCTAGTTTCGTCGTGCTCATCTGCCTGACATTCTCCTGTATTTTTGCGCGCCCCAGATCGACGAGCTCATCCACACCCGAAGCAAGCCGTCGCCGTCTTCAACTCCGGCGAGGAATCGCGGGAGAACCGGGACGCTCTGCTACCCACTGCTTCACCACCGTCTCCTACACGACCTCCTGCACCTCGTGGTAACAAAAGGCTCCTCCCTCTCCCTCTATTTTCGCTGGAACGCGTGTTGCCGACGCGACGCCGTTCATGGCACCGCCGCAACCGGAGAACTCCGGCACACCGGCGCCGCTGCGTTAAGTTGTTGTCGATCTAGGCCGTAGGATCTGCATCGTACGGTTAGGTTTAAAATCTTTAACGCGAAGGGGTATGGCCAGATCTGGACTGTCAGATCCAGATCTGACGGCTCTGTTATTTTTCTTTTACTAAATTGTACCGACAAATCAGAGGCCGCCACGTCGATGCCCAGTCAGCAGCACAGTCAGCGCACCGTCAGCAGCACAGTCAGCAACTTCAGCCAATCAGAAGACGCCACGTGTACAAGGATGCCAGAAGGATTTTTCTGTTTATTTCCCTTTTAACAGTTTTGCAGAAAAATCCCTAGATCTTAGTTTTATCATTACTTTTTCTCTGTTTATCCAAATTCAAATATTTTTATATATTCGGAATCCTTAGAACGAGTAGAAACTTTCTACCACATTAGTTTTCGGTTTTGTCAAACTTAAAATATTCAAATTTCAAATTGAGGAGTTTGAGTATTTTTTTCATAACTTTAGTTATAAAATTTATTTTTGAGTGAATCAAATTGCAGAATTTTTGTCTAAATGCCCTCTGTCCAGTAGTATATTTTATTATTTTTGAGTATTTATTTTACTACAGAAACCTTTTAAATTAGTGCTAATAACCTTTTGTGACCCAAATAATGTTTAAGTTGGCTAATAAAATTTAAATAAAACCTTGCCACTCTTTCATGCATATAGAAATAACAGAAAACAATAGATAAAATGACTTAGTAATTTTTTTGAGAGTTGAGATGGTTTTAGAAACACTTAGAACTTTTTCTTTGCATATCATGCATGTCATATTTTTTTTCCTTAGAATTTTTGGAATGCTTGTATGTTTATTTGTGTTGTTTTATGTCTTAGAATTTTCGGAGGGAAACGAAGGCTTTTGCAACTGCTACTCCTGCTCTCCTTGTTGCCAAGGCAAGTGGCACACTCATAAAATTTTCTAAGTATTTTGACTATGCATGAGTAGATTATTTTCTTAAGCATGTGTAGGACTTAGTAGTATTGCTATGCTGAAACTGTTTAGACTAGCATGCTTTCTACTAGTTGGTCTAGAATCCTATGTTTAACTTAGTAGATTATTGAAGTGCTCTGCCAAAGATGTTTTATGACAAGCTAAATTCTACTAAGTTAAAAATGAAACACCTGGGTGGAAATGGTTTTGCATGGTTTATGTTGAGTGGTTTCCCAGGGGTTTACCTGTGGAATTACACTTGTGGATGGCCACCCAGGAACAAAGGGATTTTAGTTACTCCAAGTGAAGATTGCTTCCAGTGCAGCCATTAGTCATATGGGCTCTGTCTACATGGATTAAGTTGCGTGGACTTATCCCGGCTTGACAGGTGCTGGTAGAGGTTTGTAGGTGGAGCGCGTCAGGCCTGCATGGGGTGGGAAAATGCTTCTGAAAAATCTCGTCTCATTCTTCTCCTTTTCCTTATCACTAATGGAGTTTGGAGGATAGTTTGGGCTGAATGAGTCTAATGGTGAAAGTGCACAACCTCTCGAGAGCGTCAAAACTAAGTATACTTAGCCGTGTCCCCGGTTACGGACAATTCTGAGCAGCTGATCAAGGACGTCAACGAAGAATCCCAACACTCCAACTTCTATAATAAAATTTGACGGGTGAACAAGGGTAGATGAGACTATGGTTTTCAAGCCATACTTGTCTCAAATAGATGAAAAGAGTTTTCAAAGGAGTTAGGAAAAATTGGCTTTCTGCAAAATAGCCTTGAACTCCACCAGCCAAATATGCATATAGGTTATTAGAGTTTTTCCTCTAAGTGTCCACAAAGTGTCACTTGCCAGTTCCATTTTATATGGTTCTGACCCACGTTGTTGCAAAATTTTACTTTTGCAGGATGTTCAGATGACGAGTGAGATTTCGTTTAAGGTTTCGAGTCTGCAACCAACATGCTCGCCTGTGGCGCATGAAGATGATGGAGACTCACTGAAGAATAAATTTTCCGCTGCTGTACTCTTTTAAGCTAGCCTTTGTGCTATGCAAAGATGTATTTGAACCTTTTATTTTACCAAGTCTGGATCATGCGTTGTAATAATTGATACTTTGTTGTGATATTACATCTTAGACTGTGTGTGCAAATGAAACGATCCAGGGGTTTGCACTATACACAGGGACTTGCCATTTTCTAAGTGCAGGTCCGCTACAGTACATGAGTGAACCGATCACTTGAGAATATCTTAATTGATCTCTCGTTTCCTTCTTCTTCTTTCTGAGTGTCACACTGGGATCATAGGGTGTTGGAGAAGGCTTGATGTCTATATAACCAAAGCGGCTCAAGACCTTCTCAACATAGTGTGTTTGTGTTAACGTAATCCCACTCTCATCCCTAATCAGCTTAATTTTCAGGATCACATCAGCTTGTCCGAGATCTTGCATATCAAA
This sequence comes from Poa pratensis, assembly GCA_947311845.1. Taxonomy (NCBI): domain Eukaryota; kingdom Viridiplantae; phylum Streptophyta; class Magnoliopsida; order Poales; family Poaceae; genus Poa; species Poa pratensis. Next base: position 23,864,482 of record CAMZMU010000078.1, read on the forward strand.
ACTCTTTGACAGAAAAGACTTGACCCCATTTATCACTATCATGCTTGTTCCGAAAATAAGTATATCGTCAACATACAAGCATAATATAATGCTATCGCCCTCACCATGGCGATAATAAACACACCTATCAGCCTCATTAATGACAAACCCTGCAGACGTTAAAGTACTGTCAAACGTCTTATGCCATTGCTTAGGTGCTTGCTTCTGCCCATATAAAGATTTTAGCAATTTGCACACCTTTCTCTCTTCGCCTTTTACTATAAACCCATCAGGCTGATCCATATAGATTTACTCTTCCAACTCTCCGTTAAGGAAAGCTGTCTTTACGTCCATTGTTGATGAACGATAAGACCATAGGAGACAGTCAGGGAAAGTAGTACTCGAATGGTGTTGAGTCTAGCAACAGGTGAATAAGTGTCAAAGTAATCTTCGCCTTCGCGCTGGGTGTAACCCTTGGCTACAAGCCGTGCCTTGTAATTCTCAATAGTACCATCAGGACTCAGCTTTTTCTTGAACACTCACTTACAACCCACAGGTTTGCAACCGTAGGGTCATTTTAGATAGTTCCCAAGTTCCATTAGAAAGAATCGAGTCCATCTCATTATGGACAGCTTCTTTCCAGTCATCTCATTATAGTATGGATCAGGAAACCCTAACGGGTACAACGTAGGCCGGCCACGTCGCACACGTCCGAATTGGTGCAGCAGCCCACGACCCGGGAGCGACCTGAACTGATAAGTTGTACGCGTACGCCAGCGACTCGATTTTCCTGAACAAAAAAAAAACATCGGCTTATGCCCGCTACCCGCGGCGCGTCGTGACGAAACGAGCGAGCGGCGGCGGAAGAGGAGGAGTGCGTGGGAGAGAGCCTTCTGTTCTCACGAGCACACCAAGTAGCACGACACTCCACTATATAAGGTAGTGTTTCTCCTCCAAATAGCAATGTGGGACTAAATTTTAGCACCTCATAACCAGCCATGCATTTGCACATGCACATGGGCCAATTTGAGATTTCAGAAATTGGTTATTTGGGCTGCCCACAAATGAGCCCAAAATTCTAACAATTCATACTTTTTAAAACACAACACGGATTTTTTGGCGAAAAACCGATTATAGTCAATTGCACAGAAAACTTAATTTACAGGCAACCTACGTCCATCTGCCACCTTTAATGTTGTGTACTTGAGAAGTGGATTGATCTCCGTATCCAACTCTTGACTCCGGAGAAAATAATTGATTACTACCATGAACTGAAATCGTAGATATGGTACAGCAATCAAACAACCTTATCTGTACACACCTAACATTATCAAGTGCCACATTGACTAATCAAGCGAATAATGAAGACCAATACAGCGAAGAATGAAGGGAAGTTCCAAACAATTTCATAGAAGACAACTATCTTGTGCTTCTTGCTTCTTTTGGAAGTTGAGATGTCATTTGATAATAGATTAGGCGATATGCATAGCACGACGAAAGAGATGCAGTTGAGTGAAGTGCAAGAATCAGATGATGTAAAAAAGCAACCTTGATCATTTATGTATTCAATAACGTGCTGCATGTGACATTTGTAGTTCCTTTCGAGATTTTTTCATATCTTATCATACTAGAAGCATCACACGTGACACATTCTAGGTGTTTCCCGTTTTCACATATTTCAATATAAAAAAGAAAAAAAAATGCTAGTTTAAGCGCCCTCTTCTAGGGAGGGTCAACTTTATCCTCTTCTCGCGCGGTAAGTGGCGCGTTGTGGAATTCTCTCACCTACATGCGAATCACAACACACCAGTTATCACGTTGTGGGTAATATCCTTTTGGAGAGGGCACACGTGAAATTTGATGGGTTTTTAATAGATTCGAGTACGATTTTTTGAGATTATGACCCGTTCCTCTATTTATCACATCCTCTAGAATTTAAGTAGTATTACATTGCGGTAATATATATTTGAATATTATATTACTTGTGTATGTAGTACATATAATGATATAAATAATCTTAGTTCACAGAGCTACAACATACTTTCAGGCAATACAGTTAGTGGTCTGCTAAGAAAAATTACCTTTGTAGGATTTCTGAGTATTCCAACAGTGTATGAGATACATGAATTAAGAAATGGTAAAACTGAACCACCTAAGCCATCTCTCAGCGTTTTGAGATTATGAGCCGACAGATCCCGCAGATGAACATGCCAGATATTTCTATTGTCTGACTAGCGACCGAGAGGAATTTTTACGCGCCGCATCTGGCGTCCTGGCCGGTCAGTGTTTCCGGCTGCTGCTCTGAAGACTAACCTAGGTGTCACGTCATTAGTCGGGCGGAGTTATGGACACAGAATTCCACAACCCAGTTTAACTGTAAAACTGTAGAGGAAAAAAAAACATCTCATCATAAAGTTGTACGCTCGGAACTTATTCATAGGTCGCGGTTAAACAGTGGGACCGTCTTCGGCACCAAATAGGGAGACCTGAGCTACTAAAGTAAACTAGTGACAATCCGTCATATATAAGACTATACACACTAAAAGTCAAACTCAATTTACATGAGCAATTGACACGACGAGAGAAATAATGTGTACAACATAGGAACATACCAATAATTAGATCGCCGGTGATAAGTTTAGTTTGCCCGCTAATCTATCCTAATGCCTTACATGATGTATTACAAGTTATGTTATAGTTATGTCCATGTTTAATTGAGTGCATAACTTTTTATTTGGAGGAGCACTTGTATACACCATATGATAAAAAGGACATTGTTTTGAGCACAACAAACAAATTTATATATGAAAAAGCAATAGACGCCACAATATATTATGTTTGTTGGTGATTACAATAAGTGATACCATTTCAGGAACAAGTATATAGCATTAACATGGTGTCCACTTATTAACTCGCTAAACTTCTAAGACACATTTGACCAAATAAATAGTCGTGCCAGCATAAAGAGTCATGCCAACGGTTCAATCCATACTCCTGAAGTTTCTATAATTTGCTTACCTAATTGTACACTACAAACTTTTGTTAGACCATATACTTCGCACTTTCTATAAATATATATAATAATATTCTAATAGAGAAGAATGATCACACAAAAATATACTTAAACACCATATAATTCATTAATCGTGAAAAGGAATTTAAGGAGGCGCTTTCATCATTTTTGTTCTCACATTAAGGTGACAGTAAAATAATGTTGTTTTATTACAAACTATGTTTTAAATTTAGCACAACTCAGAATATGTAACGGAAAATACCATATAATGTTTAGAACATCTACTTAGCAGTCAACGAAGTAGAATGCAATATATATTTATTAATACCATACTATGGCAAAATATATAAATAAGTTTAAGGTTTTAGTATAATATTTGAATTCACCCATTATAGGATTTAGGCATGCTGAGTACGTTGTAGTTGCATGGGCGGAGCTTGACATGTCGAGGTCTGTGAAGGGTCAATGTCGGCGAAATACTTTACAGATAGGCCCACTGAGCGGAGTACTCAACAAGGACCCGAATGGTCCATGGCCGGCTCGTGGTCGCCCACTTTCTTGAGCCTACGTGATTGGGCCGGCCTGTGAACTACGGGCTTGTACGAAGGAGTTCGCATAGGTCACCGACCGCGGTGAAGACCAAGTTGACTTCGAGTAGGACACCGACCTCCGGAACAACCCGAAGGAACCCTGTAACCCTAGGGGCGCCCATGAATATAAGGCGAGCTCCTAGGTCGCCTAAAGACAAGCTATTCTAGATCTCGATCTCCAAGTAGCGGAATCGCCACCTTGTAATCGAGATTATCGACTTATATATCAATCTAGCAGGAGACTTATATATCAATCTAGCAGGAGTAGCTCTTTGCCTCCATCGAGAGGCCGAGCCTGCATAAATCGTCTCCCGTGAGCAAACAACCTCGACACACCGGATCGGCAATGAATCCACAAACAAGTCTTCCCAAAGACACTTGCCATGACAACCCCACCACACTCGCCTTTCAGGTTAGTAATCTCGGGAAGCAATATGATGGCCATGACAGGGGAGTCGAATTACATAGCCCACTGTCCAATTTGATATTCACCCAATAATTTATGTGAATAATGGTAATTATTATTTCTCATTCAAAAACACTACCGGGCCACGAGAGGTTCAAACACAGACACAATATTTGTCTGACGAGATACACTGATGGGATGGCCAGCGAAGGCTGGCGCAGATGGTAGAGTTAGTTTCCTCTAATGCGAAACTGAACAACAGTTCTCTATAATCTTGACCAGGAACAAACTTGTAGTGATGTATGTTCGTAAAACTACACTATGATAATTGTTTGTGAAAACAATATATGACTCAGAGGAGATGATTGTGGTTATCTGATTGTTTTTGGTCGGTAATTGAATTATTCGGCATCCTTTATCTTGTCATGCATTTTTTATTTTGAAGTTTTTCTTGTTGAGGTATCCTTTGTGTTATTTAATTTGGCATGTATATCTTCAGAAAGTGCTTGTATAATCTTGACGTTTTTCTTGTTGAGTTATCCTTTGTGTTAGTTAACTGACATGCATATCTTTAGAAAATGCTTGTAAAAATATGTTCAGAAGCGGATGAGGAAGATAGTACAAGACAACTTTGAGAAATTTAGGATGATGAGTTTGGGTAATCGGTTGGCATTAGTAGGATTATGTCATTGCTTGAATTGTAAATTATTAAGGAAAAATGCAACTCTTGATCAAACTTTTCTAGCTTCAGCCTTCAGAAAGTCAACGAGACCCTACACGGCTAACATGGAAGCATCACCATACCAAAAGCACATAAGAGCATCTCCAACCGAGGCCCTCAAAAGCAGCCCAAACGCCCGGGCGGTCCGCCCGGACAGCCTTTGGGCCAAAAAACGCCACCCAACCGCTTCCCCTAAAGTCAACCCAAACGCCCGGGCGGTCCGGCACCCCCAAACTCAGCCCATATCTGGGGCAGGTTTGGGGTGGCCTGGACGCGCCCGCCTCGTGGACGCTGACAGTGCGAACCCACGACGGGAGGATGACCGGCGCCGTTGGCCGGCTAACCGTCACCGCTTAACCGCTGACTTCCGTCGCGTGGCCTCCTCCGTCCCTACAAAAAAAACCACCGTATGAAACACTAACCTCACACCTCTCCACTCCGCACCCGCCACTCTCCTAGCCTTCTCCGCTCCGGCGCAATGTCGGCACTCTACTTGAGCTCGTCGGAGAAGGAGGAGGTGTCCGATGAGGCGGCGCCGCGCCACTCACCCGGGCCCGACGACGCGGAGGAGGAGGCATTACGCATCGCCGTCGAGCAACCGCTCAAGGATGTGGGCAGATCCAGCGGCGCCGCCGCTGCGAGCGGCCAATGCAGTCGCTGGTCCGAGCTTGCGCCGGCGCGGCGCCGTCCTCAGCCGGCGGGGTCTGTTGCGGCTTCGTCGGTGCCTCCACCACGGTCGGCTCCGGTGAGATCTACGCCTCCTCATCTCCACCCTACCCATCTCCGCCTCCCCGCTACCCCCTCTCCCATCCAAGCTCCACCAGGGTGGAGGATTCTGCCGGACGGGACCGGCGGATGGAGGCTACTACCCAAGACCCCGCCGTCTACGAAGCGGATGCGCACGCCGAAGAGGGAGGGGAAGGCTTACCGGGAGCTCCGCAAGGTGGATCCCGCTGCGGCGGAGCAGTCATTGCGCGCCGCCGTCAACGAGCCGGTGCCTTTGGCCATCTTGGAGCGGTCATACATGACCGCGGAGATGGACGCCAGGCGCCTCCGCCGCAAGAACAAGGCCATGCTCGACGCCGCCATCGCCGAGTCGAAGAGGGAGGCGGAGAAGAACGAGCGCGCGGCCAGGCTCGCGGAGGAGTAGACCCGCACCGTCCGCTACATTGCGGCTCGCTCCAACAGCTCCGGCTCCTCGCACGCCGACCCGTACGCGGCCTTCGAGCTGCTGCGCCGCCACCGCCCCTCCGCTGATGAAAAGGGGAAGGGGCCGGCGCCAAAGCAGTGAACACCGCCATAGAAGGCGAAGGGACCGGCAGGCGCAGAGGATGGCGGCCGCCGCCGGTGCCCGCTTTTGTTTATTTTGTGTATATAGTTTAGCCCTCTCTATGAAATCTGAACTATGAGCTCTGATCAAAGTTTGTTTACGCAATCCTTAGTACATTTCAGCTCCGATCTACGTTGGTTTATTCACGTTGCATGGTTAGTATGGTTTTGGGGTGCGGATATGAGGGATATGGTTGTAGGAGACCTATTTTGGGGTCTGTCCGCGGACATGTCCGGACGTGTCCGCGGACACTTTAAGGGCCAAATTTGGCAATGATGGTTGGAGATGCTCTAAGCCTCATGTGTATGCAGGTACTTACACCATGGACGAGAAAGCACTGACGGAAACCGACTTTCAGTGGAAATTAGCTAAAACCATGAAAACACCATGTTTAAAAGTTTTAAAAAAACTCAACAAAAATGTATAACGTTGGGAAGGTGGAAAATTTGCATGTTAGAACTCAGAATTGTTCAGAAGGTATAAAAATGACAAATTCAACAATGTATAATGATTTTGTCATTTTCATAACTCCTAAACAATTTGATTTCAACCTGCAAATTTGCATGTCTATAGAACTCTATCTTCCCAACGTAATGCAATTTTGTTGAGGATTTTTAAAAACTTTTCAACATGATATTTTCATGATTTTCACCCGTTTCCATTGAAATTGGTTCCAACGGATATTTCCCTGCCATGGACAACAAATTCCGGTCAATTTTTTATTGACAGGAATAAAACTCAACTTTCGTTCGTGAATCAAGTAATCCTGAATACATCGACACCATGCAATATCTGAGTTTAGTAATCGTAGTAAAAACAGCCATTCTGTCCTGATACTTTTAGCCTTTTCAGTCATTTCTAAAGACGCAAGATAACCGGACCGACAACTAAACTCCAGCGAAGCGGTAGTATGGATGCTGTTGGTGTTCGCTGAACCTATAAGAATTTCAGAACAAGAAAAGCGGATCATCATACAATCTGCGATCTATGGCGAATTGCGATCTTTCCGAAGCGGCAAATTGCATAGTGGGCGGTCAGTCAGCATTCTAATCCCACACCCTGCAGTCCTGTGCCAAATTTGGAAAGACGAACTGAACATCTGGTGCAGGAACAGGCCAAACAACGTTACAGTTAGACACTGCATACTATACAGAATTGCTATCACAGTATCATTACATTGCTGGAATGCTGGTTCATCTTAATGTACAGCAGAAAACAAGGTTATATGCGACAGTCATGCTGCCAATGTAACCGTAAAGCCATGTACTTCGACAATTCAAAATAAAAATGCCTGGGTTCCTTCCATTATAACATCCTCAGTAGGCAAGGGGCAAGGGCTATCAAACGTAGAAGAACCGAGTTCTTTCCCCAATATGCATATTGAAGACTTTTCAAATGTTTGTCTAATGGTACCTTCGGTTTGTAGGAATTTTAGAGGACTGGAATCCTACAGGAAATTTTCATATGAAGCTCTTTGATCTATAGGATTGAAACTAATTATTCCTATAGGAATGTTTTCTTTGCTCAGATTTGGAGAATTCCAAACATTTGCACCAACCTCATGTTTCTCTTCCTTTGATGAGTCCAATACAAAATGTTTGTTTGTCTCTCCTTTGGGGAGTGAGGCTAGCTCAATTGGTTGGGGGAGTGGATGTACAAACCCAACACCCAAGTTCAAGTCTTCACATACGCAAATTTAGGTTCCTATTTATACTTGAGGATTATGCCTTTCTTATACTCATGCAATTTATTCTGAGAACCGGGCTTGGTTAATAACCAAGATAAAAAATCCCAATACTCATGCTCAAAAGGCACTGTTGGTTCAAAGGCCGGGGAACTGAAACTCTCCCCCAAAACTAGGGATGGAAGTTAGATATCTGTAGACCTAAAATTAAGTTTTTTTAGCGTTGCCTCTCGCGTCCGCTCCCCAGGGCAATGCTAGAGGCCAAACCCTAGCGCCGCCAAAGATCGGCGTCCCTATCACTGCCGCTGCCGCTGGCGTCCGCCGCGATGGCGGCGGGCCTCGGTGTCAAAGGTGCCAAGGCGGATGGATGCGGCGGTCACCTCCAGGAGCCGCTTGGGGTGACGTCTGCGGGAGATCGACCAAGGAGGCCCAGGGCGGCGCCCCTGGTCTTGCGACGGCGGCTGTTTCCCTTGGTCGCCTTCACATGCAGGGAGAGCGAGGCCAGGGCAGCGCCCCGTCGGGGTGGCGGTGGTGATCCCCTGTGGCGATGACCTGGCGACGGTGGCGCTAGTTTTTGGGGATCGGGAACCCTAGGCCCTGGCCTCTCTGCTACCCTTTAGTAGCCGCTGGGGGATTCTAGCGCTGGTCGCCTTGGCCCTTCTGGCTATGGCCTGGCGCGAGCCGGAGTGGCGAGGCAGGCGTGAATGGCGCGTCCGAGCGGCTGCGCCATGGTTGCCTTCTCCTCTGCTGTTCTGACCAGCGGCATGCGGGCCTGCTGGTTTTTCTTGAATAATGGTAGCGGTCCTAGTGTTCTTCTTGCGCCAAGACGGTGTTCTGCTTGATGCTCCTTGCCTCATTGATCTGGCTGGTGATGAGTTTCAGAAGGCTCCACCGGTGATCTCTGTAAATTGCTGGATCAGATGGGATTTGGTCGTGTGCACCCATATTTCTGGCCTTGAGGCTTCAGGATGGAGTGACGCGAAGCTTTGTTGTCTGTTGTCACCACAGGACATGTCGGTATTTCGATTTCTTTGGTGATGTCAGTGGCGGAGAATGTTATGGCGGCGGAGGTCTGAGGTCTAGTAATGGCGGACCGGGTCTTTGAGGCGATGAGGACTTTGCTTGATGATTCGTCACTTGTAGCAGCGACATCGGAAAGCGGGGGCAGCATCATAGGAGGAGTACGGAGTCTTATCTTTCAGGGTGAAAATTCAAGGTCTGGCTCAATTGGGTGTGCCAGATAATGGTCTTGTTGAAGGCATTGTTTTGAGAGCGTGGACTTTCTCCAGGGTGAAAATCTAAGGTCTAGAATCGGGCGGCGACGGTGATTGTGCACTTTTTCCTTCTTGGAGGCGTCGCTTTTGGAGAATTTGGACTCTAGGTGTTGTCTTGGTGGTGGTTTTTTTTTTGCGGGGGTCTTGGTGGTGGTTTGTGTTGCATTTGGAGGAAAAGAGAGAACACTACATGGAAAAGGAAATCAATATTTACTCAACGGTATGTCGAATGTTATTTTTTGCACTAAATACATGTTTATGACTATTTCTCCATATAGTTTGGATTTTACTTGTACGTCATAATTTGATGGAATACAATAGCAACTTAGGGCATCTCCACTCCCCCCCCCCCAGCGCCCCCCTACGAGGCCTTTTTAGTGCCGACGCGAAGGATTTTTTACAAGTCGCCCCCCAGAACCTCATTTAGCGCCGCTTTGCGCCGTTTTTAGCGCCGTTTTGCGCCGACACACCCAAGCCAAACCCAGCGTGCCGGGTTTCGCTTGGGAGGGACAAAAGGCGTCGTGGGCTAGACCTGTCGGCGAGCCACGGCGATTTCCCTCCATATTTTGGCCCTTCCCTCCATGATTTTGCTCTTTCCCTCCATTTTCGCCCCACATATACCCTCCCCGCTGGCCGATCCCGCCATTTCCCTCAGATCTGCCCGCCATGGCTCCCAGCAAATTCACCGGCCCCCGCAACACCGCCGTCGCCGCCGCTACCGCGACCTCCGCCGCCTTGGAGGTGAAGAAGCAGCCGAGGAAGCCAAGGGCACCGAAGAAGAGGCCCCCGGGCTGGACCAACGCCAAGTGGATCGCGGACGAGGCACGCCGGAAGTCCGAGAACACACACCGCCGGGCGAGGGAGAAGGTGTTGCGTGCCAAGCGCTTGGCCGAGGGCCTGGCCGCCGAGGCTGCCGCCGAAGAATAAGAGGAAGAGGAGGAAGAGGAAGAGGGGGTGGAGGAGCCGGCTGCTTCTGCGGCTCCGGCGCCGCCGGCCAAGCTGAGGGTTGTCCTCCCTCCTCATCCCCATTTCGCCGGATGGGCCGGCCAAGCCAGCGCCGCCTCGCCGACCGGCTACTCTCCATCCCCGTCGCCGCACTGGAGCGCGTCCCCGCCGCACCGCTACTCCCCTGGGTACGCCGACGCTAACCCGCATGTTGGCTTCAACCCCAACGTCGCCTTTCCCCACCCTCCTCCGGCGATGATGTACGCTTCGTCGGGCGCTCCCTTTCGCCCCTCAGCAGGACGCCCGCCTCCTGTTCGGCGGAATGCACGCCGACTCCTTCATGTAAGAGATCATCACCACCGGCTCAATGGCGACGGCGGCATGCCCGAGCTTTCTCTCGCAAGGTGGGGAATTTTTCTTACAAAGCAGCGGGGGGGTCCAGCGGAGGAGAAGGTGGCTCTGGGGCGGCACGGTGGCTGAGGAAGGCGGGGCCGAGCCGACGGCCGTGGACGAAGGAGGGGCACCGGCCAAGGAAGACGAAGCCAGCGGCCGTCGACCCAAGAAGGTGCCGAAGGCGCCGAAGCCTCCCGCCGAGCCTCGCGTCAAGTGGACGGCCAAGGAAGATGTTCTCCTCGCCGAAGCATGGAAGACGGTCAGCCTGGACGCGATCGTCGGCGCCAACCAGAACATGGACAACTACTGGAAGAGGGTCAAGTCGGCATATGATGAGCGCCGGATGATTGATCCCGAGTACTCCATGTGCATCACTTCGCGCGGCGAGAAGGCCATGGCCAACCATTGGGCGAACATCCAACATGCTTGCAACAAATGGCATGGCGTTCAAGAGGAGGTCGCCCTTCAACCTAAGAGCGGCGCCAACTACGAGATGGAGGTGAGCCTTCCCGCCGTGATTTCCTTTTTTTACTTCGCCGGTTTGCTCATTCCGGCCGGTTTGACATGTAGATGGTCCGGATGTTCGAGGCGGACCGCAACGACAAGAAGGTGGACTTCAAGTACCTCCACGTCTTCATCGTCATCGAGGGGTGCGAGAAGTAGGCGCAAGTGCGTCATTCTCTCGGCAAGGGCAAGGCGTACGTCCGGACGCGCCGGCGGCCGGTGCGGCAGATGGGTGCCTTGACGGTCACAAGAAAGCCAAGGCGGCGAGGGACGCGGCACCAGCGGCGGCAAAGCTGCAAGCGTCCATCGACACTTGCATCGCCGACGCTCAAACCCACGCCGCCGCGAGAGAGGAGAAGACCGAGGCGAGGTGGAAGACGCTCATGGACAAGGCGGACATCAAGCTCGACCTCCTCAAGACCAACACCGTGGCGAAGAAGAGGAACAACGACCTCGCTTTCCTCAGCCAGATCGCCCTGGCCCTGACCCCGACGGCGACTCCGACTCCGAGCTCCACCACTCCAGGCGACACAAGCTCGGCCAGTCCAGCCGACACGAGCTCGGCCACGGTCACGCCACCGCTGAGCACCGAGCCTACCGCCGAGCCTACGGCCACTCCGACCTCTGCCCCTGCTCCGACGACCACGCCCATCGAGCTCGACGATGACACCGAGGTTGCCGAGGTGTCGCCGGCGATCATCTGATCTGATATGCGTATCAGCAGCATGCCGAATGTGGCCGTTTCACCAGATCGCCGAACTGTGGCTTGATCCATTCGCCGAACTATATGGTTTTTTGTATGATCGCCCAACTGTGGCTGTTTTAATCGCCGAACTCGGGCTGTTTTTGGGGGCGGGAATATGAACCTTCAAATTATGTTGTTGTGTGTTCTAGCTGGGGTCGAAACGGCTGGTAACCCCCCCCCCCCCCCCCCCCACCAGGCCCCAGATTGCGCCGACGCAAACGCAAAAAGGCGCCGCACCAAAACCTGGGGGGGCCGAACGAGTGGAGATGCCCTTATTGACACGTGAACAATTGATCACTGTAGCGGGATCTTTTGTTATTTTTTCTTCTTCCTTTTGTTGTAGAGCTGTGTGCATCCCTGATGTCTTTAGAACATTTCATTGTTGCAGAGGTTGGATGTAATTGCTATCTACACGATATTAATATATTCTCTTTATCGAAAAAGAAAAAGAACAATAGAAGCTGCGGCGCGCCTCCAGGATGAATCTTTGGGAGCGTGGATCTGTGTGTGCATAGGCTTCGTTTTTTTAATTGCGTTTAGGGTCAAAAGTGTATTAGATCTTTGAACAAAAAGTTTCCGAGAAGTACCGGAACTTAAAATTCAGTCTAAAAATGCAACAGGTACAGCTAGTATTTGTGTGCACTACACCCAAGATACTAATAACCATATAGACTCATCGGCCAAAGAGGTGTCCTAGTTGCGAGGAGCAAACAATGTTATTTCTTCCTGGAGCAGAAAAATACGAGGGCATAAAGTAGGATGCATGCATTCATTTTTTTTCCAGGTTGCATTCCTTTTATAATTACTTGTGCTTGTACATGCAAATAAGGATCAGTTTCACAGAGCAAGTCTATTGTTAGGCAATACAATGCAATTAACAGTCTGTGAAGAACAAACTTACCTTTCTATGACGTGGATCTGGAAGTTTAACATCCAGTAGCTGATGTTGCAGAAATATGTTGTATAATGTACAGTGAAGACTACTCCAGTGTGAAGTCGTTTAGCCATATAAGCACCTCATTCCTCTTTGGATCATGAAACACAAACAGAGTTCCAGTAAAGGGGTCAAGAAAGAAAAGAAGTGTTCCAGTAATGATTGAAAGTACAACTAAACGATTTTGGCGTCTTCTTGGAAAGGTCAGCATTTAGGAAGGATGGATAAGGTATGCAATTTTCTACACTTGTTTTTCTAAGTTGACACAAAATTTTACATCCCAGCTTAACAAAAAAGGGAACATACCATCACAAAGCTTTTTGTCCTAGGATCATTGTAACGTGCAAGCAAACAGCCTTGTTGAGGCTTCAACCCATCTTTCAGTAGCTGGGAGCGCAGCTCCTTCTCTTTCTTCGCCACAATTTCCTCTTCTGGTCGCCCACTGAATTTTTTCACTGCAGCAATGCCTCCTTCAACCGTTCGCAAGGTAACTGCTTCTGTGTTTGGAGCTGGTAAACTGATTGAACAAGACTATTATTGTCAATACAAATATAACCATAGAAATAACTACTCCCTCCGGTCCACAGTTATTGTCGCTAGCTGTGTAGCATTTTGTACTAGGGTAGTATTCTTTCTATGACACTTAAATCGGACTGGAGGAAGTAGAAAATATATGCTATTTTGTTTATCTATGAGCAGATGTACATGTTGTCACTAGTTGAACCAATCATGGCACAACATACCTGCTCAAGTCTTTGTTCATTGGCAGAGCTATCTGTATAGATACATCTGAAAGCTTGTCATCAGATGCTTGAGTGAAGACAGGCGTAGTCATTGGAATCTTTTCAGATGAAGCATTCTTGCCAAATATGTACCTACAGGTATAACCGTACATGCACTTTCGGCATTAATATATGGTGTTAAATATTTACAGTAATTGCAAAAAAAAGAACTCACCCAGTAACATTATTAAAACCTGATGATCCTGTTAGTTTTTCTCCTTTTGCTTCGACTACTGAAAATGGTGGATAACTCCTGACCTACAAAAATATTTATGCTTATAATTTACCAAATTAAATTCTGTGAAGAGGCAGTATTTACAGATTAGTTGTCAAACAGAGATACACAATCCTTCCATATCAGAGTATATTTGAAAGACTGGCAACTTGTCAGTGTCGTGACTTAATATCGATAATGGATTAAGATGACATGGCAGTGTTGCTACTCTAATCTACAGTGAACTACTCCCTCTGTATCAATATATAAGACGTTTTGTAAAGCTAGTTTAGCTTAGCAAAACGTCTTATATAATGTGACAGAGGAAGTAGTTCCTAACAAAAAATATACAACGAACTAATACCTCATAAGTTGCAGTCTTTTTCAGAATGAGGTAACTTGGTGTTTCTATATCTGGGGTCTTGTAGTATCGTAGCTGTGTAAAACCATACGGTCAACTTCAAATAGATGGTCGGCACATAAACAAAAAGTAGACTGATGGAAAGTTACCTGCTTGAAAACTTCCAACAATCCTTCAAAGGAAAAGTATTCGTTGTTCTGTATTGAATCCCAAATATCCTGCACTTCAGCATATCAGGATAGTAGAATAGTATTTAATGACGAGTTTGGTACGATTACTGTTTTTTCAAATATTCTAAATAGAAAGAACACCATTCTAACATCTATTTGACTCAAACAAATAATAAGAATCTCGGAGAATTTTGTGAATGAAATTTTTGTAAGAATATTTTATCATGAATTTAATAGTTCCTATGTTTTCCATATTCCTGTGCTTTTGGAATCCTGTGAAGGGGATCCGATATAGATATAATTAATTTCAGGAAGTACCATGGTGCTAAGTTTTCTCAACCATACCCACTAAATGGTACGATAGTAGGCAGAACCTACCACTCTGTACTACTTACATACCACTGTGGTTTTAGAAATAATGCAACAGATAGAAAGACACACTAGACCAAAATAAAATAAAATGATATAGCATATCGTAGCAACTGACAGTACAGAGGGTGATGGACTCAAGTTCAGCACTTTGTCTCAGGCTGTCAGGATGAACCTGAAGCACTGGATTATGCGAAGAATGCTTTGTTCTTCTACTTCTTTTTGCGGGGGGAAGAAGGTCCTGTTATGATGCGTTGTGATAACAAAGCCAATGCATGACATATCAGATAATAAGTGTGCAAGACAAGGAGACTAAATAAGTGGAGAACTAGCTGACACTTTGTGAGAGAACAACTTGGTTGAACAATCCATTGTCTGCTCCTGTCGGATCCACTGGTCATGCAAATGCAGTAGCTAATGGTATTGGCTAGTCATGATTGCTAACCTCATGGCTGCAGAACTTGAGATTCTGTGGGTTGACGCCCATGATGGACAGCCCGGTGAAGACCAGCTCCGGCTTCCACGGCAGGAGAGAAAACTTCATTACCATGGTCCACCTCGTGGTGATCTCATAGGGCCCTGTCTGAACCAGAACTCGCAGAAATTACTACGAATTCGCAACACACACGCACGTCCTCGCCGAAATATTGCAGGAAAGCTGCGCAATCCCAAGCGTGCATCGAGGCAGAGGAGACGCTAACCTGCTTGACGTTGTGGAGGTAGAAGTCGGGGCGGAAGATGAGTTTGAGGAGGTTGATGTTGGCGAGGTAGCCGTCGATGCCGTCGTAGCGGGTGATGGGGTCGCGGAAGCGGACGCGGTCGTCGTACGCGGAGCGGTCGATGCCGACGTCGTCGAATAGGTGCGGAAGGTCGGCCTTCAGGAACTCTACTAGCCGCTGCGCCTCGGCCGGAGGCAGCCCGGCGTCGCTCTCGCCCTCCCCTGCCGCCGCCGGGGCTACCGCGCCGCCGCTTGGTGACGTCTGTGCCACCACGGCGAGGCGTGGCCTGCGTGTACGGTAATAGGCGGTGAGTGTCTTGGCCGGCTTCCGTGGCCGGAGAGGAGTGGTGGTGGAGGCGACGGCTGCGGGCGGGAGGATGAGGAGGCGGGAGGAGAGACATGTGGCCATTGGTGCCGTTTGGCTTGTGTTGGACTTGGACAGTTGGAGTTTCTCCACGCTTGTTTTTCCTTTTCGTCGTCCAGTAGTACAGTAGTATTTTGCTTGGTGATTTTTGCGCGCGTGTTGAAATTTGGGCCAGGAGATTAGTCTCTCTCTCTCTCTCCTGTCTCGCGCTCTCAAGAAGGCGTCTTTTATCTGAGTTACTACATACTCCATCCGTCTCCAAATAGGTGGAGTAAGAATGTCAACACTTTCTAAGTTTGACTAAGTAAAAGAAGAAAATATCAAAACATTATGAAAAATATCTTATGGTGAATTATTGATTATTGAGTGAGTATTGTAAATCTTCATTTTATATATTCGGTCAAACTTACAAAATGTTGATCGAATTTGTTTGTTCAAAATATACGCCACCTATTTAAGCACAGAGGGAGTATAATTTTTTCCTACAAGAAAATTTAAGTGGCAGCTACCAAAGTTTTGAAAGGAGAAGTCACAGCTTACCAAGACATGTTTTTTTTCTACCCTGCCCCTATATTAAGTTGTCCTAAATTATCTCATCTGCCAAGTACTTTTTGGCCTATATATGGCTCAAGTGGGTCTCCTCTCTTCTTATCATTTGCCTCTTCTGAGAACTCTTAGAAAACTGGCATAGGGTTTTGTTGTGTTGACATCTTTATATAGTTATTATAAGTGGTATCATCCTCAACTTTTAGTCGTTCTTTTTTATTAAGGTCTTGGTTGAGCTGGATCGTATATTTGGAATGAGGGGCATCAGGAAAGTACGTTGAACGGTTCCTGGAATTAATGTGAGGTGGATGATTCGTGATAGATAGTCAATCCGTTTAGTCTTTTATGTACACTACACAAGCATGAGTTCCGTTAGCTGTTCATCGGTTTGAGGCTGCGGATAGGTGGTTCATATGCTCACTAGTTGTTTTGCCGGTTCACCTTACGCTACATTTCTCTTACCAGGAGGAGGTTTGGTCCTGGAGTCCAGTTGAGCTAAAAAACAAACAAACTGTCCTGATTGCTTACACTCTATGGCAAAATTTTGGAAGAGAGAACCAAGTGATGTTGGAGAGGAGATGGTTGCCACTGCAGTTGCGGCGTTAGCAGAGATAATCTCAGCCTCGTGGATGAAGCAAGAATGCCTTTCATTTTCTGATATTTTTATGTTTCTTGTAAATTTATCTATCATCTCGTGTCGTCTTATTTTAAACTTATTTTCCTCTTCTAAATGAATAAAACAGCGGAGCTCCTACCATTCACGGTCAAATGGAACGAGGTTAAACAAAGAAGGAAAAAGGGATTGAGATGCTACTCTATGAAAATTAACTTGACTCCAGGTCAGAGTAGTTGTGGACATACTCCTAGCACTTCCAAAACATGTGTCAAAAACAATCAATTAATGTTGAGAAATTAGTCTATAAAATAGCAACGATATCACAAATTCTTTTCAACCATTTACTTTAGCAAAACAAACTCCTGTTTTTTTTTCACGCCGTGCATCAATATAACAAAAAATTATTTTCAGTGCGACATAGAACGAGGCTGCTTCCTATAGCCGTGATGTTTGGGAAATGAATATCTCAGCTGGTATTATGGACGCAAGGGGAAAATGAAATAAAATTTCATGATTTCCAACCATGGACGGATATATAATAAAAGTATAAAGTGGCAATAGGTTCTCACATGACATCAAAATTCAGTTGACAACCCCATCGTTTTGTCCATAACCTTAATGAAATAAAATAGCTAAAACACGGACATCTAGATTTTTTATTGGAATTTATAAATGCGGACGTTTGGGATTTTTTTTTTGAAGTTTCAGCCACATTTGTTTATTGATGTTACAATCTTTTGTGTGAAATCATGTCCCTTCTGTGAAACGTTGACCACTTTTTTATATGTTTTCTTTAGATTTTCTTCCGGACATTTTGTATTTATTGCAATTGCAGCAACTTCCCTGAAGTTTCTGTCACTTTCTTATCATCTATCTTTGTTTACTTTTGTATTTGATGAAGTTGCCTTTTTGTTTTTTGTTTATTATTTTGTAATTGTTGTAGTTGCATTTTTATTTTGTGCAACTCTATTTTATTTGGCGTAGTTGCTTTTTTTGTGTGTTGTTGCACCTTAATAGTGGGGCACAAAATTTCTGTCCCTTCTATGAAATTTTGGTCACTTATTGTTATCTACTATCTAGCTTACTTTTGTTTGTATTTATTGTAATTTTAGCAACATCCGTGAAGTTTCAGTCACTAACTTATCATATTTTTTTGTTACTTTTGTGTTTGCTGCAGTTGCCCTTTTTTTTGTTACTAGTTGACGTGCACGTGCAACGCACGTAACCAACCATTGCAAACCATATAGTCAATCGGACAAATGTTAGAAATTCAGTTAATCACTACATGAATGAAAACATTGCTAAAAAATCCATATGATTCTCATATCCTTCCTCCCTCCTCCATGTGTTCCAGGTCCACTATAAATTACTTGTGAAAAAAACATTGAATATGCTAGTCATGCCAGCTTTAATTAAACGAAAAATCGAATGTGCTGTTACTATCAACCATACATGCTATAAAGTAACATAGCAACATTAGCAGGAATGAGTACAAGGGGTAATCATATTGTTCAAGCTCACAAGCCATCTTTAAATTTACAAGTCTATTTGTGAATTTAACAGGCCAAGCAAAATAAAATGAAACATTGAATTCAATTCAAACCAAGCACCTACAGCAAGATATAATTCATATTAAGCTATGCTCGCTGATCAGATTATTCGCTCCTTCCTGGCTTCTTTCTCCTCCTCAAGTTTGCTGACCTGAGTTCGTCCTTAGTACGACCTGAAATTATTAAGTTCACCTGGTAGACGCAGGTGCAGTCAAAACATACCGAGTTGGAAATAGAATTCTGAACCAAGTATTTTTGAAAGTTACCCGGTGTAGATAATTTCAGCAACAAAGGTGACCTGGTGAAAAAGGAATGAAAAATCATTACTGTAAACTCTTAACTCTACTTCTGATTAAAAATCCTGATAATAGCATCCTTTTGGAAATCTGACATTCAAATATGGAGATGGAACCAACATATCTACCATGCGATCATCACAAGTACACAGAATTCACATAAACAAGGATATTGGACGATCATGCATACACTCAATTGGTAAAGGTACATATTAGACTAATTTTCCCTAATTGTTGGCCACCTGCTGTAGCCGTGTAATAATTTAATCTATGAAATTCCCAATGCGCAAAATAATTTTCTTTTCTTGATTAATAAAATAACCATACATACTTTGAATGTATAAAACCATAAATTCTGGCTGAAAAAACTTGGGATTGGATGTCATCTAAAACCAAATACCAAGTTCATGGAGTCTAGGCTACACACAGTAATGTTCAGACCAGACTTGGCGGTACACACCAATTTCTGTCCAAATAAGTACTTATGCATAGAGTTTCTTTTGACACTACAACATAAATGAAATGTGCAAGCTTTCAGTAGTGGGGTTTTGCAACTGTGGGCATTAGCATCATAATTCACTATTCTCGCTCAAAAAAGAGAATTTCATATTCATATCTGACTTGCATCAATGTTTTCCCGTTTCATATTATCTGACCATATCAGTATTCAAATATTCAACTTCATACCGACATTTTAGTTAAGCTTTCTTTCATTATACTTGAATAATTATGGTGAGATAATCAGACTCAAGATTTAACTGACAAGTCCATCATGCTAACCAGATATAGCGTTCTAAAAGGGAAGTAGAGGGCCAATGTCTAATGACATGAAACAAAGGCCTGATTTGGTCGACTACCAGAACAAGGAGAATAACTGTTGTCAGATCAAACAAGCAGAGTAAAAGTAACAGCCACTTGTCTTATCACGTGTATCAAGAATTGTGAGCAAATACACACTTTGATCACAAGCACCAAGTAGGGCCGGATGGCCACAGTACCACCCCAGTGTTCAGTTCACTATCAATTGGCTGCTGTCTCGAACTTAGTACGGTTCAATTCTGTTTTCCGCTAGCACTTGGATCTCGTTCCATGGTTCATATGATTCCAGTTCTGATTTAACTACAAAATAAAAACGAAAATCGACAGCTCTACCATGCAAAGGAAAATCGATTATCTCGGTTCCTCGCCAGAGAGAGAATACAGCCCTAACAACAAACTTTCAGCAACAGGCTGAATCACAAAGCAAGGCCCCATGTGATCTACAGCGCCACGGTCAGATCAGAGCGACCCCGCACTGGAGCAACTACGGCGCAAACAGGCAGAGGATTAACGTGAATCGAAAACCAAGAGGAGACGGGGATGCGGCCTTACGGGCAGTAGGACTTGGAGAAGACGACGAAGTCGTGGGGTTTGACGGTGGATTTGACGAAAGACGCCGGCTTGCACGCAGGGATGGACCTGTCCAAATCGAAGCGCAGCCACGCCTTGCACCTGCCGTTGCGCCTGGTCTCGTCTCCTGCTCGACCTGCGCGTGCGCGCCGGTGCCGGGCGCTGGGATCCCGCGTGCGGAAGATCCCGGGGCGCCCGAGATGACCGGCGCCATGGCCACCACGAGGAGCTCGACCTCCGTGCGCGCGGGTGCCCGGCACTGGGGAGCCCGCGTGCGGAAGCTCGCCGGGGCGCCAGACATGGCCGCCGCGGGCGGAGCTCAGGTCGTCGGAGCGGCGGCGTGAGCCGGTAGCGGCGGGAGGCGCGAGGAGAAGAAACGATCGCCTGCGACGGCCACTGGTCGTAATTTCTTTTAGCGGTGGCAAATCTCGTAATTATCACGAAGCGAAATAAAACGAACCGGTACGATGACATTAGCAGTATTATGTGATTTGGTGGGAGGGTAAAACGGGCAAATGTGGATTTGTGTTGAGTTGTCAAACATTGGAGCGATCTGGACCGTTGGCCAAATATTGAAGGGCTCAGATTCAATGTATCAACACAAGTTTGCTCTTTTAATAGTAGTATAGATTTTTTTTATTGTTTTGGAACTGTTGCAATAGCATGTTTATTTATGCAACTCTATTTTCTTTTTTTTTGTGTGCAGTTGCACATTGATAGTGGGGCACAAAAGCGTCTAACCCATTCGATCTCTATCATCTTTCTTTACAACGCACTTTACGCAGCACGGAGAACTTTCCGAGAGATCACCCATCCCCCTATTGATTCAGACCAAGTACATTTAACCCAGAGTTTGTTTGGAGATGGGCTTCCAAAAAATATGATGCATCTTACTGGCACATGTATTCAATCAATCCTATTAAGTCTTGGACAAAGATGTTACTGCACCCTAGGCTTTTTGAGCTTTCCACCAGCACATGTCCTCACCAGCCATATGGGCTACCACATGTACTAGATGTTCACATGAAAAAATCATGCAAATTTGCTTCGATATTATTTGTTTGTCTGTTAAAATTTCTCAAAGTTTTGAAATGCACGAGAACGTATTTTTTTTTGATATACTGACACACGAAATAAAATAATTTTGTACAATGGCGATTGCACTACACCAGGTGTACTTTGTGGTGACATACAGCATGAGCAGCAGCGCACTCATCACTCGGTCGGTTGGTCCACACTAGACCAACAGGACTGCAAGGTAATTATCCCCATTCTCTCAAGAATTGGTGTCTTCATATGAGTTACATATAATTTTCTCGTACAAGCAAATTTAATGGCAGCTACCTATGTTTTAAAAGGAAAAGTGACATCTTACCAATACATGTTCCTCTCTACCTAGCCCCTGTAAAGTGTCCTAAATTATCTCATCTACCAAGTACAACCTCATTCACTTGTTTCCAAGTATTTTTTTTTACCTATATATGGCCCGAGTGGATCTCTTCTCTTCTTATCATTTTCCTACAACTATGGTTGCCTAACTCTTACAATATATTGGCATAGTGTATTGTTCTGTTGACATCTTCATATAGTTATAAGTGGTATCATCCCAAACTAGTCGTTTGATCAATTTAGGTCCTGGTTGGGCTGGATCGTATATTTGGAATGAGCGGCATTGGGAAAGTACATTGAACGGTTTTTCAGATTCATGCAAGGTGGGTGATGCTAGATAGATAGTCAATCCGTTTAGTCTTTGACATACACTACACGGGCATGAGTTTGATTAGTTGTTCATCGGTTTGACGCCGCGGATAGGTGGTCCATATGCTCACTAGCTTGTTTGGCGGCTCACCTCACGCTACATTTTCCTTAGGAAGGCGAGGTTAGGTCCAATCTCAATGCCTCTAATCTTGAGATGTGGGATTGAGCTCCTTATCTATTCGGCGGTGATGGAGAAAGCGTCGCACTTGTGCCCCTGGAGGCTCAGTTGAGCTGGAAAAGAAACAAAGGGTGTGTTTGGTAGCCTGGGTGACCCCAACATGTCTCTCCCAATTGGGCCAAGCTGTCCTCATACATGTTGGGCTGAGATTTTTGTGTGTGTTTGGTGGCTTGTATCTATTTAGACGGGATGAGATGAGATAGTGTTTGGTAGGCTGTATGGGTTGAGATAACACATATCACAGTTTTATCGCAGACAGGTCCCTGGATAGAAAATAAATAGCAGTCAAATCCCTGGATAGAAAATAAAAAAGCAATCAAGCCCCTGAAAATAAATCGCAGAGGTGGGCTCTGGCTTCGTGGCCGCTGCCGGCGAGAGGAGGCGTCGCCGCCGGCGAGAAGAGCATCCGCCGGCGAGAGGAGTCGGCGCCAGGCTCGGACGGCTGCGTGAGGAGGTCGCGTCCTCCTCTTCCACGCGCCTGAGCTCGTCCTGGGCGGCGGTTGGTGCTGTGCTCGTCCGTGGAGGCCGTGGTGCTGTGCTCGTCCGTGGAGGCCGGCATCGAGACGGAGGCGGCGGAATCCTCTGTTGCGGCTGCTCCAGGAGACGGGGGAGGTTCTCCAGGACGTCGAGGTCATCTGCTGCTCCGCGCGCGGTGGGCGGCGGCCTCCGCGGCGGTCGGCTTTGGCAACGCTCGTGTTCAGTGCGGAAGCACGAGGTCGCCCTCACGGTCGCCGACCCTCGCGGTCCACCGGCAGCGGCGCTCGTGGTCGTCCTGGAGGAGGCGCTAGTGGATGGAGGGGAGCGCGCGGCGTGGTGGCGGGAATCGGTGGTGTTGGCCGGCCGGTGTCCTCATGGAGACGAGGAAGACGGGCGGTGCTGCTCGTCTCCGGCACGAGCTGCTCCGTGGCGGCGCGAGGAGGCTTCTGTGGAGGTCCTCCGTGGCTCGGGGCGGCGCTGGACTCCTGGCCGCGGAGCTGGGCGTCGGGGCGAGCTTGGCGGCGGCGTCGGGGCGCCAGGGAGATGGGAACGAAGGAGAGGGGGAGGGGAAATGAACGGGATTTTCGGGCGGGGTTGGCGACCCGACTCGCGTGTGGGGCTCACGCGCGTGGGATTTTTCCGGACGAGCTCGGCCTGGCCGGGTTGTGAAGCTCGATTTCCACTTCTCAAGTGGGCATGGCTGAGAGGCTTTTTTCGTGCGAGGTGGGCATGGCCCAGAGAGCAAAACCGGGCTACCAAACAACCAGAAGTTGGGTGAGAAGAGATTATCTGAGCTGAGCCGGGCTACCAAACACACCCAAACTGTCTTGACTGATACGAGTTGTGGCTCATTTTGAAACAGAGAAGCAAGAGATGTTTATGGAGAGGAGCTGGCTGCCACTACAGTTGCGGCGTTAGCAAGAGATGGTCTCGGCCTCATGGCTGAAGAAATAATTCCTTTTCTTTCTAGTGTTTTTCTGTTTCTTGCAAGTTTCTCTGTCAGCTACCGTCGGCTGATAGCACAGTTTCCCTCTTCTAAATGAAAAAACCCGGAGCTCCTACCGTTCGCGGTCAAATGGCCTGGGGTTAGGTTAGAGAGCGATGCCCGAACCCAGCCCGCTTCAGCTAAAAACAGCCTAGTCTAGTTATTAGAATCGTGCCAAGATTTTCAGCTTTTTATGCGGGACGTTGTGGGCCGCCGCCTGACACCTTCACCTGGGGGTAAACAAAGAAGGGAAATGGGGATAAAGATGTTACTCTATGAAATTTAACTTGACTCCAGGTCAGAGTAGTTGTGGACATAGAAGCTACCTTGGAGCTTATCCTCTCCCGTCTACAGAGGAGCAACTTTTGGGCGATCCGCGTCGATCCACCTCGCCGCCGTCGGGTCGGTGGGTTCCTCACCCTCCGCCGCTGCTCTGGCAGCGGGAGGATGGGGAAGCCCCGATCTGCGGCGTGTAAATAGTGTAGGTTCGGTGTGGGTGCTAGCCGGCGGCGTTTGGGAGCGGATGGCGCGGCCGGAGTGGCGTTTTGCGGCGGAAGGTCTCTGCTCCGGTGGTGGTGGTCCTTGGAGCGCCGCTGCTGATCTTCTGTCTTCTGCGCACTCGGGGCTCGGCGGAGCTGCTGGGTGCGAGGCCCCCTCGCCGGAGTTCGCGGGACGGCGTCTCCGGGCTTCGTTTGGTTCGATTCGAGCTGTGTTTGCAGGGCGTTGGCTTCGATGGCGTTGGATGGAGGCTCTTCGGGACCGAGTTCGTCGACTTCCCGGCCGTGGAGGGGCTGCTCCGTATCCAAGGCATGAAGGGAGCAGTGGCGGCGGCGCGCCGGCGTACGTCCTCGTCGTCGTCTTCGTCAACGGGTTGCTGAGGGACTTCGTTGTAATTTTCTCTTTGTCTCAGGACCTTTCTGTAAGAACTCTGTAATACAGCTCGTTTCTCGCAAAAAAAAGAGTAGTTGTGGACATACTTCTGGCACTTCTGAAGCATTTGACAAACAATCAATTAATGCAGAGAAATTAGTCCGGAAAATAGCAACAATGTCACAAATTATTATCAAACCGTTTAGTCGAGAAGAACAAACTCCAGTTTATTTTCACGCCATGCTTTGATATAACAAGAAAATCTCTCTAAATACTAAGCTCCCTAAGATTTGTGCCCTCTCCTTCTCCCGCATGTCAACATCATGGTAGACCCCCACTTACCTCACTTTATTTATTAATTTATAGTTTTAAATTGAGTTTGGAAAAAATTCCATTGGATATATATCCTCTCCTTCCCACATGTCCACATCATGGTAGACCCCACTTAGCTCACTTTATTAATTAATTTATAGTTCATAGTTTTAAATTGAGTTTGAAAATATTCTTCTAATAACTAAGGTCTCTAAAAATAGAGCTTATTGGTTGCTCCACGCCGCAACTTTCTATTGGTTACATCAGATTCAGCTAGAAATAATATTATTTATCCGTTTAACTAAATACAAAACTTACTTTTCTATCTACTGCACACAACAGTGTCGCCCCTCTCTTAAAATTCAATAGCTGCTCTATTTTACAACATAGATCATTTAGGGCAATAAATATTGCTCTAATAGCTATTGCCCTGCATTTAATGTAAATTTAGCAAAAAAAATGTCAAACAAAAAAACACCAAGTGCGGCAAATATAAAAAACTTGGTCTGCTGCTATATAACAGAAAGACCAAAACACGCACGCTAACTACCAATCGGAAGTTTCATGTCACTCTCACGCCTCTTCTCCGGTGACCATCGTCGCCTCTTCTCCCATCGATTTGGCCTCGGATCGGGTAGTTCCGCCACAACTCTACCGATTCGGAAACAAATACAATACCACTGGTCCACTGCTCAAGGGCACCACATATCGGGAGGGATGCTGGCCGTCGCTTTCCTCCCGCACGCGGCCACCATCGACTCCCGTCCGTATTAAGTCATTTAAGGAGAAAATAATGTTACTCCAACAACAAGCCGGTCTTGATGAAAATTCTGTCAATTTTTTTGTCAAAAAGAAAAAAGGCAAGTGCTGCAAAAATAAAACACTTGGGCTGTTGCTATAAAACAGAAAGGCCAACATCTGCACGACAACTAAAAATCGGATTTTTCATGCCGGCCTCACGCCTCTCCTCCGGGTGACCACCGCTGCCTCTTCTCTCATCGATTCAGTTTCGAATCCGACAGCTCCGCCAAAACTCTAACCGATTCGGGCGTGAATCTACCATCATATCTCAAGGACACCATGGATCGTGAGGGATTTGGCCTCGGATAATGTTGTCTCTCTCTCCTCCCGTGCGCGGCCACCAATGACTCCCTTTTGCAGCTCCGGCTGACAAGCCACCCGAAAGGCCCTTCCGCGGTGCCTCATCCTTCCCTGCAAGCACGAGCACGATCAACATACGGCAGCTCTGCCTCTGGCTGCACCTCGACTAGCACCGCATCGCACGGCTCCTTCGCCTCCACACACACCAGTTGTCGGGCTTGCCTCGTTAAGAGATTAACAATTCAAATTTGTTACTTTCGTATTATACAGTTTATACCGCAGTTTGCTAGACCAATACGTGCAATATTTTTCTGAAAATGGTATGAATTTGTATCCGATAATGTATCAGACACTAATCTTTACTCATATCATCATGTCATGTATTGATAACCGCAATAATAACCTCGGGCGCAGCAAAGCGCGTCAATCTCTTCTAGTTGTTTCTAATGCTATTGAAACTGGAGAGTTTGGTCGCGTGGTCTCTTTTTTGGGAGTAGTCTGCCTGTAAGTTGGGTTGTGACTTGGTTGCTTTTTGTGACCAAGTTTGTAATGATTTTCGCCTGATTTTCCACAATTAATTGGGCAACTCTCGTCTTCATAATTAATGGATGAGGCAAATCTTTTGCCTCCATTTAAAAAAAACTGGAGAATTTCTGCATATAACGAGGCTACTTCCAACTTGTGATGTTTGGGAAATGAATAATCAGCAGCTAGTATGAGGGGAAAATGACACAAATTCATGATTTCAACCCATGAGTGTCTTGGCCGGAGAGAAGTGGTGGTGGAGGCGACGGCTGCGGGCGGGAGGAGAGACATGTGGCCATTGGTACCGTTTGGCTTGTGATGGACAGTTGGAGTTTCTCTCTCCAGTCTCCACGTTTGTTTGTTTCAATTCGCCTTCTAGACAGTACGATTTTGCTGGGTGATTTTTTGCGCGCGTGTTACAATTTGGGCCAGGAGATTATTCTCCCTCTCCCTCTCTCAAGAAACGGTGTCTTTATATGAGTTGCATATGATTTTCTCGTACAAGCAAATTTAAGTGGCAGCTACCAAAGTTTTGAAAGGAAAAATGACAGGTTACAAAGACATGTTCCTCTCTACGTAGCCCCTGTAAATTGTCCTAAATTATCTCATCCACCAAGTACAACCTCATTCACTTGTTTCCAAGTATTTTTTACCTATATATGGCATAGTGTATTGTTCTGTTTCAACTATTATCTCATCCACCAATTATCATTTTCCTACAACAGTCCAATTTCAACTATGGTTGCCTAACTCTTACAATATATTGGCATAGTGTATTGTTCTGTTGACATCTTTATATAGTTAAAAGTGGTATCATCCTAAACTAGTCGTTTGATCAATTTAGGTCCTGGTTGGGCTGGATCGCATATTTGGAATGAGCGGCATTGGGAAAGTACATTGAACGGTTTTTCAAATTCATGCAAGGTAGATGATGCTACATAGATAGTCAATCCGTTTAGTCTTTGACATACACTGCACAAGCATGAGTTTGATTAGTTGTCATCGGTTTGACGCCGCGGATAGGTGGTCCATATGTTCACTACCTTGTTTGGCACACCTCACGCTACATTGCGGCTAAGAAGAGGAGGTTTGGCCCAATCTCAATCCCTCTAATATTGAGATGTGGGATTGAGCTCCTTATCAATTCGACGATGATGGAGAGGCTCCTGGAGTCAGTTGAGCTGAAATTTGTAGCACGTTTCAAAAGAGAGAAGCAAGAGATGTTTATGGATTGTGCCAATGTGCTACGACGGAATATAGTCAAAGTGATTCTCAGAAAGTAAGAGCAGACAGCCACAGAAGCCTGCTCTGCTCCGCTCTGCTCCGCTCCGCTCTCGCTAGCTAGCTAGGGTTTCGCCCTCCCCGCCGGCGGCCACCTCGGCCGCCGCCACCACCATGCCTTCCCCCGCAACCCCGTCGCCTGCTGGATCCTCGCCAGCTCCTTCCGGAGACCGAGCCGAGCGCGTCTGCCTCTCGGCAGACAGCTCCGACCCGGATTCCGCCCCCATCTCTCCACCTAGAGGTAGGAATCTTGACTTGTCCTTCGCTGAGATTTCGCGTGATGGCGCTGCCCCGGTTTCTCGCCCGGCTGCCCGGCCGCCCCAGACCCCTGTGCTATCTCCTCAGGATGCTGAGCAGGACGGGGCGGAAGGAGAGTGGACCATGGTGATGGGAAAGAAAGCTCGTCGGATTTCCCGGCGCCTTGGCATGGGCAGATACTTGCGTGCTCCGGCCGCTACTGGCATCCCGCTGCAGTTAATGGAACTCAACGGCCTTTGCTACCGTTGCCTTTCCCATCGGCACCGTGTTGCTTGCTGCACCGCTCCGGTTCGCTGCCTTCATTGCTTCCAAGCCGGGCATGTTGCTCGTAAATGCCGAGCCAGCGCTCTTCCTCAATGCGCTATCCTCCCCACTGACAAGAGTCACACCATCCTCCCCCGCTCCATCCCACCCCCAAGCTCCCGCTCGCCGCTCATAAAAGAGAAGCCCTCTTCCAGAGCCCCAGCGCACTCTAGGCTCAGTTTCAACTCCGGAAGCTAGGCCCCTCCTCCCCAGCCAGATCCACCTCGCCAGCCAGATCCACCACGCCGGGCACCTATTGCCGCGCGCCTCACTCGCCCCGCTGTAGCACCTCGCCCCCCACCACCTCCACCACGCTCGCAGCTGCCACCCCCTGACATGGCCGCCACGTTTGCTACCGGATCGACACCTCCGCACTCCCCATGGCTCACCCCGCGGCGCCTGGCGGTGCCCTGCGCAGAGCTGAGACGGGCTACTGCTCCCTCGTCCTCGACCACGATATCATCCGCGACGAGCTGCATCTGGCCGAGACCGCTATCACTATGATCGCGGTCGGAAGCCAAGGGGAGTTTTGGCCGGAAAAGATCAAGAACATCCTACTTGCGGAGGTTCCGGAGCTCCCGCCCTACGCCATCGACGTGAGCCTCTACTACAACGGCTCCTTCCTCATCCGCTACTCCGAGACTCGCTGGCGTGACAAGCTGGTGGAGCTGGCCGTCGCCCCACACCGCAGCACCCCTCTGCAGATCAAGCCGTGGACGCGGCTGTTCATGACAGAGTCCGTCTCCCCGAGATATCGCGTGCGCGTCTTCATCGAGGGCATCCCCCCGCAGGCGTTCACCGTCGAGACGGCGAGAAAGGTGTTGCCGTCCTGCCACTTCCACACGGTTGCCGTTTCCTCCTCCGTCAAGACCGACATGTCCTACTTCGTCGTCTACGCTTGGGTGCACGACCCTGACACCATCCACAAGGTTGTTCTCATTGACCTGCCGAGCTCATCACCGCTGCAGGGCCGCCGTATGCGCTGGCTGTGCTGGTCGGATTTGACGAGGTCTTCGAGGACTCCCCCTTGGTGAACCCCACCTGCCCTCCGCCGCCGATGATGCGCTTCACCGCCACGGTCCACCTCGACTCCCTGCAATACGTTCCTGACCCCGCGGGTGGCGGCCGGCGGGATGATGGCCACGACAACCCCCCGTCGTTACCCATGGGGCCGCGACTGTGTCGATGGCACCTCCGCTGGTGCGAGGGCTGCTGCGAGCTCCAGCAATGGTTCCGTCTTCTCCAGGCTGGGCAATGGAACCAGCAGGCGCATGCGCACCCATGCCACCTAGGGTTTTGGTAAGGCCAAACCTTCGAAGGACCAGATCTCTACCGCTCATCAACTTCCTCGACGCCGCACCACCGTCCGTTGCTCCTGCTGTGGTGGACCCCCCACGCCTGCCGTGGCGGACCCGCTGCCCATGGATCCATCAAGCCCTATGATGGCTGCTCCGACTGATGTTTTGATCGACGTGTTTTCCTCTTCTGCACTTCAGGACAGTGCCATGCAAGGCGTGCATGGTTCGAGCGGGGGAGCCTTTCCCGATCAGGAGGAGCACGGGATGGACTTGGGTGGTACCGAGACCGCCCAGCTGGCCGGCGTTGACCAGTCAACTGACCATCATGCTGAGCTGGACGGGCCCGCCCCCTCCACCTCCCCTCCGCCAGGCCCCCAGCCCGCTCCTGATGCTGATGGGCCGCTGTCGGACGCTGCTGCTGGGCCTGGCTCTCTGCTAAGGCCCATCAGCCCGCCTCGGGCCTAGCTGACCAGATGTAGCTCTTCCTCGCCCAGGTTGGGGAATAGGTCACGCCTGGCCTGGTCCGCGTGCCGCCGCTCTTACCCCTCGGCGCTCCGATCCGCAACCGCCGCCGACAACCACCTCCACCCGCAAGCCGCGCCAGTCCCCGCATTGCTCCCAAGAAGGCTGCCGGTCATGGCGGCACCGTCCTGGGCCAGGCGCAGCGCCTGGTTCGCCACCGCATGGGCCTGCCCGCCGATGATGAAGAAGATGCAGAACACCTGCAGAAGCAGTACGAGGGTACATTCAAGGACAGGCCCCTCTCACCGGAGCACATCAGGGCTTTCAAGGATCTGGCAACCACTGCCTCTCTTCGCACTAGGTCGCACCGGAGGGCTCAGGCCGCTGTTTAGTCAGCCTCTGCCTGTATCTGCTGTTTTCTGTCGTATTAGTTTCCCTTATGGATCGCATCAAAATTCTAGTGTGGAATGTTAGAGGTTTGAACTCCCCTGCTCGTCAGTCTGTTGTCGATACCTTTGTTAGAGATCATGTCATTTCCATCGTCTGTTTCCAACAATCGAAAGTAGAATCTGTCACCTCGCAGCTCATTGTTGATTGTTGTGGCCCGAAGTTCAGGAGTTTTCTTGCTGTTCCTTCTGTTGGTGCTAGTGGTGGCCTAATTATTGCTTGGGATGATGAGGAGTTTGATATTGTCCAGCTTGCTTCCTCCAAAAGTTTCATTCTAGCTTCCTGTACATGTAAAGTGTCCGGAAAGAGTTGGCTGCTTGCAAATGTTTATGGGCCTCAAGGTATGCGTGAGAAGATTGAATTTCTCTCTGAATTGAAGCTGGCTGTCTCTGCTTTGCACTCTCCCCTGATGATTGCTGGAGATTTCAATCTGATTGCTGAAGCCAGTGATAAGAACAACTGCAACCTGAATAGAGGTCTAATGGCAGCTTTTAGGCAATTCATGAATGAGCTTGGACTCAAAGACCTCTATTTACATGGGCGTCGGTACACTTGGTCCAATGAGCAGCTGAATGCCACCATGAGCAGACTGGATCGTGTACTGTACAATCAGGAATGGCATGACCTGTTTTCCTCGAGCTCTCCTGCAAGCTATCTCCTCTGGAGCCTCTGATCACTGTCCTCTTGTGCTATCTTTTGATGCTGACTTCAGACCACAACGTCGTTTCAGATTTGAGACCTATTGGGCTCGCACTCCTGGTTTTGTTGAGGAAGTTCAGGCTGCTTGGGCTTCGGCTCCATCACATGAAAATGCTTTTGTTAGCCTGCACCTAAAGCCCAGCACACCGCTCGACATCTTCAGTCCTGGAACTCAAGGTTGATCAGTGACAATCGGTTGAGATTCGCTATTGTGAACGAGCTCATCTTCAGACTAGACCAAGCCAGCGAATTCCATCAGCTATCCCCTGAAGAACATCAGTTCAGAAAATTCCTCAAAATGCAATTCTTGGGTCTGGCCGCTATCGACAGGTGCAGGTGGAGACAGCGCTCCCATTTCTTGTGGCTGAAGGAGGGAGACTGCAACTCCAAAATTTTTCACATGAAAGCATCTGCACGAAGAAGGAAAAATTTCATCCCCACTCTTGATATTGATGGCGTCCAACTCTCAGATCAACAAGACAAAACCCAAGCTATCTGGGAACATTTCAACAATTTGTTGGGCACCTACCATCCTCGCTCCCAATCCCTAAACCTTTGCAGTCTTGATTTCCCGACGGTTTCCCTTGTCGAGTTGGATAGGGAAGTTGATGCTGAGGAGGTGAAGGCCGCCATTCTTGATCTGCACAGTGAAAAGGCGCCAGGGCCTGACGGTTTCACAGGGCTTTTCTACATGATTGCCTGGGACTTTATTAAGGAGGATGTGATGAAGGCTATAAAACTGCTGGAACTACCTGGTCAGCAAGGTTTACATCTGCTCAACAACGCTCTCCTGGTTCTAATTCCTAAAATCCAAGGAGCATCAAAGCCATCTGACTACCAACCGATAAGCCTTGTCCACAGCTTTGCTAAGATTCTCACCAAAATTCTTGCTCGCCGCTTGCAGAAACATATGCCGGACCTGGTTGCTCCCTGCCAGAATGCTTTTATCAAAGGTAGAACTATTCATGAAAACTTTGCATATGTGCAAGGCACAATTAAAGCTCTCAAACAGAAAAAGATCCCTGCAATGATGTTCAAGCTAGATATATCAAAGGCTTCCAACTCTGTCTCATGGGAATTCCTTCTCAAGCTCCTTCGCCATAGAGGTTTTAGCAACAAATGGATATTATGGATCACATCTCTTCTTGCAACTAGCTCAACCAAAATTATTGTCAATACAGATCTCTCTGAACCAATCTTCCATCAGCGTGGCCTCCGCCAAGGCGACCCCCTGCCCCCCTGCTTTTCATGCTGATAATGGACTGCCTCAGTAAGCTTTTCGACAAAGCAGAAAGTGACCTCCTATTGCAACCGATTGGAAACCATGTTATGAGGTTCAGAACTTCTATCTATGCTGACGATGTAATGTTGTTCATCAAGCCTGACCTACAAGATTTAAACACCACTGTTCAAATTCTCAATCTGTTTGGTCAAGCAACGGGCCTCTCCACCAATTTGGCAAAGAGCAATCTTTTCACAATCTGCTGCAGGCCTGAGGATCTTGCTATCCCTGATGATCAAATCTGCTATCCTTTTGCATCCTTCCCGTGCACTTATCTTAGCCTGCCTCTCTCTGACAAGCAGCTTAAACGTGTTGATTTTCAGCGAATTATTGATAAATTCATGAAGTGTCTCGCTTGCTGGAAAGCCAAGTGGATTTCGATGGCAGGGCGCCTCACTCTTGTCACTGCAGTTCTCTCTGCCTTGCCAGCCTATCAGCTCATTGCTATTTTCCATCCAAAATGGCTTATTAAACAGTTGGACAAGCTCCGTAGATCCTTCCTTTGGGCAGCTTCTGATTCTGCATCTGGTGGCCGATGTCTTGTTAACTGGACTACCGTTTGTATGCCGAAGAACATTGGAGGCCTTGGTATCCCCAATTTAGCTCTACAAAGTCAGGCCCTTCGTCTTCGGTGGCTTTGGCAGCAAGCAACTGACCCGACCAAGCCTTGGCATGGACTGCCGATCCCTGTTGATGACACAGCCAGGAACATCTTCAGAGTCTCAACAAGGATCATCATCCACAGTGGCAACTCTAGTTTCTGACATAGCAACTGGCTTTCCTCGGACACCCTCTCCCACCAATTCCCCAGCCTGTTCAAACACTCAAGACAAAGGAAACTATCTATGCGCAATGCTCTTACAGCTGGTGGATGGATCGCACAGATAAAAACGCATCCAACGCAGCAGGTTCTCATGGAATATGTGCAGTTGTGGTGTCTACTTGAGAGCAGGGAGCAGATTGTCTTTGATGAACAACCTGACAAAATAATCTGGAAATGGACAAATGATGGAAATTATACACCTGCGTCAGCCTACAAATTCCTTTTCTAGTGCCGCATACCATCCCAACACCTGGCAGACATTTGGCATTTCAAAGCTACTCCTAAGTGTAAGCTGCATGCTTGAATCATCCTTTGAAACAGAGCACTCACAACTGACAATCTAGTTAAAAGAGGATGGCCACATGACGCCCGGTGCAAGCTCTGCAATTCTGATCCCGAGACGGCGGTGCATCTCTTGGCAGTGTGTACCTACAGCCAAACTGTTTGGCGACAAGTCATCTCACGCTCTGCATTACCTGTCACTTTCTCCCCGCCGATGCAGGATGCAAATCTTCGCGATTGGTGGCTCTCTACCCTGCAGATGCTTCCGCTGCATGTTAAGCTCAGATGGCAACCCCTCGCCCTTGTGACCTGGTGATACATTTGGAAGGAGAGGAAGAACCACATCTTCAACAACAAAGCTCGAGTGTCGTCAGTCCTTGTCGACAAGATCATGGCGGAATTTCAAGACTGGAGATCTGCTGGAGTCTCAAACCCGTCGCTGTAGAATCGCGAGTAGTCGCCCGTGTTAGGTTGATCTCCAGGTCGTACGAGCCCAACGGCTCGCGACCCCTTGACTTCGCCCTGATCGAGGGCGTCCATTTCAGTTATGGACGGTGGGCCCCTGTGACTTGCGCTATAAATAAAGGGTGGGGGCTGGGGCACACAGTACGAGGTTCACCGTGCCGCCAGTCACCCCACCGACACCCCCTTACGATCTAGGGTTAGCGCAGGCTCACGGGAAGCACCACTGCCACCACTGCATCGCCGCCATCGCCACTGCCGTGCTCACCTCCGTCCACCATGGCTGGAGCCACGGCATCCTCTGGATCGTCACAGGGAGAAGGTACAACACCTCCTCCACCTCGGCATCTACTCGATCGTGTCGATCACGATTCTAACATTGGTATCAGACCCTCGTAAGGCTTAGATCGATTCCAGTAGAAAAGAGAAATGGAAAAAGAACAGAAAAGGATCCCCTCCCGCATGAACGTTAACCCTAGAGGGGCAAAGAACTCACCTGTGAAGCCTCGGGCTCACCGGCAAAGTGCGCTGCCGCAAGGCCGCGCCTGTTCCTCTCGATCT
Source organism: Poa pratensis (assembly GCA_947311845.1). Lineage (NCBI taxonomy): Eukaryota > Viridiplantae > Streptophyta > Magnoliopsida > Poales > Poaceae > Poa > Poa pratensis. Next base: position 23,898,739 of record CAMZMU010000078.1, read on the forward strand.
GGTGCGCATCGAAAGGGGCACCGGACGAAGAACTCACCCCGCAAGGGGCAAAGGACCCCGCAGCCAAATCATTCGACGGCGGCGCGCTCACCGCGAGGGGAACGCGCGACCGGCGAAGGATCTGGCCACGGCGCCACCACCTTCCTCTCGTCGGCTTGCTCCGGCCATGGTGGACCCGAACCCTAAAACCTAACCCTAGCGCGCGCGCGTGGGAGAAGAGACAGCGGGTGGAGGGGAAGGAGAGAAGGAAGGGAAAGCAGGAGGGAGAGAGAGGCTAGCAGCCGCCACCGCACCACCGGCCACCGGCGAGCCATCGCCGGCGTGGAGCTTTCTCTCCACGGGCGGCCGTCGGCGCGCGGGAGCGCTCTGCGGGAGCGAGACAGAAAGAGGAAATAAAGAAACAGAGTGGGGGCTAGGGTTTCCGGGGCGTTTTTGTTCCGCCGAGAAGGGCGGAGGACCGTCGGATTCGACGGACGGCCAGGATGCGTGGTCAGTTGCTAACCCTAGCTCCCCATGGGCCGATGGGGGGGCCGCGGCCGTGGGCCGTTCAGCGCGTCGCCTTGAGCGACAGATAGCGCGGCTAATCAGCTCGCCGCGGGCTGTTTTACGCGGCGCCCCGAGCGGCAGATAGCAAGAAGGCCGTGGGCCTCGTGTTTTTTCGCACAGAAAGGAATAAAAGTGTTTTCTGTTTTGTTTTTCATGTTTTAGTCATGTTTAGTCATGTTCTAGTTATTTTGTTCATTCTATTTTCCTATTCATTTTTTATCCAACGAAAATTATGTTTAGGAAACAGAAGAAAGCAAAGTAAAAGAAATACTTCTGAAAAGTATAAAAGTTATGATTTTTATTCATTTTCTTCCGCTGCAAATAGTTAAAAGAAATTTGCATAAAAGCAATAAAGAGAAAATTAAAAGCATGATTAAAAATGATATTAATGCTGATTATGATTTTGTTATTAATTGACCAACGTTATTAATAGCATTATCATGATTTAAAGTGAGAATTAAAAGCGTGATAACGTGATATTAAAGATGATTATGATTATGTTATTAAATGACCAACGTTGTTAATAGCATGATCATGATTTGTTTATTATGTGTTAAAAGGTGCATTTATTTCTTTTATTGCCCAACGGTGATATAGTTTTAATTGCACAAACAGTGACATAAATAGTTGTGAAAAGTATAAAGTTCATGAATTTTATTCACGTTTTTCCGCTGCAAATATATAAAAGTGTTCTTAAAGTGTAAATAGAAATAAAGAAAGAATTAAATTACAAGAGCATGTTAAAAGAAATTATTGAAACAATTATGGTTTTGTTATTATTATGACCAACGTCGTTAATAACATAATCATGATTTGTTATTGTTTTATGTGCTTTTATTGCTATTTTCTGCCCAACGGTGATGTAGTTTTAAATTGCGCAAACAGTTGCATATTTTAATTTCAACCAACGTTGGATTTTTATATGCAATTGTTGTCTAACTTAATTGTGGTTTTAAGGAGAGTACTACTTGATGAGCTGCATCAAGGATGTCCCTACGCTCAGAGGCGACAACTACTCCGAATGGAGAAAGAAAGTGTATTTGGCCTTTGTTTTGTGCTTGAGGTCGACTGGGTTGTGGTAACTCCACAGCCAGTTAAGCCTACAGAGTCACTCAGAGACGAAAAGGATGTTGATAGTATTTGGGAAAGAAAGAAGAGGGACTATGCTCCGCTGGAGATGTCTTACACCCTCGAAAACATAAAGTGGCTAACCGCCAATAAAAGGTGCATGGCATTTATAAAGAAACAGTTGAGCAAGCTATTGTCTGCTCAATTGTAGAATGTGCATTGAAATGAGTTCCTTGAAAAGTTAAAGGACCAGTTCACTGGTTCTTCAAAGATATATGCTACCCAGCTGCTTCAGCAGCTGAAGCAGCTGGTGACAGAAAAGTACACTGTTATTTTGGACATGGCAAGTGTGCCATATGGTGTAATAATGATCATATGGGTGTTGCATTACTCCACAATGAGCTTTATTTATTATTTTCATGTGAAAAGTGCATTTCAGTGTGCAAAGTGAATAAGCATGTTTTCGCTCGGATAACGAACAAAAGAAAAGAAAGAGATCTCATGACTCGTCAAAATTATGGCACTGTTTTTTCGGCCATATTTCGAGGGGAAGAATAGAAAGCCTCGTTAAAAATGACAATCTTTCTCCGTTAGAGTTTTCAGATATCAAACAATGCATAGATTGCATAAAAGGAAAGTATGTAAAGCAGATTAAAAAGGGTGCTAACCGAAGCACAACGACACTAGAAATTATTCACCCTGATATATGTGGACCATTTCTGGTGAAAAGTGTGGATGGTTATGACTCGTTCATAACGTTCACAGTTGATTACTCCCGATATGGTTATATTTATCCAATTAAAGAAAGATATGAAGCATTGGATAAATTTAAAATATTCAAAGCTGAAGTTGAAAATCAACATGATAAAAGAATTAAAATAGTCAGGTCCGACCGTGGGGGGGAGTACTATGGTCGGCACACTCCTTATGGTCAAGTACCTGGACCTTTTGCAAGGTTTTTACAGGAAAATGGAATAATCGCCCAGTATTCTATGTCGGGCGAACCGCGGCAAAATGGAGGCATTAAAAACCGCCATTCACATTCTCAACAGAGTACCAAGTAAGTCGGTGCCCAAAACACCGTACGAGTTGTGGACAGGGAAAGTTCCTTCTCTAAGCCACTTGAAAGTCTGGGGAAGCCCAGCTGAGGCAAAAGTGTTTAATCCACACATTGCAAAGTTAGACCCCAAAACAGTAACTTGCCATTTCATTGGCTATCCTGATAGATCAAAAGGGTTATCGTTTCTACTGTGCAGACAGATATACAAAGTTTGTAGAAATGAGACACGCGGTCTTCTTAGAGGACGAAATGATGAGGGGGAGCATGGTAGGCCGGAAAATTGATCTTGAGGAGAAGAGGGTGTGTGCACCTTTTCCGATGATCCATGAGCCAATTTTCGCCCTACCTGTTGTACCTGCACCGATTCCCAGAGGTTGTGGTGCAAGCACCTGTTGTAACTCCACCCGTGACCACAACGAGGCAAGATTCGGAACCTGTCCGTCAGGAGCCGACTCGACCCGTTGTTGAGCATGAAAGGGAGCGACGACAGCCACATTTAGAAAAAGAGTCGCACGTTGAGACACATGATGTGCCAGAGAATGAGACTCTCAGAAGGTCTAAAAGAGCTAGGAAATCAGCTATTTCTAATGATTATAAAGTTTATAATACAGAAACAGTTCATATGGAAGAAGATCCCACTTCATATGAAGAAGCCATGAGAAGCGTTCACTCTTCGAAGTGGCTGGAAGCCATGGAAGACGAGATGAAATCGATGAGTTCTAACAATGTTTGGGACTTAGAGGAAATTTCTAAAGGAGCCAAAACAGTAGGCTGCAAATGGGTCTACAAAACAAAGTATGACTCCAATGGGAACGTAGAAAAGTATAAAGCGCGACTTGTGGCAAAAAGCTTTACGCAAAGAGAAGGGGTAGATTACAATGAGACATTTTCTCCGGTCTCATGTAAGGATTCCTTCAGAATCATCATGGCACTAGTTGCGCATTTTGATTTAGAGTTACATCAAATGGATGTAAAGACGGCATTTCTAAATGGAGATTTAAGAAATCCATTTATGGGTTAAAGCAAACCTCTAGACAGTGGTATTTAAAGTTCAATAATACAATTAAAGAAAATGTTGAGGACAATTGCATTTATGCAAAGTTTAAAAGTGGGAAATATATTTTCCTAATTCTGTATGTGGATGATATTCTGCTTGCGAGCAATGATGTCAGTCTACTGGAAACAAAGAAGTTCTTGTCCTCAAAATTTTTGATATGAAAGATCTTGGTGAAGCTTCATATGTTTTGGGCATAGAAATTCACCGGGATAGAAAGAATGGAGTGCTAGGACTATCACAAAAGGCATATTAAGAAAAGGTTCTAAAGAAATATAATATGCATAAAAGTAGCGCCTCACCTGCTCCTATAGTCAAGGGCGACAGTTTTGAGAAATTTCGGTGTCCCAAGAACCAATATGAGATCGATCAAATGAAAGGAATACCTTATGCTTCGGCTGTTGGAAGCTTACAGTATGCACAAGTGTGCACTCGCCCTACCTTAACTTTTATCACCGGAGTACTCGGTAGATATCAAGAAATCCAGGCCTAGAGCACTGGAAGATGGCAAAGAAAGCATTGCGTTCTGCGCAAGGCACAAAAGACCTCATGCTAACATACAGAAGATCTGATTCCCTAGATATAAGAGGGTATTCAGACACAGATTTTGTGGGAGATAGAGATGATAGAAAATTCACGTCAGGATACGTGTTCACTCTCGCTGGAGCTCCAAACAGACAATAGTTGCATCATGTATGCAGAATTTATAGCAGCTTATGAGGCCACTGTGGCGCCCCGACCCGACTGCTATACAGTGATGCTGTGTGTCACCGGTTAAGCGATACAACCGGAGGTTACGGGTTTACCAATCCCCGGCCAAAACCTTTGGCAGGCGTTGCGGGGTACACCTCACTCCCGACAACGCAACACCCCGATTGATGCCTTAACACAGGCACAACTATCAAAGCATAATAGTAAGATCAAGACTTGTGGAACAACTGGCACATCACAGACTCTACGACACAAAATCATATAGTTCAACTCTTATACAGAGAAAGATAGCAAATGACAACCAGAGGTCACCGACCCAACATTACATCAAGCGGAAGCGAAATAGGTTGTTCTAAACAACAAGATCCAACATATGGCCTAAGAGGCCTACAGATAAACATCACAGCGCCAGCTGTTCCAGGATGTCCCAAGCTGCCACCTGGGAACCCCAGACTACTCGTCGACGTCCACAAAGAACCCACCTTCGAGGGCGGTGAAGTCCTCCTCTGAAACAAAAGCAAAGACGTTGAGTTCGACGAACTCGCAAGATTAAGAGCTAATATATGCTCGATGATTAGCTGTCAAGGTTTTATGGCTCTTTTGCATAAAGCTGATTTTATTTATGAAAAACATAACTCAAAGGCATCGACTATTAGAACATTTTCAAAGAGGGGTAAGAGGTAACTCTTTTCTTTGAGATCACCTTTCTCAAACATCACCAACATCACCATTGTACCTGTTCATCAAAGGCACCTCCCCGAATCACCCTCGAGGAAGTCAACCTTACATTCGTGGAATTGGTACCTCTAGTACCCAGTTTTTAATCATTCCGTTAAAGTTATTCTATGATCATCGTCCATTCCCAAGTCGTCCATAACCGTGGACACGGCTTTTCGAAAAGATTTAACCCTGCAGGGGTGTACAAATGTTTGCCACGCGTACCGTCCGGCCCATTACCTGCGCATTAGCTCTCTTCCTTGGAAAGCCGGCTGGGTGGGAATGGTGTCGACTTCTCCCTCGTTAAGGACTTTCCAGGATCATCAGTGGCAGTAGGGCTGCCAGGATCACAACACCCCGCCCCACGGCCACTTATTTTCCTAACACCACCATCCTCATCTCAGTTCAACACCATCACGCACGCGCAAATGGAAAGCCAAACTAGAGGACCCTGGCTAGCCCCGCTCGAGTTATTTAGTCTATGAGGGTTCCTGCAATTGCATAGGCCTCACACATGGTTGCACGCTCAGTCTTGGTTCAGGAGGTACAGAACTCGCACCTAGGCGGCAAGAACGAGACAACCCACCACATTCCATGTGGCCTCTCATCCCCACCTTCTTAGCATTTTATTATCCATCTCCACAATTCTCCACCATCAACATCACGGTCACACGTTAACACCTGTTTCCAGCATTCACCATCCCTAGTACAACTAGGCATTTCACTAAGCAGGGCTAAGCACTTGCATAGCATAGTAAGTATTCCATGGCCAAAAATACAAACCTATGGTAATAGGAAGGTAAAACAGGTATTGGCAACAGGATTCTAATGCAACTAGTAGGATACTCTAATCCAGGCAAAAGACATTTAGAACCGCATGCAATATTATAGTGGAGAAAATAATTGCGGAAAATAGGATAGGATATGCTCAGAGGGGGGATTACGCTTGCCTTGTTCAGCGGAGTAGTCAAACTGCTTGTCGGAGTAATGATGCTCAACTCCGAACTCGTGATCTACCGGAGAGCAAACAACACCGGAAAACAAAAATAACAATCAACACATGGCATTTGTGCAATGCATACAAAAATGATGATATGACATTTTAATGCAACTAAGAGACCCTGGACATGATCTTCAAGTTAAATGTGGTCCCCGTATATTTATTGCATTATTTGGATTAAACCCCATAGTAAAACTTAATGATTCCAAGTACTACTAGAGCACATTATGGTAATTGTGAACAAATATGCATGATGATGATGATTCTGGTCAATTCATATTTTTTTGAAGTTTTGGTATAAGGAACACAATTTTCGGAGGCCCCGATCAATAGTTATTAATTTTGTAAATCCTCCTTTTAATTATTTACTTTTAATTAATTTAACTCCAACGATCAAATACTTTATTTCCTCGACTCGAAAGGGGGAGCGGAGCTAGTAGGAATCATCGAGTCGATGTCCCTACGTTGCGAGGAAGGAGCGGGGAAACCAATGCTATCGGAGGGAAACAGAAAAAGAAACCCAAAAAAAAAACAGTCAACCAGCCTCCAGGCCGGTCTGGGCCGGCTGGCAGGCCGGCCTAGCCACAGAGGCAACCGGCCGGCAGCCCGGTCTGGGCCGGTCCACAGGCCGGCTTGGGGCCCGAGGGATCCAGCCCACAGCCCGGCTTAGGCCGGTCTCGCGGCCGGTCGCGCGCTGCGGCGACAGAGACGGAGACGGCGACGGACGCGACGGCCACGGTGGCCACGGCGACGTGGGAGAAAGGGGGAGGGCACGGAGGGGTGCTACGGGACGGCGAGCTCACCACGGTTGCGTTGGTGCAGACGGCGTGGCGGTGGAGGGCGCAACGGCGACGGAAACGAACGGCGGAGCTGCGGCGGTGGTGGAGACGAACTCGAGCGGCGGCGGCGATTCTCGGCCTCCCCGCTCGATTCCTCCGGGGTAGAGATGGAGTGGACCACGGCGGAGATGGTGGTGGAGCTCGATTTGTTCGGGAGCTGCTCAAACGTCGGCGACGAGCTCGGCAGGGGCGGCGGCCATGGCGCGCATCGGTGGGGAGCAGAGAGGAGCGAGACAGAGGAGCACGGGGGAGGAAATGGGGAGTAGGGGCCCGGGGATGCTTGCTCCTGTGCAGGTGAGGGCAGGGGGGCCCGACGCGTGCGAGGCGAGCGCGGCAGTGCGGCGCGGTTCGGCGGGAGCGGAGCTCCAGGTCGCTACAGAGGAAGAAACGGAGGTTTTGCAATTTAGTCCTTGGAACTTTGAAAACATCACGAACAGGTCCTTTTCAGTACTGTTTTGCCCTTTGCCGATTTAATTGGGGTACCAGGGCAACTCCAAATGCAAAGAAATTTGGTGGGAAAATATTATTTGTTACAAAGAGCCTCTGGTAAAAATTGGAGCTCATTTGGAACAAGTTTGTAGAACAAACTTGTTTCACTTTCATTTCTGCCCCATTTTCAAATCATTTAATTGGGCTTCTTCTTTTATTCCAAAAATGCTGAAAAATATTCATGTGGGCTACTCATGCAAGGTAGAGGCTCCACAATTTTTGGGGTGCAAGATAAGATGTTAAACACCACCTTTGTTTGGAGAGGTTTACAAATAGAGCATTTTGATAAAGTTCCGAAAGGTAATACTTTTAGCAAGTTTTCCAACAGGTGCAAACTTTAGTTGTGAAAACTTGGAACTTCCTTGACGAACACACAACTTAGTTGAGTTGTCACCAACAATTCACTTGAGGTTCAGTTGTTTGAAAACAAATGTTGCCTTTGTTCCTCGATGTTGCCAAACCAACATTTGTTTGTTTAGCAATTAGAAGTGGATGCCATGATGCATGTATGAGATGCAAAAGTGAAAAATTTACACAGAAATTCAAGTTCTCAAGTTTGGGCTGTTACAAATCTACCCTCCTTACAGGAATCTCGTCCCGAGATTCTAAGGTTGCGGAAAGAAGTCGGGATACTCCTCCCGAAGACTAGACTCTCTTTCCCAAGTTGCTTCTTCCTCGGAATGGTGAGACCACTGAACCTTGAGGAACTTGGTGGTCTTGTTACGGGTCTTTCTTTCAGCTTCGTCCAAGACACGGATAGGATGCTCACGATAAGTGAGGTCTTCCTGGAGGTCTAGCTCTTCATGATTGACTCCATGGATAGGATCCTTGAAGCACCGGCGGAGTTGGGAGACATGAAACACATCATGCACATTTGGAAATTTGACCGGCAACTCCAACTTATAAGAAAGATCTCCTCGCTTTTCCAGAACGGTGAAAGGGCCGACATAGCGAGGGGCCAATTTCCCTTTTATTCCGAAGCGGCGAACGCCACGGAGGGGAGAAACACGGAGATAAGCCTTATCACCAATTTCATAGTGAATCTCCTGATGGTGCTTGTCATAGTAGCTCTTCTGCCTTGACTGAGCAATTTTTAGATTCTCTCTTATGATTCTCACCTTCTCCTCAGCTTCATTGATCACATCTGGACCAAAGAGTGCTCTCTCTCCGGTCTCGGACCAATTCAGCGGAGTGCGGCATTTTCTTCCATAAAGAGCCTCGAAGGGAGCCATGCCCAGACTAGCTTGATAGCTGTTGTTGTAGGAGAACTCCGCGAAAGGGAGATACTTTTCCCAACCTTGGCCAAAAGAGATGACACATGCCCGAAGCATGTCTTCCAAAACTTGATTCACTCTTTCAGTCTGACCATCAGTCTGGGGGTGGTAAGCGGTACTGAAGTTGAGACGGGACCCCATAGCAGTTTGGAAACTGTGCCAGAACTTGGAGACGAAGATACTTCCACGGTCCGATATGATCCTCAAAGGGACCCCGTGCAATGGAACAATACGAGCCAAATATAACTCAGCAAGTTGACTTGCACGTATATCCTCACGGACTGGTAGGAAGTGGGCAACCTTGGACAGACGATCAACGATTACCCAGATTGCATTGTTGCCCTTTTGAGATCTGGGAAATCCGGTGATGAAGTCCATACCAATTTCATCCCATTTCCACTCGGGGACTGCAATAGGGCGAAGAGTACCAGGAGGTCTTTGATGTTCAGCTTTTACCCGACGACAGGTGTCGCATTCAGCAACAAACTTGGCGATTTCCCGTTTCATACGGTCCACCAGAATTGTGGTCGAAGGTCTTGGTACATCTTGGTACTACCGGGATGGATAGAGAGAGGTGTATCATGAGCCTCCTGAAGGATCAGCTCTCTCAATTTCCGCTTCTTGGGTACCACTAGACGGTCACCGAAATAAACAACTCCGGATTCATCGACGGAGAAGCATTTGTACTTCCCACTAGCAATATTGTCCTTGATTTTCAGAATACCCTTGTCACGCTTCTGGGCATCCTTGATCTGGTCTACAAGAGTAGATTTGATCTCCAGATTTGCTAGATAGCCGGAGGGAACCATTTCCAAGTTCAAGTGGGCGAACTCTTCATAAGGGCAGGTTGGGCTTGTTCAATCATCAGATTGTTGCAATAGGACTTCCGACTTAGCGCGTCAGCCACGACGTTTGCTTTGCCGGGTTGATAGTTCAGACTCACATTATAGTCCGTGATTAACTCCAACCAACGCCTTTGCCTGAGATTTAAATCCGGCTGGGTGAAGAGGTACTTTAGACTCTTGTGATCCGAGAAGATCTCGCATCGGTTACCAAACAGGTATGGTCTCCATTGCTTCAAAGCATAGACCACCGCGGCAAGCTCTAGATCATGAGTAGGGTAATTGAGCTCATGCGGCTTAAGTTGGCGAGAAGCATAAGCCACAACATGGCCTCTTGCATCACACACAGCCCAAACCTTGTAGAGAGGCGTCACAGAAGACGACGAAATCCTTGCTCGTGTCCGGCAGGACAAGCACAGGAGCGGACGTGAGCTTGGCTTTCAGGGCTTGGAAGCTCTCTTCAGCTTCGGCAGTCCATACGAACTTTCTATCCTTCTTGAGAAGGTCAGTCAATGCCTTGGCTATTTTGGAGAAAGCTTCGATGAATCGGCGATAGTAACCCGCCAATCCGAGAAAGCTACGAATGTCCTTGACTGACATTGGAGTTTTCCAGTCTAGAATAGCTTGAATTTTGTCGGGGATGACTTCCACACCATTGGCAGATATTACATGTCCAAGGAAGACAAGTTTATCCAACCAAAACTCACACTTGGAGAACTTGGCATAAGACGGTGTTCACGAAGCCGTGTCAGAACCAACCGAAGGTGTTCATCATGCTCTTCGTCGGTTTTAGAATAGATGAGGATGTCATCGATGTAAATGACGACAAACTTATCAAGATAATCCATGAAAATGGAATTCATGAGCCTCATGAAAGTAGCTGGAGCATTTGTGAGACCAAAGGACATGACGGTATACTCATATGAGCCATAGCGAGTAACAAATGCCGTCTTTGGGATATCCTCCTTTCTGATCTTTATTTGATGGTACCCTGACCTCAGATCCATCTTGGAGAATACTCTTGCACCAGCTAACTGATCCAACAGATCATTGATGCGGGGATAGGATACTTGTTCTTGATTGTCACCGCATTCAACGGTCGATAATCAGAGACAAGGCGAGGCACGGTAGAATCCCTCTTCTTGACAAAGAGTACCGGACAACCCCAAGGTGAACTGCTAGGCTGGATGAACTCCTTAGCTAACAGCTGATCAATTTGCTCTTTCAACAGAGCCAACTCTTCCACCGGCATACGGTAGGGCTTCTTGGAAATTGGAGCAGTACCGGGAAGCAAGTCTATGACAAACTCCACACTTCGATCAGGTGGCATGCCAGGCAATTCTTCTGGGAACACATCGGGAAGTCACACACCACGTGTATGTCCTGGATTTCAGGAGGGGACAAGCCTTCCATGAAACATAGGGCGATCTCCGGGGAGAGGGGATTGTCTGATGATGGAGGTCCTGAATATGTAGCCCAAAACTGCACATCGTAACCGGAAGGGTGGGTCACGGTGATGGACTTAGCAGCACAGTCGAGATTAGCATGGTATCTTGCTAACCAGTCCATGCCCAGTATGGCATCAAGGCCCTTCGACCTCAAGGCTATCAACGGGAAAGGGAAGGACAGGGATGCTATGATAATCTGGACCTCAGGAGTAACGCCATCGGTTTGCCATTTGGAGCCAGGGGTAGAGATCATCAAGGGACTGCTCATCTTCTCAAACGGTATTTGGTGATCTTTTGCAAACGCAATAGAGATGAATGAATGCGATGCTCCAGAATCAAACAAAACGGTAGCAAGATGGTTGTTGATTCGAAGCTCACCCATAAGGACGCCAGGATCCTCTTCAGCTTCTTCAGCAGAGACGTGGTTCAGGCGACCACGCACCAAAGGTCCGCCTTGCCAGTTGGAGTGGCAGGGGCTCGTGCAGGTGTTATAGCGAGAGGTGCCTTCTGGGGGCACTCCCTGGAGTAGTGACCAGCCTGGCCACAGGTGTAGCAAGTGAGTCCAGGTGGAGCAGGTAGCATAGGACGGTACCCACTCCCGCCTATCCCAAGTGTCGAAGTAGTGGGACGCGGAGGAGGTGGCCTATATCCTGCTGCCCTCGGCATGAAGGGAGCACGAGGTACGGCGCTATAGGGGACAAACACCCTGCGCTTCTTGCTCTCAGAACCTGAGGAACTCTGGTGGTCCCCATATGCGGGCCTCTTGGAAGCTTCCAAGTTCCTTTCTTCCTTGCTCAAGAGTGAAAGCCTGGTTGAACAGCTCCTGATAGGTCTGGAACCTGAAGGGAAGCAACTCATAGCGAAGCTGCGGAGTCAGACCCTTGCGGAACAGCTCTTGCTTGTCAGCATCATTGGTCACGTCCCTTGGGGCGTAACGAGAGAGATGGTTGAACTCACGACCATAAGTGCGGAGGTCCATCCGTCCCTGTTGCAGATCCAGGAACTCCCTCCTCTTCAAGTCCATGATAGGCTGGGGAATGTACTCCGCTCGAAAGGCAGTGCGGAACTCAGCCCAGGTGAAGACATGGTTGGCTGGAAACAAGCCACATGGCTTTCCCACCAACAGCCCAGCACCAACCAAGAGATAGGTGGCAAAGTTGACTTGCTCCGCCAATGGGACATGAAGCGCGGAGAACTTGCGCTCCAAAGCACGAAGCCAATCATCAGCTTCCAGTGGCTCCTTAGCATCAGCAAAGGTGGGTGGCTGGGAACGCAGGAACTCAGTGAGAGTGTTGCACTCGTTCCTCCGTGCATTCTGCTGCACCAACTGCTCAAGCAAGCGCTCATTGCGCCCACGGTTCTCCTCAATGGCCATCAAGACTTGAGCCATTGTGGGTGGTGGCGGCAGATCATCCTCATCATCATTGTGGTTACCGCGACCACCACGGCCTCCACGACCTCCTCGAGCCATTCTGGAGATTTGACAATGACACAGTTAGTATCTTTCTCCGAATGGTCGAACAATAGCATTAGCGTCTTCACAAGTACACAGACTAGGGACGATAATACTTTGCGAGAAGGAAAACAACAAGATAGAACTTGGGTCAAAGATCAGCATCATGTGCTACTAGTGAGAGTTAAGAAATCACAACTTAACACACTCTAGTTGGCACAATCCGGGACCTTATGTTCAAGTCCATGGGTTAAAACCCAAAGAAAGGATCAAAGATTGATTTGGTAGACATCTGAGTTGATTTAGGATTGACAACGCAGCGGGAGCAACGTGACACATAACACTCAAGGTCGAACCCACCCCGTTTCTAATTTTGAAGTAACAGAGAAGTAAAACCTTTAAATCAAATTGAGGTAAGATTGCTCCGAGATTAGAGGGTAACCAGATAAGGAGTAAAAAGAATCCTAAGATGGTTTTCACAACTCATTTTTAGGTTAAAATATTTTCACAAACACTAGACTCAACATCGACCAGTAGAAGGGTTTCCTACAGGCAGTACTGCTCTGATACCAACTTGTGGCGCCCCGACCCGACTGCTATACAGTGATGCTGTGTGTCACCGGTTAAGCGATACAACCGGAGGTTACGGGTTTACCAATCCCCGGCCAAAACCTTTGGCAGGCGTTGCTGGGTACACCTCACTCCAGACAACGCAACACCCCGATTGATGCCTTAACACAGGCACAACTATCAAAGCATAATAGTAAGATCAAGACTTGTGGAACAACTGGCACATCACAGACTCTACGACACAAAATCATATAGTTCAACTCTTATACAGAGAAAGATAGCAAATGACAACCAGAGGTCACAGACCCAACATTACATCAAGCGGAAGCGAAATAGGTTGTTCTAAACAACAAGATCCAACATATGGCCTAAGAGGCCTACAGATAAACATCACAGCGCCAGCTGTTCCAGGATGTCCCAAGCTGCCACCTGGGAACCCCAGACTACTCGTCGACGTCCACAAAGAACCCACCTTCGAGGGCGGTGAAGTCCTCCTCTGAAACAAAAGCAAAGACGTTGAGTTCGACGAACTCGCAAGATTAAGAGCTAATATATGCTCGATGATTAGCTGTCAAGGTTTTATGGCTCTTTTGCATAAAGCTGATTTTATTTATGAAAAACATAACTCAAAGGCATCGACTATTAGAACATTTTCAAAGAGGGGTAAGAAGTAACTCTTTTCTTTGAGATCACCTTTCTCAAACATCACCAACATCACCATTGTACCTGTTCATCAAAGGCACCTCCCCGAATCACCCTCGAGGAAGTCAACCTTACATTCGTGGAATTGGTACCTCTAGTACCCAGTTTTTAATCATTCCGTTAAAGTTATTCTATGATCATCGTCCATTCCCAAGTCGTCCGTAACCGTGGACACGGCTTTTCGAAAAGATTTAACCCTGCAGGGGTGTACAAATGTTTGCCACGCGTACCGTCCGGCCCATTACCTGCGCATTAGCTCTCTTCCTTGGAAAGCCGGCTGGGTGGGAACGGTGTCGACTTCTCCCTCGTTAAGGACTTTCCAGGATCATCAGTGGCAGTAGGGCTGCCAGGATCACAACACCCCGCCCCACGGCCACTTATTTTCCTAACACCACCATCCTCATCTCAGTTCAACACCATCACGCACGCGCAAATGGAAAGCCAAACTAGAGGACCCTGGCTAGCCCCGCTCGAGTTATTTAGTCTATGAGGGTTCCTGCAATTGCATAGGCCTCACGCATGGTTGCACGCTCAGTCTTGGTTCAGGAGGTACAGAACTCGCACCTAGGCGGCAAGAACGAGACAACCCACCACATTCCATGTGGCCTCTCATCCCCACCTTCTTAGCATTTTATTATCCATCTCCACAATTCTCCACCATCAACATCACTGTCACAAGTTAACACCTGTTTCCAGCATTCACCATCCCTAGTACAACTAGGCATTTCACTAAGCATGGCTAAGCACTTGCATAGCATAGTAAGTATTCCATGGCCAAAATACAAACCTATGGTAATAGGAAGGTAAAACAGGTATTGGCAACAGGATTCTAATGCAACTAGTAGGATACTCTAATCCAGGCAAAAGACATTTAGAACCGCATGCAATATTATAGTGGAGAAAATAATTGCGGAAAATAGGATAGGATATGCTCAGAGGGGGGATTACGCTTGCCTTGTTCAGCGGAGTAGTCAAACTGCTTGTCGGAGTAATGATGCTCAACTCCGAACTCGTGATCTACCGGAGAGCAAACAACACCGGAAAACAAAAATAACAATCAACACATGGCATTTGTGCAATGCATACAAAAATGATGATATGACATTTTAATGCAACTAAGAGACCCTGGACATGATCTTCAAGTTAAATGTGGTCCCCGTTATATTTATTGCATTATTTGGATTAAACCCCATAGTAAAACTTAATGATTCCAAGTACTACTAGAGCACATTATGGTAATTGTGAACAAATATGCATGATGATGATGATTCTGGTCAATTCATATTTTTCTGAACGTTTTGGTATAAGGAACACAATTTTCGGAGGCCCCGATCAATAGTTATTAATTTTGTAAATCCTCCTTTTAATTATTTACTTTTAATTAATTTAACTCCAACGATCAAATACTTTATTTCCTCGACTCGAAAGGGGGAGCGGAGCTAGTAGGAATCATCGAGTCGATGTCCCTACGTTGCGAGGAAGGAGCGGGGAAACCAATGCTATCGGAGGGAAACAGAAAAAGAAACCCAAAAAAAAAAAAACAGTCAACCAGCCTCCAGGCCGGTCTGGGCCGGCTGGCAGGCCGGCCTAGCCACAGAGGCAACCGGCCGGCAGCCCGGTCTGGGCCGGTCCACAGGCCGGCTTGGGGCCCGAGGGATCCAGCCCACAGCCCGGCTTAGGCCGGTCTCGCGGCCGGTCGCGCGCTGCGGCGACAGAGACGGAGACGGCGACGGACGCGACGGCCACGGTGGCCACGGCGACGTGGGAGAAAGGGGGAGGGCACGGAGGGGTGCTACGGGACGGCGAGCTCACCACGGTTGTGTTGGTGCAGACGGCGTGGCGGTGGAGGGCGCAACGGCGACGGAAACGAACGGCGGAGCTGCGGCGGTGGTGGAGACGAACTCGAGCGGCGGCGGCGATTCTCGGCCTCCCCGCTCGATTCCTCCGGGGTAGAGATGGAGTGGACCACGGCGGAGATGGTGGTGGAGCTCGATTTGTTCGGGAGCTGCTCAAACGTCGGCGACGAGCTCGGCAGGGGCGGCGGCCATGGCGCGCATCGGTGGGAGCAGAGAGGAGCGAGACAGAGGAGCACGGGGGAGGAAATGGGGAGTAGGGGCCCGGGGATGCTTGCTCCTGTGCAGGTGAGGGCAGGGGGGGCCCGACGCATGCGAGGCGAGCGCGGCAGTGCGGTGCGGTTCGGCGGGAACGGAGCTCCAGGTCGCTACAGAGGAAGAAACGGAGGTTTTGCAATTTAGTCCTTGGAACTTTGAAAACATCACGAACAGGTCCTTTTCAGTACTGTTTTGCCCTTTGCCGATTTAATTGGGGTACCAGGGCAACTCCAAATGCAAAGAAATTTGGTGGGAAAATATTATCTGTTACAAAGAGCCTCTGGTAAAAATTGGAGCTCATTTGGAACAAGTTTGTAGAACAAACTTGTTTCACTTTCATTTCTGCCCCATTTTCAAATCATTTAATTGGGCTTCTTCTTTTATTCCAAAAATGCTGAAAAATATTCATGTGGGCTACTCATGCAAGGTAGAGGCTCCACAATTTTTGGGGTGCAAGATAAGATGTTAAACACCACCTTTGTTTGGAGAGGTTTACAAATAGAGCATTTTGATAAAGTTCCGAAAGGTAATACTTTTAGCAAGTTTTCCAACAGGTGCAAACTTTAGTTGTGAAAACTTGGAACTTCCTTGACGAACACACAACTTAGTTGAGTTGTCACCAACAATTCACTTGAGGTTCAGTTGTTTGAAAACAAATGTTGCCTTTGTTCCTCGATGTTGCCAAACCAACATTTGTTTGTTTAGCAATTAGAAGTGGATGCCATGATGCATGTATGAGATGCAAAAGTGAAAAATTTACACAGAAATTCAAGTTCTCAAGTTTGGGCTGTTACAGCCACAAGGCAGGTGATATGGTCAAAGAAGTTGATACCCGACTTGAAAGTGGTAGATTGTATTGACAAACCACTAAAGATGTACTGTGACAACCAGCCCGCAGTATTCTATACTCACAACAACAAGTCGAGTAAAGCTATCAAACCAATAGAGATAAAGTATTATGTTGTGAAAGGTAAAATCCAGAATCAAACTATAAGTCTCGAGCATATAAGTATAAAGGATATGCTTGCGGATCCGTTTACGAAAGGCTTACCACCCAGCGTGTTCATGGAACACGCAGTCGACATGGGTTTAATGGAAAGCCTATGATTCCTGGATTACAGAGGCCCAAAAGTAAAAGAATTTGTTTCAAAACAGAAAAGTGTATAGTGGCTGTCTGATTCTATCGGCAATTGAGCTGTGACGATGAAACATGCTCTATGCACTAATCGGTGATGAAACGAGTAAAGTAAAAGGTAAAAGTAAAAGTTGAGATCAAGGGGGAGAATGTTAGATTGATCTCCAGGTCGTACGAGCCCAACGGCTCGCGACCCCTTGACTTCGCCCTGATCGGGGGCGTCCATTTCAGTTATGGACGGTGGGCCCCTGTGACCTGCGCTATAAATAAAGGGTGGGGGCTGGGGCACACAGTACGAGGTTCACCGTGCCGCCAGTCACCCCACCGACACCCCCCTTCCGATCTAGGGTTAGCGCAGGCTCACGGGAAGCACCACTGCCGCCACTGCATCGCCGCCATCGCCACTGCCGTGCTCACCTCCGTCCACCATGGTCGGAGCCACGGCATCCTCCGGATCGTCACAGGGAGAATGTACAGCACCTCCTCCACCTCGGCATCTACTCGATCGTGTCGATCACGATTCTAACATCCTGTACATGTTTTTGCTATGCCCGGCAAAGCCGACATAGATCCTCTCTTCTGCTTTGTATGTAGTACTCTATAGTGTAGCCTTTTAGCTCTTTAGCTATACTTTGTACACCTCCCTGTACTTTCGCGGGTATTTATCCCGGTTTCTATCTTAATAATCGAAGCAGTGCTAGCTGTTTCCGTCAAAAAAAAAAGATGTTTATGGAGAGGAGTTGGCTGCCACTGCAGTTGCGGCGAGAGTAAGAGATGGTCTCAGCCTCGTGGCTGAGGAAAGAATTCATTTCCTTTCTGGTGTTTTGTTTCTTGCAAGTTTCTCTGTCGGCTGGCGTCGGATGATTGTACAGTTTCCCTCTTCTAAATGAAAAAAGAAAAACAGAGCTACTACCATTCGCGGCAAATGGTCTGGACTCTGGAGTAAACAGAGAAGGAAAGGGGTATCGAGATGCTACTAAGAAACTATACTTGACTCCAGCTCAGAGTAGCTGTGGACATACTTCTGGCACTTCTGGGAGCATGTGACAGAAACAATCAATTGATGCTGAGAAATTAGTCTAAAAGATAGCAACGACATTACAAATTATTTTCAACCGTTTAGTCTAGAAAAACAAACTCATTTTTATTTCACGCCATGATTCGATATACCAAGAAAACGTGTTTCTAATCTCTACAACTACTAAGCTCCCTAGAAATGCTTGCCTCTCCTAGCTTCCCACAGCCATCAAATAAAACGACGACACGTCACATATAAGGTGGTGTCCACAAATCTTTCTCTCCATGTGCCACAAATCTTTCTCCCCATGTATTTACGTTTTCAATTTTTTTCTTGAATATGTGTTTTGTCTTTTTCTTATGCATATGATTTTTACTTTTTTTACATCCTTATCCTTCCAAACACTTATCTCCCTAAAAATAAAGTGCTCTCCTTTGATTGTGGCCCCACTTTTCAGGCCGTGGAAAAAATCCCTAGAAATAGAGAGCTCTAGGTGCTTATGGCCCCACGTTTCAGGTTGTCAAGAAAATCGTTTTTGCCTGATATCTGGTCTCGGGCTTTGCCTCATGTTGCTTGGCAGTTGTGTATGACGTTGCACATAGAGAGTTGTTTTTAGCATGGACTCTGTTGTACACCCTACTGTTACCATTCATTCACGTTGAGAGTACTTGAGATACCTTATGCTCCTGACATAAATTTGCAGGGCATGCCTACAACTGTTTTATTGTATTATTCAAGAATATCTGACAAACCAAATGCGTCAATCTATCAAAACCATCTTCCTGACAATATATGTCGCAACACCTGAAAATGGTAATGGGGTGGCCTTGATCGCTGCCAATTAGGATAACCTCACACCAACAAACGCAATCTATACCGGAGGCCTCACGAAGTCGACCAACGGCGAGCCGGGAACATAAATCGGCAATCTGCGTATGCTCTAGAAGTTGCCGCCTCCCTCTTCCGCCTACACATTTTTAGGAGAGATCAACACATTGACCTTGCCAGATATGTCATCGACGCCGCCACGACGCGAGACAACACCATCACCCTGTGCACGTCCATCCACATAGGTCCGCCGCTGAGACCCCGCTGCGCCACATCATCGAGACTCATTTTTATCGACGTGCGTCTCGACATAGTTCTCCCTTCTGGCACCGCATACCGCCATCCTCAGATATGGGAGACCTAGATCTTGGGTTTTCCCCAGAGCGGCGTGGACGAGAAGACGGAAGTTGCAGCAATGATGTCTTCTACGAATCTACAAGGTTTTGCTTATTTTCAATCTATTATTTTTTAATACATGTCCAGTATTTATTAATTGTTTTGCTAATTCTCAATCTATTACGATTTTTTTAAAGAGCGTTCTCAAGGAAATGTCATGCAGTTGTAGTGGTCCATCAAGGCAATTATCTCTACAGTCCGACAATATATTTTTCCAACTTTTGGAAATGACACTAGAATTTCTCATAGTAATAGTTCTATTATGAATCTCTTTGTTACAGAAACGGCTCCTTGACATTTTCATGTATAAGATAGTTGAATGTGTTGGTGTGTGCGCGTATTTTTAATACCTATAATGAATGATGCTCTTGTGGCGACGTGATTTTGTTATCTCAAATGCTATTAAGACATATCTCTATATCTTATAATTATTTTTTTACCTCTAATGTTTTGTGTTAAATGAATTTGGTTTGTGATAGAAAAACCATCGCTAGACAATAAAGATGATAAAGTAGAAAGAAATACACTTATAGATAATGAATTTATTCACACTCATGGAATACTAAAGACATGTTAAACTCCAATATATAATGAGCGCGGCAACGCGCGCCTTACCCTTCTAGTGTTATTGAAACTAGAGAGTTTCTGCGTAGAATGAGGCTACTTCCAACTCGTGGTGTTTGGGAAATGAATAATCATCAGCCAGTATTAGGTGACATAATATGATTTGATGTTTGTCAAATAAATATAACATGATTTGATGTTGTAGATATTGATATAGTTTTCTACATAGTTGGTCAAACTTTACCTCATTTGACTTTTGAAAAAACTAAGGTGCACTATATTTTTATAGAGGGAGTATAAAGTAGACATAGGTTCTCACATACCATAAAAATTCAGTTGACAACGCCGTCACTTTGTCCATGGCTTTTATGTAACGAAATAGCTAAAATACGGACATCTAGATTTCTTTTGAAGGAATTTCTAAAATGCGGATGTTTGAGATTTTTTTGAAGTTTCGGTCACTTTTGTTCATTGAGGTTACAGTCTTTTCTTTAAAGTTAAGTCCCTTCTGTGTAATTTTGGTCACTTTTTTATCTGTTTTCTTTAGCTTTTCCTCCTTACTTTTGTATTATTGAATTGCAGGAAGCTAGGAACTTCCATGAAGTTTCATTCACTTTCTAACCATATATTTTTGTTTACTTTTGTAATTTTGTATTTGCTGTAGTTGCATTTTTTGTTATTTGTTTTGTCTGTTTATTGTTGTAATTTATACAATTTCATGTTTATTTTGTGCAACTCTTTTTTGTTTTGATGTAGTTGCTTCTTTTATTTGTGCAGTTTCACCTTAATACTGGGGCAAACAAAGTTCAGTCCCTTCCGTGAATTTTTGGTCACTTTTTTGTTATTTGTTTTCTTTCTTACTTACTTTTGTATTTATTGTAATTGTAGCAACTTCCGTGAAGTTTCGGTCACTTTCTTATCATATATTTTTGTTTACTTTTATGTTTGCTGCGGTTGCCACCTCGAAAAACTTCCCGGGAGATCAAAGTTGCTCTGGGCCAAGCAGAATTAACCTAGAGTTCCTTTGAAAATGAATTTCAGAAAAATATACATCTTATTGATACGACTATTCTATCAATCTTGTTAAGCCTTAGAGCAGGATGTCATACAACTGGACCCTAGGCCCTTTGAGCTTTCCGCCAGCACAATATGACCCCACCAGCCACATGGGCCTCCACGTGTACCGCCAACGTGTGAGTGGGACGAAAATGAGTAGAGAATGTACAAACCCACACGCAAATTTGCTTTAATATTCTTTGTTAAATTCGTCTAATAAAATTGCACAAATTTTGAAATGCACGCGAAAGTAAGATTTTCAAATATATTGACACATGAAATAAAATAGTTTGGTACAATGGCGATTGCATCATACCAGGTGTTTGTGTTGTGACAGACAGCATGAGCAGCAGCAGCCAGCCCTCATCACTTGGTCAACACTAGACCAACAGGACTGCAAGGTGAATTGCACATTGGTCATTCCAACGATATAGTGGCAAGCGGCAAGTTCTTGCTCATGGTACCACATCAGAGATAGGAGTCGTTTTCATCCTTTGATAACGATATTCAAGGCCACTGTCAGGGTGTTCATAACAGGTTGAAGCCAAACCGTGAAAATTGGTAGTTCATTTTCCTCCAATAGCTCCAACCATGCAGCTTGAGTTAGTACAAAATTTGGAATTACGGGTTTCACAGGTTCAGATGGAACCAGTAATGAACACCCCTAGCCACTGCTGCTATCTGTTGCCAACTTGCTGGGGACCAGCATTTGTTAGTTTATCTATTTCCCTGAAGGCCTTGCGCAGTACTTCCTTTGCCACTTTGAAGGAGCCTGCTGATACAGTTCCCTTCTCTGCACACCTCATCGCGTCGCGAACTAGATCGCTGAACCTCAAACTCACAGACTTTGAGTGGCCGTTTTCATCTTCGAGATTGCGCCCAACAAACACTGGCCCTGTCTTTGCCTTTTTCGTCCACCGCTTAGTGATGCATGGCTCCGGAATCATGTCGACATCGGCCAAGATGAATACTCCCAGCACATGTCTGCACAATATCGCCGACAAAGCAAACCTGCAGCAGTCACACCAAGCCTTCTTCTCGGCAATATTATAGACAACAGTGTGCCTGGTAGGAGGATTCCCATCTCTTTCAACATAGTACTTGGCTTCATAAGGGTCGTCTTGAACCTTAACAGCGTAGTGATGCAGCGACTCAATCAACTCCATTTGGAACATTTCAAATGCAGCCCTCGTGTAGATGCTCTCTGCTTGTTTTTCCAAGATTGAATTGGTTTTCAGGAGTTGTTCAGGAGGAAACGAAGCAAGATCTTTCTGGGCTTCATTCATATACAATCTGTCTACGTGTTGATCAAATCTAGCGATAAAGGAAAGGAGGGAGCCCCTTGTAGTGAAATTATTCCTGTAAAACCTACCGACTGTTTCTGCTTTATTGGTCAGTGAAAGCTCTGCAAAGAAGGAGCTTGTTAGGTATGCAGGAACCCACTTATGCCTTGCTTCAAACAGTGATCGCAACCACGTGTTCTCCCTCAGGTCATACCTATCGAGAATAGAACCCCAGAGCATGTCAAAAACAGGCATGGTATCACACTCGTTGACACATCTCTTTAACTCGATATGGAGCCCAGGAAACCTCATGTAGACGTCAGACAATTTCTTCTTGCATCTAGAAAGAAGTCGCCATCTACAGAGACGATGGAAACATCGAGGAAATATTTTGGCAACTGCATCTGTCATTGTTTTGCCGTCATCTGTTGTAAATGAAAACGGCAATCGCTTATCCATTGCTGTCAGCCATGTCTCAAATATCCAAGCATATGAAGATTCCGTCTTATCCAAGACCAGCGCACAACCAAAAATAACACTATCACCATGGTGATTCACGCCTGTGAAAGCTGCAAAAGGCAACATATTCTCGTTTTGACTATAAGTAGTGTCGAAGTAAACAGCATCTCCAAAGTATTTGTATGCCATTTTAGATCTTGCATCAACCCAGACTGCACTCCTCAAACAGTTTCTACTGTCAACTTGTATGTTGTAGAAAAAGCCAGAGTTCTCCGACTGCTTTCTCATTAAGTAGGTGAAGAGACCACATGCATCAGTGTCACCAAACACATTCCTCCGCACCTCCTGCAATTGATCCGCATGCTCCTTCCCACAGAGGCGACGGAGCTGGACCTCCCGCACCTTGTCCGGGCTAACAATAACATGAGTGTGCTCCAGCACCAACTTTGTGACGACCCACTTTTCTAGCCTCTTCCACAGCACCTCCATCATCGCTGGGCAGCCGTCCCGTATAGAGAACCGCTTCCTCTTTTTCTTCTCGCTAGATTCAACATCCTTCTTCTTGTGATGCCCCTCTTTCATGCACACAAAACGCTTCATGACGAGTACATCAGCACCTTTCCGCCGCTCGGTGCGGGATCGGGCAACACGAATGCCGAACCCAAGGCGTAGCGCGTATGCACTGTAGAATGCACGCGCAGCTGCATCAGACTCAAATTCCATGCCCAAGAATGGTTCACCATTTTTGCACAGCTCATCAGCTGCCTTAAGCAGCTCATTTCCAGGAGTCAACATGGATCCCTCAGAAGGATCAATGCAATGAGTCTGAGAAGCCGTCACAGCAGTTCCTTGATCAACATCAGTGGTGCCTGCATCATCCTCAACATCGATGAAATCTTCAACGAGTTCATCGTCTTCACTTGATGAGAACTCCATCCAAAAGTACCAAAGCTCAATTTACAAGGAAATCACAGACTTCCTCCGCGCGACGAATTGCTGAAACAATCGAATACGAAAGAGAATAAGTAAAAAAAAAGGATGAAATTGGCATCTCAAGCTCTACGATGTCAGAACAACCCACGCTGCACAAAGCAGTGGACAAAATAACAAACAATACCATGAGTGAGGCAGAAATTTGACACCTGAACTTTACCTACAGTAACATGAATCTTCAGCTAAACAGGACGATGCTCAACCTAATTCCACCCATTATTACCCCCATTGACAAACTTCCATGCACCCGCTGCTGGACGAAGTCGAACTTAATTCAACTCACTACCCATATCACAAACATGGACTTAACCTGCTGCCGGAGCTAGCATACAGATGCTAAATCCTCCACTATTAATCAGGACAGCAGGCGCCGAAATGGCGAAATTTACGAGCGGAAATGGAATGCTGCCGACTGGGATCGATCTGGTTGGGTTCGATTGCTAGCAGCAACGAATCGAGCAGACGTCCAGAGAAAAACAAACGGCAACCCGAGCAGCTAGCTAGCGATTTACTGTACTTACCAACAGAAGGAAGCGCGTCTTGGACGGAACCTCGCCCCGCGCCAGTCCAGCCGCAGAGAGGACGGAGAGGAGGAAGGAGGTAGGCGCGCTCAGGCGGAAGGAAAGGGGCGGGAGGGGGCGGGTTCGGGATGCTGCGGCCGAAAGGGTTTCGGCGGCGACGGCGCTGGCGTAGACTAGAGGTGGGCTGGGCCGGCTGAAGGCAACGGCGAGCAAGCGAGTTCTACTTCAAGCGAGTTTTCCGTGTTAACCTGTCGAAACTCTCACAGCCGTTTTCGCCGGTGGACAAACGTCGCTTGGACAGTTTTCGTCTTCCTCCTCCGCTCCTCTCACACTCAAAGAGTGTTCCTGGTTTCTTGCAACTGCAATCCAGCCGGAATCCTCGACATGATTGAAAGCACTGATCCAAAGAAAGATATCTTAAGATGTTGTTTAGATATCCAAAGAAAGATATCTTAAGATGTTGATACCAGCAGTTTTGTTCTCTGAATTTTCTTTTGTGCTTTTCTCATTTGCCTCAGGGCTATCTTGTAAATACTCTACCTATCAATGAAAAGCCAGCAATTGCTGGATCTTTCGGGAAAAAAGATATTGTTTAGAGCACAGGAAATGAACTTTCTACGATAAAAGTTCCATACAAATTCGAAATTCAAGCATTACAAATAGGCGATAAAGAGATCAGACTAGCACGAGTTATATATAGAAAGCTGCTTTCGACTCGATAGAAAACTACTAATACCATCTTTGAGTTCCAACCTTTTCCATCCTACTGCCAAACAGGCAAATATAGTATCACAATCTTCGATACAGAAAAGGAGAGCTAAGAGATATGAGCGTTTTTATTTCTTTCTCGTACACTGACTGCTACAGAACACAAAATAGTACAGATCCACACTGTTGAATTCCAAATAACAGAAGCAAAATCTCTGCTACCACTTGCTCCAGAAACCAACCACGGTGACTAGAAACAGTAGTTTTAGGAGCTGGAACTAAGGACCGGGCTTCTCGAATTGCAAACGCTATGGCAGCTCAAGCCATGCAGATCCACATCAGAAACAAAATGATAAAAGCCAAGCCAATGCTGCCTCATTTCTTAAGTGCATTCATTCTGTCCCTCAGGTAATACAGCTTCGCCCTCCTGACTTTTTTCCTGTCCAAGATCTTGATTTCTTTGATGTTTGGCGAGTACCTGGACATTAAAGAGAATTGGCATCAGGAAACCAGTCCGCATGGAACAAGTATTATGTGGCGATATCTTTAATTTCTTTACTTCTTCAACAACTCGAGCCAAATTTTATGTGTAGGATTGAAGAAATTAACTGCAGAACAAAAGTAAACAGAACCTTAAAACAAAAGGAGAGCCCACATGAAATATCCTACTTATGTCATTCCTCCAATGTATTCATTTCGACAGCAGATGCAGGGGACAAAAGATATGTAGTATGTACTCATATAAGCTAGTTATAATCATAGCGGGACAAATGATTTATGAAACTAAAAGCTCCATTTGTAATGCAGTGCTAACAAAGCACAATCAATTGATTTTGTACATATGATTAACAAGATACTGTGTGCTTTGTATTAAATACAACCAGTATGTTTCACGGTTCACTCAAGGTTCATTAACCAGATACTTAGCATCTTATGGCTTAGACAATAGTACTCATCGTCATGGATTTACAACTAACACAAGGACCAGAATAAAGCTGGTGTCACCATTGTCATTAGTAGATGAGATACTACCATGTATACCAAGGCAGAGAATCCCGGGTAGCCCAGAGACAAACATAACAAAGTAAAAAACTTATGTTTTCAGTTCAGCCAACTAAACTTCTAATAAAGCAGCTGTGCATTCATAAGTTCATCTGTGTTTAATTAGATATATGCAACAACATAATAAATAGGAATTCAGTGGCACTCGCAGATTTATCCCCGGTCTTCATCATTATATTGTGTTATTAGGAAGACGCACTAGCGTGGCGGTGTGCATGTGTAGTGATGTGTGTGTTGTAACAGCAAAAAAAAGTTTATGCACAACCAAAAAAAAAAAACATGTTCTGTCATGCTAAAGAATAGGGAGCACTTGAAATACTGTGAATTGTTGCCTGGTGTGAATGCACAAGTGGTTATTCTCGCAGAAACACAGTAGTTCAGAACTAAGTAATTCTGAAGTTCACGTGTAAGATCAGTAACAAAGCAGTGTCAACCTGAAAATGGAAGAGAAAAGCACACATTTGGTGTCACTTACAGTGGAAAGACAGACTCAACTCCCACGCCAGCTACTAATCTACGCAATCTGAAAGTTGTAGCGATCCCAGCATTGCGCCTTGCTATGACGATGCCTTTCAATGTAGACTCACGCCTCTTGTTCTCCGGAACTTGCTGTTTATTTATAGAATCAGAACGACAGATATATAAAAGAACAGCGCTAAGGCGAGAGTGCCTTTACTTGGAACTTACCAGTCTCATTTGAACAATACATCCAGGCTGCACATCAGGAATCTCCCTCTCCGTGCGGACTTTGTCGACTGCCTCTTTGTTTAAGATCTGAAAAAATCATGTGATGAATATGTTAAGCTGTTCAGGTGACCACTGCAATATACTGGATATTATAGGATTCCTGGAAAATAACTCTTGGCTCACATTCATAATATGTCTGGCCGTCTTGTCAGGCCTCTTGAACTTAATGCGAGGGGGGTGCTCAACCATGGGAGAGCTGGTATCTTCATCCTCAACAGAAACCTCGGCAGCCCCCACTGTCGAGAACCCCCTCACAGCCAAAGCCTTGGTGCAGAAACCATAAGCCTGAACACCGTCATGTGGAATGTCTGGACTCTGTGCATCAAAATTCAATCCAACAGACACGACCAGGATCAATTAGTAACCTAGAACGACAACCCCATAACTGTATCCCCAATACGAACACTGGCATACACACACACCACGATTTGACGAATCCAGCTGCAAGGCCTCAGACGTTCTACGAACGACTGGGCAGCCCCAGCAGGTAAGCAATCCAGGAGCTTCAGGGACGCGCCTCGGGTTCCGGCTCGACAGACGCTCCGCAGCAAAGCCTGCATCCTGTGACCAGTCCTCTGCGTAAAAATGCACACACTGGGATCAAACGATGTGGGTGGATTCCATTCCTCGCAGGAAAGACAGGGGAAAATCTAGATAGTGTGACGGGTGTGCAGCGGCACACCGAGAAGTTTTGAATATCAGCGGGATTTAACTAATTGCTGGATCAGAAAAACCTCACCGGAGACTTGCGGGCGGGGTGGGAGACAGCAGGGTCTCGATGTCCCGACGAGGAAGAACAGGAATGGAGATGGCGGCGAGGCGTGAGAGCCGGGGGTGTGGGATTGAGGCGTCGGCGGTGACGGTCGAGTACAGCAGGCGGCGGATGTAGGGCACGGCGTAGGAGCCGCCTCGATAGGTTAGCACTCGGGAGGAAGAGAGAAGAAAGGCAGAGAGAGGTTCTGGTAGGGCTTGTTGTGGTAAAGTTGATTCTGGGCCGCTAGATCAAAACGGAGGGACAGGATCAGGTCACTTAGAGACTTACCAGAGCATCTCGAGCGGCGCCCCGAATTGACCCCAAATGGCTCAATTGGTCCGGACCATACCTGGGCATGGGCAGCCCGGCCCGGACGGCCCGACGCGACTTGGCCCGAAAATGTCGGGCCGGGCCAGGCTTGCACATCGGGCCGGGCTCGGGCCTGGAAATCGGGCCCGTTACACAGGTCGGGCCGGGCTCGGGCCTAGCAAAAACAGCAAATCAGGAAGGGACGGGCCGGGCCTGTCGGGCTTTATCGGGCTCGGGCCGGGCTCGGGCCCGATTTTTGCAGCCCGACTGTCGGGCCGGGCCGGGCTCGGGCCTGGACTTTTCTGCGTCGGGCTTTTTTAGGCCCGGCCCGGCCCGAACAATGCTCAGGTATAGTCCGGACCAAAAAAAAAAGGCCACAGCGACACCCCAATAGTCCGGCCATTTTGTGTCTGGCACCCCGAAAGCCCCAAGTTTAGAGTCTCTCTTGGGTGTGTCGGACACTTCACGGACATGTCCTCCGACATGGGTGGCCAAGCCGTCATACACACAGCGTGGCGCGCCCGTGTTAATGAGGCCGCGCAGCAGGCCATTTCGCCCCATAATGGCGTGCAATCGCCGGGCATTTTTCCAAACGACGGGACAGAAGGCGAGGCGACGAGACGACGACAGGCCTGTCACCACGTGTCGCAATAACGCCGGTGACAGCGTGCGCGACAGTCCATGTGTCGGCGTCGTAGTGTTCCCACACAATGCATTTAGGCTGGCGTGAATTCTCGCGCACCGCCCACCTCCCTCGCCGCTATATATCCCCTCGTCGTCGCACACCCTTCTCCCACACCGCTCACCTCCCCGTCTCCCACACACCCATCTTCCACGCTCACCTCCGTCGCAAGCAATGGCGAACAACTTTGAGGCGGGCAGCAGCAGGCGAAGCGGGCGCACGATCTCCACCGACGACGTGTGGTATTCGTACCGTTACGACCTTCTCGTGCCGCCGGATTCCCACCTGCCCAAGGGGTGGAGCACGTCCCCCACCGGCGGGCTCCCCATGCCGGCGCTACTGGGGACGCCGGACCAGATCCAGCGCGACATCGCTCGGCGACGGAGCTGGCTCACACGGGAGCAGCGCGCCCTGCCGCAGTTGGGCAACAACAATTGTGGATCCAGCACGAGCGCGACGAGGTGCTTGCCTGCTACGACGGCCCGTCATCGTCGAGATGCTATGATGTGGAGGGACGGGACTGGCCACACGGTGGCCTCCGCCATCGAGGCCACACGCCAGCATGCTCTCGCGGGGAACACATCCTCGTTGTGGCTGATGTCGCTGCTGATGCCGCTGCGACTGTCACCCCGCCACGGCAAAACGACCGCTACGAGGAGCGGCGCAGCGAGTGCCAGTCCGAGCTCCAGTCCCGGGCGCCACGCCGCAGCTGCCGGCCGGTGAAGGAGGAGCGACGCTTACTGCCACGTCATGGAGGAGGTGGCGGCGGCATCATCATCCATGAACGCCGTGAACCACGACGTTCTCCACTGCACGGCCGGCTCTATCTGCGTCGCCTTAGGATGCCGCCACAGCCGGTGGAGGTCATCCCGACAGGGTACCACGTGTCATCCCCGCTCTGAAACGAGCACGACGGCGACAACCCTAGCTTCCTGGCGGCGCTCACCGACTCGGTGGCCATCATCGAGCGATACTCGTCGGGCCTCATGGCGACCCTGGCAACCTCGACGCAGATGGCGGCCTCCTCCTCCTCCGGCGGCGCCTCCAGCAGTCGTGTGCCGCATCAAGACGGCGCCTCCATCAGTTGTCCCGCCTCCTCCTCCACCTACGTGCTGCTCGACGACGAGGACGACAGCGACGACGACGTCTACTGGGACGACCTCGGGTAGGTTTAGGTTTGTCAAATTTCGTTCAAACTATTTGTAATATATAACACATTTGAAACCTTCTTTTTCTTTCATTCGGCTCTTCCTTTTTGGTTTGGGGACGCTGTTGTGGGCTACACCCCCACTCTGCCAGCCATGTGTTCGGCGCGCCTCAATTGGCATCAATTGGGGTGCTGGACACGAATTTTGCGTCCCCCACTGGAGATGCTCTTAGCACCTGGGACAGTCCACTTGCAACCAAAATTAGCCCAGTGCGGGTATAAAAGCCCAATTAACCACAGAAAGTCTGCTGGATGCGCAGAGCAGCATTCCAGGGACAGTCGGCAGTTCGAGAATAGAAGTACATCTAACGATGGCATGATCGAACGGCTGAAAGGCCTGAAATCAGTGAGGTCTTGAGAGGTCTCCCTCTTGTCCCAGTTATAATATGCCCAAGGTGGATTGCACTATCCCTCTCCAACAGTTCCTTTTAATTTTGCGTTGACTAGTGTATGAAGATTGACATGGTATCAGAATCTAAGATCTTGAGTTCAAATCCTGGGTTTCGTAATTGGAAAAATTAATGATGCACCCTCTTTGTGTATAGAGTGAAGAGTACGATGATCCATAAAGTGTGCTCAAACTGCGGAATCAGAAACCGCAGTGCAAACAAATCATCGGACCCAAAGATACACATGTTACTATCTTTAACAGAATAATATGATAGCAGTTGATAATAAAGTGAGTTCTCTCCTCAACACGAAAAGAGAGCAAGAAAAAGATACAGAAGCATGCAAGGCATTGCAGAAATCTGAAATGGACATACAATCGTCTTGAATGTCAGTTAAGCTAGCGCTGTGCTTCATTCTTATTTATTTATCACAATGGATTCAGTCAAACAAACACATTGGCTTATTTGATCACGAAATAGACAGACTGATAGATGCACACATGACGGACTTATATTGTTGGATTCATCTCTCGCTGTCGTACATGTGTGCAGAACGATGGATGACATAAATAATGCCCACTTTGGGAACAATAACAAGTTCGCTGCTCCTAATTCAGATGCATAACCACCATATCGTTATTTTTTTATATATCCACCTGCAAATGCCCATACGAAAATGTCACCCCAGACAAACAAGGCAGGAAAAGAGAGAGTGCAAAACCACGATCAAGTTAAAAATGATAACTATGGGCACCTCCTTCCTTGTGATGAATGCAAATAATATGACCAACAAATTATAAGATAAAATTAACTAGGATAAGAAGGTGAGGAAGGGATTGAGGAAATATATAGTTACCTCGCATCCTTTCTGCAACAGCTCGTTCAATGTGTTGTCTCCAACAGAAACCAAGAGCATATCTCTTAGTTTCAGATGATTGAGAGACGGAAGATGCAGCAACCCGTCTGGGAGGTTGCTCATCATAGAGAACCCAGCAAGCCTCAGGTGGGATAGCCTTGGCATGGTGCCAGTCTCAGTTTTCCACTCCTCAGTTTCATGAAAGCGGGAAAGATCCAAGTTCTGCAGACGAGGGAAACCACGGGAAGAGCATGACATGGTTCGGCCACTATACCCCTCCAATTTCAGCACAACCAAACACTGAAGCTTCTCCAACATCGGCATCGGGTCTTGTTTAATGGGATCACCATACAGATAGAAAGATCGTAGGCCTTGTGGGAAGTGATGACTATCAGGCAGTTTATCAAACACACTTAAATTACGGAGATGGATATCAACCATGAAAGGCATGTTTGCAAATATATTCATCACTTCCGCGGGCATGCTTGCAAGCAGTGCTAACTGCAAGCTTGTTAGTCGAGTCATTTGGCCCAAAAACTTCACCATGCCAAGATTACAACATTTACTACTAGAGGTAGCAGAATTAACCTTTAACCAGAAGGTCCGGAGCTCCATTTGTTGCACATACTTTGGTGGAGAAAATCCATTAGAAAGGTAAACATGCCTTAGAGAAGGGATATCCCACAAAGATTTTGGTACTCGTGAGTATGTGTCTGTCATATCAATAGTTTGCAAGTAAACGAGTTGTCCAATTGAAGAAGGGAGGGTCACATCTTCACAACTGATAACTCTGAGGCATCTCAAGTGAATGCACCCACCAATTGCAGTAGGGAAATTTTTTAGCCTTGATTTCTGAATGTGAAGGACTCGAAGAAATTTGAGTCTAGGCAGGGATATTGATGGAAGTCGAAAGCCAAATAGAGCACGGAGATTAGGTGGTGCATGCAAATTCAGAGCATTGAAGTCTTGATAAGAAGAACGATAGGATGCCATGGTATCAGTTGATGATGCACCAACATGGCCTGCAATATTTTACCATTTGTCAGCAACGTGGCCACGCAATAGGCCATACCAAATTGAGATTTCTCCAGATGCCAATTATAAGGAGAAATATTCCATGTACCACAGGTAACTGACTGATCTCTATGCTATTATTTTAGAGCGAGACCGTAAAGTGTGTAAGACAACTATTTTGCCCCCAAAGCAATTCCTTTTATGTTCTTTTGGTATCACTAGAACAATGGGTCGAAAGAAATTCTCTCTCAGTTGTATTGTTTCTTTTTTTAGACAGAAAAAGAGAGAGATTTGCAGTACACTGAACCAGTGGCTTCTATTGTGTAAGTTTTCATAACATCTCTACAAAAAATACATTTTCCAGTCAGGATTTTTCCGCACATATGTTTTTCTGTGTTTGTTAACAATGAAAACTATTTTTATTCATGCCACTACAAAATTTTAGCTTTCGAGAAACTTCATTACTAAATTTTTCCTTGAAATATGCTTTCTAGGTTTGCATGCTTTAAAATATTTCATAGCGTACAATTTCAGATCATTTGCAGCCAAGATATTTGTGTATTTCAGTGACGGAGACATTGCGATACATGGACAACCTCGTGTTAAAATTAAACGGGCTTCGCCTATGTGCATTTTCAGATTTATATAATAAATATCAAAATCCCACGTGGCAAGAGATGGAGGTGCAAACTTTAGTTCTAAATTGTTCATGGAAGCGGTCGAGAGTAGCAGGGTGGCAATATTTAGTTCTAAATTGCTAGTGGAACCAAAAGAAGCAGGGAGGCGGCAGCCGAGAGCAGCAAGGGAGAAGTTCGGCCGGTGCATGTGACCAAGACAGTATGTTGAAGAAGGGATCTAGGATCATGGTGGGTAGATAAGGTTCGCCTAATTAAGGAGTATTCTCGTCCATGCACAAAATACAAAGCAAAATACGTTTACGTATGGCATCCTAATATTCTTAAACGATTTGTAATGGCATATTTCAAAGTATTCAAACTTGGCAAAATTGCATATTTTCAAAGACAGAAATTAGTAATGTATTTCTCAGAATCGATAACTTAGTGGCCTATATAAAGTTTACCCTAAATCCTAAGAACAACCATGTGAGACAATGCAGCTTCCCTAATAGAAAATCTTAACCACATGAAATCAAAAGGTAAAACGCTTTATATAGGGATAGGCAAGGAACAAACTTTAATTGTACTACTCCCTCCGTTCGGAAAAGGATGTCACAAAAATAAACTATAGATAGACCATTTTTGTGACATCCTTTTTCCGAACGGAGGGAGTACTTCGTAATGGTATGCATGTATGGATTCCCGTCAACAGAGAAATTCGAAATGTAACTATATACAAAGAGATGAAAGCTAACATGACCGGAAGCTTAGTCGATGACATCAGGAAAACTACCCAGTCTTCCTCTTCTATGCACCAACGCCGTGAAATATTATGAACCATTATTTTCTCGATCTATCCATACGCTCTACTTCTACCATTAACTTGCACCAAGCTTCATTGAGCCACCTCAGCTATGTACTTGGGTGTTGTTTCTTCTAGTTCAACACTTTGAATATAATATTTTTTTTCCAGTCTGGATTTGTCCGCATCGATAATTTAGGTGTTCTATAAACAAAAATAGCTTAGTTTGATATATGCCACGAGCCCATGACAAAGTTTCTAGAACCGAGAGACATCACAACTATTTTCCGCATTTAGTGTACGGTATTGCACTATTGCTAAGGTAAATAATCCTACTATAATGCAGTTGGGTTTGGTATGTAGACCCAAATAGTGTTCACAGTACTTGCATAAAAGCTTTGACGTCAGGCACCATATCACTTTACCGGCACTAGGAGCATTAGAAGATCGCGGAAAAACTTCACATTTAAATCATTTTCGCGTACACTTTAAAAGAGTTTATGCTACAAAATTTTGCCTTCGTATAATAGATACCCAAAAACCACTAATATCACAAAGGACCCACCGGTCATCAGTTTTTTTCTTTTTTACATTTTCCTTTTCTTTTTGCTCCCATGTCCCCTCACCCACCACGCTCCTGCCGCGTCTCTGCCCTTGCCGGCCGTGCCGATGCCGCCACTTCAACCACGGTGGCTGTAATATTCGAGGATCCGGTATTTCGATCTCGGAAATCAACGATTGAGGTGGGGAATCAAATCTCCTCGCGGAGACTCAAAGATTGACAGCGGAATCAACCCTTCTGGTCGTGCAATCGAGCTTGGGAGCTTGGGAACTCCCGCCAACGGTTTCCGTGCGATAGGGGAAACTAAAAAGTAGCAAGCAAAAACTGGAAATCTGGGGTATGAAAGGTTTTATTTCAGGAAAGCTGGATAACTTTTTTCAATACCGCCCAATTTGCGTTTTGCGGGATCTGCACGGGACAATTTTTTCATCCAATACCGTAGAAGTTAGTTAATTTTCGATTTTTTTGGCCCTTCTGCAGGATCTGGTAGAGATGCTTTAAGCTGCTTCACGGTTAGTTTTAATAAAAAAGGCATCACCGACCGACTCTTAAGTAATGCTCGTTGGTAATGACAAATGAAAAGCTTTTCCATATACATGTTTTTCTGTTGCTGCCTCCGCGCTGTCACGGGGGCGTCGCCGGATAGGCCAAGCGCCGTCCAGCCAACTGCGGCGTGACAATTGTCACTTTCATAAATTCAACGGACAACACCAAAATTCAATATACTACACGATTTCGAGCTCGGGAAGCTAAGCGCGATGAGTCCATCCTAACTAGATCAAGCGTCGACTGGCCTCCTACCGTCTTTGGGACATTGTTGATGCTCCAACTCCGTCCAGCCAACTCCGGCAAGTCTGATCCAGCAAAGTTGATGCTCCAACACAAGGTCAATATCTACGGATTTTCGATATTGAATGATTGTTTTCTAAATGCTACAAACTCATGAGGGTTTTGCTGAAAAAACACGAGCGAGATTCAGTCTCCTCCAACTTTCTTTCCTCCCATGTTTCCTCCTACCGTCTTTGAGACATTGTTCTCTGTATTCACAAACAAAGAAAAGACATTGTTCTCTGCTCGCAGGAGAACCCAGCCTAGGTTCCCATGGTGTCCATGCTAGAGCAGGTGCCGATGCAGGGGCGGTCCTAAGATTTTGGGGGCCCGGGGCGAAACTATAAATTGAGGCCCTTATATAGACGTCATAACAATAATAACAAATATATATGTAAAAGATATATTGTCAATAACACTTACATGTATCAAAGAAGTACACAAATTTATACATATTACCTTAAGAATTTCCTAATATTTCTCGATGCCAAGTCACTTATGATGGGGTCAATGTCGATATCATTCGTGGCAACTGTCGCCAACTCTCAGACACTTGCATTACTGATGGTGTTGATATTTTCTTCTTAGTGATCAAAATCAAAATTCTCATTAGTTGGTTGATCTTCCTCCACGACAACTATTGTGAACTCATCGTTCGGGTTTATCAAAGCTCCATTATTATCGTTGCAAAATTGTAAATATCTCCCTATGTGATTGTACTAAATCATCCAGGCGTTTTACTCTTTTTCTTTTAGCACTAACTGATAGATACTTTCTAGACGGCATGATAACACACAATTCTTCAAAAACAAATTAACAGCAAATATTGAATAGTACCAGCTATGCATCATGTAATACGATAAATAAGCGATCGAAATTACGAGATTTTGCAGAACCGGTGGCAGCGGACGCAAGATGTTGTATAATACGCGATGGGAAGGAGCCGAATCGATGGATGACTTCCTGCTGGCTGCTGCATTCGTTTTGCTAATAATCTGCTTACGAGTTGCCTCGCTGGGCCATGCCTTCCTAGCCTACGGGCATTTTTTTTCCTGCTGGGCTGCTAATACCAGTACGTAGTCATACACAGGCCCTGACCATACAACATACATACACGTCTGCATACCTGGGTGGGGCCCCTATATTTTGGGGGCCCGGGGCGGCTGCCCACCCTGACCCCCCCTCCGGGCCGGCCCTGTGCCGATGGGGACTTGGATCCACGGGGAACGGGGATGTTGTGCTAAGGCGGAGCACGTGCACGCCATGTGGCACCGCGAGGAATAGCAGCAGGGGAGGCGATCAGGAGTATCAAGGAGGCCAAAACCGCGAGCAGCATGGAGACGCCGGGAGCAACAATGGACACGTTTGGCCTGGAGCATGTGAGGCAATCCGATTGGAAAGAGTGTTGAAGAAGGGATCATTTGGCCACTGGCCAGTATATAAAGTCGTCTGTGTATAAAATAAGGAATTAAGTATATATACATATTTTTGAAACTGATTTAAAATGACACCGCGGGGACGCGGGGTAAGAAGCCCCAGGACTGTTAATTAAGAGAATATGATGCGTACGCACCGTGCTACGAGCATGGGCACTCGAACACGGGCGGGCTGAGTAGTATCAGCCACTGGGCTAGGCCTCAGTCCACGTAGTATATATACATATGGCTTCATGACAATATGAAATGGCATGTAATGATATATTTCAAAGTATGAAATCTTAGAAATTGCATATTTGAAAGATGGAAATAGTAACCGTTTCCCCAGACTGAAAACTTTGTGGTGACATATATCAAATTTGGCATAGAAACTAAAAGCTCATATACGAGACAATGGAGCTTCTCTAATCAAAGAATTAAAAAATCTAATTGAGAAAAAACCCACTCTACACATTATAGGTACAAAATTACTTTAATTTTACTCGTGGTTTAGTTCATATTAGGCTCTTTTTGAATGGCTTGTAGGGATTTTGGTAGTAAATACAAAATAAAACTATATGCAAAAAGATGGAAGGCAACATGACCTGCAGTAATGTCGATAACATCAATAAAACCATCTTTTCTTGCCTCTTCTATGCACCAATCACGTAAAATATCATGAACTCTTATTTCCTCAATCCATCCATGTGCCTTGCTTCTGCCAGTGACCTGCACCAAGCTTCTTTGAGCTAGCTCAGCTACATATTTACGTGCCATATCTTCGGGTTCATGTCTTGGTGCTTGTGGAATGAAGCCTTCTGCTATCCATAGGGAAATAAGAATACAAACATCTATTCTATGATCTTCGGGAAAAGTAGCAAGATAGAGGAAACAAGATCGCAAATAATGATCAGTCAAGTCATTGTAACTGCGGGCCAGTATGTCACGCATCATTTGTGTGTTTCTGGTTGATGGCCAACACAACAATATATCTGACCATGCTTCTATATTGAGATTCTTTGACAAATAACCTCCCAAAACTGCAAGTGCAAGCGGTAGTCCTTCACATTTTCTTGCAAGCAATCTCCCTAGTTCTTCAAACTCACCCACGTCACATATGACAGATCTTCGGTATGATGGTAAAGCTTTGCTACTAAAAAGTTCCCAACTTTTCTCTTCATCTAATTGCTTGAGAACATGAACATGGGTTGGCATTTCAACATGATTTGCAACTTTTTCTTTGCGTGTGGTCAACAAAACCCTACTTCCATTACTTACATTTGGAAAGGCTCTAATTTTTCTATTTATTTGGTCCCATGTATCTTCCTCCCAGACATCATCGAGAACTACCAAGTATCTTTTTCGTGACAGAAATTCGTTAATCTTTTTTCCCACTTCATACTCTTGCATTTCGTCAATTGGCTCATCTTCGACCCCTATGATTTGTTTCATAATATCTCTTAACAAATCAACACCCTTGAATTTCTGAGATACAGTCACCCAAGCAGTTGTGTCGAAGTGTCGCTTCACTATAGTGGAAGTATATATCTTTCTTGCAAGTGTTGTTTTCCCCGCCCCACCCATGGCAACTATGGAGACAGCACTAAGCCTCTTTCCTCCACGAACTAATTTATCTGCTATTTGTTTGCACTCATCTTGAAAACCAACTATGATTATATCATCTTCGCTGTTTTGGTACAGAAGACTGTATTCTTGTGGACAATCAAGTAGAGAAACATCAGTATGATCTACATCAATCTTCAGATGGTCTGCACTTTCAAATATCTCTCTGAGCTTCCTTTTCACACGTTGAATTTCAACGCCTATTTTACGCAGTGTGGCCAAATCACTTGGCAAACAAACACACCTTGAAAAAGCACCCGCAAATCCCTTTTTGAGCTTGTTTCTCTTCTCTATGTAGTCTGCAGCTTCGATGATATTCTCAGCATCGTATGCTGCAGCTCTAATCTGGTTCACCAAAACAGCAACTCTCGCATTTCCTGATCTCCATTTGTTCTCGGCATCTTTGAGGTAGCCCTTCAGCCGCATCAGCTCATCTTTCAAGAAATCAACTTCAAGGGCGACTCCACATAAAAATTTGGTCTCCTTAACAGCGAGATTACCCACGCTACCAATCACGGTGCTAACAGCCGACTGTGCCATTACTACATGCCTCTGCTCCTCCCTCAGTTATGTAATACTTAATGAGAGTCGGTCTGCAATTATTATGTCTTGTGTGACTGTAGTGCTTCTTGAAGAACTTCTATTCAAAGAGGAAGAAGAAGAGCACTTACCGATGGCGCGCGGCTTCTGCCGGTTTGCTCTGCACAACTCCAACAACGGCGGCCAGCGTCAGTGTGTGCCACGCCGCCCGGCTTACCCGTGTTGTAGCAATGGAAAATTATGCAAGAAGTAGTGGTTGGAGAGACAACATCTTGCTGAGATAATTATAATGTTTCGATCGCGAAAAAATATGGTTATCAGGAGTGAGACACCGGCCTAGACGTGTGTGTGAGAGAGCGCACGATATTGTTGAATCGGTCATAATTCTTCTAGATTCCTATGCGGTCTTGGAGAATTGAACACATCTCAATCGAACTGCTTGCGCAGAACCATCCGTTGCTAGTAGTTATCAGATATATGAGAAAATGAGAACATCGAAGAGGCAGCAGCCACAAATACTAGTAGTAACAGGTAACAAGTACCTTTCAGAGTTGGACAAGCTGTTAGATGTTTTGGCCTACAAGTTGCTGGATGTTGTTTTCAAACTTTTAGTAGGCAGCATGTAGCACCAGCGAGCCACTTGCATTTTTCTCAAAAAAATTGGATCGGTTGGCATCGTGGGTCTAGAGCAACCAGCTGAGAGCAAAAGGCCAATGGAGTCTGCATCACGCCATCCCAATCGTCGGTCAAGCACGACGAAACGTATCCTGGTTCTCGTCTACTCAGCTAGATAGAATTTGTTAGATACCTCTATCAACCAACTATCCCAAAAGACCGATCTGATAGGAAGTGGAGATATAATATACTTAACAGAATTAACCCTAGAATGCCCTGTGTCAATACTCAGTTGCATTCCATCGTCTACTTATTAATAAAGATGGATTTTACCCACCCATTGATGCAGAGGTCTGGATAAGCTTTCGCTTAGAAAAAAAGTGCTTCTAGAACATGTTGCAGAGTGTCCATAGTACGGAGTAATTATTAGTGATGAAACAAATTGCTAGAACTGCTCTTGTGCAAAAAATTATCTTGATTGCTTACAACCCAGAAGGGTGCCTAATTATTTACAGTCAGGTATATGTTTGGGCATGAGCTGTTGGTGATCTGTATGGTACTGTGCACCTAAGAAACCAAAAAATTCTTCACTATTTTTTCTTGCAGAAGAGTGATATGCTGCTATTTTCTTAAAATGAGTGAGGATCAGTTAGAGGGTTGTTCTCCCGTTTCATCAATCCATGATAGTCTAGTGGACTGGTATAAATGCTCGACAAGGAGCGCA
Organism: Poa pratensis; assembly: GCA_947311845.1. Lineage (NCBI taxonomy): Eukaryota > Viridiplantae > Streptophyta > Magnoliopsida > Poales > Poaceae > Poa > Poa pratensis. The sequence goes on from CAMZMU010000078.1 coordinate 23,938,330, forward strand.
GCATATCACATACATACATGGGTGGAATCAGGTGAACCTAGGGCAGACAGGTCCAGAGAAAAATCCTATGCGACCTGGTCGTACAGGCAGATTTCCTGGACCAACTCCCGTGAACAACACGTGGCAAACCGGATCTCAAAGCATTTTAGGCAAAACCGGATCTCAATTTCCAGTAACCAAAGAACAACCGCAGGGGAACAAATTTCAGAAGTAAAATCGACATAGCAATCCATAAAAAAACCGACATAGCATCTACTCGCAGCTAGTTGCGTTGATTTCCTGATTCAATCTTCTTGAAAATTTCCTAGCAAACCAAGCATCTGCAGCCTGCGTAGCCTCATGAGTCATGTGTCGAGAAGCAACGAGCGGCTAACGCTACCAGTAGTGAAGCGGACGGCGGCAAGCACTCGGGGCCGCCCACCGGCGCCGGCGGTGCCGCGCGCAGAGGCGTCTAGGAGGGCGGCCGTGGACAGAGCGCCGACGGAGCGAGCAGCGGGGTCACGTGGACATGGACGACGAGGGACAGCGGTAATGGAGTGCCTATGGTTGCCTCACCGGAGGTGAGCTGCGGGGGCGCCAAGGGGCGTGGTATGGTCTTCTACGGCGGGGAAGAGTAGGGGAGAGGGAACACTGGTGGTTTCGAGTTTGCGGCATCCATGAGCGAGTACAGAAGGTTTGCGAAGAAGAGAGTGAACCTGAGATTCGGTTTTGCCTAAATGCTCTGAGATTCGGTTCGCCACGTGTTGCTCACAGGAGTTGGTCCAGCGAATCTGCTTGTATGACCAGGTCGCATAGGATTTTTCTCCGACAGGTCCCTTCGACAGGCCAAGGCGAACCTCCATCCGGTGGTGCATGTCCGGAATATGGAGGCTGTCAGAATCTTGGGTCACTGCAAAGTAGCAAGGAAAGAAAAATATTAACCCCAAAACTCAAAGACATTTCTAGCAATTAGAAAAGGGTTATTTGCAACTTGCAACGACAAAAGTGGAGCGAAAAATTGACAAAACAAAATTCACAGTGGTAGGCACAAACGACCATTGATTAAAAAGATACACCCCGTGCCACATAATCTACACCCAAGTCAGCTAGTTAACATAAGGGCACAAGGTTGGATCATTTAGTGTGACACGCTTTGATCTTTGTTGTTAAATATATTCGTCAAGAAACTTATTGAGCATATTAGTACTTACCTTGTAATAAGTTGTTTTTATCGTGACCTCTCTGATTACGTCCTACAGAACAAACTCTATACTACTTGCTGTAACTAGTTGAAAATATGCCAAATGAGGAACAACACCATTTGAACTTCAAAAATCTTGATTTTCCAAGAACTTATCTTCATAGATTAAAAAGACCTGCTCAAGTGTATTCGACCATGATCAAAAAAACTACCACCGATATAAAGGTAAAGAGAGCTTAGAAATAACTGTCCTCCCTAAATCGGATTGAGCAGTGCCACATATATCAGCAAGTTCTGGCACAAATGCTTGCACAAAATTGTGAAACAACAAGCAAGAAGATCGATGCACTTTGTTTTTGTTGTTTAATAGATTCTTTAAGGAAATTATTGGGTATTAGTTACTTACACTGTAAAGAAGTTGTTTTTATAATAAATAATATGATTATCATCACCTCTCTAAGTACGTCCTACAGAACAAACTCTACACTACTCGCTGTAGCTAGTTGGAAGTATGACAAATGATGAACAACAACATTTTAATTTCATAAATCTTGATTTTCCAAGAACTTATCTTCATAGATCAGATCATATTAAAAAGATCTGCTCAAGTGCATTTGACTATTAGCAAAACATAATAGTACTCCGTAACTCGGATTGACCACTAGTACATATACTAGCAAGTTCTTTCACAAATGCCTGCAATTTTGAAACAACAAGCAAAAGGATTGATGGAGAACAAAAGGAAAGCAATACTTATTGTTAAGATAATCTTCAAATCCAAAATCATCCAAGGAACTATCACGGACTCATATCCTAGCATAGATGATGGCACCGCGCCTGGGGGCCTTTGGAACCTGGCAATACAGAATCCTGTCAGGCAAAAGATTTTTAGCACTTATCTGAATCAGAAAAACCTCAATATATGATTGTGCGTTGTAACATCCCAAAATTTTGGAATGTTAAATTAGATAAATAAGGTTGTGACATTTTGAAGAATTCAAAACTTTTATGATCTTTTTTAAAACTATTCTCAAACCTTGATTCAACACTTTTATGAGTGGATTAATATGACTATCTAAAATATACATCTTGGTTTGGCAAGTTTTAAACATACCCATCTTGTTAATTTGGTTGCATATGAACTTTACTTGCAACGAATAATTTATTAAGAGAGGGAATAACATGACTTTCCCAAATATGATGAACATGTTGGAAATATTATATTTTGCTATTATTTTAATCTTAATGCATCTTTGGATTATTCATATATTTAATCCATTTCCAGATAACGAATAAAAATAGAGAGAAGAGAACAACATGACATTCTCAATATAATACTTGGAAATGATTTAAATATAATCCAATGCATATTTGGATCTTAAAAAATTAGGGGATTTAATAAATCCTATAAATCAATCTTATGGATTTATTAAACTCCTATATACATATTTCATATGTATACAAAATTATTTTATAAAACTAAACTTAGGTATAAAGTACAATTACTAAGCCCATTATAAGTATTTTTTTGGATTTTTCTTCGGAAAAGATTTGACAATTATATATGCCACATTCTTTTTCCTGTAATTATTAAATAGGAATTTTTTTAGAAATCCAGAAAATCCTTTCGGGCGAATCTAGCCCAGCTTTCTATCTCACACATCCGAGCTGCGCCAGCCCACTCTCCTCCTTTTTTTTTCTCTCATCCCTCATTGTATTTTCTGCTTGGGCCGCACCTGCGCATTGCTCATCTGGCCCGACCGAGCCCAGCCGAACGAGCGCTCTGCTCGTCTTCCTTCTCACGTACACGAACAGAAAACGCACATGAACAGAAGAGAAACGACCATGGCTGTACCACTTCATCTCCTTCTCCTATCAATTCTAGTGACTTTCTCTTCATCTAAACCCTAACACAAAATCTATACCTCTTATAAAGAAAAACCTCACTAAGTGTATTTATTATTTTTCTATCTCAACATGCAAGCTATCCACATCATCCATGTTATTAGCCAATCAATTGTCCATATCATTTACACTAATACTTATTAATATATTGTGGTATAAATTTGGATGGAGGTGTCATTCCGGAAATTATTTCCCCACTTTGTTTACTTGATTGTCCAAACAGAATCGGTGCTCTAAATGCCACTCGTGGGCATACGTCTCCCGATCTCCCTCCTCACTCTATAAAATGAATACCCGAGCGTGTTCATGCTGCTCGTCCTCCTCCCGCATTCTCGTTCACAAAATTTCTCTAGAGGAGCTCTATACTGCCCGTAACAAACAAGCAAATGTCAGCCCAAAATCGAGTTCGTCGCTAGATTCCGTCACCCTCGGTGATCATACAGATGATTAATCGCACCAGGAGACTTCCATCGACGATGCCTACATCCAGGACATGATGGTATGCCTTCTCGTCGATGTTGACTGCACCATCGTCGAAGCAATGACATCCACGACGCCGAAGGCCGCCGACGGAGCATGTCGCGCACGTACCATCTTAAACAACCGTGTCACGACGTTCACCTTGTTCACGCGTACCTCTACGGCAACTCCATTGACTACATCTCGGAGGCCATAAACATCTACATCGATGACTTCGACTACATTGAGGCATGTTATCATCTTCTTCCTCGATTCCCATGATACTCGTTCTTGCTGGTGAGTCATCCATCCTTTGTTCTATTCATAGTAGTCTATCAATTGCGCATATCATTACAAATTGTTATGTTTCATACGGATTGCCTTTCAATCTTTTCCATTCATTTCATATTGGACGGTATCTACTGAAATTTTTGAAATTTGGACGGTATTTCATTGGAAGTGAGACGAACTACCGCCAGCCACACTTGGCGCGCCACCAAAATACGGCATGCCTCTCTGCCGAAGCTGCAAAGCCTCCTCCTCCGTCGCCGCCCTCACGTCGAGACCCCCAGCCTCACCGTCCTCCACGAGCAGACCCTGCTTGAGCCGCCCGAGCCTGCGGGCGTGCAGCACCTGCGCCGCCACGACCGGCAGCCGTGCCGCCTCGTACTTGGCCAGCGCGCCCGGCGGCGTCGTCTCCCCACACCTCCCGAGGCACCCCCCGAGCACGCGGGCGTCGTGGACGGACATGTTGGTGCTGCGCAGCCCGTGCGGCGTGGTCGGGTGCGCTGCGTCGCCGACCAGCGCCACGCGGCCATCCGCCCACGACAGCCGCGGCAGCGGGTCGGCGTCGTAGATCACGTTCACGAACGGCTCCGCCGTCTCCCGGATCAGCCGCGCCAGCTCCGGCGACCAGACGCGGTCGGCCTCGTCCTGCATCCGCGCAAGCGTGGCGTCGCTCACCTTCATCGTCACCGAGCTCCCCTATTAATTAGCGACGACACATCCGTTAGAGAAGCACAGCATTTGCAACTTGGAAGGGGATCGATCGCCAATTCGCCATTACCGTGAGCTCTGGCTCGGGACCGTTGATGTACCAGAGCCAGTTGAGCCTGTTCCCGGGCAACTCGTAGAGCACAGCGTGAGTCTTGTCGGCCAGATCGAAGTAGAGGCAGCTGCCGAGCTCCGGGTACTCTCTCCGGATGCCGGTGATGATGTCGGAACTCTCCTTTCCGGTGAAATCGAACACGCCTCGCCAAGCGCAGTACCCTGAGTACCTGCACATTGACCACAAAATAAGAAACGGTGTGTCTGTGACGATCTAATGCACTATTATGATCGGATCGAAACGAATTTGCTGAAATATTGGAGGATGCTATGTGTTCAAATGTGAAAATTCTTGTCATCAAATATGCAGATCGCATTCAGTTCACAAAGCAGATTTTTAACTCACCTCAGCTTGAGGTAAGGGAGGAATCGCCGGCGGATCGACGACGTGCAGCCATCCGCCGCGACTAGCAAATCCCCGGCGACCTGCACGTTTTCGCCGGTTGCGAGCACGCGTGCCGTCGCGATGACCCCGCGTTTGTCATCGTCGTCAGACACCTCGAACGAAAGGAACTGGTGCCCCCAGAGCACGGTCACCGCGGGCGGCAGAGCCTCGTGAAGTCGCCGGTGCAGCTCGCCCCAGTGCGCCGCCCGGAAGTTGAAGCGCTCGTCCCTCGTCAGCGTCCGCGCCGTCTTCGTCTCGCTGTCCGTTGCTCTGTTCTGCGGTAGCAACCCATGTCCATAACGCAAGGAAAGGAACAGAACAGGCCGAGTTTGGTGCCGAATCGGGGAGGACGGAGGCGCTTACCAGGTCGACGGCGAGCGGAAGCGTGGCCGCGCCGAGACCCCACCCGGGGATCCAGCGGGCGAGGGTCTCCATAGACTGCGCATCGAGTCCCAGCCCGGCGCCCGTGCCGCCTCCGGCCGCCGGCCCCGCCGCCTTCTCCAGCACAACCGCCTCCCACCCCGCCTCCGCCGCCGCGTGCGCGCAGGCCAGGCCCGCCACGCTCCCTCCCACCACCACGGCCACCCGCTTACCCATCTCAGCAGCCATCGCTTCTCCCAACTCCACGAGCCTTTCTTATCGGCCAAATAGCTCCTATGCGACGTTTTTTCACGTCAATCGATGGGCAGCGAAGTCGTTCGTTGTAATAGCTACGCTATGACATCTTTCTGAGCAAAAATAACCCAGGCACAACAAGGCCCTTAAGCGCAACCACCGTCAGGATTAGGGGTGGGACCCACGCGGATTAGTGGAGCCTGATGGGACCCACTTTAGCGTGGGGCCCAGACAGCAGCGACGACGGTTAAACCGTTTTCCCTTTCGCGCGCATCCTTCCTCTTCTTCTCCTGCGACGAAGCACGCAACGCCGGCGAGCTTCGATTCAGACAATAACTCAAATTAACCCGAACCAATACACATTGAACCGAACTCTAATTAACAAACAGACAAGCAAACATAGTAGATAATTACATTACTATTACAAACGGAGTAGTTTTAACGGCGGCTCGTCGGAACAAAAGCCGCACGGGCAAGCAAACATAGTAGTTCTTAGCTAATACAAATGAGGACGGACATCAACCGCAGCTCCAACCCCCATCGATCCATCCAAAATTGGGCTCACCTGAGCCCCAGGGATGCTGCGGCGACGAGGCGGCGGCGCCGCTCAGCCGGAGTCAGAGTCGGAGGTGCCCCATCCCATGTCGGCCTTGGATTCCTCGACGGCTTGGCGGTAGCGGTACTCGTTGAGCTCCCTTTTCACTCACGGTCGGCCTCGAGCTGCTGCTGTTCGTCCTTGGTGCGCTCCATCAGCTCGGCGGTGACCCAGTCGAGGTCGCCGTCGTCGACAAAGTCTCCCGGCAGAAGCCCGCGCGCGGCGCGCGGTGCCGCGCCCTGCAGCTCCTCTTCCTCCCTCTTCGGCGGCGGCAGCGGTGCTCGTGCGATGGCGGAGGTCCCCGCGCCAGAGGAGCTCCCCGTGCCTCTCGCCGCCGCCGCCATCGCGCGGTCGTACTCCTCCACTTCGCGCCGGGCGTACGCAGGCGGCACCGCCAGCCCCATATTCGTCCACGCGCGAGCGCCGCGCTTCCGAGCGCCGTCGGAAGCAACCAGCTTAGCCCGTACGGGGTCAGCGGGCGCCGGCCGCTTCTGCCTTCTCCGCTCCTCGTCGGAGCCGTTACCGCGGACGGAATGTCCGCCGCGCGAGCAGGAACCTACAGGCCTCATCCTCGTCGCACGTCGGGGCTTGATCTGTGGCGGAGGGGCTGGATTGCGTGGCCGGCGGCGAGAGTGGCGGCGAGAGTGGAGTGAAGGGATAATAGATAGGGTACGATACAGTGGATATATAGGGAGGGGAACGGGAGGCGGTCGGCTAGGCCTGAGAAAAGGCTGGGCTGGGCCCAAAGTTGAACGGCGCACCGTGAATTTAATCAAGGAAAAAACATTAGCGGGTCAAATCCTGCTGCTGGGCCCAAATTTAGTTTTTTTTCTAGGAATGGCGCGGAACTGGAGTGGCTAATCAGAGCGCAGAACTGAGAGTGGCGCGGATCGGGGGTTTCCTTCTGATCCAACCGTTCACTAACCAGCGATCAACGGCTCTGAAGCAGGGAGGGCTTCGGACGGGGTTTAGGGTTTCAGTGAGTTAGGGTTGAGCATAAATAATTTAGAAAAATCAAATAAATATGAAACTTTCGCTCACTGTTTACTTATGCAACTACGTTGTTAAAAAAAAATTAAAACTTGTTATATCCACAGTTAAATGAAAAACATTCACACAATTCAAGCTATCGATGGAATGAGCTAGTGTTGAGCACAACTAATTCAAAAAAAATCAAAACAACATAAAACCAGCGCACATGGTCTACTTATGCAACTAAGTTGCTATAAAAAATATAAAACTTGTTATATCCACATTTCAATTCCAACATTCACACGTTCACGATATCAATGGAATGAGCTAGGGTTGAGCATAAGTAATTCAAAAAAAATCAAATAAATATAAAACCAGCGCACATGGTCTACTTACATGACATAGTTATCAAAAAAATATAAACTTTGATTTTAAGTCGGTCAACGGTTTTGTGCAAAGTTTGACCAAACATTCAAATGAGCACAAATAATTCAAAAAAAATCAAAATAACATAAAACCAGCGCACATGGTCTACTTACATGACATAGTTATGAAAAAATATAAACCTTGTATATGAGTATTTTCATGAGAAATCCTTCACACAAATGACTTACCACGAACGAAATTGCAGGGAGTTCAAGGAAGTGAGAGAGGGTTTGATGTTTTGAAAATTTAAATTTTTTGAAAAAATCACCAAAGCTTCATTTTGGTGTGACTAAGAATGAACCAGGCTTAGTTTTTCATTTTGGTATTTAAAACTTGTTTAAATGTTGGTTAAACTTGGGTTTGACCGAATTTGAAATATTCATGAAATATTCAAAAAACATCAAAAAAATGCAAATCCAGTGCACATTGTCACGCCCGAGACCCGGCCCGGTAGAATGACAGCCGCCGCGTGCCTATAGACCCAAAAGTCTATACACACGCAAGGCTAGAAAAGCAGGCATAAACTAGCACAGTGGATCTTCACAGCTCATCTATTCATTTTTACAAGATTATTACAGTTACAAGAATACATAGGTTCTCTATTCGCATCCCACCCACTGGTCCAGCCTACTCCTCGGATACGATGGCTTCCGCTGCGAACTCTGATAACATAAAAAACAAGGGGTAGCAAGGGTGAGTACAACAAAAGTTATACTCAGCAAACAATTCAAACACTTTCATACACTAGGTTTTCGAAATACAAGTAAATCAATCATTGTGTGGTTAAGTTCTTAATCAGGTTAAAACACATGGTGCCACACATGAAAGTGAGTTTCCCTACCCGGGAATCACAGGGGTGAATATCCACGCTTTTACACTCTTAAGAGGGGTACTCTGACATCGACAGCCTCGCCCAGAACCACACAGGCTCCAGAACGAGCAGAGCCCTTTCACCTGCTCGGACACCGGACACCCTGACCTACTCGATGTCGGTCGCTCCTACGGATCCATCACCGACACTTTCCATTCAAGGGCCGCCCCTCACGGAGAGCTCAGACAGTCCCATACCTGTACTGTGACCGGTACAATACGTTCACCTTCGTAACACCAAGTTTTACTTATAAAATCATTCTTGTTCATCTGCATGTCAACAATACGTGCTATGCCTGGCTCGTACCGGTGGCTCCTACGGATCCATCACCGTAACGATATCAGCGCATTAACCCCGTATATCAACACAAAGCTCGTACCACTCAGGGTATCTCAAATATTCAATCAAAGTATACTCACAAAATATAGGAAAGATGTAAGAGGAGCTTGCCTCAGGAAACTAAGCCGTAGATATCAAGGAATACCGACAAACACTCCAGCAATCAATTAGTTATCAGCACAGCTCATACACCACCGGTAGCCCGACTGTGCCGTAGCCGAAGGAACACCAACAGCCAGGAGATCGCTTCCTCCGATCGGATGATTCGTCATACCAATATACGATCTCATACGCCGACACCGTAGCCTCCAAGAATATCACCGGCGGTGCTCCGCTTTTTTTTTTTTTTTTTCACCGACCGCACACCAGCCGAGCTGGCTTACTCCGCCGCCGACGCTAACTCTCTAATCTCTCTCGTGGACACTGGCCTAGCCTCACTTCTTTTCTCTCGGTCAAACTGATCCGCGGTGTGCAGCACTGGTTTTATTTATAGGAAGTGCACTGGCTAAAAAATCTGACCGCCTGCCGACCTGATCCTTCGGCTCTAAGCCACTGCTTAGCAAAATATCTAACGACCACTCCAGCGTTCGCTCCACGTTGGGAAACAAAGGCTGACTCATCCACTAGCATGCTGCCACGTTGATCTAAGCTGACATGTGATCTCACGTCATGCATGCAGGATTCAATGCACCACAATGCAGCTAGACTTAGCACGTACAGGTACATGGCTGATCGATGCATGCACAAACAAATCAAGTCAACTCTATTTCTTTCATGCATGCAGATTTGAAAGCTAGCTAGAATAAGCAAACTCAAATTATTAAAAGCTTAATCTTATTTTAATCAAATTAATTAATAACTCAAAAATCTGGGTTACCACACACATGGTCTTATTTTGTCATGTACTAACATCTCCAACTGATAAACAAGGTCTAGACACATATTAAACAAGAAATGCGTCAATATGGTGTGAAATCACACATCTTAAACTATGAACTTTATAGTTTGAGTTGTAAGATTTCATACCATACTGAATCATTTCTTATTTAATATGTATTAAATGGGAGTCTGCGGTGGTGATGGTGCGTCGGTGGTACGTCGGTACGTCGTCTGCCCCTCGGCAGAAAAATTAGCGCCGACAGGTGGGGCCAAACTACCGCACCCTCTCCGTCTCCGCTTCAATCCTTCGTGCATCCCGAACACCGCAACCCGGCTCCTGCCATCGTCTAGCGGCAAGGCCCGATCTGAGCCCGCCGCCGCCGCTGTCATCTACCCCGAGTGCCGTCGTGCTGCTAGCACGTCGCTGCTATGAACGGAGTCACGGCGTCCGAAACAGAACCCTAGGTTATTTCTTCCCCGCCACGCGGCTACCCGGTTGATCTCCTGTGAGCGCCGCCTCCTTCCTCCGGTAGAAAGAAAGGGATCGTCGGCTTCCCGGCGGGAATTCCCGCGGCCCCGCGCCAATCCGTCATCCTCCTTGCTCTCGCCGTCCCCCACGCCCGCCTCGATCCCCTTTCTTCTCCAGACCTCAACCTCACCGCCGCCGCTCCCTGCTGCTTCTCGCAGGCCACCCTGACCCTGGCACCCACCCTATTCCATCCACGCCGCCGTCCTCTGCAAGGAGAGCGCATCCGCAGCCCAACGTCTCTATGTCGTTGGTCGTCACCACTGCCGCCTTCTGCCTCCCCGGGCGACCAAATCTTCCCGGCCAACAACTCCGACCTGACGAGCCCGTCAGTAAAAATTGTGCTCTGCTCCATACAAATCCCTTGTATTGTAGTATAAAATTGCTGCTGCTGCATTCACGCAAATCGCCATGTGCAGGGAGCCTTGGCTACTCACTCCGTCCGTCTGGAGCTGAGCCAGGAGAGCAGCGCCACCCACTGCTTCGACCCTTTATCAGGTGAGCTACTGCCATGGTTAGATGTTGACTAGGTGTAGGTTCATCCGTGGTACTATTCCTCTTGTTTTTACTGGATATTGATTTTTGCTCCCGCTGCCTGTAGACCTCCCGCGGCCCCCGGCTTTGAGTCCTCTGCGCGTGGCTCCTCGCCGGAGCCCTCCCGTCGTCGATGCCATCACGGCCTCCACCGCCTCTGACAACACCCTTACCTGCCACCGCCGCCGAAGAGCTTCCAGATCAATCCCCTCCTCTCACTGCCTCTGCTTCTTTAGACCGCGACTGATTTGGCTGATTTTTTTTGCTGATGAACCGACGGCAAGGTGTCGAGCAGTCTCTTGGATGCTCAACGGCATGTGACCCTGGAAGAGACCATATTGATGAAGATATTTTCTGCAGCCTAGCCACCAGATTGGTGGCAGCCAGCCATGAGCGAGAAACTACAGTTCTGAGCACTTCACATGAGGTAATCTCCCGTATGGTTTAGCCGTGCAGTAATTTTCCAGCAATTTGGATATATAGATGTACGTTTCAGACTTTTAATTTCAGCATCTTATTCTTTTCAAGATTCTACTGGTTTTCAAGTTTCAGAATCTGAATGTTCCGTCAATATAGAGCCGAGAGCGTAGGTCCGTTTCACATGAGCATTGCCGCTAAACCTCACAATGAATGTATCATTTATTTACCAGGTTTACGATGCGTTTATATACAAAAGACTTTCATCAAGGGGCCACATATTTTTAGAACCAAATTAAGTCATTCTCATTGTTTTTCAATGCTTATAGACTTATAGTTATATTGTGAGAGATAGCATTTTAATAAGAACCGACTATAAACAGAACTGTTGAGAAACAGATAATTGTTTGCTAATTTAATAAGAACCCTTGTGGTTAGAGAAATTATGCATTGTGAGATAGCAAAGTTTGTTTCAGACGCGACGAGTGGTGAGGGCCGCAATAGGCAAGCAGACGCCAATAAATTTGGTGAGAAACGAGCGGAGACAAAGAAATTAGTTGCAAAACAAACACGCATTACTCTGCTTGCTTTTGCTTTTTCATGCTACTTTTGGTTACTAAACTTATATTGTGCAACTGTACATAGAACAAGTTGGATGGCTAATCCATCCAAATTCAGTGCTGCAGAGAAGTGAAGACATCTAGATAGAGAAATAAAGTCAGGAAGAGCTTCTGATTCCCATGATGAAACCTAAAGAACTGCGACCCGTGCAGCAAGAGCTTGAGATGGACAGCATCATACACATTATTCATACTACCAGCAACAGCCACAATAATTGCTATCATCTATTAGCAGACAATATTATTTGCTGAGCAGACCGTCCAATAATTTTATTTGTTTTGGGCATAGCTAGAGTGCATTAAAATTGAAGAATTTCTTTTTGTACTATCTAGAGATCTGGATGCACCTAATAAACAACAAACTGCAGGACATGTTTATTGACTGCACATTGTCTGCTCGTTAATTCAAAGAATATTCTGATGCATGATTAATTAAATAGCTGATAATATTATTCCTGCCTGTACATGACAAATTGAAACATCATTACTCAACTCCCCATTTGAAGAGTTCTTACTCAACTCTCCATTTGAAGAATTCGGTTACAAGTATAGCTTACTTATTTTGGCTGAGCCTCTTTATCTTTTAATGTCCCTTTGATGGATGAGATTCTTTTCATTAGTGTTTGCCCAGTGTTCATTATCTTCATATAGTCATTAGACGATCAATTTATTTTATTTAACTGAAAGGGATGATTCCTTTATTATCTTATTCTACGGAATATGTTAATAGTGGAGGATATCATCTTTGATTATTTCCATCGCAAAGTCAAGAAGCTATTACTCCGTATTGAATTAGACTTAGCTCTTTATATGGTGCTTCAGATGCATCCTTTTAGCAAGAAGTCTCCACTATGATATTAATTTTTCCTTGGAAAACCGGTGATAAAAATGGCATGCTAAGAGGAAATGCCCTTGGCTGTTGTTAGAGGAATGGCCTACGTCGCTCGTGGAGAATAAGGTGGGGCCCCTCGCGGAGGAGGGGAGAGAGTGGCACATGCGGTGAGGTAGAATGGGAAAGGGAATTAAGAAATCACATCGCACTTGACTAAATGAGAGGAGATGTCATGACAATGAATAACATGTTGAAAATTATTGCCTTCACGATGAGATATCTTTTTTTGAAATTGGATTGTATGAATTGGATCACACATATGATTTGTTTGAATGTTTCTCCGTAGCGAAGCATGGGCATTAAGTCTCATCATATTTGACGCATCATAATTTTGTTCCCGGTGAATATATGATTCAAAACAATTTATCCATGTGTTCCGTAGCAACGCATGGGCAATTAGCTAGTCTTGTTTAATATGTATGTAGACCTTGTTTATCAGTTGGAACTGTTAGTACATGATAAACTAAGACCATGTGCACTGGATTTGCATTTTTTTGATGTTTTTTGAATATTTTTTGAATATTTCAAAAATTGGTCAACTAAAATCAAACCAACTTTTAAACAAGTTTTGAGTTAAAAATTGTTCTAGGACACTATATTAGTGCAATATATGTTAATCCTAGAGTTTGAGATCATTTGGAGAAGGTCGAAAAAATGACAGGATTAGAAATGGTGCTGTTTGGGCTACCTTTGGAGCTCATTTGTAGCTCATTTTGGAGAACCGATGTGAAAAATGACAGGATTAGAAATGGGGATGATCAAGTTAGATCAACCTACTACATAATAACATGTACAAATAACATGTACATCAAAGTTGAATTCAAATATTCAAAGTTAAATCAAAATATAAAAAATATTCAAAAATTCAAAAGAATTTGTCCAAGTGCAACATTTTAATGGATGGGACAACTCACTATTATAGAAATTCTATAATAATGAGATGCCCGACCCACAAAGATACTGGACTAGGACATATAATGTGCAACACCTAAATTGCGAGCAAGGGGACTCGAACTTAGGTGGGCAAAGGGAGCATCAACCCTTTGCCACTAGGCTATGCCTCTGTTTGCGAAAAATCTACCACCATTTGGAGGTAATAGTTACAAATGTTTACATTTTGGTAACACTAGCAACACTAGCAATATTTAAATTTTGAAAACCCCTAAGCATTCTACACTAAAAGGCAAAAGTGGCTCAAATAAAAAAATAAAAAAAAGCAAAAAGTGGCTGAAATGGCTCATACACTTACTGGGCCTAATTGGATGGAGTTGGCCCATTCATCTAGCCCACAGTGAAACTTTTTCATTTTTCTCGAAAAAAAAAAAGATCTGCGCACGGCTGCGTCCTCTACAACAATATTCCAAAGAAGTAAATCATTCTGATAAGTCTAAATAAAGAAGTAAGACATTGTTTCTACAGATGACACGATAATTTACATTTTTTACAAGGTTTAACCCAACGGAACATGCGAATGACAACATCAGGATGTCCAGAGCACGCCCCCAGGGTGTTCGACAGAACGCAGTCGACATGCCCAGTTCACAAAATTACTCCCCCACATGCTCCCCTACCAAAATTCACTACACTTTCTATCTACATAATGCAGCTCAAGCTTCCAGCTCCATCTAGCAGCTCTGTAGCTGATTCTTCATCTCGCATAAGATCAAAGCTACTTCGATGTCCAGGCTCGATGAACTAGCTGAACTCCTGCTCGATGTGGTACCCCTGCTCGATGAACTCCTGCTCGATGTGGTACCCCTGCTCGATGAGCTCCAACCCGAGCTGTTTTGGTCGCCCGCATCAAATTTTCGCATCGATGCATACCTCTATCTCGTCATCGGCGGCGATTGACCGCCGAGTAAAAAACCCTTACCGTCGATGCCGTAGCGCTTCCACGCCCGCTTCAAGACCTGATTCACCGAAATCCGGTAAGGCCGCTGGTCGCCTCCGCTGCACGAGTCACAAATAGGGCCGCCGGTCGCCTCCGCGACCGGCGACCCGCACCACCCCAACCTCCATCCACCATCGACGCCCTTACCTTGCATTGCAACCGCAAGCCCTGCGTCGCCGCCCGCCGCTTCTTTTCTTGCGCCGCCGCTCGAATCGATTGCCGCTTCTCTTCTCGCGCCACCGCTCGAATCGGCCGCTCCATCTAGCCCGGAGAAGCCGAGACGGCAGGACATGAGTGAGCTCAGAGGGACGCCGACGCGTGGCAGAGTTTTTTCCCCCACGATGAACAGATGCAGCTGTCGCATCGGAGCTATTATCACCGTTTCAGAGCACGCACGCGTGAGGTCCCACTTGTCATAAACTTATCCATTGAACGGTCAAACGGGGTTTACCGCGTGGGATAATAAATTAACGGCCATATCCTGTCTGAGCTATTCCCACGGAAACAAACGTCGCACCAGGGCTATTTCAGCCAACATCGTCGCATGCTGGACAATTGCCCTCAACAACGTCGCACAGGAGCTATTCGCCCTTTCTTATCGCTGACTGCTATGTGTACACGGCACCTAAAACAATTCCATCTTGGCCAGCCCGCGCGCGCCTCCACGCGTTCCGCGTCGCCGCCACACGCCCAGGATGGCGACGGCGTGCCACCACGGCATGCCGCTGTGCGAATGCAACCTGCTGATCAGGACCCTCGCGAAGCGCGGCAGCTTCGCCCGTGTCATGGCGGTCTACGACGACCTCCGCGGGCGCGGCCTCGTGGCCGACAGCTTCACCTACCCGTTCGTGCTCAGGGCCGTCGGGGTGCTCAAGCTATCGGTGGAGGGGCGCAAGGCGCATGCGGCGGCTGTGAAGACCGGCTTCCGGTGGGACGCCTACACCGCGAGCTCGCTGATGGACATGTACACGATGCTGCTGGGCCGCCCGGACGTCGCACGGAATCTGTTCGACGAAATGCCGCAGAGGGCACTGGTGGTCTGGAATATGATGATCAGGTGCTATGTCAGGTGTGGCCGGTACACCGCAGGGATTTCGTTGGCCGAGGAGATGGAAAGGAGCGGTCTCACACCCGATAGCGTAACGTTGGTGACGGCACTCACTGCGTGTTCCAGAGCCGGTGAACTGAGCTTAGGAAGGAGGATTCATGCCTACATGGATGGGGTCATTGGGTTCAGCCTTCCAGTTGCAAATGCACTGCTGGACATGTACATGAAGAATGGTTGCTTGGAAGAGGCGGAGAAATTGTTCGAAAAAATACCGGCAAGGAACATCATTTCTTGGACTATACTTGTGTCGGGATATGGCTTAGCTGGGCAGCTGGACAAGGCGAGAGTACTCTTCTACCAGTGCTCAGAAAAGGATCTGATTATGTGGACTGCCATGATCAACGCCTGCGTGCAACACGGATGTTTTGAAGAGGCACTGTCGTTGTTTCGAGACATGCAGATGCAATAAGTTGAGCCAGACAGGTTCACTGTTGTCACTATCTTGGCATGCTGCGCCAACCTTGGTGCTCTTGATCAAGGTGAATGGATCCACCAGTTGGCTGAAGCTAGGAAGATGAAAATTGACGCAGTTCTTGGTACAGCGTTGATTGACATGTATGCCAAGTGTGGGTATATAGAGAAGTCGGTGGAGGTTTTTCAACAAATGGAAGCCAGAGACACCACGGCCTGGACTGCCATTATCTGTGGTCTGGCCACAAATGGTCAGGCAGCTAGAGCTCTCGAGTTGTTTGAGGATATGGAGAGAAGCAGAGCTAAGCCTGACAGCGTTACCTTCATTGGGGTGTTGAGTGCATGTTGCCATGGTGGCTTGGTTGATGAAGGGCGGAAACAGTTTTGTAGTATGAAGGAGGTTTATCGGATACAGCCCAGAGTTGAACATTACAGTTGCCTTGTCAATCTTCTAGGTCGTGCTGGTCTACTTGATGAAGCTGAGAAGTTGATCAGGGATATACCAGTCAACAAGGACGCTATGCCACTGTTTGGCGCACTCCTCACTGTGTGCAAGGCTCAAGGCAATGTCGAGATGAGTGAAAGACTGACCAAACGAATAGGCGAGCGAGCTTACCAAATTCCTGATGTGAATTTGCTCATGTCTAATGTGTATGCCACCGCAAGTCGATGGGAGGATGTAGTAAGAGTAAGGAGGGAGATGGCAAACCCCACTGTCAAAAAGACTGCAGGATGCAGCTTGATTGAGGTGAAGGGATACTGAGGATGGCAGTTACCACTTGCACAGCTAATGCTTCAACATGGAATGGCTAACACATCCATTTGGTCTTTTTTTATGAAATTCATCAGTCTCCCGTATTAATTTAACCATATATCATGATCAATTTAGTTGCGATGACTCAGTTCAGTAGAGATTTAAACAGGTGTTCAAAATTCCACAATATTTTTCTCTCCTAGAGACTGCGAAACTAAAAAAAATTCGGAACATGCAGAGATATATAAGTGTGCAGTCCTCAGTTAATTTATTCTGGATGAATGAGGACCACTTAGTTTCAGGTGGTTCATGGGAAGAAACCTTCACAGGTATGACCCACAGTTTTACTTACTGGAAGTGGTTTCTTCCTATTCATCTTGTTTGGTGAGCCACTGAATCCTCTTCTTTTTGTTGTTAATTTTGTTTGAAGCAGTTTATGTTGACCCGATGCAGAACATTTTCAGCAAGTATTTTCGAATAGCTGTTTATTTAACTCCTGCTAGGAAATGCACACTTATCCAAACAAAGAAACGAAGGTTAGTCATCAAACCATTAGTCGTTCGCCTCTTTCTGTTGCAGATGAATGTACCTAATAGGCACCTGGACAGTGGTAACATTGGATCTCATTCCAAAGTGACCATTTGTAATCTTATGATGCAGTGGCGGAGCTACGGCAAGGCTAACCTGGGCCATGGCCCGCCCAAGAATTTGAAATATAAGCAATTATACCTATGTATTGACAGCCTAACCCAGTAATACTAGCAAACAAGCAGCACTTAGCCTTGGATTTATGCGTTCCCTTTTAGCCTGGCCAGCCCAATTTTTTTGTTTAAGCTCCGCCAGTGTTATGATGACACTGAATGATGTTGGCCGTTTTGTCAACTTGTTAGGCATCCAATGCTTGGCTTGAATTTGCCGAGGAATTTCAGCTCCAACTGACGAAGACACAGAACTTCACACTGACTGTAATGCTATATTATAATTGTCAGAATATTGTTCAGGATAATGTAAGTTGGTTGCCTCGCATTATCTTAAAAATATCTCTTGTAAGTTCATGTACAAGTCACAGAATATCGATTTAAGCAACTGTTTTGGTTCGGTGAATTTAGCTAACGGAGTTCAGTTTACGGGTAGTCTGGTACTAGGCAAAATCAAGCTTCGCAGCTGGCGACAGTATATGCTTTTTTCTGGCTATGTTTGGTCTGTCGTTTTTTTTCTGAGAGATCCATTGGTCTGAGTTGATCACATCCATTTAACCAAGATATTATAATCAATTTAGTTTTGGATACTCAGTTCGGTACCAAAAGTTGCTCAAAATTTTACATGATTTTTACCTCCTAGAGATCCCTGAACTAAACTTTTCAGAACGTACAGATATTTAAGTGTTCAATCTTCTGGAGTACCTTAATATGATCCTCAGTGACTAAGGATTGCTTTGTAATCTTCCTATTGGTTTTGTTTCGAGGTTATTAATTTTCTTTGAAGTAGTCATTATTGGTACATGATTAAAAACATTTTCAGCAGGGTTTTTCTCTAAGTGGTCGTGCAATGATATGACACACACATTTGTTCAAGCGAAGAAATGCAGGTTAGTCACCAAGCTAGTACTCCCACCGTTCCAATGAATAAGGCTTATATTTTCTGAAAAAGTCAAGCTAAGTAAACTTTGACCACACTCTTTGAAAAAAAATTCAACAACTATAATATTATATTGATATCATGTGAAAATATATTTCATGATGCATCTAACCATGTTTAGTTTGTATTGTACATGTTCATAATTTCTTCAAAAAACTTGGTCAAACTTCACAAAGTTTGACTTTTCAAAAATAATATAGTCCTTATTCATTGGAACGGAGGTAGTAGTACCTTTCGCATATGTCTATTGCAGAAGAATGTACCTAATAGGCTAATTCTTGGACTAAATTCTAACATGACCGTTTGTAATCTTGTTGTAAAACTATATGATGTTGGTTTTTTTGTCAACTAATTAGACATTCAATACTTGGCTTGTACTTGATGAATGTCTGCTCGAACTGACCAGTAATTAGAACTTCATTTTGACTGTAGTGCAATATATTATTGTCAGATGGTTGTCCAGGAGATAACATGAGGTGGCTACCTCACATCATTTTAAAAGTACCTTGTGTAAATTTTGTTACAGTTTACAGAACGTCGATTTAAGCCAATGTCTGGGTTTGGAGACTTCTAAAACATAGTTCAATTTACTGGTATTAGGCGAAATTTGATGCTCGCAGCTGGTGAGAGTATAGCATCTCTTTAGCTATGTTTGCATTTTCAATTGTACTGTTCGTGATAGGTTCTCATGTATGCATAGTGGAAGAAAATCAGAACAACACTTTATAAACCGATAAGTCTTTATTTTTCATGAAGGTGATCTGCCAGTACTGCATGTCACCTTCTTTTGCATGGAGATATCCCAGTTACAGGGCAGCGCGGTGCACGTAGCTCCCGCTTGCGCAGGGTCTGGGGAAGGGTCCGACCACTTTGGGTCTTTTGTATGCAGCGTTTCCCTGCATTTCTGCAAGAAGCTATTTCCATGACTTGAACGAGTGACCGAGTGGTCACTAGGCAACAGCTTTATCGCCGCGCCAAGGCTCCCATTCAGATATTCCAGTTCCAAATAAATTAAATTATGATAAAATAAATAAAGCCCTATTAGGTCTGGTAGTATCAAACTTTAGGACACATCGTGCTTCCATCACAAAATTATCAGTACAATACGCCTGCATAACTTCTTAATTTTTTTATTATTGAAAATATTGATCAAAAATAAAATCAGTCTACCAAAATATATATGCTGAAGTGGAAATCTGGAATGACATAAAAAGTCGAAGGTAGACATTTATTCTTTCCGTTTCTATATATGTGCATCTTATTTTTCATATTGATATTTCCAAGGTGCTTTATTATATCATACCTTATCAAATGAATATGTCATGTTGGCTGTACACTACTATCAGCTAATGGCCGGTATCGCTAGATAACACTGCAATCAAAGGTTGTGTTCATCGATTGATGCAGAGACTAGGGCTCTGTTCCCTTTTTCGCAAAAAAAAAACTCCGTTCATAACTCCAACAATGGAGTAGTTTCATAGCTCCATTCTTACATCTATAATCTTTGCTTATACTTTATGGTATTTCCGTTTGTTATCCTGGGGATGCATCAAAACAATTGTTTCAGATGCACTGATCATAATGATGAAAGTCAGTTATGCTGATGAATATTGATCGAAATCAGGCTTTAACACCATTTTAGCGCACCTTCTGACCCAAGTAAGAACTATTATACATGCTTTCGGAGTACTTTACAAAGGTAGTCAGAGATTGTTCAGGTCCAAGTGCAGAAATGCTCTTTTCTTCCTTTCCCGGAGAAAGCTAACCTAGCCTCTAGTACTAAATTCTACAATGTTAGGCAAGTTAAACCTAGTTCCCTTGTCAGCAGTAGAACATCACCCTCTTCACCTTCTCTTTCACAGCAGGCAAAGGCTTCACGGAGGTTCCATTCGTCCCGCTGGAGCTCTTCGATGTGTGGTTCTCCGACAGCTCCGGCTCCATATAGAACCGCGCCCGAAACGCAGCCAGATGTGCATAGTATGCAGGTGGGACTGTTGGGGCAGCAAAGACAAAACATACCACGGTTCAGATTTACGACACAGGTAAGAGTTACTTATGATAAATAAGCTGGGGAATATTCAGTTAGTGCAGAAGAACAAGAAGCTGGGGAATATTTCAGTTAGTACAGAAGAACGTACCAACAGAAACAGAGCGCGTGCAACGTGCATAACTGCAAAATCAGCATAAACATCAGCTCAGACTATTCTTGAGGATCAAGCGGGAAGAGCAAAAGACAAATAGAACAAAAAACAGTCATGCCGTACGTGTAGCAAAGGTTGTTTGTCAAAGTCTGCATCTCGTCTGCTGAGAAATTGTTCTCATCCCAGAGGACATGGTAGTGAGCTGGCCTACTTGTTCCCTGGTGAACTCACACATCAGTCATTTCAGGAATCGAACAGGATGGATAATATTCCCACACTTCTAGTACAACACTTTACAGGTACAGTACAAGCTTTTCAAAAAGAAGTGGGGAGTTTTTATGTGTTTGTACAGTCACATGATCTGAAAATTTTGAGCATGCCATCAGTTTTTAGTTTATTCTTTTAGCATGCCTCCTCTGCTAGGTAACTAGGCACTGTGAGAGCTTTGGTGAAAAGAGAATATGGAGTCTACTCAAATACTTGACCGCAGGATATGGGACCAGAGATACGAGACAAATTCAGTATATGTCAGCCTTCAAGAAGGACCAGTACGATATTCCTTACCTGGATTCCAGCATGACTACAGAGGTAGAAATCAAACTCCGTTGGATGGCATATCTTGGAATCAACAACAGTTCCTGTTTTTTTAGGTAACTGGTGAGCAATTACAGAAACAAGACAATTAACATAGTATATAGTGTCCTACAATGAGCACACCCAAATTTTCATTCTGGAGAAACAATTAGCTCAACCATCCTCAATAGTTTAAGCGAATGTAGTTATGACTTATGAATGTATAGTAGAGAATACAAATTATATAAAAAACAACTAAAAGAGTAAAAAATCACTAATTAGTCAAATTATAATGTGCGATGCAACCCATAACGTAAACATTTAGAGGTCATGAATAGATTACCAGGCAAAATATTTCCACTTTTGTCCATGCTACTTCTGTCTTTGTGATTGTTTGCAAACATCTTGTATGGTGACGCTTTTGAACCACCACAAATGTTACCGGAGGTTGGTAATTTGGTTCTAGGATGCACAAGCCTAGAAGAAAGCACAGTGTGAGAAGACTCTGAAGTAGATACAAGATCTACACAAGAAAATATAAGCAGGTCCTACCTTACGGATAGCATCTAACTCATAAAGGAGAACTTGGTAGAATTGACCTTCGCTAACCCCATCCCTGGAAGAAAGAGATAGTGTTAATTAGTGCAATGAACATTAAAAAGCCTTCACAATGGTTTTTTGTACTCTACAGTCAACAGTCAACAGCTAACCTAACCATTATCTTAATTGTAGAATATTCACATGCCATTAAATCGGTTGTAGCATTGTTTAACTACTCTCTTTCAACTTTTGCAAACATACCGGTAGAAAATTATTCTCTGGGGCTTCTGTCCAGTTGCCTTCCTGAAGGAAATTAAGAGTTCTCTGCATAGCAAAATAAACACATCAATTGTGTCATGTAGAAAAAAAATTTAACTACTTTTTTAAGAAAAAGTTCCACGATAGATACCTGACCATGCCTCCTGTTACTGTGCCTCTCTGAGGATCATGCCATGTCTTGTAAAGGTCCTGAATGAGCTCTTGTCGATGTGCCTGTGCGCATACCAATCCGGCATATTTTGTGACTTCCGGCCAGTCTTGAGAAGCGACAACCTGCAACCAGCTAATTAGAAAATGGCCAAAGAACATAGATAATCTGGGAAAGATGTAATGCATATTGATGTGGAATAAGCATAGCAATGCTCCAAGACTTACTGCAGCGATGGAGGGGCTGGAGTCCTCCCCGGTTTCAGGATGTGTTACATCTGCACCAAATATAATAGTTGGTATATCACTGACCAACGGAATCCTCCAACTTAGCGCATCCACAGCACGGTGTTTCTTCCACCCATCTGAATTAAATCATGTTATTACGTCCAAGATGTAATAATTTAGCATGATTGGAAATTAGATCATTGGTTTACAGTACATGTTAGGTGTGCAAATAAAGGAGAATACCTTAACATTGATTTTAAGCGAGACATTTGCCAAGTACTGCTTGCTGATCTTAAAAACATGCTTCGTTAAGCAACATTGTGTTATCAATCCCAAATCGGTTTCACAGATACGTTTGATGTCACCTGCAGAAATAGGTTTACCCGCACAAGAGGATTTAGAAGAAAACAAAATATGCAGGGAAATCAGCACGATTGAAACTTACCATATAAAGCACCATTGTTGTCAGGGAGAATGGCCAAAACAAGCTCAAGTTCTTTACCCTTGAGTTTGTGTAGTGCTACATTATACACATGTTTTAGCGCCTTCGCTACTTGATCTGGTCTAGCTGAATATATTGGTAGCACAGGTTCACTATTGAATTCCTGGAATAACAGCAGAGATCAAACTAATAAATATGTGACCCTAATTTTTGTAAAGGCCTCTCGGCGCTGCAAAGAAGTATTATCACAATTGAGAGGTATACTACCATGCCCGAAATTGTACACATTTGTGCTAACTCTTGGCAAAATCCACGCGCGGTGGTTTCTTGAACACTCCTTGAGAAGTTTATACAAGCCCAATGGCTTACCTTGCCCCCATTGATCACTTTCTGCAAAAGTGAGCATGTTTTTTGGTAAACAAAGTGTGATCAACACCATGAAAGAGGACATTAGGCATGCAAACTGCAGCAAAATAGAGACTAACCTTGTTAACCATGTTCCATTGACCAACCTGTGGCAGCACTCCTTTTCCTTTCCAGCATCATGATATTTCAGCTGAATTCTCAAATTTTCATGTCCACATTATTAGCCAACATGAGCTAACTACAGGAAAAAACAACACTATGTAATCATAATCTTACCCAAGGTGCAGGAAGGACACGGGCTTCAACAGATGTTAGCTTCTCACTTATGTTAATCCCAAATTCCTTTGCGTAAGGATCTTGGTCATATCCGTTTTGATGAACTGTCTGAAAACAAATTCATTTAGTCGTCTGAGCCAAGTTGATAACAGTATTGATCAACAAGATTCTGCATGAAGAAAACCCTAGTAGCATGCAATAGGGGTTTCGATTGAAGATGTATGCATGGAATGTTTGGACCACATGCAGATAAAAACAAAGACTTGCGGATAGGACAATTAATGAGCATGTTGCATGCATGTCTTGCAATGCACAGATTTGTTCAACAAAACCGTCAATTTCGTTGGAACAGAAACCTAGCAAATCTAGCCCTATCCAGTATGTAAATTATCTATTTATTCTATGATTAGGAGAAAACTCTGGACCTGCAGAATATCCATCTCCTTTTCTCTAGGCCTTTGGCATGTAACCTTTAGCAGAGATGTGATCTGCTTTTCATTCAACCTCTTTGTGTATCTCTGACCCTCAACAATCTTGCAGGCCTGTAAGGTAAGTCAACAAAATCACAATGTATTTAACACTGATACAGACACCACAAACTTTTACCGAGGAAATAACGTTGAAAATACAAAATTGACCAGCTAACGGAAATTTTCGCTGTGCTTACCTCCATTGGCAGATAGTTTGCCTTCTTTTGGTTTCCCACCATAAGGCAAGGAAGATGTGAATGCTGAATGGTGAACCCATACATTTCCTTGAAATACTCCACGACAGACTTCATATTCATCTGATCATCAATTGGGAAACTGCCAAAACAAGCAAATCAACCACAATTCTGCCCCATTTCGCATGTCTTGTAACGTAGGCTCACTCTAGTTACTGATTTGATCAAATTGATATAAAAGTAAATGTTTGGCATTTGGAGGTCTATTTTTCTCATTTGATCATCAATTGGGAAACTGCCAAAGAAGCAAAATCAACCACAGTTCTGCACCGTTTCGCATGTCTTGTAAAGTAGGCTCACTGTAATTACTGATTTGGTCAAATTGATATAAAAGTAAATATATGGCATTTGGAGGTCTATTTTTCTTAGATTATGAATCAATAGTGTTTGAACTTAGACCTTATGTTTGGTTAAAAGTTAGTGTCAAAATTTGCCAAATGATGGTACATAGGACTCTAGGAGCAAAGGTAGATGAAGTACAGTTTAAACTTACATCAGTTCATGAGTTGGTTGTGCTGTGACCCCCGTAATGCGGTACTTCCGCCTTACATTTTCCCGGTGAGTAACTTCAACTTTCACACCCCGCAACGCTTTCTTGATCTGCTTGACATTAGCAAATTACAGACACAGATCCTTTATTAGCCAAAGCACGGGAATCAACAAGTAATAACCAATGAAAAGCAAATTGCAGCTACATGCCACACTGCAGTGCTATGCCAGATCCTCGTTCCCTACGGCACAATTCACCTTAATTCTGTTTGCATCCGACAATGGCCTTGACATGACATCCTTCCCTAATATCTGGGCCACGAACTCGATCACCGGCAGCGCCTCGATGAACGCGGTGGACGACATATCTGGCATCAACACCATCCATCATGTAAGCATCAAGCAACAGTACAAGGGCAGGAAATCACATGCATGAGGGGCCAGCCGGGAAGAATCTCATCTCACCGATGTTAAGCGACAGGCCCATCTGAGTCGGCCGGATGCTCTGGTAGAACCCACACCACGACTGCAGGCCGTCGCCGAGCCGCTGCGGCTTCCTTATGTCCGGCGAGTAGAACGACCGGCCTATCGGCACGTACCTAGTAGCATTGGACAGGAGGCGCCATCAGTTCAGTTCAGTTCCCTCCGAGACAGGGAACACGGACCAAAAGTTGAAATTGCAACGGGCAATGCAGTTTAATGCAGGTGCCGATGGAATACCTCTGGTTGGCGAGCTCCCGGAGGACGATGTCGAGCACTTGGACGGCATCCTGCGGCGCGTCGGCCTGCCGCCCGGCCATGAACTCGCGGAGGTGGTGGAGGTCGGCACGCGCGGCGAACTTGATGGCGACCCTGTACTCCCTCTCGCTGCACGGGGCACGGTGACCAGGCAAACAGTAAGGCACGGGCAGGCGTCAACAAGAAGACGCGCATAAATATAGCGGTGACAGATGGCAAATGCAGGGTTGCTTGCTTACCGTGGGGGCACGCCGGTGCCGCAGTCGTCGTTGGTGAGGCGCACCACGAACTCGCGCGCGTCGAACGGGAGGGCGCCCGCGGTGTAGAGGCTCTTGCGGCCGTCGTAGGCCGGGAGGCGCATCCCGAGGTCGGACTCGCGGTAGAGGCGGACCAGCTCCGCGATGATGGCCCGGTTCACGTACCGGGAGCTCACCTCCGGCGTGATCTTCACCTGCGAAGCCACCATCCATGGAAAGCAAACAAAAGCTCAGACATTTCTTTCATCTCGATTGTGAGCGGGACGGCGGCGAGGAGGAGGGCTACTCACGTCGTACTGGGTGAGGTCCTTGTCCGGAATCTGGGCGAGGAAGTGGTTGGCCTTGACGACGCAGCGCGTGCCGACCGTCCCGAACCCCGGCCGCCGGCAGAACGCCAGCCCCTTGCTGCTGGGCACCGGCGGCCCAATGACGGCGCGCGTCGCCATCGCGGGCACCGCCGCCGGCTCTGACGCCAGCCGAGAATCCACGGGCCTGACACGCCCGCGCCCGCCACGCCGCCTCCCGCCGCACTTCTTGGCTCCCTCCGGCGGCGCGACCGCGGGCGCCGTCTCCGCCTTGGGCTGCGCCACGCTGCTCTGCAGCGGCTGCTTCCTCGGCTGGCCCTTCCCGCCTCCTCCCCTGGCGGCCGCCGGCTGGCGCGGCGGCGGAGGAGGCGGCGTCATCTCCAGGACCTCCAGCATGTGAGCGAGCTAGCGGCTGGCGACGAGTCCGTTCGTTACCCGACAAGCCGGTCGCTGGCCCCTCCTCCTGCGCGGTGCCTTATAATGTTACCACAGGCTCTGCGTGAGAAATCAGCAGCAGCAAGCAAGCAAGGTGGCAAAGCGAAGAAGCCAAGAACGAAATCCCGCTGCTGTAAAAACGAAGGGGAGTAAAAATGGCAGGCAGAGGGTAAGTGGATCGCCGGAATTAATGAGGCGCGGGACAGAAAGGCATTAGAACCGGCACGGCACTGATGCAGCGGCAGGTTTGACCTGTTGTGGACGGACGCCGCAGAGCGTGGTGGGGGTGGCGATAAATACATCCGCTGCGGCCGGCGGCGCACGGCGGGGCAGCGGTGCCTTGAATTAATCCGGGATTTTTACCAAAGGTGGCAGGCGTCGTAGAAACAACGGGGGGCAACGGGCAAGAAGAACCGGTATGGGCCTGTGGTGGATTAGATTAAGGAATTGGGGCGCGTGATGAATGGGAATGGAATGGTGTAGTGGTGGGGAGCTGAGCTTCTGATGGATGGATGGTGTTATCGAAGGAAGGGGGCAAGGATTTATTGAAAAGTGTATCGCATGTTCGTGCGGCTGGCCGGTAGTGCGTCCTACTATTATTGAGACAAGAGGTAGGAGTAGAGTGTTTCTTTTTAATCTTTGAGTGAAATAGCATGTGCGCTTAATGATACAGTGGTGTGCATTCTGTCAACGAAATCGACATCACGTTTATTCCCATATCAGCTGTAAAATTGGCAATGTAGATAGGGCTGGAATTAAAACTCGAAACTCGTGAGTTTAACGAGTAGCCCTCAACTCGACTCGGCTTGGGTCGAACTTATAGACCGAGTCGAGTTTTCATTTTTGTTGGCCAACGGGTTTGAGTTAAACAAGTTGAGTTGACCAAGTACTCGTTACTTTGTATTCTGGTCATTGTGAAGGATTGTTACTGATTATTATAGTTTAACGACTAGATATTAGTTGATGTTGTCATATTGGTGTTGATTGTTGTGATAACTGCATCATACATGCCTAAGTAATTAAAAACAATTGTATATAAAATCTATGATATTGCATATTGATAATTTTATCGAGCTAAACAGGTTAAACGAGTAAACTCGCGAGATTTGCTAGGTGAGCCTAGTTTCAGTTCATGACTCCCAGACTGACTCGTAAGTTGTCCGGGATTTAACGAGTGAAGTTGAGCCGAGCCAGCTCGGTTCTCCTCGAATATCATGCCTAGGTGTGTACATTTTGTCAAGCTACAAATTCGCAGTGTGCCATTTCTCAAAGCATATGCAATTTAAATTGTACATCCTCGTCTCACCCAATTCATTTGAAAATCATGCTGCTGCTTTAGGCCCCGTTTGGAAGACATGAACTAAAAACGTAGAAATAAGAAAAACACGAGAATTGAGGTGTCATGTTTTATAAATTGCTACAGGAACTAATAAATCACAGGAAAATTTTCAAAGTGTCATTTAGATGTCACGTGGAAAAATGTTTTCCTCCAAAATTCCATGGAATAGCTTATGCCATACGAATATCATAGGAATCTGAGATTCCTATTCCTTTGTTCCAAATGGTACCGTAGGAAAGTTTCCTATACGAATCCTATCCTCCAAAATTCCTACCATTTTGCTTCGTTTCAAACTGGGCCTTTCTGAAATTGCAGGAGTAGGAAGATACATACCCCTCGGCGTTTTAAGTTGGCATGCGGCCGTGGATGGTCCCGTGACTAGCACCGTAAACCTGACGCATAGCACCGCCTAAACTCACAGCAAAGCAGCGCTCCTACGAAGCCTGCAACTGCTGCGCCCACTGGCAGGCGACGTCTCCTCGGTGGCCGCGCGTACGCTTTGGCAGGGAATGGCGCTCCGCCACTATTCCAGAATAGAAGAACCCCTTCCTGCCTCATGGCCGAAACGCGTTCTATATCCATCCACTCACGCGCGGCCCGAAACAGTGCGCAAACCCGGCTCGGCGGCTCGGCCGCGTCGTCGTCGTCGTCTGCGCGCGCGGGCCGATCGAGGCGGTGTTCCTGTTTGTTTCGCGCCCGAGGGAAGGAGACAAAGCGGAGCGTTCGCGCGGTAGGCCACGATGCGAGCGCAGAGACGTAGCGGCCTACTAGTACTACAGGCACGGGTAGGCAGGCAGCGGGAGCGGCGGCTGCGGAACGATGCCACGGGACCGGCGCCGAGGCAGCAGCAGGCGCACAGCAACCAGCCCACCCACCCGCCGCCGGCCGCCGCAGCGCACCAGGCCCGCCGACTGCCGTTGCCACTGGCGCTGTTGCGCGCGCCGTACTGGGTTAATAGCCTGCGTGTTCCTTGCTAGTGCGCGCGCATGGCAGCGGCTGCGTGCTCTGCTCGCTGGTGCTGCCTGCCCGTACGTGCAGTGCTGCCGGCATGGCGCTGGTGCGTTTTGTGTTCTCATCCGCCATCATGGCAATTGGCCTGCACTACAACGACGGCCGTGGGGCCCGGAGTGTTCTCTTTCCGCCGTCGGCCGTGCCGGAGGATCATCAGATCATATCCCCTGCCGGCCCCAGCCGACGGATTGGATGCGCCGGCGGAGACACACGTAAGTACGACGCCGTGAAGCTACTGATCGAGGTCTCCTATCCTAACCAAGTTGGAATACTGAAGCGTCCGTCCGTGACAGATTCTTCGCTGTCATCACCCACCTCCTCGCGGCGCAAAACAGCGAGCATGCGCAGCGGCTGCGCGTTTCGTTCGTACCACGCCGCACTCGTCGGCCGTCTGTTCCGGTCAATAAAGCTGTACTCCTCCTGCGTCGATCGCGTGGAGAGATGGATGGCGGCCGGCATGGGGCAAGTTAGAACAGGTGGGTGGTGCAAGCGCCCGTGATCTGCAATCCATGGTGCGGTGCCAGATTGTGCGGCGTGGGGACGAACGTGATACTGCTATATGGTACGCGCATGCAGGCCTCGCGTCGTCGCCGCATGCAACCGTGGTCGATCACGCCGAGCCACGGCACGTCCTGGGTTTCATTGCTCCGTGGAAATGGGAATAACAGCGATCAAAAAACAGAGACGATCGGAACTCGAAAGAGAAGTTGACTATGACGGGCGGGAAGGGAGATAGTACTCTCTCCGTTTAAAATTGTACTAAAATTGCGTCAATTAATTTGGAACGGAGGGAGTACTCTCTCCTATCGATCTACTCTCTATGCGTACGAAGGAAGCCATCATTGACGGTGGAGGCAGCACACCGGATATGCAAAACTGTTGCTGCCGCGCGGCTGACGACACTGCAATCATGGCAGCGTTGAAGCTAGGAAAGCAGCCATGATCCGGCCATGCATGCATGCATTCTCTGATTTGTTTTCCTATCCGCGAGACCAAGACGGGAAAAGGGTTTTTCGCTAGCGCAAACGTGAAGAGCAGGGTGCGGGTAGTACAACTGCAAGCACCATATATATGATCCCAGGTATCACGGAAATAGACGTCAAAGAAACTCGATCGGTCTACAAGCCAAGCAAGATGCAGGGATGTCTCGTGTGCCGTCCCGATCTCTCAAGTCTGACAGCGACGCAACGTGCAAGTCTGCAACGGAAGACGGAGCATGCCGATGCCAGTCGTCGAGGGAGGAATCGAGAGTGGCCGACGGGAAGGCATCATGATATGCCGGAACGAAAGGGGCCGGGTCGCCGTCGGCGTGCAGGTTCACGGCGCACGCGCACGCGCACGTACGGCCTTAACGCAACGGATCAGCCACGCGAGCGGGCACGTACGGGCGTAACACGACAGACCAGGGAGGCAGGGACAGCGGCACGCGCGCATTGGCGTGGCGTCGATCGCCGGCCACCCCACGCGCGGTGGTGGCATCCCGCACGCGACCTAGCAACTCGCTGGTCCCGATCGAGCACGCCGGAGAAGAAGCCACGCGCGCGTGGAGTGGGGGAGGAGAATGGAAAATGGTCCTTGTCTCATCTTTCTGCCCCTCTTTTGTGGACCAAGGGGTGTTGCTTTCATTCATCTCATCGGTGAGCTATACTATGCATGCATGGTGCTGACTCAAAAAATTGATCGATCTACCGTGTCATAACATCTCACACCGAGATTCAACATACACTTTGAACATCAAAATATGCATGGTTAAACGTATTTTGAAACCTAAACGACTAAGAAGGAGACTATATTGTTCACATAAATTTGTTTGTTCTCTCTTGATATTCGCCTTTATTTTCCTTCAGGTTTTCGTAAGAAATATGTTTTTACGTTGGCATCATGCTAGCTATAACCTACTTTTAACCTTTTTATCCAAGTGACGGCACGGCCGTTACAGTTACCGAGTGTTTATGACTTTTAAAATATTATGAGAGCGTCTAATTCTCGGTCAACTCGATCAGCTCCATTCTCAGCCAGCCGTGACTCAAGTGCAAAACCCGGCCAGCTGATACGGATCACGACGCTAATCCAGTTACCAGAATACATTTTCTTAGTTGCAGCCTACTTGAACGTCGTAGACCAAGAATTAGCAAAATCGTGATATCATTCTGTTATAGGATCCACCATGGATATATGGAATAAGTGGTGACTTCCATCTTATATTTTTCCCGTGTGGACTCGGATTTTCTTCCCCGTAGCGCCAACTCTTACTCCATGCCAGATAAGATCTTGCTTCTCCTACCCCGGCATGCTCACTCATACTCCTCTTTTGCCACTTGTTTCTCGTCCTCCTCTAATTTGGCTCTACCTCCATCAACGATAACGGCGTCAAGCTAGGTGTCAGCACCCTGATTCGTTGAGCAATGGTGGAGCTTAGTGTAGTTCAAGGGGGGCCATTGCCCCCCCCCCCTAATTTTGCATTCATTGAAGAGCATGCTAGATCGACAAGAGATTAACCCTCTCCTTCCCTACTAACTTGTTCCCTTCAAGTCATGGCCCTCTCTTATTCCAAATGATTTAGAACTTTTTGCGTTTTCCGGTACGATAAGCCAAAGTATATGGCGCTTTCTGAGATTTACAGAGCCTCCGAGATTCTCAAAACGCTTAAGCTCATGACGTTTTTTAGAGAAGGGACAGATCTGTCTGAAAGTTATTTGAAGGGCCAATATTAGATGAAAGTTTAATTAAGTGCCATTTAGGGGAAAAATATACCCTGTTCATGTTTTTTTTGTACCTGACTCTGTTCATGTTTTAGTCTGAATTGCAACTTCAGTTTAGCCTCTGGGCGTATATACTGGCGAGCGAGTCGCAAACACGGCACAGCTGCAACCCGTCGTTTTGGGTAAAAAGTACACCAAACGGGCACGCATAAAAGTGGCGTGCAGCAGCAGCGCACGATGCCCCGCACCACGATCAATCCCAAGCACGCGCACGCATCCTACCAATTTACGTACCATGCAGCGCACGGTGGCTGGCTGACGCACGCGTACGTGGGGCCGGCCGCCCCTCTGCCGCAGCCGTACGGGCAGCACGCCGCGAAACCGATTAACGGCCGCCGGGGTCGCGCGCGTGCCCGTAAAATCCACCAGTCACGTCGGTCGCCCGGCGGGGCACCACCGCGCCTTGCCGGAAGAGGCGATCGACCGGCGTGTCACCGTGATCGGATCGACCGTATCACCCGCGCCGGCCGGTGACGGGACACAATATACGCCCATGATGGACGGAGACGACGGGTGACGTGCAGGCAGACACCAGTGGGAGTAGGATAGGGTCACTCGCTCACTCGCTCGCTGACTCACGCTACAGCCCTGCTTCCACCCATGCTAGCTAGTACTACTACTGCATGCCTCGTCGATCGATGGGTGAAAGCAAAAGAACAAAGCGAGGGAGCAAATGCTTTTGATTTGGCGCGGACGGACCCATGAAAGCTGTGTTGTTTTTTAACCGCTTGCATGGACGGAACATACTGGAGTACTTGGAAAAAGAAACTTGCTTTTGCGCCGGACTGCATTTTAAAGATGTGGTTTTCAGTTTACTGCTCATAGGCACAGTTAAAAAAAAAAGAGTTGGAACTCTGTAACGAGATGCACTTCACACGAGTTGACCAGTCGTAGTTGAGATTATCAGACTCGATCGGGGTCCACGCATCAGCCTACGACGACGTCCACTCACTAGCCACACATGTAACTCGCTAGGTTCAGAAATTATTCTTGTCGATATTGTAGCACCATCGCCGTAGGACAAGTAGATGAGCTGCCTTCATGGAAAGGAAAGACTAGGAATCGGTTTAGGGTACACCCTATCGCGGAAGCAAGAAGGGAAGTCCAGAGGCGCTAGGAACACGACGACCCGGAAGCCAACAAGCAAGGCAATCATGGCGAGTTCTACCCAAGTTTGAAGAAGATGTTCGCATGCATGCATACTGCATTCAATGGCATGGCCGGCGCAGAGAGAGAACAAGCGGATGAGACGTACTGTTAGCTTTGGGGCAGCAGAAAAGCCGGTTTCCCCTCGCTAACTGTTGCGACTGTGCTCGATGGCGCCGCCGATCGATGGGTCTCGAGAGAAAACAAAATCAACGAGCATTCATTTCAAGCGAATCCACAGCTAAATGTGCGCGCATAGATTCGGAATGTGCAGCAGCAGATCATGTACCCGTGTACAGTACTAGTACTCCACTATCTTTTAAGGCTAGGACACTCTCCCACTGGCATTGCTCACAGCCACAATGGAGCTGAGATCAGAAGTAATATATACATATTCTAGCTCGAAATAAACTTCTGAAATGCACATTATTAAGGCAAGATCTGAATATGCGTTGATGCGAAGCAATAGCTAAACAACAAGCTAGAAACGTACCTGATGCCTGATGACAGAAGAGGGAACTAGTATGCTCAAAATCCAAGCAGCCCTTTCAAGTATAGCAGCTCCCAAGCTATATCCAAAGCTTCCTTCGGCGGCTCCCTTCAATTGGCAACGGAAGTATAGCAGCAACGGTTAAGCAGAGGATAAGCAAGCCAATAAGATCGCATCCAAAGTGGCATGGAGCCGGAGGGATGCCGAGCTTATATATAACCCGAGAATCCAAAGTCGAAAGCAAAGCTAAGTTTTTTTTTTTTTTTGAGAAAGCAAAGCTAAGCTAGCCGGGGCCATATGCATGCATGCATGCATGCATGCAGTCTACCCAAAGCTAAAGCCAGTGCCCGCGCACACGCACAAAGCGGCCGTCTTTTTACGCGCGCCGCTTCTTTTTACTCCTATAATTAATTTTAACCAGCTGCTTCTCCTCTCTTTTTCCCACTCGCCTTTGGTATGTGTACGGTTAATTTTTTGTCGTGGCTTTGCACACGGTGACACGGCGAAAAGAAAACTCGGGAAAGAGACGGCCGACCGAGGTCGCTTGGGAAGACGAAGTGGCTACAGGTGTTGTGTGGCCACTCGATCGTTTCCTTCGAGAGGTTGTTGAGCTGCGAGCGCGTGCGTCGGCCGGCGCGGCGGCGAGGGAGGAGCCGTACGTCGGCCGGAGCAAACTCAGCAAAGCGATGGAGAGAAAGCAATGCCATGCACGCGACGGAGCAAGAGAAAGCGACCCGCCGCAGCCCGAAAAGAGATGGGGAGCGTCGCCGAAAATCCATATATACACAGTTTGTGGTAAGAGTATCTCCACCGGCGCGTTCAACTCGGCACCCAATAGGCGTTTTGGACGCGTCCCTCAGCGGCGCGTCCAATAGCCGAAAAATTCCCGGCATGATCCAATATAGCGTCCGACAACCCCGCTTCGCAACCAGATTCTAGGAACGCAAACGGGCATGCCGGCAACCGCGGCGACGCGCGCCTCGTCCAATCCTAACGGGCGGGGCGACGCGTCAGCCACACAACGGCCATGCGGATTTATTGTGACCGGTTTGTGCGTTTTAATGACGTAGCGGCTCCCCAGGCGGGCGCAGACGACGCGACGCGTCGAGCGCAGCACTGGAAGGTCAGTTGGTGGCGCGCACACGTCGTCGTCGTCAATGCGCGTGGCAGACATACCGGTGGCGTCGTTAATGCGGCCTGGCGCATCTCTCCTCTCCACACAACACCGACTCGCCTCTCCCACAGAAACCCTAGCCACCATGCCAGGCAGTCGCAAGCCGCGATCGGAGCAGAGCGCCGAGGATGTGCTCCGCCGCCAGCAGATGGCCGCGGACCGTCGTGCTCGGCGCGAGCGCGCCAACGCAGCCACGACTGCGGCCATGACTCCCGAGCTCCGCCACGAGCACCTCGACCAGCAACGCCTCCTCAGCGAGGATCGGATGATGGGCAGGCGTTTGCCCGCGAGATGCGACGCAAGGAGGAGGAGTGGAACGCGGCCCAAGAACGCCGCCGCGTAGAGCAGCGCGAGGCAGACCTCTTCCAGCCGCGCCGCCGCCCTGAGGAGGGCAGTTCGTCCCGAGCTCCACCGGCGGCATACCCTCTGCCGTCGCGTGGTTTCCTTGCAGGCGCGGCCAGCTCTTCCCGCGTCGTGATGCCTCCGACGACGACGCTCTCGGAGGAGGAGGTGGAGGACTACCGTCGGCACAACATACCGGTGCCAGACGACTTTGGGCTCCCACCGGGGTGGGTGCTCAACGTCCTCAAGGTGCTGGTGGCGCCGCCGCTGAGTGGCAGGCCCCGCCTCGAGTACATCATGCAGTAGTGGAGGGACCTGTCGTTTGAGCAGCGTGCCGACCGCTTCTACTCCATTTCGTCGCCGTACTGGGACTTCGTGATAGACGCGAAGCACGAGGCGCGTCGTGGCTCCTTCTTCCTCCCCAGCGGCACGCGGGAGCCGCCGCCGGAGTGGTTCCACTCCGACTATGAGCGCGGTTGCTCGTCATCGAACGACGAGATACCCGACCTTCCCTTGCCGGCGACAACAGCGTCATGGGCACCGGAGGAGAGGGCGCAAGAACCTGCCCCCGCCCCACCATCGGCACCGGCCCCGGCAGAGGAGGACATCGACGACGACTGGTCGGAGCCGGAGGAGTGGGAGGGAATGCAGGCCGCCATCGAGGCCTCCCTCCGCCGCCGCTAGATCAAACCCCACCACGCTCGGTGACGGCGGCGACCCGGAGACGTTCCTCAAGGCCGGAGCCGCCGCGGGTGAAACCAAAAGCCTCCGCGACGGCGGCGCGGATGAAACTTCCTCCTCAGCGGCCGGAGATCATTGAGACATGCAAGACATACCGCCGCCAGGAGAGTCATCTTCCTCGATGCTGCCGTGTAGCTGGTTTTACCGTCGCCGGGACTAGCTTCCTTCTCGAGCGTCTGCCGGCAGAGCCGCTAGATCTAGGGTCTAGGGTTTAGTTTAAATTTAGTTAAATTTCGTTTAACTTTGTTAAATTTCGTTTGTCAAATTTCGTTTAAGTTTGTTAAATGTCCTTCAAATTCAATGAAATATCGTCGGTTCGTCCATATTCGAGTCTTTTTTTCTCTAAAAAACCTATTGGGAGAGCCCGGTTGAGCGCGACGTTCTCAATAGGCTGCAATGCTTGCCGGCGCGACCAATAGCGCATGTCCGGCAACTTTGTCGGACGGCGTCACGGTGGAGATGCTCTAAGTAGCTTTTTTCGTTTCATTGAGTGAAGGAAAGTGTGCGTTGGCTTGGCTTTGTGCGTGTTTTACATGACCGGGCACGGTCACCGAGCTCTGCGTTTTCTGTTGTTCCGGTGGACCGCGAGCAGCTGATGGTAAAGCCCCAGGAAACTGTTATGGGTAGGTACCGGACCACTTGGCAGCTAGCTTGGGGTTGAGGAATTTGGTTTGAACCTATATACAGTGATACAGTTTCATGGATAGAATTCATACTGTGAAAAACACTTCGTATCTCTAGCATATTCAAATGGGCACCCAAGAAACATGTGATATTCTGAACATTAAAAAACCTAAGAAAATATACACTGCTGCATGAGCAAAAAACTTGATAATTCAAAAAAGATTTACCATCCAATTTTTGTGTGGAGGCACAACATATATCTGTTTTTCACGAAATTTTGCACGAAGATGCAATGCATGTACTCCTACATGGTAAAAGAACCAGAATAGGGGAATCATTAATTTATTTCTTTACTATTTTACATTTTATCCTAGAGCATATGCTCTCTAGAGCCAAGACATTGCCCTCCCCTTTAAGGCACTATTGACACCCCAATTTAATTACTTTTGAAATATATATACTCGACTAAAAAAGGAAATAAGAAATTGTAACAATTTTAACAAAAAAAAAATCATAGGGTCTAAATGTAGTGCCGGGCGTTTTGGAGTCTGAGCTCTAAGTAGATGATTTTTTGAAGAAAATAGAAAACACATTACTAAGTTTCATAAAATTCAAAAATAAATCTCAATGTAGACAATGTTGAACTATACTAGTTTGCAAGATCTCAATGCAACATTTCTTTTATTTTAGGCTGTGCAAAAATGATAAATGTGTGGATCACGGTTAGTGAATAAAACATATTTTCGAAATCTTGAAATTTGGTCAGATTTCTCATTTTTTATGTAGCCTAGAACACAAAGAATTTTGTTGAATTTTTTTTACGGTGGTAGAGTTCGCATTATCTACAACTAGGATTTTTTTCTCAATTTTTTAAACTTACAATGTCATTTGGATTTTTCAAAAAAAAAACTCGCTTGAGCTCAGACTCCATTTGGGGTTTTCGTCTAAACATAGGACATAATGACTAATGTATAGGCATATATATTTTTTGGCTAACGATATCGGTTTAAAATTACATTTAGAAAATATCTTTTATATATATCGGCCGATATATCTGCTGATATAACTGATATTTCACCGATGTTTTGAATTCTACGGACCGATGTATAGGCAACACATATTCTTTCCTTAAACATTTGATTCAAAAAATATACATTAAATTTTCATCAAAATATTAAGCTAATGCATATGATGGATTATGAACATGTTAATGTACTTTCTCGTGTTACATCAAGAATTTGGCGAGTGCCATTTATGTAGCAATTTCTTTCTTGCAAAGGGGCATTTATGTATGTTTTTAATGAGGATGGTAAAAAAGTTTCAATTGTGCCCTTATTATGTTTGAATATATTTATGTTTATATATGTCAGAAATTTCATTATAATATATATAATCAAGATTAACTAAAAAGTAGGATCGCTTTGTGTTGACACAACCACATATCCTCCAATATATCACTCCATATATGATATGATGAAGTCAAATCAATATGAACGCGATATTCGACATTTAAAACCTTGATTCTAACAAGCTAGATATCAAGTTAGCCCCATATGATTTTTCATCCGAACGTCACATAGGAGGTCGACTGGTTCCTATAGTTAGTAGTGAGAAGATAAACCATTTGTGTCCTAAATTTTCTAGAAATGGATTATAACATGCTAGACATCTGGTTAGACCCACACCCACATGGTTTATCATCGTACCCATTGGAGGAGAGAAACTTTATGTGATGACAACCAAAAGGAAGGTATGAAGTAGTGCAGCAGCAATTTTCTCTTGAAATCTACCAAGGTTATCGAACCAGTAGGAGGTGGAAGAGCTTCAACACGGTGTCAATCTACTCTGGTGCTTGTAGATCAACGCGGACCCGCACACAAACAATCAAAGTACTTTGCCCCAACGAAACAGGAAGGTTGTCAATCTTCCCGGCTTGCTGAATACAAAGGATTAAACGTATGGTGTGGAGAATAAATATAAATGCAAAAAGGAACAGCGGACAAGTGATTTTAGAGCGTGGTGGAGATGGTGGTTTTATCAGTGTAAAAGAATGGACCGGGGTCCACAGTTCACTAGTGGTGTCTCTCCATAAAAGATAGCATGCATGTTGGGTAAACAAATTACAGCTGGGCAATTGACAAATGGCAAGAGCGTGACAATGCATATTATGACAAGATGTTCAGTGTAGTATTTATTGGGCATTACAACATATTACATAGACCTCTTACCAGCTGCATCTATGACTAATAATCCACTCCCGAGATAACATCCGTGTCTCTCGTGAGTATTAAGTTGCAAGCAACGGATAATTGCATTAAGCAAGGTGTGTAATGTAAACAATGCATATGACATATAAGCAAAGCAAAGTTATTTTCTCCCTAGTGGCAACAACACATCCACAACCTTAGTCATTTCTGTCATTCGAGCCCAGATTACTGGAGGCATGAACCCACTATGTAGCATAAATACTCCCTCTTGGAGACACTAGCATCTACTTGGCCAAAACATCTACTAGCATCGGAGAGCATGCAAGAACATAAATAAAACAGTAGATAAATAGATGAACAACTTAATCATAACTTCACAATTCATCGGATCCCAGCAAACACAACATGTAGCATTACAATAAGATGATCTTGATCATGTTAGGCAGCTCACAAGATCTAAACATGATAGCAAAAAGTGGAGAGACAACCATCTAGCTACTGCTATGGACCCGTAGTCCAAGGATGAACTACTCACGCATCTGTCCGGAGGCGGGCATGGTGATGTAGAGCCCTCCGGCGATGATCTTCTCCTTCGGCAGGGTGCCGGGAAGAGCTTCAGAACCCTCCCGAACTAGGAATGACGACAACGGCGGCGACGAAACTTTTCGTGGAATAATGCTCGGGTGTTTAGGGTTTTCGGGAGGAGGAGAATATATAGGCGAAAGGGCGGCGTGAGGAGGCACCGAGGGCGCCAGATGACCCCCCGGCGCGCCTCCAGGTGGGGCCGCGCCCAGGTCGCGTCTGGCCCCCCGAGGCGCCTCTTCGATCGCCCTTCGGACTTCGTCTTTATGTCGGTGTAAAACTGCACCTCGTTGATTTTCGTCCAATTCTGAGAATATTTCCCGACTAGCTTTTCTGAAACAAAAAGACAGCAGAAAACAAGAACTAGCACTGTGGCATCTTGTTAATAGGTTAGTCCCAGAAAATGCATTAAAATGATATGAAGTGTATATAAAACATGTAGCAATTGGTATAAATCATGCATGGAACATCAAAAATTATAGATACGTTTGAGACGTATCAAGCAACTCTCCCCTAAAAATATTTTGACATCCCACAACTTAGGCAGACACTTAGCCCCGACATGTAGCCAATTTTCATGCTCTCCTTTCATATCTCCTAGGGTAATCTTCAAAGACTTGATGAATTTAGGTCGAGACTTCGTGGTCAAGGTGTTTTTTTTTTGAAAGATCAAGGTCAAGGTGATGTATGTAAAAATTAAATGTTGTCTAGCCAAGTGGAATGTCCCATGCAGACCCACAAACCAAGGTATTGGAATTGGAAAATTCCAATCTTATAAGTAAATTGCTATTCAAACTTCAAAGTGAGCAAGGAGTGTGAAAAGACCTCCTTCAAAACAATAACATGGGATCAAAATCCTTTACCATGTAGGGTAGATGTTGGATGTATGCCCAAAAGGAAAAGAAAGTTTAACATCTGATTCATAATTATGCTTCATGATTCTATGCTATAACTGTGGTGACTCCTGAATATGTGATTCAGAGGAAAACTCACTCGCATGTGTAGAGACATGAACAGAATAAAGTATACCCTAGTCTTGCCTTTTAAACTAATTCGTTGATTGCTAGAGACCACATTTTCCTGGTCTGGGACATTGTTTATGTCAGCATCAATGAGTGGCATATTGTTGGTGGAAACATTATGGCTGGGTAGACCCAAATCGTTGATATGCTAAGTAAGATTCCAAAGTGTCTTTTTGTCCTTAGTGCAATATCGCAGATGGTTATTATATGACATGTCCATTGACCATGAGGTTATTAGAGTTGTGTATACTGGAAGAATTACTTTGGTACTGTCAACACCACGGCCGTAACTGGGTGGTAAAACGGCAGTCACTAGGTGATTACCAAGGTGTGCATAATACCTAATGTTCCAAGATGGGAAATTACTCCTCTGTCAAAAGAGAGATACTTCCAGGGGCCACTCGGTATGTATGATATCCAATATGTTCTGCAGACAATGCATGATGAAGTTACATCCTGTGGGATATGGGATTACGGGAACGAGAAAAGGAAATTTACCGGTAACGAGATAGACATAGATATAGTGAATCAGGGATTGATTCATGGAAATATCAGGAATACTTTATCTCGGGTAATTTCAGTATCGTGAGTAATGGGAATGACGAATTAATAATCAACAAGTTCAACAGAGTGTCCTTCGCATAACGGTAGCAGTTATTCAGGTAGCCCATGTACCTGACCCTAACCGGTGATTAGATGGAAACATCTAATTATAGCTACATGTTATCGAACCTGTAGGGTAACACGCTTAAGTCAGTTCTAGTTTGTTGTGTATATGGTTAGTCTGGATACCGAGAGAGTATCACCGGAATGGTTTCTGTGTGGTACATAATATCTTATATCAGAGAGATTGGATTATGCAGACACTAGGTGTCTCGGAGTAATAGAGATAGTTTCTATCACTAGTCGGATTTATTCCGAGGGTTTATATAAGAGGGAAATATTTATCCGGAGTATTTTGTCTGCGGACACTGGGTGTCTCGGATCTGATAAGCAATTAATTCGGGGAATATTCTGTAAAAGGAAATATTCAAATAAGAATTAATTGGACAAAATATTATTTAATTAAATATTAATTTATTTAATTAATAAATAATTTATTGGAAAAATATTAAATTGGAGCCCATCGAAGGGGGCTGCCAAGTGGGCCCACCACCCCCACACGGGGCGGGTGGGCCAAGGCAAGTGGAGGGGGGAAGTTCCCCTCTCCCCAAACCCTAGTGGGCCAAAAGCCCATTGGGGGAGGCGGTTTGGGGGGAGCCTTGGTGGACAAGGACTCCTCCCCCCAAACCGACTTGGGTGCGCGGGGGGGGGGGGGGGGGGGGGGGGCAAGATCCGGCCGGCCCTAGTGCCGGCGCACCAAGGGGCAAGGGTTTGCCCCCTTGCCCAAGCATCCCTGCCCTTGGCCTCCTATATAAACCCCACCCCCTCTCCTTTGGAGAGACACAAGTTTAGATCTCCTCTAGTTGGATTAGAGGGAATCTCTAAATATTTAGAGGGATCCTCCCAATTAGATCTAGATCTAGATGTCTAATCTCCCTCTCCCTCCTTCTCATGTGTTGAGATCACATTCATATACACCAGCGGTGAGTGCTTCAAGTGTGGACGGCGAAGCCCTGCTGAACTAGATCAGATGTATGCGTGCGAAATTCAAAGGGGTGATCCGTTGAGAAACGGTTGACCCTATCTCACTCTATTGGATCAAGGCGGGACGCGAGGAGTCTACGATATTCTCTCGGCTAGGCTTAGCCGAGGGAGTTCTTCCACAAGCTTCATCGACGTCGTCATCGAAATCGGCGACGACTACGTCGACTACGTCGACTATGTCAACCACGTCAACCATGTCGACCACATCAACTTCGTCATCGACATCTCTTCCGCTTCAACGGTGTCGGTAACGATTTACAGTTGGATCAAATATGCATGTCTTGCACTTGTATCTTCATAGTAGATCTTCGACGTTGCGTAGTTGGCGAAATTTTTGTTTTCCATGCACGTAACCCAACAGTAGAAACATAGAGATTCGAACTTTGGGCAACCCATACGCGGGTCAGACGGGAATTTCCGGTTTTGGGTTTGTCGCCGTTATCGAGTGTGATTCTTGGATGGTAAATACTCTCTCCGTATCAAAATATAAGATGTTTTAGCATTTTTGGGTCCACATGTACCTAGACATGTTTTAGTACAAGATTCACATAAATGTTGCACTCGGTCATCGTTTTTTACCCCACCACGTATGGCTGCCCGACATCTGTATATTATTAAAACATCTTCAGTGGTAGGCTTTCCCCAATGCTTATCTCTTCTCGAAATAGGTTTTCGCCCCGCTATATTAATATAGCAACCAACCGATACAACTGCTGGGGCCACAACACAGTCAAGCCCAAATGGGAAAATAAGAGAAAGGAAAACAAAAAAATGCCGACAACGGCAGATCGACAAAACTAAGATGGCACGCAACCGCTGCGCCCACCGAAAATGTCCGACCACGCTCCTAGATCTCCGAAACGTCGCGTACCAAGCAACACCTTCAAGAAGGACTACGACGATGATGCGCTGCTGCCCGGACAAGTCCTAGGGTTTCCCCATACGCAGGGGTAAGTGGGAAGGGGTACACCGACGCCCTTCAAGAAGGAATGACGGCACCTGTAGGCGTCGCCTTGTCGATGTCGTA
Organism: Poa pratensis; assembly: GCA_947311845.1. Classification (NCBI taxonomy): domain Eukaryota; kingdom Viridiplantae; phylum Streptophyta; class Magnoliopsida; order Poales; family Poaceae; genus Poa; species Poa pratensis. The sequence goes on from CAMZMU010000078.1 coordinate 23,980,908, forward strand.
AGACGACAAGGATTTCTCCTGACCCCCAAAAAAACCACTACCCAAACGATCCGTAGTCTTCCACTCATCAACGCCGCCCACCTACATGCGCAACCACGGACTGCACACCACCGTCATCGTCTCACTGTGAACCGATGCGAGGCCTAGAAACGGAAAACGGAAACAGCAGGTTCCGGGGTCGACAGCTCTGCAGCCACACGGAGGGAACAACCTCCACCGCTGATGCGGTAGCCGACCGGACGCGGCGGCAGGAGCACACCAGGCCAACACTAGAACCGGAGGGCGGCAACAGCGTGACCACCTGGAGGACGCCCTCCACCGCCAGCGGCGGGTGCCGACCGGACGCAGCAGCATGGACACACCAGGCCGAGCAGCCCGGCCGGACCCAGATCGGGTCCGTAAAGTCAGCTGCCACGCTGCAGCACGTAGGCCGCCGCCGCTGCCCTCTAGTTCAGCGCCATCGGCCCGGCCGGGCCGAAATCGGGTCCGTTAAGCTCCACCACCATGATGCAGCAGGAAGACTCCATCGCCACCACCCAGTCACCGTCGCCTCCATCCCCATCTCCAGGAAAAGCCGCCGCCTTGCAAGCCGACCGGCCCGCCCGGACCCAGATCGGGCCCAAAGGGCCCAGATCTGGGCTAAGCGGTCACCAGCTCGTTCGAGCAGCGAGCTCCTGCGCCGCCAAGGAGCAACGCCGACGCAGAGAGGCCACCTGGGGCCGGCGCGCCGCCGCCACCAACCACCTCCAGCCAGAACCGCCGCCAACCGAAGAACACCGCCGCCAGCCGCCACCACCCGAGACGGGACGCCGTGCGCGGGCAAGGCCCGTGGCACACGCCGGCGGCGACGGGAAGAAGCTACAAGGAGGGGAGGTCGCTGGCTAGAGAGATGGGGAGCCCCGGCCGTCTCTCTCGGGAGACGACGCGGGAGACACGAGGGGCGGTGGTGTCCGTAATTCCAATGCTTATCTCTTAGCACGACATCATATGCAAAGTGCTGATGTGGCAGTATAACTAATGATGAAAAGATTGGTGTTGTATCTTAGCTACTACTCTTACACAAATTGATAGGTTAAAAATACTGCTAGCCCAATCTCATACATGTATGAGACAAAAATCATTAGATTTAGATACAAGTCTTACGGAACAATGCATTGGGTACAACAATATCTATGGCAACGCTAACATACAATGTATTGGAGAAGACCTTATGCTTCTCCGGCTTTCACTTACTTTGGTTTTATGAACTTTCAAATTGTTGCTAGGTTCTTCTGGTGATTTTTTTGTTTCTAATTTCGTTAATTATGTACATTCTCGTTGCAAAAGTTGTTAAGTTAAACTCTTTTGTCACCTTATGATCACTTTCATATTTTTACAAATAAACCAATAAGAGAACATATTAAAAAGTTTCAAAAAGTCCTGAAAAATAATTCTTGGATATATATATATATTATATTTACATATCTGCATAGTTTAGCTCAATAATACTTTGTATTGTAGGCTACACAAAAATAATAAAATCATGGATCTGAAAACGGGTGAAAAGGAACTCATTTTACTTAGTAGATTTGTCTTTTTTGTCCAGGTCATGTGTGAAATGATATTTCTCTAAAAAATTGGGTGTACATGGTAGACATGTATATGTATGTGTATGATTTTTTCAAGAATTTTCTGAGATGAAGAAGTAAACTTTTCGATTATTTGAAAACCGTGTGCAGTGGAGCTCGGGATCAAGAATTGTTTTTCGGTTCTGTGAGTACTTTATTTTTCATAGCGTGTTGCTATTTTATCTTGCTTTTGCTGGAAACCATTTCAGCTACGTGGGGTCGCTGTAACGGGCCATGGCCATTGCAGCATGGAAAAACGATGATGATGGGTATCTTGGCTGGGGCGTCTGGATCTTTTGACGGTGTAGTGTGGGCGGGGTAGACTAGATTCGGCCCACCAACTTTCGAGCACTCCGAGCTCGTACGACCCCTCTCTCACGCACGCCGAAACAGTTCAGGCAGCCATGTCTAAAGTGCTGGCCGGCAAAGCAAAACCTAGTTCGTCCCCTCCTTCATCTGTAGTTGTTCCCAGGATCTTGGTCCAAACCATCAATCAACTTGGGTTGTGTAATTTGTACTACTCTAATTCCTTGAAACAAAGCAATAAAGCTAAAGCTTTCGTAGGTCCAGATGGATGAGATAAATGAAAGCCTGAGGAAGAAAGTGTAACTTTGAATCATTCGGTGATAATCGTATCTCTGTGCAGATTTGGCACCAGCTAGCCTTACAAAAAAACACTACAACTTTGCCATCCCCATTTCGATAAAAATGAAAAAAGAAAATCACACTTTGGGGATATGCGATATGCGAGTTGGGTCATTTTTATGCCCAAACAGGCACCGCATATCGGCCTAGCCCGGAAAGTTTTATCCGGAATCCGGATAAGCATCCCCCCCCCCCGGCCCTCCCACACTATATGAACGGTATCGGTGGATATTTAGGGTTACCCCCCCCCCCCCCCCGCGCGCGCGCGTTCCCTCCATCTCGATTTGTACCCCGCTAGGGTTAGGTACATCCGGCAAGCAATTACTCACGACACCGCCGCCAAATGGAGCACAGATTCGGTGGAGCTGGCCTTTGGCGGTGTTGGGCACGACGATGATAAGCATCCCCTCCGACCCTCCCACACTATATGAACGGTATCGGGGGACATTTAGGGTTACCACACCCCCTCCCGCGCGTTCCCTCCATCGCGATTTGTACCCCGCTAGGGTTAGGTACCTCCGGCAAGCAATTACTCGCGACACCGCCGCCAAATGGAGCATAGATTTGGCAGAGCTGGCCTTTGGCGTTGCTGGACACGACAGTGCACCTTCGCTGGGAGGTGCTGGCCTCGGCCGTGCGCCTCCTCTTCCACCGGGGGCTGAGCTGTCGGCCGTGGTATTCTCCGACTCCTAGGAGGATGAGTAATTCGACAACGGTGACCTCACCGACGGGGTCAAAGCACTCACCACGGGTTCGCTTCCGGCCTCCAGTTTGGCAACAAGCACGCATCGCTTCGCCGGAAGTGGGAGAGGGAGGAGCGCCGCGAGCGCCTGTTCCGTGCGACCTCCGCCTCCACTCCTGCAACTAGTGCAGCGGAGCGCGGCCGCCATTTTGTTTGTATCTAGCCATATGTATTTTCTCTTTTCATCAAAGTTGACCTTGTGTGAGCTCTGTTTGCTGATCAAAATCGCGGGGCGAAGTAGTTTTTTGAAATTTAAGGTATCGATTTTCAATGTCTGTTCCGCGTGATGGATTTGTAAATAGGAAAACTGGTTTCAAGAACCCGAAACGAGTTTTCCGTGTTGTATTTATACGGGATGTGATAGAGATGCTCTTAAGCATGCTCTCCGACAGGTGACTGCACCGAGCACTAACGATCGAGCAGCGATGCCCCAACACATACTCCCTCCGTTCCACAATATAAGATGTTTTAGTCTTTTTTCACATGCACATGCATACACATGTATCTAGTCACAATATAAGCTTCCTGCATGTGTCCACTCTTTTTAGTATGAATCTATACATACATGTGTAACGGCTAAAACATCTTACATCGTGGAACGGAGGGAGTACATGTTTTATCCCGATCAGCAGGAAGCTTTAAGTGGAGGGATCTTAATATAACCTTTGATCTTTGCCTCACAACATGTTTTTCATCTCCATCAGCAAGCAGCTTAAAGTGGAGGGATCTTAACCTTTGATCTTTGCCCAAAAGAAGCTTTGTTTACGCACAAAAGATCAGGACTAAGCTTTCTGGCGCATGCATGCATTAAAATGGGAGCGGTGTCCTTTTGCGGTCGACCCCCCACGCAGCAGAACGAGCGTGCATGCATGCACGCGCTCGCACAGTGCACAGCATGCAAAGGGCTTCAATGCCCGTGGCAGGAGGGTTTATGATTATTCTTCACAAGATCCAAATCCTGCTCCCCCCCACGCACCCTCGTTCATCATTGCGCTCTGGAGCTAAAGTACATCCATTAGGTTTATCGAGTTGTGATGCTCATGATTATTAAGAGCCCGTAGACCCCAAGATAGGTAGAGGATCCACATCAATTAAGTCATCTAATAATCCTCTGCCCAGATGCTCAGCCTACGGAAGATCACATCATTATATCTGAAATGAGGCAAGTACGCTTCCCTTTCTGATGAAGTGTAAGTCCCAGTGGCCGCAATTTGGTTGCCTCTTATAATATCTTGTTAGAGTATCAATCAAAATAGTAAGTGAAGGAAGATGATCACCCGGTGGCATCCAAGATGGGGCTTCTATCCCACTATGTCTGATGGATCTTGCTCAACGGGGGCAAGGCTGAGTTGCCGGCCCGGTCCAGTCCTTTTCGTGGTTGCCATCGACCAGTTCGCTTCATCATCGTTCATCGATCAGTGCTCTGCTCTGCTCCCTCCGTCGCTCAATGATTCGTGCAGCGCCGCTGTCGAAAACGCAGACGACTTCTCCGCTTGGACAAGAGATCGACTGAAAGCCGGGACGCAATGATAGATCGCGAGTGGAGTGGCATCGATCCGACGCAGGAATAAACGGGTCGTAGGTGACGAGCATGGCAGGTGCGGCTAACGGCCGACGACGTGACGTTGTTCAGGAATTCGAAAGATAGGCTGGAACAACGGACCTTTTTAATCTTATTACTGCGATACAGCTTAAGCAGCAGAGTGAGTATAAATGTTTTGACAAACAGATTGTTACCAATGAAAGTGCATGAACATCACTTGCCCATCTCCCAGACAACCCCACCGTCCTCTGCATGCAGCCATTAACAAACGTAGAAGATGCGGAAACTACACAATAAATGAAGCAAAACATACATAATGCCCTGATGGTTTTTCGTGGTACAGTCCAACATCTCAAATTTCCTCATAAACTAGTTTTCTTAAAGTAAGTAGTTCCTCCAGGTTCCTGCCATGAAATGCAACGATTGTACCTTTGATCTTTTTCTTTATCCAAACCTCAACCAGCATCCCTGCACCAACCCCAACAGCACCATAGATTGCCAATGCAGAAGGCAAAGATCGTCGAGGCAGAAAGTAACACTCTGGGACTTGTCTGATTTTCTTCGGAAGACGCTTCTTGACAACCGGCTGACTTGACTCGATAGTCACTGCACCACTCACTGTCTTCCAGTCCGCATTCTTCAGCATATCTTTTGAGTCTTCACTACCCATACTGAAACTGCCTATGCATAAATGTTAATCAGAAGCAATCTCCATACAGCATCTAAAAGACAGTTAGACAATAGCCATTATAGTTCAACTAACACGCTGCTAGTTTTATATTCACGGAGAATATAAACAACGGAACCGAAACTAATGTGCCCTCTAGCAGACGTTGACACGCTTAGCTAACATGGGTTGGCAGGTTAGAGTTGGATTAGCCTTCACCATTGACATTCTAAGTTGCATAGGACAGGGATGTGAGTATGGGGTTAGGGCATTTCCCAGAAAAACCAATTCAGGTATATGGCAAGTGTAGATTTAATTTGAAAAAAAAAAACACAACATGCAAACATAATTAGTGAGGATAGTAAAGATGACGTTGGCAAACTCTTGTAGTTCCCTCTTTTGAGCTCTTTGTTCCTCAATTTCTCACATCACATTCCCCGCAAGCAGAAAAACCAGACTATAGTTGAATAATACTCCGTACAAAACAACAAACAATTTGGCTGTTACTGATGTTTGAGAATGAGCAACTAACATTCCCAGGGGGCCAAAGGCCAGTACTTATACATGTACAGTGTGATGAACAGTAAACCTATACACATCTAACACCCCCCTCAAACTCATGGTGGTTCAACAACACTGAGTTTGGAGAGAAAGAACCCATGCTGCGCTCGAGTCTGTGCCTTCGTGAAGAAATCCGCCAGCTGTAACTCAGAGGGCACATAGTGAAGAGCAAGAAGCTGGTCCTGCACAGCAGCACGCACAAAGGAGGCATCTACACCGATGTGCTTGGTGAGCTCATGCTTCACCGGGTCACGCGCAATGCTGATAACACCTGTACTGTCTGACAATAGAGGAGTCGGTGCAGCAGCAGTAACACCAAAATCCTCTAGTAACCATCGCAACCAAGTCACCTCAGCCGTCAGCATAGCCATCGCTCTCAACTCAGCCTCTGCACTGGAGCGGGAGACGGCAGTCTGTTTCTTCGTCTTCCAGGCAATGGGAGATCCTCCAAGAAAAACACAATAGGCAGACAGCGAGCGGCGATCAGAGGGATCACTAGCCCAAGTAGCATCAGAGTAGGCCTGGAGCTGGAGAGAGCTGGAGCGAGGAAAGAAAAGTCGGCGAGAGATCGTGCCACGAAGGTATCGTAGAACACGGAGAAGGTGACTGTAGTGGACAGAGCTGGGAGCTGAGACGAACTGACTCAAGATGTGGACAAGATATGAAATATCTGGACGAGTGACAGCTAGATAGACAAGGCTCCCAACAAGATGGCGATAGCGTGTGGGGTCTGTGAGTGGATCACCATCAGTAGCACGAAGCTTAACATTGAGCTCCATAGGAGTCTCAGCAGTGCAGTCATCACCAAGAGCGGCGCGAGCAAGAAGATCCTGAATATATTTCTCTTGGGAGATGAAGAATCCATCAGAGGTCGAAGAAACCTCAATCCCAAGAAAATAGCGAAGTGGACCAAGATCAGACATCAGGAACTGCTCACGGAGACGGGCCTTAACAAAGGCGATATACTCAGAGTCATCTCCAGTAATGATCATGTCATCAACATACAGGAGAGAAGTGTCCGTCCACGAGGGGAGGTGTGCACAAACAACGCGGGGTCATGATCGCTAGGCTTGAAGCCAGCGGCAGTCACCACAGAGGCGAAACGCTCAAACCAGGCACGAGGGGCTTGTTTAAGGCCATAGAGAGAGCGCCTAAGACGGCAGACCATACCATCAGGAACAGAGTACCCTGGTGGTGGCTGCATATAGACCTCCTCACGCAACTCCCCATTGAGAAAGGCGTTCTGGACATCAAGCTGAGACACAGACCAATTACGAACAGAAGCCACAGCGAGAAGAGTGCGGACAGTGGTCATGTGGGCTACGGAGCGAACGTCTCATCATAGTCGCGTCTCTGCTCCTGCTGAAAGCCACGAGCCACAAGACGAGCTTTGTAACGCTCAAGAGAACCATTGGAGCGAGTCTTGATCTTATAGACCCACTTGCATGTGATGGGACGAACACCGGGAGGAGGGGAGACAAGATCCCACGTGCCAGTGCGCTCAAGGGCAGCAATCTCCTCAGCCATCGCAAGCTGCCATTCGGACTGAGCCATGGCATCACGGTAGGAAGTGGGCTCAGCAACAGCAGAAAGACCGTACTGGGAATCAGAATAGCGATCAGGAGACCGTAATGAGGTCCAAGAACGAAGGTTATGAACCGGTGTACACGGGGAAGGTGGCGCTCCGGAAGTAGAGGGCATGCCAGAGGGATCATCCTCAACACGAGGGCGACGAGTGTAGTGGAGAGGGAAGGGAGAAAGGGGAGGACACACTGGAGGAGTAGGTGGAGAGGTAGATGACGAGGGAGGAGAAGAGGGTGTCGAAGGTGTATCAGAAACAGTGGGACTCGCCGGAGGTGGAGGTGGAGAAGGAATATGGGGCACAAGAGGAGATGTGTCAGGGAGTATAAGGAAGGAGATATCCTCAACAGAGAAGGTCGAGGTGGTAGGACGCGGATAGTAGGAACGAGACTCATCAAAAGTCACATCGCGGGAAATACGTAGCCGACGACTAACAGGATCCCAACATCGATAACCCTTGTGCTCATCACTGTAGCCAAGAAAACACACTCAACCGACTGAGCGGTCAATTTGGTGCGTTCGCGTGGAGCAAGGAGAACATAGCACACGCACCCAAACATGCGAAGAGCAGAGTAGTCAGGAGAACGACCAGAGAGACGCTCCATAGGGATACCACCCTGCAAGGTAGCCGAAGGCTGGATGTTGATAAGATAGGTGGATGCGGAAACAGCCTCCGCCCAAAAGTGGGGAGGTAGAGAGGCAGCGATCATCATCGCACGAGCCGTCTCTAGGAGGTGGCGATGCTTGCGCTCAGCAACGCCATTCTGAGCGTGGGCACCAGGACAAGAGAACTGGGGAAGAGTACCCTGCTCGGCAAGAAAACCACGCAACAGCTGAGAGATATACTCACCAGCCGAGTCAGCACGAAAAACACGAATAGGCATGGAAAACTGGGTGTGGACCATGGCAGCAAATCGCTTGTATATAGAGAGAACCTCGCTGCGAGATTTCATAAAATAGAGCCAAGTGTAGCGAGAGAAATCATCAATAAAAAGAACATAGTAGCGATGACCACCTTTCGAAGCAAATGGAGCAGGACCCCACACATCGGAGTGAACTAGATCGAAAGGACGCTGAGAGACTGAGTCGCTCGTAGGATAAGGTAACTGAGTCTGTTTGCCAAGTCTACAACCATTACAATGTAAAGAAACATCACCAGAGACAGACCCTAAAACTCCTTGACGCACTAATGAAGACAAGCGAGAGCCACATATATGACCAAGTCGATGATGCCACTGTTGGAAGGACGCGGAAGAGGAGGCAGCAAGAGCATGTGAACTGGCGGGTGTGGCGGCAGCGGAAGGAACACGAAGCCAGTCAAACTCCCAAAGGCCCTGAGCATCACGGCGCCGAGGGCCAGCTCCAACTAGAGCCTGGGTGCGACGGTCCTGAACAGAGCAAGAGTCGGTATCAAGAATGACACGACAACCAGAATCAGTAATTTGAGCAGCGGAGAAAAGATTCATAGTAAGACGAGGAACATGAGAAACACTAGGAACAGAGAAAGACGGGGTAGAAAGAGTGCCACGACTAGCAACAGGAAGAGGTGTGCCATCGGCAGTGAGAACATTGACAGGATAATCAAGAGGTCGAATAGAAGACAGAGCAGAAGAATCAGAAGACATGTGAAAGGAAGCTACAGAATCCAGAACCCACAGAGATGTACCTGACTGTGTAGGCGACGGTGACGGAGCAGCAGTAGTGGAAGCAGTCAGCGAGGCAACGGTGCCTGTCGAGGAAGATCCTGAGGAAGCCAGCAGACGCTTGAGCCGCACAATGTCCAGATCAGTGAGTGACGAGCTCGGTGAAGGCGTAGGACCCACTGTAGAGGAGCGACCCAAGTCACGCTCCTTCTTGAAACAGGTGGACACGAGGTGACCTGGCTTCTTGCAGTAGTCACAGAACATGCGAGGCCGGCCCGCTCCTGCAGGGCGCCCGCCCATTCCCGTGAAGGAGTGGGTAGGAGCGGTGGAGCAGACGACACAGGAGCTCGGGCAGCAAGCACAGTGGGTGTCACAAGCAAACCGGCAGAACGGAGGCGTGTCTCCTCAGCGCGAACCTCTGCCAGCACCTCTGATATAGGAACACGACCACGGGCAAGCACGTGAGCACGCCGAGGCTCAAACTCGGGACGAAGGCGAGATAGGAACTCATGAACACGCTGAAACTCTAAGTCTGACCTCACTGTCTGACAGCATCGACAAGTACCACAAACAACTGTCCTCAGAGAGTCAAGCTGACGCCAGATGGCAGAGCACTGTGTGTAGAACTCATCAACAGTAGAGTCACCCTGCTGAAGCTCATGCTCCTGACGCACCACAGACAGGTAGAGAGCATCACCAGATGGCTGATAGCGCTGACAAAGATAAGTCCACATAGCAGCAGTAGTGCCTAATCCCATAAACTCAGAAGCAAACTGAGGCAAGACACTAGCAGTGAGAACAGCAGCAGCACGAGCATCATCATTGCACCACTGAGTGTAAGCAGCCAACTCATCCCGGTAGATGGAAAGAGCATCGGAATAAACTGATACCTGCTGGTCGTAGACTCCAACTGCACGATCATCGGCATCCTTGACGGCATCACGATCAGCCTGAGAAGCATCGACAGCCAGAACAGGTGGCACCGGCGGAGAAGGAGCCACAGGAGCAACAGGGCCCGGCGGACGGGGGACCTCGCCGGACAGAACACCCCACAACAGGAGGCCGCGCATGTGGATACGCATAAAGCCCACAAACTCGGCATAGTTGGTGCCATCAAAGATAATCGAGCACCGGGAACAGGAACATAGCCCGAAGAAGACATCACGGGCTCTCTGATTTTTTTTTTTTGAGTTTTTTTTTTTTTTTTGCAAAGTCAACACGCGAAACAGATGAACTGCTCTCGATCCAGAATGAGGAGAGCGAGCCACACGAGCAAGATCGACCGGGGCAATGCCCGAATCGCTGAGGAAGCTGGCGGAACCGGCCGGATCTGGCCGGGGCAGGCCGGCGGCGGCCGGAGAAGACCGGCGGCGGCCGGAGAACAGCGACTGGCGACGGCTGCAGGCCGGCAAGAAGATGGCGGCGGCAGGCCCAACCGCGGCTGCAGGCCGGCAAGAAGATGGCAGCTAGCACGAGAGCAGAGGAAGCTAGCACGAGGTCAGACGGATTCCCGAATTGGAAAGAAACAAAGGCAGCCGACGGATTGGAATCAAGCAGAAGAAAGAGAGAGCAGCGGCCGGAACTAGCGACGGCAGCAGCTAGCAACAGAAGAGAACTCGTGCTAGCAACAGAGGAGAAAGAAGGAGAAAGAGAGAGAGCAGCGGCCGGCCGGAACGAGCGACGACAACGACGGCGGAGCACGGAGTTGCTCGTGCGAGAGGAGACCCTGACCTAGCTCTGATACCATGTTTGAGAATGAGCAACTAACATTCCCAGGGGGCCAAAGGCCAGTACTTATACATGTACAGTGTGATGAACAGTAAACCTATACACATCTAACAACTGAGACAACCTACTCAGTCTCAGATTCAGGGATGGGACAAACGTCAAACTAACGTTTAGGAGAAATTTCTCACCAAAACTCTTTCAGCTCTGGTTGGAACTGAAAGAGATTACGTCTAGTTTAGTTCTCTCGCAAGAGGATGAAGCTCTCATATGGCAATATGAAAGCAAAGGAGTGTACTCCACTTCTTCTTTGTATGCTATTATAAATTTTGGTGGCGTGACTCCAGTTTTTATCCCAGCGGTCTGGCAATTGCATGTCCCCCCTAGAATTCATATTTTCCTTTGGCTCCTAGCACAAAATAAACTCATGAACAGAGATAACTTGAGGAAAAGAAACATGAACAAGCCTATTGATTGCATGTTTTGTTCGGAAGAAGAGTCCATTGATCATTTGTTCTTTGAATGCATTGTTGCAAAGCACATTTGGCGAGTTGTTTTTTCTTTCTTTCAGCTCCAAATTGGTTCTAGCTACACCTCGGTAGCAAGACTTTGGGTTGCAAATTAAAAACATGCTGTAGTTAATTCGGTTTGTGCTGCAGTGCTTTGGAGTCTTTGGAAAACCAGGAATGACCAAATCTTTAATGGTCAATCTTGGATGGATCTTAAACAGGTTTGGAGGCTGATACTTTGTTCTTTGAGGAGATGGAAGCTGATCTTCAAGGAACAGATGCTGGAGCTCACGGAGGCCTTCTGCACTCATGTGTCGCTGATCCTTCGAGCCCGATTTCAGCTGGAGAGTGGCTGAGTCAGGACAGTCTTGCTGCTGTGAAGACCTCAAGGCCATCTGCTGCTGACGGCGAAGGTGGCCAATCCCCGGAGCAGAAGAAGATGGCGGGGCAAGGGACCTGGGCAACTCCAACTTCAACGCTGGAGGCAGCCTTCATCTCGCCAGTGGCTTAGCTCCGTTTGCGAGCAAGGCAACTGAGTTCGCGGGCATGTTCCCCTGCTTGTCTCCTGGCTTACCCCCCTGTTAAAAAAGACATGTATATAGTTCTGCTCCCCTCTCTGTAATAGCTAGCTCGCCTTAGTTTTTGCTCTATGTTTGCTTGCCTGTTGCCGAGGGCCTCGGGTTAAAACCTTTTAGTTTTTGTATCAGACCTGCTTATCGTCAGGTTTCGTTGAGCTTTATCAATGGAACCGGGGGCGTGCCCCTGTTTATCTAAAAAAAGTCTCAGATTCAGCTGAGCTGAGTAACTCACCCACAGCTCCCTTGTCGCCAGTCCTCTATGTGTTCAGTGCAAGCGCCGAACACATTAGACGTACTAAGCAGATCAAGCACGCACTAATTAAGTTGTTAATACTGGTTAATTAATGTGTGATCGCTGCTAAGCTCTACAGGATGCTACAACCATCGACAGAGCCAGGATAGTGTAGGAAGCTTATAGACTTACACAATATTGCCCGATCGAAAAGATAAACGTCAGTACTTGCACAAATCAGAGTACAAATCGTTTCAACTGAGAAAATTTGCAATTTGACTTGACAATTACCGGGGGCGGATCTAGATGGTGTGCAGAGTGTGCAGCCGAACAACCATAAGCTGTGAAGGTCTGGGATTTAACTAATCGCTGGATAAGAGAAACCTCACCAGACTTGCGGACGGTTGGAGACAGGAGAATCGATGACCCGAGGAGGAAGAACAGGAACAGCGATGGAGGCGACGGGTGAGAGGCGGGGGTGTACGGAGGCGGGGTATGGGGGCCGGGGAGCGTGGGATTGAGGCGTCGGCGGCGACGGTACGGTACAGCAGGGCGGCGGATGTAGGGCGCCGAGGCAAGAAGCCAGGAAGCAGCTCAGGTAACAGGGCCGTCCAGTCGGGCCATGGGTAGCCCATGATACTTAAGTACCGCCAATGCCACTAAAAAAATACCGCCAATGCATTAACTCAGAAAGAAATTAAATCAGTTGACAAGATGAGTGTACCGATGGTACCCATTAGGGTGAGGGTGTGGGAAAAAATCTTTACCCATGGGGTAAGTAAATGGTAAAGAGTATGCACCCGTTGGGTATTGCGGGTGCGGGCATGGTACATCAAAACCCATACCCGCATACCCGCATACCCGGTATGTATGACACGTGGGTCCATGAGCCAAGGTAATTTTGGAAAAAAACTCAAATAATCTAGTAGTCCACGACTCCACGCAGTAATCATCGTCGCCCCCGCCCCCTCGTATGTTCCGCTCATAATCATCGCTGCCTGGAGACTGTAGTCCTCGACTGCTCGGCTCCCCGCCACGTTTCCTCTCCCAAGTCCCAATCTCCTCAAATTGTGGATCGTTCCCCTCACCTCACTGCCCACCGCGCGCCCTGCCTTCTCCTCCTCACCTCACCGTCTCCTCCTCACCTCACCGCCTTGCTCTGGTCGCCATGGAGTTTAGCGGAGGCGAGCTCCGCGTGGGTGACGTCCAGCGGGAGCAGGAAGAGATGGAACACGACAACCTCGCTCCGCCGGAGCCGATGTCCGAACGTGAGCAGCAGTAGAAGAACGCCGGCGAGCAGGAGGGGAGTGGTTCTCAGGCGGCGGCATCTCTCGTTGCATGGCTTCGACATCCAGCAAGCGGGCAAGTCCCCGGGCGACACTCTTCGACACCGAGTGGCGGGCACGGCCGTGGTCGCAAGGTTGTCCGGCCTACTACGGCAGTGGCCCATACCTTATAGAGCTGTGTTTGAACGTGCAAAATCAGTTGACAAGCAATATGTGTGTCTACCTAGTGATAAAGAATGGCAGTTTGCTATGGATGTTGTAGATAGACTTAGATTGTTCTATGAAATAACCGAGCTATTCTCAGGAACTGATTATGTGACAGCCAATGTTTACTTTCCTAAGATATGTGAAATTAAAATTAAAATGAGGAAGTGGGCAACTTCTAGCAACCCAATTATCAAGGAAATGGCAGAACATATGAACATAAAATTTGACAAGTATAGGGAGGACATTCAAGGTCTAATGGGCATAGCTATACTTCTTGATCCTCGGTACAAGAAGTAGATGTTGGTAGCTTGTTTTGCCATGCTTAATGGAGTTGAGCCATCTTCATATGAGTGTATGGAAAAGGTTGATGACATGGTTGCTAGTCTACATGCATTGATAGAGGATTATGAATTAGAAGATGTTGCATATCATCCCGCTGAAGGTAACATCATTACTACAACGAAAACTCCTGCAATCATGAATGTCTTCCACAATATTGTAGCTCAACAAGCACCTACAGAAGCTAGACTTCAAGGTGAAATTGAGCAGTACTTGAGTGATGCCTTATTGCCTTATGTTGAAAAGTTCAATGTGTTGGATTGGTGGAAGGTTGCTGGAACAAGATATCCAACCTTGAGAAAGGTAGCTAGAGATGTATTTGCTATTCCTATTACAACGGTTGCTTCAGAATCAGCTTTTAGTACAAGTGGTCGAATAATTAACGAGCATAGGAGCCGTCTTACATGTCATATGTTGGAGATCTTAATGTGCTCACAAGATTGGCTTAGAAACAAGTTCAAAGGTAATCAAATAGTGCATTTTATTTACAGCCCCTCTTATTTTTCTCGCTGCTCAGACTCCATTTTATTTATAGATGCTCATAAAGGAGAAGCTAGCTTCTGGACGTGTCTTCAAGACATCCAAGAGGGATGGAGGTTTGTACTTACAGTTTACCAACAGATCTTTGTGTAATTTAAATAATTAAATGGGCATGTTCTCATGTTTTGCAATTTATTTTTAAACTAGGATTTGGCACTTTGACTTGGAAGAACTTGGAGACTTGCGTTGGTTTGCTTGCTGGAGACTTGGAGAATTGGAGTAATGGTTTGCTGGAGAATTGGAGCAATTTATTAATGTGTGATGAACTTAGTTATATAATTATATTCCCGTCATATGAACCTTTATTGTAATCATTAAATTGCGAACTTCTGGAGTTGATTGTGTGATGCCATGTGACTGTTTTGCACCTGTATTGGCTGAAGTTAGAACTATATTTGTTATGTTTCTATGCACCTTATGTTGGGCTGCAGCTGCTGCATTAATGTTATTTTCGTATTACATAGTGTTGTTATTTTCATATTCATAATACATAGTATATCATGTTGAGTTTTTGGGTGGGTTTACCCGTGGGTTTTTAATACCCACGTGGGTGCGGGTATGGTATAAATGTTGGAGATATGCCCTAGAGGCAATTAATAAAGTGATTTTATTTGACATATCTCAATTGTTCATAATATGTTTTAATACCATGCTATAACTGTATTACGAGGAAACATTAATACACGTGTGGTATATAAACAACCAGGTCCCTAGTAGCCTCTATTTGACTAGTTCGTTGGGTAACAGATGATCAAGGTTTCCTGATCATGGACAATGACGTCAGTTAACAACGGAGTCATATCATTAGGTGAATGATCTGATGGACATACCCAAAATATAGAAACGTAGTGTTCATACCTTCGATTGTGAGATCATATCAAATCTCTGCTTCTGAAAGATATGGCTGATCGCATCAAACGGCATGTCTTATATAGCGTGACAATAAAGGTGACACTTTCGGGTATCGGAAGGAAGCAGTAGAAGCGAGTGATCAAGAGCGGGAATTGCCAGTCCACATAGCAGGATAGATACTCTGGGCCCACTCGGTGAGATTACATCAATGAGCTTGCAAGCATGTGACTAGGTCACGGAGATGTAATATCATAGATGAGTAAAGATATATTTGTCAATAGCGAGGTCATGCTCGGTAATCGTGATACCGGAAAACGACGCTCAGACAATCTAAGTATCGCTAGGCAAGAGGATGAGATTGGACGTCTAAAGGTTCAAACGATAGAAGATATTCGTGGACGCACAGGGGCTATCATGGATATCCAGATCCCGCTGTTAGTCATTGATCGGAGAGGATGTCTCGTTCATGTCTGGAGTGATCCCGAACCATGGGGTAACACACTTAAGGGTGGGTGACGATTAGATTGGATTTAGAGAGAAAAGAAGCCGGGAACTCCGGAAGTGTTCCGGGACTTGTCCGATGTTGATCGGAGGCAACGAAATATGTTTCGGGGTCCGAATGAATTAAATATATGTATTTAATATTAATAAGTGTTATTAATGATTAAATATTTTTTATTTAATTAAATTCGAGTTTAAAAGGCATTAAAAGCTAAATGGGCCTTAGAGGCCCATTAGGGGAAAATCCCTAAAAGGGAAAAAGGAAAAAAAAAGGAGGGAGAAGGGTCAGCCGGCCTAGGTGGGACGAATGGGGCCCACCTAGGTGGCCGGCTGCCCTTGGCCGGCGTACCCCCCATGTGGGGTTTAGTCCCACATGGGGGAGCCAAGGGAGTTGGCCTCCCTCCTCCTCCTTTAAATAGGGGACCCCCCATGCCTTGGAAATTAACCCCAATTTCTCCCTTCTTCTCTCCTACCTTGAGCGTGCTTCCGTTTCTGGAGCTACGTACAAGGAGAGAAGTCTCTCTACGGTACGCACACCGCCGTGCTGCTAAATCCACTCTTCCACTTCCGCTGCTCTGCTGGATCTGGAGCCCGGAGGTCGTCATCCACACCGTACGTGTGTGGAACCGTGAGGCGCCATCGTTTGGCGCTGGGAGCTATCTTCTTCCGCTACACGACCCTGAGGTCGGCACCGTCGTCTCCATCGACAACGTTTGTGCGGGAACGTAATCCCGCTTCCGGTCTACAAGGGTATGTATTCTGATCTCCTCCGTACTAGTATATCTGCATAGTATAGATCCTAGCTAGTTTATGGTTATCGTCGGTAGGAATTTTTTTGTTTTCTGTCTACGATCCCCAACAGTGGTATCAGAGCCGATCTATGCGTAGATATATCTGTACGGTTTGAACACATGTTGAATGTGGGCATCGATTCTACATTTGTTACCCTCTCGCGTGTACTTGTTTATATCGCGGTATTGTCGGATGAAGCGGCCCGAACCGACTTAACGCGTACTCTTACGCGAGACTGGTTCCACACCTGACATACGGCTTGTACCGTATATGTGGCTGGCGGGTGTCTATATCTCCTACAATAGTTGATATATCATTTGCAATGGAGGGCCCCGAAAGGGGTGTAATAGAGACAATTGTCTTATCGCTGCTATGGTTGTTTTCGTAGGTAAGAAACGGTTCTTGTGCGGAAGTCCTAGCAGCCACGTAAAACATGCAAAAGATAAAGTAGAAAACGTCTAACTTTATTTTGCAGGGGCAATATGATATGGTCAAGGTAGGTTTATTAAATTGTTTATAAACTATTGGCGCGAAGGAGACCATCGGCGCGGAGGAGACCATATCATGTTGCATTACATTTCATTTTAGATGTTATGTAGATTGTGTGCATCATATATTGTGTATGTATATATGTCTGTATATATTAGTTACACGGCGGTAGTAATATAAGATGATCCCTCCCAAAATTCCGATAATAGTGTCTCCCTCTGTCGTGCACCACCAATAAAGTTCTACGTTACGGGGTACGCCGCTTGCGGTTACACTCGTCTCTTCGTTCGCATACGGTGGGTGTAATCCACGTTGCACACGTGAATACGTCAAAGGGTGTTATGGCGAGCCTAACATGTACAGACATGGCCTCGGAACACAAGTACCGAATGGTTAAGCACGAGTCACATGCGGTGATGTCATTGATATACGATGTCTACCTTTGAAGTTATGCTATCTGCCTGATCGATGGGGGTAGTGTAATGGATGGGGGTTGTGTATTCACTAAGACTATGCGAGGGATACTCGTCTTGAGTGGGAGTTCTAGTAGTTTTATTTTGAAAACTTGAACCCATATTTTATTATGAACAAACGTCTTATGTTTTGCAAATTCCATTGTAGATGTCTCGCCCCACCTTTAACCTAGGCCTGTTCCTTGAGAAAGAGAAATTTAAGACCAACGGCTCCAACTTCATGTCCTGGCTTCACAACTTGAAGTCCCTTCTCCATACCCACAATGCGGTCTACATTCTTGAAACCGCCTTAGGTGATCAGCCTGCAGATTCCGCCTCAGAAGATGTAAATAACGTCTATCAGTCTAAGGCGGAGATTTCCTCTTTTGTCCAGAGCGGCATGCTCTTTGTCATGGAGGCCGACCTGCAAAACCATTTTGAGGGCAAGAGTGCTTATGAGATAATCACGGAACTCATGGTTGTTTTTGCACCACAAGTCATGGGTGAGAGGTATCAAGCTACCAAGCTTTTCTTCTCAGCCTAGATGGAAGAGCACGGCAACATAAGAGAGCACTTGGCCAATATGTTTGGCAGCGTTCAGCTCCTGAATGATCTGGGATACATGATTCCAGATGAGCTGGTTATTGATAGGGTGATGTTGTCACTGCCCCCTAGCTATAAGGACGCGATTGTGAATTACGACATGATGGGGACATCAAAATCCCTGTCAGAAATTCTGATAATGCTCGAGATGGCCGAATTGGAAATCAAGATGGACAAGATGGTAATGACTGTCAAACCAAAGGCTCGCAACTTGTTGGGGGGATAATAACCCGGTATACTCATGACCAAGGAATAATCAGTCGGACAACCCAAGGCCTGGTCCGGGTGATGTGTACAAGATGTGGGCCGGGTTATAGTTGGGCCAGTACACCTAACATGACTCGTCCCTAGAAGGAAGGACCTAGAAGAACTGGAGTCCTAGTGAAGGAAGGAACCGGGTGACTTGGAGGCTACGGAAGGTCAAGAAGAACCTAGAGTAGGACTCCGGACTCGTATGTAACTCGGTATTCATTGTATGTTCGGGAGACCCGATGTCTAGATAAACGGGCTCCCAAAACGTTGATAGACAAGTCTAAGTTGAGAGTTTTAAGTCTTAACCCTAGTTCGATATCACCGCTATCAAGCGAAACCCTTGTAACCTGTCTCGTAACCCAGCTCTGTTGTCGTAGCCGAGTTATCGAGACCTCGAGATCAATAACATAGAAGCAGGAAGTAGGTCTTTATCTCCAATGGAGAGGCTGAACCTGGGTAAATCCTTTTTCCCCAACGAGCGTGACAATCTCCTGAAGGACCAAGGCGCCTTGCCCCAATCATCAAGTTACCCTATGGTAACATCTGCCGTGATAACCCCACGACAGTTGGCGCCCACCGTGGGGCCTGCGACCAAAGCTGTCCTCATCAAGGGAGAAGCTCTGCGAGGGATGGAGAACCTCGCGATCGGCGAGGTCAGGATGGATCAGCACGGAAAGCGCATCGTCGACGATTCCGGCTGGAAGGAAGAAGCAGATCTGCTGGATACCGGCCGGGTGATCCCGTTCGGTCGGATCAACGTCTTCGTAGGTATGATTCATGCAACTCAGCAAATTGATGACGAGGTTATGTGCGACTCCGTTTCAGGGGCAGCCACCATCGTCCAATCTGATGGAGAAGAGTCAGTCGGAACAGGAGGTTTCGAACATCAGTCGGACATCCAGGCTTGCGAGCCGGAGTATCGACGCAAGGAAGATTTGGATACAGATACGAGTCAATTTACCGTTGTTTGACGAGAGATTTGGGTACGTGGCTGATGAGGAAGATTATGAGTCGGAGCCAAGGACCATGAAGCGCACTGCGGTGTACACCCTGAGGAACCACAATGATGGGACAGAAACTTCAGTAAGCGAGGACGATGCCACGCGCGCGGCCAGAGAAAACAGAGAAAGAATTCAGCGTCTCACGACCTTTCAACCGGGCGAAGGCTCGGGTCAAGCCGGTTGTGATGGAAATCCCACCAGTTTTTAGGCCCTTGGACTTTGACGCACGATAGTTACCACCCCAATCACACCAGATAACGCAGCAACCCGGGCGCAGCAATTGGATACGTTACGAATCACGCTGGAGAATCAACAGAAGGCTTTATTGGCGGAGCAGCAGCGCATGTTTGATGAGCAACAAGAGATAGAACGGGATCGAGCCCGTGTGGAGCAAGAAAGGATAACAGTGCAGAATCGCCATGAAGATCTTACAGCAGTACATCAGAGGAGGCTCAGACCCGGGTGATGCCAGGCACGACCTTAGATCCAACAGATTGAACTTTGCATCACCAAACGGAGCTCCCAATGTCACTCGGCCTGAGCCAGCGCCGGTTGGAATTGGCATGGAATCATGGTTAGAGCAAATCAGGGAGGAAACGGGGTGCCACCCAACACTCGGGCTGGAGCTCAGCAAAATCAGAACACAGCAGCTGCGGGTGGTATGCCACCACCAGCAGATCGGTTCCACACGCCCAGTGGTCACTACTCAAATCCGGCTGATAACGTGTACGCAGCAACATTAGCATTATGCCGCATGCCGATTGATCAATCGCCAGAGGGAGAAGAAGCACGCAGGGCAATTGAGATGTTGAAAACTGCGATCACGCAGCAGGGAAACATGCCGGATAAGAGTGGAGCGTTACATTCAACACCATACAATAGCCGAGCTAACCGGAGTCATCACGGAGAAACACCGAGGCCAGCCGGATCAGGCGTCAGGAACGGACAGCAGAATCAAGGTCACCCGGCGCCGCAGCCTCAACGTTCGGGACACATCAGCAGAGGCCAGCTCAGAATCAGCCGGCGCCGAGGCCGCATCAACCGGCCCCGGCCCAGTCTGTGGCCCAAGCGATTGTCAACAGTTCAAGAGCACGGCGTGCGGCGAGCGCAAACCCGGCTTTAGGTGTCGCCGGAGGAGCCGGAGGACAACCTGAAGCAGGAGTGATGGGCAACGCACCAAATACCGGGTCAGGTTTGCCGTTAGTTTCTTCATTACTTAACCCGGTTGGAACTAAATGTCTTTCAGATGCTATTAAGAGTGAACCTTTTCCTGAGAAGTTTAAAGAGCCAAGCAAGGTGACGAATTATGACCCCAGCATGGATCCAGAAACATGGCTCAGCAGTTACGAGATGGCGATGAGTATTCGCAATGCCACGCCAACTTGTGCGCGAGATACATGTACCTGATGATGAGTGAAGGAGCAGCAAAGTTATGGTTCAATGGATTACCCGAGAAATCTATCAATTCTTGGGATGAGTTGAAGGCATTATTTGTCAAGAATTTCAAGGGCACGTGTGAGAAGTTGTTCACTATAGAGGATTTGGAGCGATGTTTCCAGAAGAAAGGCGAGTCAGCGCGTCACTGGATGCGCCGAGTTACAGCCATCATTCACTCATCAAAGGGAATTACACCAGCTGCGGCCGTGTCGTCAATGGAAAAACCTGCAGATATGACCCGGTAATTCAGAAGATGGGTCGACTGAGGGCCACTGGCGAAGCAGAAACCATCACCATGGGACAGCTGATGGAAGCGGCTCATAAGCACGCATCCACAGACAAGACCCGGGATGATGATGAAGATAAGGGAAAAGGAAACGTCAACAACGGAGGAAAGAACCACAACAACAACGGTAACAACAACAACGGGAACAATAATCACAATGGTAACAATGGGAATAACTCCAAAAGGCAGCACGAGGGTGGTTCAGATTTGGTGGCAAACACAAACACCGGGTATAACAAGTTTCAGCGGCGAGATGATAATTATCGAGGCAATAACAACAATGGCAATTACAGGGGAAATTTCCGAGGACCGGCTAACCCCCAGGAAGCATTCAACATGCCGTGTCCACGTCATAGTAGGAACGGTAAACCGGCAAATCACTCTTTGGCCCAGTGTGTTGATCTTCAGAGATGGAAGAACGAAGAGTTTGCCAGGATGTATGGGAGGAAACGGCCCGAGGCCGGGTAATGGAAATAACCCGGCCCACGGACCACAAGCTGGAGGAAATAATGGAGGACCACCCGGCCCGGATAATGGACCAGCCGGGTTAGGTTTCCAGCAAAACCCCAAGGAGTTAAATCGAGGACAGTATCATATTACAGTTTCCAGCACTAGTCGGAGAGATCAGAAATTGAAGAAAAGAGCTGTCAACGCCGTTCTTCCCGCAGTTCCGAGATATTTGAAGTGGTCCGAGTATCCGATCACTTGGTCTAGAGAGGATCACCCGGCCCGAGTAGATGCACCTGGAGCGTTGGCTTTAGTTGTTGCACCTCAGGTTTCGGGTTATATTTTACACAAGGTTCTTATGGATGGAGGTAGTAGCATCAACATTCTGTATTGGGATACATTCATCCGGATGGGTTTCACAGCCAACAGCTTCACCCTTCAGTACTATCTTTCATGGTATTGTCCTGGAAAGTCGGCAAGACCAGAGGGAACAATAACATTGGAGGTCGCGTTTGGAGAATCAAAGGATAATTTCAGGTCTGAGATGATTTGTTTTGAGGTGGTCAAATTGAAGAGCCCTTATCATGCTCTCTTTGGCCGCAACGTTTTTGCTAGATTCATGGCGAGGCCGTGTTATGTGTACTAAAGATGAAGATGCCAGGTCCAAAGGTATTATCACAGTCAATGGCAGTCGTGAGTTGGCGTTACAATGTGAGGAAGGTGATGCTGTTATGGCAGAACAAGCCTGTGCGGAAGAGGAGTTGAATTACTACAAAGCTACACAAACCCGGATGATGGGACAATTTTGAAGAAACCAATGACCGAAGAGAGGGCGAAATTCAAAGCGGCTCAAGATACCAAGATGATTGACTTCGTGCCGGGTGATTCGTCCAAGCAGTTCTCTATCGGGTCAAATCTGACTGACAAATAGGAAAGCGCGCTCATCGAATTCATCCGTGAGAATCGGGATGTCTTTGCATGGAAACCTAGTGACATGCCAGGCATACCGACTGAATTCGCTGAGCACCGCTTACATGTTGATCCTAAAGCAAGACCGATTAAACAGGGATTGCGCAGATTGAATGAGGAAAGAAGAAGGTTGTAGGAGAAGAGATAGCTCGTTTACTCGCCGCAGGATTCATTATGGAAGTGTTACATCCAAAGTGGTTGGCTAACCCGGTTTTAGTGTTGAAAAAGAACAATGAGTGGAGGATGTGTATTGATTTCACAAGTTTGAACAAGCATTGTCCGAAGGATCCGTTTGCGTTACCAAGGATTGATCAAATCATAGATGCTGTGGCAGGTAGTGATCTTTTGTGTTTCCTGGATGCATATTCAGGATACCATCAAATCAAGCTTGCAGAGGAAGATTGGGAGAAGACATCATTTATCACCCCATTTGGAGCTTTTTGTTACAAGAACATGACATTTGGACTGAAGAATGCTGGAGCAACTTATCAGAGGTGCATCCAGAGTTGTTTTGAGAAGCAGATAGATCGGAACGTGCATGCGTATGTTGATGATGTGGTGATCAAGACAAAGAAGGCTGAGACATTTATTGATGATTTGAGAGAAACTTTTGCTAACTTAAGGAGGTTTCAGATGAAGCTTAACCCAAAAAAGTGTGTGTTTGGAGTTCCATCAGGAAAATTACTCGGCTTTATTGTGTCCGAGCGTGGGATTGAAGCAAACCCGGAAAAGATAGCAGCAATCAATAGGTTGGGAAAGCCGACTGAATTGAAGGAAGTCCAGAAGATCACGGGCTGCGTGGCTGCGTTGAGTAGGTTCATATCCCGACTGGGAGAGAAAGCAATTCCTTTATACCGACTCTTGAGGAAGTCAGATAAATTTGTTTGGGATGAGGAAGCTGATAAAGCCCTGGAGGCATTGAAGGAAACATTATCGAAAGCACCAATCTTAGCTGCTCCAGCTCCAAAGGAGCCCATGCTGTTGTACATAGCTGCAAATTCCCGAGCAGTTAGTGTAGTTATTGTGGTAGAGCGAAAAGAAGAAGGAAAGGAGCATCTGGTTCAAAGGCCGGTTTATTATGTCAGTGAGGTTTTGACTCCGGCTAAACAGAGGTATCCCAGTGGCAGAAGTTAGTTTTTGGCGTTTTCATGGCCAGTCGGAAATTGAAGCATTACTTTCAAGAACACCCCATTACAGTGGTGAGTGGAGCACCATTGGCAGACATTGTGTGCAATACTGAAGCTACTGGAAGAATTGCCAAGTGGGCGATTGAGATGGGTGATTATCACATCAAGTATGAGCCTCGCACAGCGATTAAGTCACAAGCCTTGATTGATTTTGTCAATGATTGGACGAGTTAAGCACGGCACCACCCAAGGCGCCGAGTTATAAGTCATGGGTTATGCATTTTGATGGATCCAAGCAGTATGAGGGATCAGGAGCAGGAGTGGTTCTCACTTCACCCAAAGGGATAAGATGAGTTATGTTCTTCAGATTCACTTTGATTGCACCAATAATATTGCGAGTATGAAGCTTTGTTACATGGTTTGCGCATTGCCAAGGAGATGAACATCAAAAGGATCATGTGTTTGGTGACTCGGATCTTGTAGCGCAGCAAGTTTCTGGGACTTGGGACAGGAAAGATGAGAAGATGGCGGCTTACAGAAGGGCTGTTGATGAAGCAGCTGGATTCTTTTCAGGATTCCAGGTGGATCATATTGATAGAAGGAAAAACGAGGCAGCAGATGCTTTGTCAAGATTGGGATCACGTAGAGAGCCAGTTCCACCTAATGTGTTCCTGGACGAGTTATGGAAGCCATCAGTCCAACTTCCGGGTGAAGAGGAAGATGATAGTCCAGATCAAGATTCCGAGTTAGTAGCAGCGTTGCATGAGATTCCTGAGTGGACTGAACCATATCTGGATTATATGATAAGGAAGATTTTGCCGAGTAATGAAGTTATGGCGCGACAAATTGTCAGAAGATCACTCGGTTATGCAGTAATTGATGGTGAGTTGTACAAGCGCAGTGTTTCTGGAGTTTATCAGCGATGTGTTTCATCAGTCGAAGGAAGGCAAATTTTGCAAGAGATACATGCTGGGGACTGTGGTCATCATGCTTCATCTAGGTCTCTGGTGGCCAAGGCATTTAGGCATGGATTCTTTTGGCTCACAGCTTTCAAGGATGCAGAGCAGATTGTTAGGGCATGTGATGGATGTCAAAGATATGCAAGACAGGAGCATGTGCCAGCTCAGGAATTGAGGACAATACCAATCACTGGCCGTTTGCAGTTTGGGGTCTTGATATGATGGGGCCCTTTCAGATGACATCGTGCAAGAAAACTCATCTCTTGGTGGCTGTTGATAAGTTCACTAAGTGGGTTGAAGTAGAGCCAGTTACAAGTTGTGATGCTTCCAAAGTTGTCACGTTTCTGAAGAAAATTATCAGTCGGTTTGGTTATCCTCACAGTATCATCACAGATAATGGGACCAACATGTCACTCGGTGAAACAGAGATATTCTGCAAAGAGAAGGGAATCAGATTAGACCTTGCTTCGGTGGCACATCCACAGGCCAACGGGCAGGTAGAAAGGAGTAATCAGGAAATATTGAAAGGAATCAAACCAAGACTTCGAGTTCCGATTGAAAAGGCGTATGGAGCTTGGGTGAAAGAGTTACCTGCAGTGGTTTGGGGGATCAATACAACCCCGAATAGATCAACCAAGCGTACACCGTTCTTTCTGGTGTATGGAGCAGAAGCAGTGTTACCGAGTGATATAGTCCATGACTCGCCAAGAGTGGCGGCTATGTGGAGTCAAGCAATGCAATTGCAAGGGAGGATTCGATTGATGCCCTCGAGAGGAGCGTGAGTTAGCATTGGAACGGTCCGCAGTTTATCAGCAGATTTGCGCTATCATAGTCGCCGAGTAAGATCAAGAACTTTCCAGGAAGGAGATTTAGTTTTACGGCTCAGACAGAATCAGTCAGGGATGCACAAGCTAACTCCTCCATGGGAAGGGCCGTTCCTTATCAGTCGGAAATTGCACAATGGTTCATATTATCTGATAGATGTGAGAGAGAAAGGTGAAGAGAACAACACGGACCATGCTATCCTTCCTATGGAAGAGACGAAGCGGCCGTGGAACATTGCTCATCTTCGCCCATATTATACCTAGTGAACATGAACCTAGGCCGAGTTATGTAACACACGATGTAACCCCCAGCAGGTTTCAGACGCGCTCTTTTCCTTACCAGGGTACCTAAGGGGACTGGAAGGTTTTTAATGAGGCGGCTTGCTGGTGTATCTTTAATAAAGAAGAGTATTGAGAAGAAATCTTTTTCACTGTTTTACTTTTTATGCATAGTTTATGTTTATAAAGCTTGGCCCAAAGGAGTGCTTAGCAAAAAGTCCTATAGCTGTTGCCCAAGAGAGCACGCATAGAGATGTTTGAGATCAGTGGGGTAATGATGCATAGTTTAAGCCTTTACTTGTAAACATTGATCCAGGGCTTGGGGACTTATGAATTATAAATTCATAAGTTTTAATCCTAAGACCCGGCTTTTAAGCCTTAATTTTGTTCTTGGTTAAACTTGCCTATCAGTTTGATGTTACTCACAATTTTATGACCAGATTGCTTACTTGTTAATTCAATCAACTATGATGCCCATGCTGGGACTTAGTTTGACCCTGTTTTAGCAAAGGAAAAAGTAGCAACTGAGAAAGTCATGTGAAAGCCGACTGATAAGAAGCTAAAGATAAACCAAAAGGGTCATCTAAACCATAAAAAGTATAAGTTATTACAAAATATTGAGTATTTCATATAGTGCACAGACGCACCATCAAATAAAAGGCAAAGTATTTCAGAGCATATTACAATGCCCATTGGCCGAATAATTGTTTTGCAGGAAAAGGTCAGCATGAAAACTGGCTCAGATAGCCGGGTTATCGGTTGAGGTTCCCTTGGCAGCTTCAGCTTCGGCAGAAGCCGGGTTATCTTCAGGAGCTTTGGCCTGGGACTTAGCTTGTGCATCTTGATCTTTGCAGTATCCTTAGCAACATCAGCCGGCTTTTCCATGATTGGCGTGGTAGGAGCACGGCTGGGTGCAGGGACTGGAGTAGAAGTACTTGGCGCTGCAGCTTTCTTCTTCTTTGCAATGGAGTCTCTCAGCTTGGCCAATAGATCAAAATGCTCGGGTTCAGGAGTGGGGATTGGAGTGTTGTTCTCATCCACTGCATCTTGGAAAACCGATAGATGAGGCTCTCAGCAATCTTGCAAGCAATAGGCCGGGTTTGGGCAGCAATTTCTTTGAATTCTTTTCCCCAAACTTGGTGCCATCAGCATTGTATTGAGGGAATCCTTTGACAAAAGGAGCCAGGTTAAGGCGCGGGTTGTAGGCTTTGGCTAAGCTAAACTGCGCATTGCGCCAACCCGGCATGCTGAGCGCGTCCAGAGGTCTAACCACTCGGGGATCGTGGAAAGCTGATGCAGGGACTCGAATATTACTTGGGGAGGAGCACAGTTGCTCTTAACACGCTTCATAATCTCAGAAGTGCCAAACTGGAATTGCCGAATGATGGTGTTCAGGCAGTTCAATTTCTCTGGATAGGATCTCCTGATGGCAGCATTTTGCTCACCTGAAAAGTATGATTGGGTTAGTATATGAAAGCCGAGTAAAGCAGAAAAAGTGAAAAGAGAGTGTTTACCAATGAGTGGATTGAGGATATCCTTGATATGGTCTTTCAGGGTGTCCAAGTATTTCTGGACACTGACCATCTTGTCAAAGCAGATCTTGTACTTATCCAGCCTCTTCCAACTCCTTTTTCAGTTTGGTGTTTCTGCAGTTAGAGATTCAATTGTTTTCTCCAAGTCTGAAGCATGAACTTCAGTTTCTTGCGCAGCTTGGTTTCAACTTCAAGGAGTTGGTTGGTCTTGGCAAGTACTGGTCATTATGGGACACATACCTCTGAAAAAAGAATAGCAAGTTAGAAACATGGGGGCTGAAATATTTCAGTCGGCAATGGCAAGAAAGAACAGTTGATAGTAAATTATATACAGACAGAGTATTTATACAAGTTCCGAGTGACTGAAGAGCAGATCACCCGGCACTTGGGGACTGGTATGTCTTTTAAGTTTTTACAAGTTATTCAGTACACATCTTCAAAGTTCCAGATAAAATGTGAACATATTACCCGGAACTTGGGGGTTATGAGGATTTGAAAGTATTGTTATGATGAAAGTCAGAAGTAAAACAAGTTCCACTTATCGTAGACTGATAACGGAACTTGGGGACTGGGATATTCTGAAGTTTTCAAAATGAAGGAAAGAGATATATATTTTCAAGTACCGAGTGACTGAGGACAGTTTACTCGATACTTGGGGACTAGGTTTGTATATAAGATATGAAGAGGAAAGATGTGTACCTGATGTTCGGACAAGGAATCCACGAGTTTGCCCTCAGTAAGCTTCAGTGTGTTGTACTCAGTAGACCTTCAAAGTTTATATGGCCATTGTGGCACAGTGGAGGCTTCGCCTTTATCAGTCGGCTTGGACTTCTTTCAGAGGCAACAAACTTGGTTGCAGTTTTGAGGGAGAGATCTTCTCAGTAAAGCAAGCTCCTGTGATCACGACTTCTGGATCAGTCGGTTTTTCAGCAGGAGAAGGAGAAACATTCATCTGGTCAGTTGTCTGTTCTTATCAGTCGGCTCAGCATGTTTTTCAGGAGTGTTCTCCAAGTTATCCTCCTCAGCAATGGGAGGGCTTGGAGCACTAAGAGTAGCTTTTGCCCTGAAATTGCAAGTAGAAGATAATATAAGAAAAGCAAAAGAAAGCAAAGTTGATGAAAGTAAATACAAGTAATAGTTGTATGTATTACCCGGTATTGACTTGAAAGTCACGGGGAGGTCGTTGCTGGAGCCTGAAGAAGCTGTAAGAGAGTATGATTTAGAAACTCGGATTTGACCAGCTAAAGGATAACTATCAGAGGGATGTTTTTGTGGTTCAAAGTTGGAAAGAGAAGTACCAGGACGGCGTGGAGATGGATGGTTTGGGATTCCCGGGTTAAGAGGATCCTCGCCAGGGGAGGTCCGAGTAGCTCTCCTCTTGGTAGAGGGTTCAGCAGAACTCTGCGAAGATTTTTGAAGAAGAGTTTGGTTGAGTTTTTGCATAGCAAGATAAGAATATGGTTCTGTGGATATGCGAGAGTATGGCACCTTGGCACAGATAGTGCGAGCCTTCCTTTTCCCGGTAGCAGCAGATTCAGTGGCTTCAGAGCTATGGCCGGGTGAAGGAGTGGCTGCCTTTTCAGCCGGTTCTGGTATTATAAAATGGGCATCAGTGGATAAATTGGGTTGAGTTTCGTTCTCAATTAAGCTTATGAAGAAGTGGCCAAGGGAGTCAAGTTCACTTCTTCTTCTTCTTCTTCTTCTTCTTCTTCTTCTTCTTCTTCTTCTTCTTCTTCTTCTTCTTCTTCTTCACTCGAGGACTGAGCCTCGTCATCATCATCTTCATCATCATCTGCCTCAGGAGTGGCAGGGGGAGTTTCAACTTGCCACCAGTCATCAGATTCCTAGTGAAAAACAAAAGTAAAATAATCAGTATACAATTGAGAAAGATATGTTATTGAGATTTTATCAGTCGGTACTTACTGGTGGTGCCGGGTTATTCTTACTGAATGGCAGAAGGCCATTGTCCTTGATTGTCTCAACCTTTTCAGCGAGGAAGGCCTTGATAGCCTTGTTCAGTGCAGTGGTGGGATAGGACTTCTCCGAGTAACGGAGGGAGTCAGTTAGATGACCCGAGTAATCGCAAAGGAGTTTCTTGCGATACTGTTGGGTTGAATTCTCCAGCCCATCCAGGTCTTGATCAGGTCGGTTCCACGAAGTCCATGCTTGACCAGAACAGAGATTTTCTTGAGGAGAGGCTGGAGAGCTTCTCTCTCAGCGTCAGAGGCGAAAAGAGTTCATGTTGCTGTTGAGAATGAGGGGCTCGACGAATAACCCGGTAAAGGGTGTTCACCAGAAGGTATCTTGGCTTTGCAGTAAAAGTATGATTTTTGCCAATGCTTTACATGAGTATGAAGTTAGTGAAGGCATAGCAGAGCCTTTGCGGCGTTGAATAGAAACACGCCACAGACCAAGAGGGGGCCATTCTTGTGCTCACGCTGAGGTTTGCACAAGAACAGCTCCAGGAAAAGAGCTAAGCTGGGAGGAATGCATAAGTACGATTCACAAAGAACTATATATTACTAATGTTCAAGATGGAATTGGGTCCGAGTCGAAGACCCGGACGTAGTGACGAAGAAGATCCCTAAAGAAAGGATGACCCGGGGGACGAAAACCCCGGGTGACATGTTCAAGGAAACAGATAACTTCACCTTCCTGGGGAGAAGGCCGAGTCTCTTCTTCAGTCCCTCTCCACTCGATCTCCGACTGAAGAGGAAGAACCGGCTTCAGCCAGTTCTTCAGCTTGGACTGTGTAGCCATGGATTTGGCCCAGTTAGCCGTAATCAGATCTGGGCTTGGTGTCTTCTTGATCTTCGAAGCCGATGTGGTGGCGCCATCACCGGCCTTGGCCTTGGCCTTCAGCTTCCTCGGGTCCTTGGGTGCCATGAGATCTGAAGATCTGGAAAATAGCAAGAAAATAAATGAAAAAAACCGAGCTCAAGAACAGCCCGAGAAAGAGCAAGTCAAGATCCAGATGGAAGAAAAGCGCAGGAGTGAAAAATTTACCAGGGCTCGTGAGATCTGGTGCGGAGTAGATTCCCCGGCGTTTAGTTGCTGCAATGCGGAGCTTTGATGGCCGGCGGCGGTGCGGCAAGCTTGGAGGAACCCTAACCCTAGCTCAAGGAGAGAGAAAGACTGAGGTTGAAGATGAAGGCACGGTGAATGGGGAAAGTGAAACCCTTTTTACCGTGGTCCACTATTTATAGCCCAGGGTGAAACCCTAGGAGCGTGAGAAACGAGGAGATAAGGTTCTGGTTGACCATGGGTCAAGGACACGAGGGAATCTGTCAGAGAATGTCCCTTGGTCGTTGACTGGAGAGAGTTGAGAACGAGAGAAATGCCGGGTTATAAAGAGAACCGCCAAAAGGAGCTGGTCTGAAACATAACCCGGCCATTCAGCGTTAATGATCTTTATTTTTTTCAGGAGTTTAACTTGGATAATCATCAGCAGCTACCCTCGAGTGATCAGATCAAGATCAAGATTATCAAGTGAAGCAACCAATGAGCTTATTCAAGTCAAACTTGGGGACTACTGTTGGGGGGATAATAACCCGGTATACTCATGACCAAGGAATAATCAGTCGGAGCCCAAGGCCTAGTCCGGGTGATGTGTACAAGATGTGGGCCGGGTTATAGTTGGGCCAGTACGCCTAACATGACTCGTCCCTAGAAGGAAGGACCTAGAAGAACTGGAGTCCTAGTGAAGGAAGGAACCGGGTGACTTGGAGGCTACGGAAGGTCAAGAAGAACCTAGAGTAGGACTCCGGGCTCGTATGTAACTCGGTATTCATTGTATGTTCGGGAGACCCGATGTCTATAAACGGGCTCCCAGAACGTAGATAGACAAGTCTAAGTTGAGAGTTTAAGTCTTAACCCTAGTTCGATATCACCGCTATCAAGCGAAACCCTTGTAACCTGTCTCGTAACCCGGCTCTGTTGTCGTAGCCGAGTTATCGAGACCTCGAGATCAATAACATAGAAGCAGGAAGTAGGTCTTTATCTCCAATGGAGAGGCTGAACCTGGGTAAATCCTTTTTCCCCAACGAGCGTGACAATCTCCTGAAGGACCAAGGCGCCTTGCCCCAATCATCAAGTTACCCTATGGTAACATCTGCCGTGATAACCCACGACACAACTGCTTTTTCTGCGGAGGCAATGATCACTGGAAGAGCAACTGCCCCAAGTACCTGGAAGACAAGAAGGCCGGCAAGATTGTCGGAAGAGAGAGAGGTATATGTGATATACATGTTATTGATGTGTACCTTACATGCGCCGTAGTAATACCTGGGTATTTGATACCGGCTCTGTTGCTCATATTTGTAACTCACAGGTGGAGTTGCGGAATAGTCGGCGCCTGGCGAAGGATGAGGTGACGATGCGCGTCGGCAATGGATCAAGAGTTGACGTGGTGGCCGTCGGCACGCTCCCTCTACATCTACCTTCGGGATTAGTTTTGGTTTTAAAGAAGTGTTATTTTGTGCCATCACTGAGTGTAAACATTATAAGTGGTTCTTGCTTGTTGCAAGACGGATATTCATTCAATTCAGTATCAAGTGGTTGTGCTATTTCGATGAATGATATCTTTTATGTTGATGCTCCTGTGAATAATGGTTTATTCTTGTTGAATCTCGATCGTAGTACACACATCCATAGCATAGATGCCAAAGGATTAAACTAGGTAATGATACCGCCATGTATATGTGCATTGCCGACTTGGTCACATTGGTGTAAAGCGCATGAAGAAACTCACTCAGCTGGACTTTTGGAGTCATTAGATTTTGGATCTCTTGACACTTGCGAACCATGCCTCATGGGCAAGATGACTAGGTCACCGTTCAATGGTTTCGTTGAACGGGCGTCGGAATTATTGGGAGTTATACATACAAATGTGTGCGGCCCAATGAGCGTATCGACACGCAATGGTTATCGTTACTTTGTAACCTTCACTGATGACTTGAGTAGATACGGTTATATCTACTTGATGAAACACAAGTCAGAAACTTTTGAAAAGTTTAAAGAACTTCAAAGTGAGGTTGAAAATCAACTTAACAAGAAAATAAAGCACCTTTGATCCGATCGTGGTGGCGAATATTTGAGTTTTGAGTTTGGCACACATCTGAAGCCCTGTGGAATTGTGCCACAGCTTACGCCTGCCAGAACACCGCAACGCAACGGTGTGTCTGAGCGACGTAATCGTACTTTATTAGATAGTGTGCGGTCTATGATGTCTCTCACCGACTTCCCCGTATCGTTTTGGGGATATGCGTTAGAAACAGCCGCATTCATTTTAAATAGGGCTCCATCCAAATCCATGGAAATGACACCGTATGAGGTATGGCATGGTACGAAACCTAAGTTGTCGTTCCTGAAAGTTTGGGGGTTGTGAGCTTATGTCAAGAAATTGCAGCCTGACAAACTCGAACCGAAATCGAAAAAAGTCGTCTTGTAGGGTATCCGCGGGAAACCATAGGATACACCTTCTACCACCAAGCCGAGGGCAAAACGTTTGTCGCTAGAACCGACACCTTTCTCGAGAAGGAGTTTCTCGCTAAAGGAGCAAGTGGGAGGAAAATAGACCTCGACGAGATAGTTGATCCTGAACTCAAAATTCCGAGTGGCGCAACGGAAACCGTTCCTGAACCATCCTCCATAACAGATGGAGTGGGAGAAAATGTCGAGGAGGCTATTATACCTCGTAGGTCTGGAAGAACCCGTACATCTCCTGAGTGGTACGGTAATCTTGTTTGCACCGTCATGTTAATTGAACAAGACGAACCTACGAGTTACAAAGAGGCAATGGAAGGACCCGAGTCCGAGAAATGGCTTGAGGCCATGAAATCCGAAATAGGATCCATGTATGACAACAAAGTATGGACTTTGGTGGAGATTCCCGAAGGGCGCAAGGCCATCGAGAATAAATGGATCATTAAGAAGAAGACTGATGCTGACGGTAATGTAACCGTCTATAAGGCTCGGCTTGTCGCAAAAGGTTTTCGACAAGTTCATGGGATTGACTACGATGAAACGTTTTCACCGGTAGCGATGCTAAAGTCTATTCGGGTTTTGCTAGCAACGGCTGCATATCATGATTATGAGATATGGCAGATGGATGTCAAAACGGCATTCCTGAATGGTAACATTGAGGAAGAGTTGTACATGGTGCAACCTGAAGGTTTTGTCAGTCCAGAAAATGTTGGCAAGGTATGCAAACTTCAGCGTTCCATTTATGGACTGAAGCAAGCATCTCGGAGCTGGAATCTTCGCTTTGATGAGGTGATCAAAGGTTTTGGATTTGTCCAAAATGCGGAAGAGACCTGCATTTATAAGAAAATGAGTGGGAGCTCAGTTGCATTCCTAGTACTATATGTGGATGATATATTACTAATTGGGGATAATGTGGAACTTCTGAAAAGTGTGAAGGAATATTTAAACAGTAAATTTTCGATGAAGGACTTAGGAGAAGCTACATACATATTAGGCATTAAGATCTATCGTGATAGACCCAGGCGCCTACTAGCGTTATGTCAAAGTACTTATCTTGACAAGATATTGAAAAAGTTCAATATGCATTTGGCAAAGAAAGGTCTTGTCCCGGTTGACAAGGGGAAAACATTGAGCACGGCTCAGTGTCCACAGACGGCTCTTGAAAAAGCCGAGGTGGATGGCACTCGATATGCTTTGGCTATATGATCGATCATGTATGCCATGTTAAATACTCGACCCGATGTAGCATTGGCTCTCAGTTTGACGAGTCGATTCCAAAGTAATCCTGGCAAGGATCATTGGACAGCTGTTAAGAACATACTGAAGTATCTTAAGTATACCAAGGACATGTTTCTTGTTTATGGAGGCTGTGGAGAGGAACTTGGCGTAACATGTTACGTTGATGCAAGTTTCTGCATAGATCCAGATGACTCGAAATCGCAAACAGGTTATGTGTTTAAGGTGAACGGAGGCGCTGTGAGCTGGAGAAGTAGGAAGCAACTCATAGTAGCCCAATCTAAAATGGAATCGAGTATATTGCTGCTACGGATGCTGCAAATGAAGCTGTTTGGCTGAGGAAGTTCGTCATCGAGCTTGGAGTGTTCCCGAGTGCGCAAGACCCTGTGATTATCTACTGCGACAACACAGTTGTTATTGCCAACGTATTCCATGTCATACGGCAGTACGTCATACGGCAGTACATCAAGGAAGGCAATGTAAAAATTTGCAAAATACACACGGACCTGAATGTTGCAGATCCGTTGACGAAACCTCTTCCACGAGACAAGCATGAAGAACACCGAGATGCTATAGGTGTTAAGCTTTTACCAAGTTGTAAACTAGATTAAGTTATACTCTAGTGTAAGTGGGAGACTGTTGGAGATATGCCCTAGAGGCAATTAATAAAGTCATTTTATTTGACATATCTCAATTGTTCATAATATGTTTTAATACCATGCTATAACTGTATTACGAGGAAATATTAATACACGTGTGGTATATAAACAACCATGCCCCTAGTAGCCTCTATTTGACTAGTTCGTTGGGTAACAGATGATCAAGGTTTCCTGATCATGGACAATGGCGTCGGTTAACAACGGAGTCATATCATTAGGTGAATGATTTGATGGACATACCCAAAATATAGAAATGTAGTGTTCATACCTTCGACTGTGAGATCATATCAAATCTCTGCTTCTGAAAGATATGGCTGATCGCATCAAACAGCATGTCTTATATAGCGTGACAATAAAGGTGACACTTTCGGGTATCGGAAGGAAGCAGTAGAAGCGAGTGATCAAGAGCGGAAATTGCCAGTCCACATAGCAGGATAGATACTCCGGGCCCACTCGGTGAGATTATATCAATGAGCTTGCAAACATGTGACTAGGTCACGGAGATGTAATATCATAGACGAGTAAAGATAGATTTGTCAATAGCGAGGTCATGATCGGTAATCGTGATACCGGAGAACGACGCTCGGACAATCTAAGTATCGCTAGGCAAGAGGATGAGACTGGACGTCTAAAGGTTCAAACGATAGAAGATATTCGTGGACGCACAGGGGCTATCATGGATATCCAGATCCAGCTGTTAGTCATTGATCGGAGAGGATGTCTCGTTCATGTCTGGAGTGATCCCGAACCGTGGGTAACACACTTAAGGGTGGGTGACGATTAGATTGGATTTAGAGAGAAAAGAAACCGGGAACTCCGGAAGTGTTCCGGGACTTGTCCGATGTTGATCGGAGGCAACGAAATATGTTTCAGGGTCCGAATGAATTAAATATATGTATTTAATATTAATAAGTGTTATTAATGATTAAATATTTTTTATTTAATTAAATTCGAATTTAAAAAGCATTAAAAGCTAAATGGGCCTTAGAGGCCCATTAGGGGAAAATCACTAAAAGGGAAAAAGGAAAAAAAAAGAGGGAGAAGGGCCCGCCGGCCTAGGTGGGCCGAATGGGGCCTACCTAGGTGGCCGGCTGCCCTTGGCCGGCGCACCCCCATGTGGGGTTTAGTCCCACATGGGGGAGCCAAGGGAGTTGGCGTCCCTCCTCCTCCTTTAAATAGGGGACCCCGATGCCTTGGAAATTAACCCCAATTTCTCCCTTCTTCTCTCCTACCTTGAGCGTGGTTCCGTTTCTGGAGCTACGTACGAGGAGAGAAGTCTCTCTACTGTACGCACACCGCCGTGCTGCTAGATCCACTCTTCCACTTCCGCTGCTCTGCTGGATCTGGAGCCCGGAGGTCGTCATCCACACCATACGCATGTGGAACCGCGAGGCGCCATCGTTTGGCGCTGGAGCTATCTTCTTCCGCTACACGACGCTGAGGTCGGCGCCGTCGTCTCCATCGACAACGTTTGTGCGGGAACGTAATCCCGCTTCCAGTCTATAAGGGTATGTATTCTGATCTCCTCCGTACTAGTATATATGCATAGTATAGATCCTGGCTAGTTTATGGTTATCGTCGGTAGGAATTTTTTTGTTTTCTGTCTACGATCCCCAACATAAAATTTGTACCCAGACGCGGATGTGGGTGCGGGTGTGGTTAAAATTCGAGGACATGGGTGTGGGTTTGGTTGAGCTCTACCCGTACCCAATGGGTGCGGGTGCCATCAGGAGATGAGTGAGTTACTCACTCGCGTGATCTGATGATCCTCCACGCCCACAAAGTTTGATAGGGAGCAATGGAACACATCAACGTTTGGAATTTCCATCACATGACTGGCCCTTTCCAGCTTTCATTCTTTGCCATGATCTCTGGGAGATGATTAACGCTGAAACGATCCGTAGATTTTTTTCTTTTTACAGTGAAAACAATCAGTTGTTACTTTGACTGTTGTGGAATGAGTCTGGAAATGATTTTGTTGGCCCACACCTCTACGAACATTTCGTTCATGGATCACAAAATGATCACGAAAACAAGACATTTTGTCCATGGATACCAACTGAACCAAGAGACATTTTCGGTAGTGGATCACAAACTGACGACAAAGAAAAAGAAGCTTTCTTTTCAATTATCAAAGTTACACATCAGCATATCATGCTTGATCACATAAAGTGCGTACATACGAACCTTTGAAGGAGTACAGTTCTCCAGACCTAGTAGCCTGTCTCGATTCCAATAGCATTGCAAAAACTTCACAAACAGATGGGTATCAATGATAATGATAATGATCATTGAACAGCTCACTGAAGTATACGAAATCTCTATTATCATTCCAGATTGCCTGAAACCAGCAAGTAACACTTCAAAGTACAGATAAAGTTAGCCGCCGAATATTTTACAACGCTGTATTACTCAACAACAACTATCTCAAGTTATGAGATAGGGCATACTAAGCCTAAATTCCAAGCTAGGCTATGGAAAAATGGGACTGTTACATCGTCTCAGGGCTTCTAAAGCCCACACATGTTAGTTTGCCTCTGCTAGGCTATCGAGGAAGCCCTGCAGCTCCTTCAAGCCTTCTGCAGATATACTTCTCTGTACCCGAGGCCTAGGAACTGTTAAGGCAGGAGGCGCCCTAGAGTTGAAGCAGACCACAACCACAGAAAGGTTATCGCCGCTCTTTCTCTTGATGGCCTCATCGACTAAATCTTTACAGCAAGCAACAGGGTCGTTGTGCTCTTGGAGCCTCCGGCGTGCAAAGTCCACCGCATTTTGGCTGCGGAACACATCCCAGATACCATCACAACCGATGATCATGAATTCGTCCTCCTCAGTAAGATTCCTCATCATCACCTCAGGCTCAGCACTAAGGGCCCAAGACCGTCACATGCTTTCATTCCTTCCATGTGCCAGTCCCCAATTGCTCTAGCAACATTGAGCAGCCCATTCAGGTATCCATCATCAACATAACCACCCGAGGCTTTAATGCGCATCTTCTCTCTGTCGCAAGAAGGCTTGTGGTCCCTGGACATCTCAATTGCCTTTCCACGGCAACATAGCACTGCTCTACAATCACCAGCATTTGCCACCAGAAGTGACCTGTCAATCATGCACAAACAATTAAAAAGAAAGTTATCTCGTGCAAAATAAAAGATTTTTCAGACAAAATACTATCAGAACTATGAATACATGGAGGACAGATGAAATAAAGACCAAGGAAAAATCGTGCTGGTATTGAGCATGGTGAACAACAGAGTAGAAATAAAAGGATGGTAGTGAATTGTTCAGAAAACAAATATGTGACATAATTTACTCTGTAAAAGGAGCAAAGTTCGTGTATAAAACCCTGCTAACGCACTTCAAATGCATACCAGTTTCAGGAAACTTTCAATTTCCAAAGAGAAACTGATATCAGTAGGAAGTGATGCTGCTCACATACGTAAAAAACATCCAACGGATTTAAAGTCCATGCAAGCAACAGGAGAACTCGTTACCAGAAAAAAAACATGATATCTGTTGGAAATGAGACTGATAACGTATAAATAGAAGAATTGACTTTCAGCGTAACAAAAAGGGAACCAGAGGGCCATAACAGGAGGAAATAGTTACACAACTTAAAATGTAATGACTAAAACAGTAATGCTACAGAATGACTTAGTACAAGGCTTATAAGAGCAGAAGATAGGACAATACCTTCCAGTGATGAGTGCAGCAAGCGCAGTCGTGCCGGATGCAAGAGAAGAGTTCTCAGAGCAAGCATCTGCAAAAGCAGCATCAGTCTGTAAGAATGCTGAGGACACAGCTTTCTCAATAACTCCCGGAAAACCATCACCCTCAACGATGAACCTTGGCAAATTGCTACACACAAAGTCCGCAGCGTGCTTTCCACCATGCCCATCAAAAACCTAAAACATTAAAATCGTGTGAACAGGACATACACAGGAAATGCATATCAGATGTACAAAAGTACTTTCCTAGTAGGGATATGATGATGTTTGTCAAGTCATGAAATGATTAGATTTAGCTGATAATTATAACAAACATCAAGACAGAAACGTGCATGTTATTGCTCTCTTTGTCGCTGTGTGATCAGTTTGTTTGAAACTGTTTATCTATTCCTGTTTTATGTCCTTGCAAGCACATTGTTGGTTTAATGTATGAATCCAGGGGATGCGGCTAATCTTTTTCCAAAAAAGGACAGAAAATTGGGTGCTAATAAATAGAATGGAAGCATACCCCATAAAATGAGCTGGGCCCTTCTTCGTAGCTTTCAGGTCCAAAATCTTGCATGAAGTTGTCACAGCAGATGTAGACATCCTCCATTGTGCTCCTTGATCCAATATCAGCCCAGCCTCCAGACCGTACAACTGGGATAAATTCACCATCTATCCTTTCAAAAATTCTCTCAGTTTCAGACTTTATTTTGTTCAAGGGACCCCTCGCCTGCGAAATCAAAGCCCATGTAAGGCAGTTAAGTTAGCATACCAAAAAAATGATAGAAGTTACAACATTTACATTGCATGCTATTTCATTATGAAGTCGTGCAAGCATTGAAGCTAAGTGTCTATGCCATAAAATGCATATACAAATGAGGTTGATCCCACAAAGGCAAAATAAAACCGCATTAGGCTAAATCGTTAAAATAATCATAGTCATAGCTGTTGTGAAAGGACTATTTCTCTCCCCTCCCATGTGAAATCAATGTCACGTGATAATTTTTTCAATCCTTTGCTCAAACAGTGTTGCCTTATAAAAGACTAGAAACCGCAAGCAGTCATGTGCGGTATCAAATAAGAAATTATTAAAGATTAGT
Source organism: Poa pratensis (assembly GCA_947311845.1). Classification (NCBI taxonomy): domain Eukaryota; kingdom Viridiplantae; phylum Streptophyta; class Magnoliopsida; order Poales; family Poaceae; genus Poa; species Poa pratensis. The sequence goes on from CAMZMU010000078.1 coordinate 24,020,307, forward strand.
AGAAATATTTCCTTTTGTAGTGTAACGAGAACGGAAAGCCAAACATGACATGTACATCACCCAATGATCCAAACCAAACCTTAGTAGAGCAATAAGATGAAAAAAAATGCAGCAGGGTGATAAGATTAAGTCAATCTACCATTTTGCAAATTGGTGAGTAAGCGATTAGATGTTTCGAACTGGCCGTGGTGAGGGCCAATTACTCTTTCAAACAAAGCAGATGAATGAGAGTACCTTTCCTAGTACTTTGTTTAAACAATGTTCTGAGAGCACGAGGTCAGGACAGGGCATGTCAAGTACAAAAGGAGGTAAGAGATTTTCATGACACATAAGTAACAGATTACCAGTCTGATACCCCCCTTTCGCAATACCCTCAAATCCCTACTCAGCCTTTTCTAAAGATGACATCTTTAGACAACAATTGATATGCCCTTCAAGACGAATAACGTGATGTGGTCACAATTCTACCCGCCCAAAGATTATATGCCAAGAAAATACCAAGGCAGCATTCAGCACTAATCTAGTTTACAAGAAAATTTTGGAAACTCTTGAGTACTATTCCCTCCATTCAAATGACTACTCCCTCCATTCCACAAGCAGTATAGAACTCAAGGCAGTCTCTTCAAATGACTACTCCCTCCATTCCACAATATAAGATGTTCTAGCTAGCTCACATGTTGGCTAGGTGCAAACCCAAATGAGTGTACATACATATTAAAACATGTCTACATACATCTAGATACATGTGAATGTGGACAAAACTAAAACATCTTATATTTAGTAACGGAGGGAGTACTACATGAGATGGCTTTCCAGATTCCAAATAGCCGACATCCGCATAAATCGCACGGATCCAATCACCTCACTCCCAGGTTGCTAGTACTCTAGTACAGCATCTGTACCACCAAAGAAATTCAGGACGAAAGATTCAATTAACCCTCTATACCCACCTTCTACGCATTCCTGTCCTACATGCGAAAACCTTAGCTCCTCACCGCAAATAGCTCACCTCGCAGCGCCGGAATCGCACACGACAGCACGAGATTAAGCACGAATCGGGCCTAGCGCCACTTAAAGCTCGCGCCTTTCGCTCAGATCACACGAGCAGCCAAGCTAAGCGCCGAGATTTGAGGGTCTGAGGCGTTACTTACGAAAGAGGCGTGCCGTGAGAGCACCGGCTTCCTCGCCGCGACGGGATCGGCGGCTTTCCTCCTCCGCCGCCGCCGCCGAGCTTGAGCTCCTCCATCCCCACCGACAGCGCACGGAGCCTCGTGGCCTAGGGTCGAGTCGCCGGAGAGGGCTAGGGTTAGGGTTTGGAACTGGAGCAGCGCCGCTGCCGCTAGCAGTGGTACGGAGTTACTGTTAGAGTGTGAACAGTGGCCGTCATGAGATGAGAGGAAAAGTACATCACTGGAAGAGCAGGGGAGGGGCAGTATGGTAAATCTAGCGGGTGCTTAAACTAGAACAGTGATTAATTTTGCTGAAGAAACCATGTGCGGCGGCGTGGGGGCGCTCGCTGCTTGGGTGGTCGGTGCTGGAAGCGTGGCCGGATGGGAGTACGTGTCGAGTGGAGCGAGTGAAATTAGGGAGCCTGATCCTCTAACGGTTACCCACCCTACGTCCTCTGACTTTGGGTCGCTGACATGTAGGTCCCGCATGTGGTGGGTCTCACATGTCAGCGACCTAAAGTCAGATGACGTTAGGGTGGGTAACGTCAGAGGATCCCGTTCCGAAATTAGAGGTCAATCTCATGGTTGGAAGTTGGGACTTGAAGCTGGGAACTGATTGATACATTCGTAGCCTGGTGGTTCAAGGTGAGAGAGCCTTTTGACAAGAAAACGAGGAAGATCTTTGATGCGTTTGTGATCCTGTTGGATGGAGCCTCTGGAAGCAACGTAAGGCTCGCCTCTTCCACAATGTAGGGCAGCAATTTTCTGTCACCGTGTTGGTTGACAGAATTGTTGATGAATTTAAGTTGTGGAGAGAGGCAGGAGTAGGAGGGAGGGAACCTCGCCTCCTCCACAATGTAGGGCAGCAATTTTCTGTCACCGTGTTGGTTGACAGAATTGTTGATGAATTTAAGTTGTGGAGAGAGGCAGGAGTAGGAGGGAGGGAACCTGATCATCGTGAGTAGTTGCCCTAGGTTTAGGAGTAGGAGTGTGTGGTGGCTGTCTCATATTTGTTTGAGAACAGCCGCTATAGCGGTATATTTTAAATAAATTGTATTATACAAGAAATGATATTTGAAGCATAAAATATAATTTATTTGGAATATGGAATATTTGATTTGCCACAGTAGTGGAGAATCTAAATGAAATGTTCGTACTTTTAACCGCTAAAAATTGATTACGTGGAAATTGTATGGCTTTTTTTAATAATGTGAATAGATTGCATGTATGAATAGTTTATTATTAATAAATTTGGGATGATATGGATAATTGAATGTCTCAAATAGTGTATGATGTGGACACCTTGCATATAGAATAGACTAATTTAATGCCTTAGAGACTTTGTCTTACAAAAAGTATAGATAGATAGATTCCAACTGCTTATTCATTTGGGAAAAATCAAAAAGGATATATAGAGAACCTGCCTAAATAGAGAATTGTGACAAATAAAGAGGAAACTAATAAATTTAGGTAAGAAACAAGATAAAATAAAGCATATTTTATACCCAAATATTCAGTTAGATAACATGCCACTAATTCTTCCTTTTCTTCTGTTAAATCAAACGGTAATCTTTCACATTCTGCCAAAGAAAGGATTTCGTACGCGGACTTAGGGATGTCACACAACCTGGTGTAACTGAATGAGTCACACATATTTTTTTAATCTTTGGTTAGGGATGTCACACACTGTGAATTGTTAAATTATATGAAGGGAAACCATTTCGACGTAGTGTCCACTGACTTCTAGTATCCTAACGTGGGTACCCCTCCTTTGAACAATAGTTTGAAAAACCACATCGGTAACCGAACCAGCGAAGCTATTGGTTCAATTTTTCACCGCTCACACTGTCGGTTCGGTTTATCGATGACAAAAATCTAAATATTTAACCTAATTTTTAAAAATTTGACTTCAGATCAGATGGACACAAATAATATGCAATGCATGAAAAAGTCACAAATGTTGCTCATGGTGGGGCCTTAGTGTGCCTTGCCTATCCATATTATACACACCATTTCTAAAAAAAAAAAAAATCTAATTTTGTACTACAAAAATAAGTGCATCTTATAAAAACAAGACAAGGCCTCGTTTCCGATTTTTCTTGTCAGGCCACTAGTCCAGTCCGGGTTTTAAAATTATGCTTCAAACTTGATACAAGAGTTAGCCCGATAAATGGAAAACATAAGTTTTTTTTAAACGAAAAGTAGCAATAGTAGTGATTTCATTCATGTAATAGGACCAGAAAAGTACAAATGAATGAAAAAGAAAAAATAAGGGGAGACAACAACTCCATCTCCCTAAACCCTAAGGAAGAGGAGGACAGAAACACAAAGACACCAACACAACTTTGCACCTCAGTAAACGAGATAGACATCGCGAAGGCTTTTGGCTTAAATTGTCATCTAATGATGCAAGGTGAGCGCCTTGAGTCTGGCCATTTGGGTTACACCCGCCAGGCCGCCAATACCCCGGTGCTTGCTGGCGGGAGGGCTCCGTTTTCATATGTGTTTTTGTGTTTTGTTAGGTTTTGTGTCCTACTCAAGAAGACGACGCGGCGGCGGCTCCTTGAAGATGGAATAAGGTTCTCCCCGCCTAGCCCCCGTTCCGGCAGCGTGTCTAGCGTTGTTGGAGGGCGTGTGGAGATTTGTCTCCGGCGGATCTCGCGGGATTCGGTCGGTGTTTGTCTTCGATGGATCCGCTTGGATTCGGTGCTCGTTCGGCTTTGTTCGTGTGTCTATAGTTTGGATACTTTTGATCTACGCTTCTCTTCATCGGCGACGGTTGCTGTTCTGGTGCGTTGGTCATGTGGGGCCTTAGCACGACGACTTCCCGAGTGTCTACTACAACAAGTTTTGCGCAGCTCCGGTGATGGAGGGGTGATGACAGCGGCGCGCCTTCGGCTCGCTCTAGTGCTTGTAGTCATCGCTAGGTGGTCTACGGACCTGGATGTAATTTTGATACTTCTTGTGTTCTTTGTACTACCTTGACAGTTGATGAATAGATCGGAAGTTTTCTCGTAAAAAAAAAAGAGGGAGAGGTGTCGCGCGGGAATGAGGTGAACCAAAGAGGATCGCGATCGCTAACTCGACTTTAGATGAACACTTGAAGCCTAACCGAGATCACATCGGTAAGCGCCACCTTCGACGGCCACAACTACCATAGATTCCCATTGCCAGTGGTTGCCGTAGCAATCACCATCTTTCTTCCTACCAGAGCTCCCAAACAAAAGAACGACACACAGCACTACTACTACACCATTGATGCGAAAGATGTCACAAACCGAGGCAGGCAGGCTGCTAAAGTCGACAGAGACTCTACTCGTAATATTTCGTGACCTCTTACAATGGTGCAGGGCACAACAATCCAACAGCAAGAAGTATATCGGGCATAAATACGTCCCTTGCCCATAAGGCTGAACACGAAGCCGATCGAAATGTGGAAGAAACTAAGAAAAAACTACATGGCGAGTACTATTGCTTTCCTTCCCTCTCTCAATCCTGGCCGCCGTCGTCGGAAAACAGAACCATCTGGCGGCACTGAGCACCAGAGACAGATCGAGGAGGAAGTCCTGTGTGGCCTGTACAGCACATCCCTGGTCTGGTATACGTATATATCCTACGGTATAGGTACATGGAGGACCTGATCAGCCAAGCCTCTTCCAGTGCACGCGTTTACTTCGAATCCAATTCAGTGGAGCGATCATTGGGACGATGGCCTTGGAGCTGCATCCAACAAATTAAGAAAAAGTGTTAGCAATCATTAGTTTTGAATGCCCATCTTAATTATGAACTCAGGGTCATTGCAGCATGTAGGACATGATCTTGGATTATTACCTAAGCTGACTGCCTCGGAGCTCTTCATGAGCCGGATCCGCTTGCAGGACTCCACGAACATCCTACATTGACATGAATCAGGCGATCAGCACATTTTCTTGGGGAAATCTTAAATCTGCAAGAACTAAGACATATAGCTAGTGGGAGTTTGCTTACTTCCATGGGACGTCCCCGACGAGCATCCAGTCGCCGTCCCTGTCCTCGTAGGTGGGCACGTACTCGGCTCCGGTGGCCGCGTCCACTAGTCTACTCCCCAGCTCCACGTCGCCGCGGACGACGGCGAGGCAGGGCGCGAACATGCCGTGGAGCGCGTGGAGCAGCGCCTCGTATCCGCCGTGCGCGGCGAGGTTCACCTTGCGCAGGTAGGGGGCGCCGTCCACCGCCACCTTCACGAGCTTGCACGCGGCCTCCTCGCGCAGCGCGTTGCGCCGGTAAGCCCGTACCGGCGGCCATCCCACGGCGCGCTGGCCATCGTCGGGAGAGGAGCCGGGAAGGGCGAGGGTGAGTGCGGTGTCGTCGTAGTCGAGGCCAGACACGGCCGGGGACTCGTTGGAGCTCGTCGACATCGGCGTGCGCGCGCGGCGTTGGTTCGGAAGGCTCCCTCTGTTCCGGCGAGCTGGTCGGTTGATGCGCGGTCGCTAGCTCTCGGCGTGAGGTGAGGACGCGTCGTGGTGTCGCTGGTGTGGTGTGTCGTGGGAGAGGAGTATGGGTGGGAAGAGCCGCGCGATGCTCTGCCTATAAAAGGTGCGCCACTTGCCCACCTGCTGCTGGCTGACTTGCCCGTTCCTTCACTCTTCGCTCTCCATAATACTCTATGTTTTTTCGGGATTCTTTTTTATTTATAATATGTAGTTGCTCGCAATTATGTACCACATCATTTTCCATTGGTTATTTCAATACATGCTCATAAAGTTAAAAAATGCCATAAAGTAGGATTAGAGGTATGTATGCGAAAACCTAAAAAGGAGGCAGGCTACATGGAGCCCGTATTTTAAAATTCGAAATCGACATTTTTAAGTTTCCAGAAATCACGAAACAAATTCTCGGATGTAGATATTTTCGTGATCTGTAAATTTGCAAGTCCAAATTCGTCGTATTTTGGGCTGCACAAAAAAGACAAACGGTTGATCTGGGTGGTGAAGAATACACTGTTTCAAAATTTTGAAATTACCTCAATTTATCTTTTTTGTACAGCCCAAAATACAACGATTTTAGAGTTGACACTTTGCACGATTGTAGATCTCAATAATATCTACATCCGGGATTTTTTTCGCGATTTTTGAAAACTTAAAAATGTCGATTTCAATTTTTATATACGGGCTCCATGTAGCCGGGTTCCAAAAATCCACTCTCGGTATGTATGTATATATTGGAACCATGTTAATGTACAGTGTATTAAACGGAGTCATTGCTCTAAAAGGAGACACGAACAATCGGAGTAAGCCTGTTTCGTGAGTGACAATCAGAATAAAACTGACTTCATGTTTAGCTAGACTCTATTCATTTCACAAGCTATAAGGTAGAGGTGGCAAAACAACCTGGTAAACATAGTAAATTCCTACTCCCTTCGCACCGTAAAAGAAAGTCTATACATTTTGGTTAAAGTTGAACAAACAAAAGATTGATCAAATTTATAAAATATATTAACATCAGTATCATTAATTACCGAATGATATTTTTATTCTATTATAACTACATAATATTATACTTGTTAATTGTTTTTCTACCAGTTTGGTCACAATTGACATCGCTCATTGCTTGACTTTTCAGAAAAATTATAAACCTTGTTTTGAGAAGCAGATGTAGTATTTCTAAGTCGCTTGACGAATCAAAATTTTCTTATCGACCAAATTGCACATTATAGTAGATATGGAATTATATGATTTCCACTGGAAAGAAAATCAACGTGCTAAATTGTCGACGAGGAATTATTGGTAGATGAGAACGGAGCTCTTTTTATTTTTGACAAGTGACAAGTATGAGAACGGAGTAATGTGTTAGACAAGCCAATTCTCAAGATATCAATGATGTGCCTTTTTGTTGGAATCGTCCTAAAAAATCAAAAACTACTCCATAGCCTACCCATTTCCCAACTTGGAAGTTTCCAAGCAAACATGGGCACTTCTTTTTGTAAACGCTAGCTAGCTAGTGGAAACCCTAGACTGTGGGCACGAGGAAATACCCCTCCTGCCGTGCATGAACCACTCGCAACCCCAACACAATAAACTAACCAAACCTCACCAGCGTGAGAGGTGATGGAGATCGAGGGAGGGGTTTAGGGGATCATGTACGATTTGACCGGCACTAAACTAAGCCAAAGCGCAGTGTTTTTGGCCGAAAGCGTAGCTAAGCATCATTTGGAGAGGAGGGCCCGTGTTCCCCTGCCCACCATTTTGTGATCCTTTAGCAGATTAGGTAGATGCTTTGTCGATATGCCTGTCGGCGAGAGGACACCGACGCTGACGGCGACGCGTTCCGCGTAGAAGAACGTGCATAATAGTGCGGTTCCCATAATTTCATTGATTATGAGAGAATCGGTTCTGTTTGTGAGAAAAAGCGGACAAAAAAATGGTGTAGCGTTCTGTAGCGGTACATGTAGCTACTGTATTTATTTTGAAATTTGGAAACGATATTTCAAAGTTTAAAAATACATGAAAACAATTCTAGCTGTGGACAATGATGTATTTTATCATTGTGCGTATTTTCGTCTTTAAATACATTGTACTCTAGGCTGTGTAAAAATGATAAAGTGCAGATCTGAAGTAGTGAACCCTCGAAAATTTGTTCGATTTGTTTTTGTTTGTGTGTGGGCTCAGAATATAAGGTGTTTCAAGTTATGATTTTGTATGTTGGTAGAATACATCATTATGAATATCTAGAATTTTTTAAACTTTAAAATGTTGTTTTCAAAATAAATAAAAACAGTCTACACTATGCTTTTTGACACAAAAAAAACGTCGTACCGTGCATACAATACCGATTAAATGAGTCGACCGCGTTGATTTTGACTAAAAATAAAAACCAAGGATGAAGCGGTTACTTACTACATACCGTTACAATAGACGGGTACAAAACATCATCGACAAGGGAGAATGGATCTCTCACCACGAGCATGTCGTTGATGTGACGGGCCCACCAGAAACGAACATATACCCGTTACCGATGTGGTGTTAATCGAGAGCTTCAAAAAACTGTAACACTGGTACAAAAATCAATTATTGGAGTCGGCCATTGGCGTGGTTTTGACTAAAATAAAGAAGCATGCTAATCGTCCAAATGATGAGCAGCTACGATCCTACTTCTTCCGGACCATCAATCTTCATAAAAAGTTCAAATTTTGGCCGTCCGATCTTTGCAGAAAAATACCCAACTGCACAGCAAAATGATATACTGTCGCAACATTGTTGCAGCATTTTTCTTGCGGTGGGTCAAACTTGTAGAAAACGAACTAGGTGACATTTTGAAAACGCCAATGCAACATTTTTTTAATATGCAACAATTTTTGTATGTGACAACTGCTAGTAGCGATTCCCCATCTGTCGCAGCAAATATCTCGAAAATAGAAAACACACGTATGCAGCAGGGAGGACAATGTTTGCAGCTACTCGTGAAAACATTTGAAGCAAGATTTGAACGAGATACCCAAAATCATTGCAGCATCTCGTTAGTACTTTCGCGGCAAAAACACATACAAGTTAGAAGCATCTCAAAAATTGCGAAAAACCACTCATTACTAACCTCGATTTGGACCACCGACCTCATCGTATCTCGTTGGTGACGAATCTGTCTCGCCGGAGCCAGATTTAGTGAATCTGAACTCACCCCCATGCCCCCCAGATGATATGGGGTGGCCCGATCTTCTCGCTGAGCACGTCGATGGATGATGGATAACTTACGTCTCGCTGTGAACTCTCCTCGGCTAGTCCCCGTTGCCAATGCAATAGCTTCAACCCTATGGATATTCGCAACTCCACACACTTGCGCACGTAGCCGCCGACTACGAAGCGGTCCTGTATCTTCTAATTCCCAATGGAACAGCAGATAATACGCAAACTTTGCAGTAGTAACAATAACCAGATCGAAACGAATTGGTGAGGATAAATTCAGATGAATGCTTCTAGCAATTCTGTCTGGAATCTAGGGTTTATGTTTAACGTAGTCTAAAAATGAAAAGCCACGAATTACAAGCCTATATAAAGGCTGCTGGACGTCCAACTTTTAGGGTTGGGGTCGAAAACAACCATATCTCTAACTTCCCTAACTTAAAAGGACTCTATTTGGAAACTGGCAGGAAACAGCCGTCGACTTGTTTTGGTCACCGAGCCTTGTACGTGTCGAACCGGTGGTTGGGGTCAGACCCATTGGAAAGTATTTGGAATTTCCTTTCCAACAAGTCCTTATTTGCCTTATTCCGAGTTCGTATGAAGAATCCTTGGCTGTTTCAAATTCGGGACTTCTGTCAGTCCGAATCTAATATCTCTTCCTTGATGGCTCCACTTCCTCCCTCGCCTCCCTCGTGCTTGCCATCTTCATTAGCGTGCTCCATGCCTCCTCCAATGTTTGTGTTATCAATAAACCTGATCATACACAAGTGCATAGGTTTAGGCAGTATAAAATTCTCAATAACACGAACATCATATTCAACTAAGAGTGAGTTCACCTGTTGCTCAAGTAACTTTGCACGAGCTCTTGTCATTGGTCCAATCCTCACTTCATTGGGCTTGTCTTGTACAACAACATTTTCTATTGGGAAAGATGGTAAAGGACTAGGGATGTCCTCATCATCCTCCCCCCCCCCCCCCCTTGAAAAGGCGTCGACCTCGACGCATCAAGGTCATCTCCAGTATATGGCGTCAAATTAGCAACGTTGAACGAATTACTCACGCCAAACTCAGCTGTAGGAAGATATATCTTGTGTGCATTGTCATTTATCTTGGCAAGAACTTTGTAGGGACCAGCACCTCGTGGCATCAACTTGGACTTGCGCAGGTTGGGAAATATGTCCTTGCGAAAATGCACCCACACCATGTCTCCTGGTTGGAACAACACCTCCTTGTGCTTCTTGTTAACACGAGCAGCATTGGACTTGCCCTTCTTTTCAATTGCCTCATTCGTCTTCTCATGTATCTTCCTCATGAAATCTGCATGCTTCGATGCCTCCATGTTCACTCTTTCTTGCGTGGGAAGTGGCATCAAATCAAATGGTGTAATGGGTTTGAAACCATATACCACCTCAAACGGACATAGATGCGTGGTTGAGTGCACCGCCCTGTTATGCGCAAACTCCACATGCGGCAAACAATCTTCCCACTCACGCAGATTCCTCTTGATCATGGCTCGCAGCAACGTTGAGAGTGTGCGATTCACCACCTCCGTTTGTCCATCAGTTTGGGGATGACAAGTGGTACTGAACAGCAGCTTTGTTCCTAGCTTGCCCCAAAGTGTCTTCCAATAGTAGCTCATGAACTTCACATCACGGTCAGAAACAATCGTCTTTGGTACTCCATGTAAGAGCAGGATATCCCTGAAAAACAGATTAGCAATATGCGACGCATCGTCGCTTTTGTGGCAGGCAATAAAATGTGACATCTTAGAAAAACGGTCTACCACCACAAATATTGAATCATGTCCTCTCCTAGTTCTAGGCAATCCTAACACAAAATCCATGCTTATGTCCTCCCATGGAGTTGTAGGTGCAGGAAGAGGAGTATACAAACCGTGAGGCTTCAGTTTGGACTTTGCCTTGTTGCAAGTGATACAACTCTTAACAAACCTGTCCACATCACGCCTCATCCTTGGCCAATAAAAATGATCAGAGAGCATAAGCAATGCCTTCTCACATCCAAAGTGTCCCATCAAACCGCCACCATGTGATTCCTGCAACAATAGCAAACGAACCGATGATTCTGGCACACATAATTTGTTAGCTCGAAACAAGTACCCATCATGTATATGGTATTTTTCCCTCGCTTTTACAACAGAACATTTAGCAAAAGGCGTGGCAAAATCAGTATCATTAGCATATAATTCACGCAAACTCTCTAAACCAGGAACTTTAATATCCAATTGTGTCAATAACATGCTTTTCCTAGAGAGTGCATCAGCAACAACATTATCTTTGCTTTTTTATACTTAATAATGTATGGGAAAGATTCAATGAATTCACCCACTTAGCATGACGTTTATTCAAATTGGATTGGCTTTTTAGGTACTTCAAAACCTCATGATCAGAATGTATGATAAATTCTTTTGGCCTCAAATAATGTTGCCAAACTTCAAGAACACGAACAAGAGCATACAATTCTTTATCATAAACAGGATAGTTCAATTGTGCACCATTTAATTTTTCAGAGAAAAATGCAATTGGTTTACCCTCTTGCATCAACACACCACCTATTCCAATGCCACTAGCATCACATTCAATATCAAAGTGCTTGTTGAAATCAGGAAGTACAAGCAAAGGTGCATAAATCAAACGACGTTTCAGCTCATCAAATGCAGAATCTTGGGCTGTGCCCCACACAAACTCAACACCTTTTTAGTTAGATCATTTAAAGGTGCAGCAATGGTACTGAAATCTTTCACAAAACGTCTATAGAAACCAGCAAGACCGTGAAAACTTCGTACTTGACTAACATTCATAGGAGTAGGCCAATTTTTAATAGCTTCAATTTTTGTTTCATCAACCTCCACTCCATGCTTAGAAACAACAAATCCCAAAAATATGACCTTATCTTTGCAAAACGTGCATTTATCGAGATTACCATAAAGCTTATGTTCACGCAACACTTGCAAGACTTGTCTAATATGATCACTATGCTCAGATTCATTGTGGCTGTAAATTAATATATCATCAAAGTACACAACCACAAACTTGCCAATGAAATGCCTTAAAACATGATTCATCAATCTCATGAAAGTACTAGGTGCATTAGTTAACCCAAAAGGCATTACTAACCACTCATATAAACCGAATTTAGTTTTAAAGTCAGTTTTCCACTCATCCCCTTCTTTCATCCTAATTTGATGATAACCACTACGCAAATCAATTTTAGAGAACACACGCCACTTAATTCATCTAGCTTGTCTTCCAAACGTGGAATAGGATGACGATACGAAAAGTGATGTTGTTAATGGCTCTACAATCTACACACATGCGCCATGTACCATCTTTCTTAGGAACTAAAATAACAGGAACAACACAAGGGCTTAAGCTCACACGAATATACCCTTTGTCAAGAAGCTCTTGTACTTGTCGCTGAATTTCCTTCGTTTCTTCGGGGTTGGTTCTATAGGGGGCTCGGTTTGGCAAAGATGCTCCTGGAATTAAATCAATTTGATGCTCAATACCCCGTAATGGTGGCAAACCAGCGGGTACCTCCTCCGAAAAAACATCGCCAAATTCCTGTAACACATAGAAACACCAAGAGAGAGGGGTCATGTCATTAGAAAAAAGAATTTGGCCCTTCCACATGAGCACAAGAGGTACTAGAGTAGGATCCTCACGAAACTCTCTCAAATCAGATTTGGTGGCTAATATTATTAAGGATCTCTCTCCCTCACTTTTCTTTTTCCACTCGGTTTTGGCTGTGGGCTCTCACTCACCGAAGTTGTAGTCTCTCGTCTATCTACTCTCTCATTTTCTTTCTCAAGATTCACTTCTGTTTTTTGACGAGATTCATTTACAATATGCTGCGGTGTCATAGGCCTCAATGTAATATCTCTACCATGCCAATTCAAGTGATATGTGTTGGCTCTCCCATTGTGCTGAACATTCCTATCATAGTGCCATGGGCGACCCAACAACAAATGACACACGGTCATGGGAACCACATCACACTCAATGGTGTCTTTTTATGGTCCAATCTGAAATTCCACACGCACCATGTAGCTGACTTTCATCTTTCCATTGTCACTTAGCCACTGAATATAATATGGATTGGGGTGCGCTATATATTTCAGTTTCAGTTTTGCACATAGCTCTTTACTAGCACCATCAATTATCACCTTGCACGCCATCTTAGGACCAACTACTGCCTTGGTTTGAAACAAATTGCAGCGCTGATTTTCAGAACTTTGCGTAACATTCAGAACTTTCTCCGAGCAAACAATGGTAGGATAGTGTGTCGCATATGCATCAAGAGCACTATCACTTGAGTAACCATCATCATCCAAAGCTTCAGAATCAGGATCAGCATCATCACCGGTCTCATACTCGTTTTCCTCATTAACTAGCATAACTTTCTTGTTGGGACATTCCCTCTTGAAGTGCCCTTTGCCACCACAAGTATGACAATTCATGTCTCTATTGCGGGCTGTAGATATTGAGGAACCAGCGGCACTAGCAGCAGGTTGCGCCGTCTTCTTGGCATGAGAAACTCCAGAATCTTGCTTGCTTGATGAAGTACCACGAAAATTAGATGGTGTAGGTTGCTGCGGCATGCTAACAGCGGGTCTAGGTATGAAACGACCACGAGCTGCAGTACGCGCTGTATATTGTGCTTCTTCGGCCAACTGAGCTTCAGCTTCACGTGCATGATGCAGCAAATCATTCATATCAACATATTGGTGGTGCCGAACAATGCTCTTTATTTAAATGTCAAACCAGAGAGGAACTGCTGTATGGTTTGTTCTGGCTGTTCACGAACTCGAGCACGCTGCATAATCACCTCCATCTCCTGAAAATATTCAGTCACGGTTTTTGTGCCTTGCTTCAATTGCTGCAGCTGATCATATAGAGAACGTATGTAATTTCGTGGAATAAATATGTCCCTCATGACTTCCTTCATAGTTCTCCATGTAACAATTGGGAGATCACCATCTTCTTCTCTAGAACGAACAATGTGATCCCACCAACGCAAAGCATAGCCATCAAATTCAGAGGAAGCTAACTTGATTTTTCTGTCCTCCGTGTAATCATGCAACCTCCATAATTTTTCTATCTTGAGCTCCCAAGTAAGGTATTCTTCAACATCAGGAGAGCCCTCAAATTTCAGAATAGAGAATTTCGGTTTACCCAGCCCATCATCCTCCCGGATCTGTGGTACAGCGTCAAAATCGAGAGCACAACGTGCACCAAGAGGGACAAAACCACGTCCTACTCTAGGCACGGCACCATCGCGGCCTAGCCCACGTCCACGATCACCTCTGCCGCCTTCACGGCCAAGATGTTCCGTGTGTGCAGCAGCCTCCTCGGCACCATTCACACTAAGATCATCATCAATGGGCTGATGTTGTTGCTCAACAATTGTCCTCAAATCAGCAACTTGACGTGTCAATGCATCAATGGATGTTTGGAGGGTTGTCACTTGAGTTTGCGTTGTTGTAGCCGTGTTTACAGCATTATCTACGGCCAACCCAACACGCTGCAATTCTTCTTCTATTGGTTCAACAGCCTTATTGAGTTTGAGTGTCATGTGATCACGCAAGGCTTCATACTCGTTCCAATGCACCACTTTTGTAGGGTCCTTTTTCTGCTGCACATCAACATTCTCAAAAGACATGATTAGTATGTTAGTGCAAACAAAAATAGGATCTGCGTGGAAACTTCTCTCAACTCACTCAAAACTGAAAGAAAAGTGTATCTTACCGTCCCAAAGTGAATAGAAAGTACTTACCAAACTTGTAGGGACAGTACGTGCACGGATGTAAAGAAGCGAATACCGAGGGTCAAAACTATCACACGACAAACCAGGGTATATGGTGGGGCTTGGCTGGGATACCTAACAACACCAATTACAAATGCTGATCGTATGACACAAAAACACACTCGGAAACACACACGGTGGAGATAAATGGGGGCAAATGCAACTCTGAAAAAGAGCTTAAAAAATGATGTATATCATAAATATGCTCGTTTTGCAATGCACAAGAGAGACACTAGCAATAGCTCAAATTATAAGGGCACAAGATTGCTCAATCTACTAGTGTAATCAGCACGGAAAACAGCTCCAAAATTGCAATAGATATCAACGAACTTTCAGCTTATTTTCTCTCTGTTTTTTTGTACTTCTTTTCTATTTTCTCTTCTCTTTTTTTGTACTTCTTTTCAAATTTTCCAAAACTGTGAAATATACAACTTTCTCGGTACTGTAGCTACAGCAAAAAAACATGCACACCAAACTTTCCTATTTGAGCAGCCCTAGAGCAGGAAATTGCTAGTCTCAAAGGTAAGTTCCTACACCAAAAGGTAAGGCTTGCTATGGTTTTCAAACGAACAGGAAAAAGTTACTCTATGTGGACTCGGATTGGCAAAACGAAACAGAAAACAAAACCAAGACAACCGAAACGAAATAGAAACCGATCTGCACTCGAAAACCTTGACTCGGATTGCTGTTTTTTTCTTCTGATTTTAGTCTAACTCGAACAAGATTGAAACACACGAACAAAAACCCAGATTTCTATGACTTGATAGAAAAAGCTATGCAAAAGGAAACAACCACCAACTAGAAGATGCAAACGATGCTATCTAAGGCTATGGCGAAACTAACCCTAATTTTTGTGAAGCTTTTTCTGGATAGGATGAAAAATAAACTAATTTACGGGGATGGATTGCTCACTGAGTAAACTCAGAAATCTGATACCAAGATGATATGGGGTGGCCCGATCTTCTCGCTGAGCACGTTGATGGATGATGGATAACTTGCGTCTCGCTATGAACTCTCCTCGACTAGTCCCCGTTGCCAATGCAACAGCTTCGAACCCTATGGACATTCGCAACTCCACACACTTGCGCACGTAGCCGTCGACTACGAAGCGGTCATGTATCTTCTAATTCCCAATGGAACAACAGATAACACGCAAACTTTGCAGTAGTAACAATAACCAGATCGAAACGAATTGGTGAGGATAAATTTAGATGAATGCTTCTAGCAATTCTATCTGGAATCTATGGTTTATGTTTAACGTAGTCTAAAAACGAAAAGCCATGAATTACAAGCCTATATAAAGGCTGCTGGACATCCAACTTAGGGTTGGGGTCGAAAACAACCATATCTCTAACTTCCCTAACTTAAAAGGACTCTATTTGGAAACTGGCAGGAAACAACCGCCGACTTGTTTTGGTCACTGAGCCTTGTACGTGTCAAACCGGTGGTTGGGGTCGGACCCATTGGAAAGTATTTGGAATTTCCTTTCCAACAAGTACTTATTTGCCTTATTCCGAGTTCGTATGAAGAATCCTTGGCTATTTCAAATTCGGGACTTCTGCCAGTCCGAATCGAATATCTCTTCCTTGATGGCTCCACTTCCACCCTCGCCTCCCTCGTGCTTGCCATCTTCATTAGCACGCTCCATGCCTCCTCTGTTCGTGTTGTCAATAAACCTGATCATACACAGGTGCATATATTTAGGTAGTATAAAATTCTCATTAACACAAACATCATATTCAACTAAGAGTGAGTTCACCTGTTGCTCAAGTAACTTTGCACGAGCTCTTGTCATTGGTCCAATCCTCACTTCTTTGGGCTTGTCTTATACAACAACATTTTCTATTGGGAAAGATGCTAAAGGACTAGGGATGTCCTCATCATCCCCCCCCCCCTCAATGTTCCTGTCGTGGGGTCACTCTTCGACTACCCCACGGTGGGGACACCTGGGTCACGCCAAGCCTATCAGCCTTATGACGAGGGCCCAAGGAAGGCCCAAGGAGGACGACGTGCGGCCCAAGATAGTCGACGGATAGGTCATGCGACTCCTATCATCTTGTAAGCGCCATCGGCACCGTTCACCTGAGACCTGGCCTACCATATAAAGGCTAGGAGGGTCCCTCGTCTAGGGTAAGCTCATAGCCGCCACCACGAACCCTAGCGAGATTGCCATCTCGCCATTGTAGCCATAACTCGCCATTCAATACCAGACAAGCAGGAAGTAGGGTGTTATCCTCCGGGAGCCTGAACCTGGGTAAAACGCCTTGCTTGTCAGCCGTCGTGATCACCAGCGCTCATCTCTCTTCCCTCAATCAACCCGGGGTACTCAACCTAGGGATTTGCCGAGTCCTCACCTCGTCAATTGGCGCCGTCTGTGGGAAAGGACGAGCGCTGGAACCATGGTCGCACCGGCTCCATCGACTTTGAAGACCGACGTCTGCATCACCAAGGAGCCAATCTGCTTCGGTTCCTTCGAGTACACCTTCCACCCGCCGGCCCACCGCTCGGTGTACGCCGATCTGCATGTAGGTATGTGCCTCACCTTCGGTACCATGCACTACTTTGTGGACAGCTGTGGAGTACTCAGATCCACGGCGATCACGCCGCGCGCGGCAGTAGCACCCGCACCTGCCGCGACTGCTCCAACCACGCCCCCACCTGCTGCGGAGATCGCATCTGCTGCGACTGCGGGGATAGCATCTTCGACTGCTGAGAAGATCACATCAGCTGCAACTGCGGGGATAGCATCTTCGGCTGCTAAGACGATCGCACCCGCCTCGACTACATCAACCGCCTCCGCTGCAGCAGGGGTCGCTCCCACCACGACCACGCCACCCACGTCTCCGGCTGTCAAGGAGATCGCATCGGCTACAACTACATCGACCACCTCGGCGACCACCGCGCAGATCGAGTCCACTTCTACTACCTCGATCGCGTCGCCGAGAAGGCCAAGATTTACGTCAACTTCGACTACATCGACCACAACTTCACGCGCGACGAAAGTCGCGCCGTTCTCGCCTGCGCCACCCGCGTCTCCATCAACTTGCAAGATCGTCAACAAGCCAATCACCCGCGTCGACGGCAGCGACATCACTCCTCATGTCCGCGGCGGAGATCGCGAAACTCCAGGGAAGGAACCTCGGCAGCGACTGCGGTATCCACCACGTCGCATCCATTTTCGGCTCCGAGCACGGCTCGGACGAAGGAAGCAGCAGTGGCAGCGCCCGACCCGCTCCCCAGACATACCCCCGCAAGTCTTCATGATCGGCCCGGCGCAGGACAACGGCGACGAACCTGCATACCCACTGGAGGTGGTCATGCCGGACAGGTGACGCGACTCACCATCACCCGGACATAGCAATCAAGCCCTGAAGCACGTCGAGGACGGCACGTACCCCCCACCAGACGCACCCCGGGAGGACCTTATGGCGGTCCAATACCTGCTACGGAAGGAAGGCGAACGACTCCGCGCAGAGAAGGCCGAGCTACTCCGACGCAAGGAGGAGGCTGACGCGTCGAGCGCCAGGAGGGCCGCTTACTCATTCACTGCCTCAACAGAGGTCACAAGGAGCAAGGCGCCGCAGAGCACGCGTGCCCCTGATGACAGAGGTCGACCGCCAAAGTCACCCGCAACCTCGAGTCATCATACAAGCGAAGACGCAGACGGGATACCCGTCCCCAAAACACCCGGAGCCGCGCTCATGGCAGTCGAAACATACCTGCGGCTGACACAGCCGCCCGAGGGCGACTCGCGCTCTCCTCCACAAGCAGCAGATCATGTCTATCAAGGCACTCGAAGAAGCTCTGATGAACAAGGCGCCGACAGAAAAGGCGCGAGAAGATCGGACCGCCGCGACCGCGAGCCCACAGCACTCGCAGCCCGGCGGCAAGACAACTGCGACAACCGCAGCCAGGCGAAGACCTCCGCAACGTCATCACACAGAGGACGGTGGACCGCAGCCGCACCCATCGGACGGTCAGCACGCCCAATCCTGACGACCGCAATGACGGCGACTTCGAGCCGTGCGGCGCCGCATGTTTCAGCTTCAACATCCGCGACACAAGAATGCCCAAGGGCTTCAAGCTCACGGCAGAAGCAGTCAAGTACGACGGGAAGCAAGACCCGAGACTCTGGCTAGAAGACTACCTCATAGCCTGCAGTTGCCAGGGCGGTACTTCGACTACGGCCATGCAGTACATCCAGCTGATGCTCACGGGCTCTGCACGCGGGTGGCTAAACACTCAACCCAAGAACGCCTTCAGGACGTGGGACGAGTTCGCGGAGGCCTTCGTTAAGAGCTTCCTGGGGACGTACTCGAGACCGACGACTTCGTCGAGCTACAAGCATGCAAGCAAGGACGAGACGAGCCGCTCCGGTCGTACATCCAGCGTTGGACCCTGCTCCGCAACACCATGGAGACCGCCTCGGAGGACCGAGTGATGGATGCCTTCATGCACGGCGTCTCCCGCCGCGACCTCCGCGAGGAGTTTGGTAGGCTCCGGCCGAAGAACATGATCGAGCTCATGAAGATAGCCAACCAGTGGGCAGACGGAGAGGACTCGGTCCGCGATAGTTCACGCTACTCCCCAAGGACGAAGCCGGACCAAGCAACTGGCGAGAAGGACGCCACAAGAAGAAGCCGCGTACAACGGCAACGACTCAATCGAGTTAGTAGCGGCGGGATTCCAAACCCCCCTGATGATGAAGCGCGCGACAGCAGTCGCCAATACAGCCAGACAGTACAGTCGAAGCGGCGGTGACCAGAGTCGCCAATACAGCCAGGGCAATACAACCGAAGCGGCGGCAGCAGCTACCGCAGCGACGGGGCCATAAACGCGAGTGGCAGAAACGCACATTAGCCCAGCGGAAGAGCTGGAACAACCCTGCAGGCACCACATGTTCAGGAACCCGGAAACGGGCAAGTGGGGATCCAACCACCTGTTGAAGGACTGTCGAAAGGCACGCAAGATATACGAAGCCATGCAGAAGATAGTCACTCCAGCACCCGCAGCGCAGCCACGCGCAGCTGGCCATCCAGGCAGCACCCGCACCCGCAGTCGCTAATCCAGCACAGGCGGCGGGAGCCTTTCCGCAGCAGCAGCAGCAGCCGCGCAAGAAGCCCACAGCAGCATGACGCATATCCAGCGGCACGCGGACAACTCAACATGATACAGAAGGGGCGCCCCTCAAACAGGACCCAGAAGATCATCACTCGCAAGTTTCCAGGCCATCACCTGTCCACCTGCAGTACCCGACTACCTGAGAGGGTCAGAGACACCAATCACGTTCTCCAGAGCAGATCATCCGCCTGCAGTACCACGACCCGGGCACGCCGCTCTGGTAGTCGAAGCTCTGATCGGAGATTACACCCTGAAAAAGGTGTTCATGGACGGAGGCAGCGGCATCAACATCATCTTTGCCGACACCCTCAGAAGGATAAACAGGCCAACGACAAACTTGACGGCATCAGAGACCACCTTCCATGGCATAGTACCAGGGCAAGCAGTCACGCCCATGGGAACGATCACACTCGACGTCATCTTCGGCACACCCGAAAACTTCAAGAGGGAGTCGATCGACTTCGAGGTAGTCGACTGGAAGTCGCAGTACCACGCGATACTCGGGCGCCCAACCTTTGCCAGATTCATGGCGGTACCTCACTACGCCTACCTCATGCTCAAGATGCCTGGACCCAAGGGCGTCATCACGGTGCACGGCGACTTCGACCGCTCCAACAGCTGCGACCGCGAGTTCAGCAAGATCTCCGAGTTCTTCGGAATGGAAGAGCACTTCGAGGCGATGGCAGTCGACAACGACAAACCATCTTCCCGCCACGCAAGAAGCCAGCCAAGGACGCCGCCTTCAACGACTGACGACACAACAACTCATCAGGTCCACCCGACGGACGCAAACAAGACAGTCAAAGTGTCGTCGAGTCTGCCTATCGCATAGGAAAGCGCGCTCGTCGAGTTTCTACGTGAGAACTGGGAGATCTTCGCCTGGCAACCTTCTGACATGCCAGGCATACCCAGGAACCTCGCCGAGCACTCTTTACGCGTCCACAAGGACGCCAGACCCGTCAAGCAGACCATGCGACGCTTTTCAGGACCCAAACGAGATGAAATAAGCAAGGAATCGATCGACTGCTCCACGCCAAATTCATCCGAGAGATCAAGGACTCGGACTGGGTAGCGAACCCGGTCCTGGTGGAGAAGAAGAAGACGAAGAAACTCCGCATGTGCGTCGACTTCACCGCCCTCAACAAATGCTGCCCCAAGGACCACTTCCCGCTTCCGCGGATAGACCAGATCATCGACTCGACTGCAGGCTGCGCACGCCTATCCTTCCTGGACGCCTACTCAGGGTACCAGCAGATCAGGATGAACGTCGACGATGAAGAGAAGACTGCATTCATCACACCATGGCGTCTTCTGCTACCAGACGATGCCCTTCGGGTTGAAGAACGCTGGAGCCACGTACCAGCGCACAATGCAAGCCTGCCTAAAGGGGCTAATCGGAGAGATCGTCCAAGTCTACGTCGACGACATAGTCGTCACCACTCGAACGGAGGACACTCTCATCGCCGACCTCCGCAAGGTCTTCGCCGCCTCAACGAGTATCAGATCAAGCTGAACCCGGACAAGTGTGTCTTCGGCGTGCCAGCCGGAGAACTGCTCGGGTACCTCGTCTCTGCAAGAGGAATCGAAGCCAACCCCGAGAAGGTGCAAAACATACTCGCAATGCCAGCACCGACCAAGCTTCATGAGGTGCAACGCCTAGCCGGCCGAGTCGCAGCTCTCAGCCGGTTCATTAGTAAGTTGGGAGAAAGGCCCTGCCTTTCTACCAACTGATGAAAAAGACAGACAAGTTCGAGTGGACAGAAGAAGCGCAAGACGCGTTCGACCAACTCAAGAAACCCTCACGACTTCCCCAGTACTGGTGGCGCCACTGGAGAACGAGCCGCTATACCTCTACGTGTCAGCCACAAACAGGGTGGTCAGCACGGTACTCGTAGTCGAACGAGAAGAGAAGGACACAGTCACCCTGTTCAGCGCCCGTCTACTACCTCAGTGAGGTGCTAACCTTGTCCAAGCAGCGGTACCCGCACTACCAGAAGCTAGCATACGGAGTCTTCATGACATCAAGGAAGGTCGTCCATTACTTCTCCGAGCACTCATCACGGTGGTAAGCTCCTCCGGGCTCTCCGACATCCTCACCAACCAAGCCGCGACAGGACGAGTCGCCAAGTGGGTTGTTGAGCTAGGGCCCTGGGGGCTGAAGTACGCGCACCCGAAGTCAATCAAGGCCCAGGTGCTTCCAGAGTTCACCACCGAGTGGATAGAGGCCCAGCTGCCAGACGTACCCGACCTGTCCAACGCATGGACAATGTACTTCGACGGCTCCAAAAGTTCAGATCAGCAGGGGCGGGAGTCGTCCTCATCTCACCCAAAGGCGACAAGCTGAAGTACGTGCTGCAGATGAACTTCCCAACACCCTCCAACAATGAGGCAGAGTACGAGGCCCTAATCCACGGCATGCGGATGGCCAAAACTGCGGCGCCACTCACCTCATGATCTACGGAGACTCCTACCTCGTCGTGCACAAACCATGAAGCATGTGACGCCATCGCCGACAACATGATCGCCTACAGGGACCTGTACAACCAGCTGGAAGGCACCTTCGACGGCTGCGAGCTGCGACACATCGGCCGCGAGAGCAACGAGGAAGCCGACCCTCGCCAACCTGGGCTCAAACAAAGCGCAGGTGCCACCCGGGTCTTCCTCGAATGCATCACGCAACGCTCCGTCAAGCTCCGGCCCGCGCCAGGATCCTCCACATCAACAACGAGCACCACCGACCCGCCCACACGGAGAAGGAGCCTATGGAGGTATGCTGATCGAGCCCACATGGACGAGCCCATACCTGGCTTACATACTGCAGCAGAGGGTGCCAACAAACCCAGTCGAAGCCAAGCGCGTCATCCGCCGCTCCAAGGGCTTCACCGTCATCAACGGGGAGCTCTACAAGCGAAGCATCTCGGGAGTCCTCCAAAGGTGCATCGACCCAGTCGACGGTCAGCCATCTTGCTCGAGATCCACGCTGGCATCTGCGGACATCACGCCAGCAGTCGAGCCTTAGTGGCCAAAGCCTTACGAGCCGGGTTCTACTGGCCCACCGCAATGCAAGACGCAGAAGAACTCGTGAGGAAATGTCTCGGCTGCCAGGAGTTCGCCAACAAGCCGCACGCACCGGCATCAGCACTGAAGACCATACCACTCGCCTGGCCCTTCGCTCAATGGGGGCTCGACATGGTGGGTCCACTCAAGAAGTCCTCTCCGGGAGGACACACTCATCTCTTGGTGGCAGTCGACAAGTTCACGAAGTGGATCGAAGCCGTGCCTATCACAAGTTCGACTGCCTCCTCGGCAGTTAACTTCATCAGGTCGATCATCTTCAGGTTTGGAGTGCCGCACAGCATCATCACCGACAACGGCACGAACTTCACAGCCGAAGAGTTCAAGGACTTCTGCTCTGAGCAAGGCATCAAGCTCAACTACGCATCTGTCTCGCACCCGCAGTCCAACGGACAAGTCGAAAAGCCAATGGCTTAGTCTGCAAGGGCATCAAGAAGCGCCTGCGAGTACCATTGAGCGCGCTGCAGGCGCCTGGGTCGAAGAGCTGCCATCTGTGCTGTGGAGTCTGCGCACTACGCCAAACAGATCCACTCAGTACACGCCATTCTTCATGGTCTACGGCGCAGAAGCAATCATGCCATGCGACATCAAGTTCGATGCACCCCGAGTGGTGGCTTACGACGAGTCCGACGCAGAAGAGGCACTCGAGGACGACATGGATACCCTGGACGAAGCACGCGACATCGCCCTTACCCGCACAGCCGTGTACCAACAAGACTACGCAACTACCACGGGCGGCGACTGCGGCCCAGATCGTTCGTCCCTGGCGACCTTGTCCTCCGCCTCAAACAGAAGAAGGTGCACAAACTCGCCTCCCCGTGGGAGGGTCCATACATCGTGACAGAGGCAATCGGCGGCGGAGCTTACCGCCTGAAGGACTCGAAGACGGGGACAGTCTGCCACAACCCGTGGAACGTTGCGCAACTGCGCCGCTTCTACGCCTAGTCGACTCCCCCTTGTAACAAAGCATACATGTCAAGAGGCGGCAGGTTCAGACGCACTCTTTCCCTTACCAGGGTACCTGAGGGGACTGGAAGGGTTTTAATGAGGCGGCCTGCTCGCAAAAATCAATGAAGTGATTTGTGGAACAAGCTCTCCCCTTTACTTTTTTAGTCAAAAAGCAACATAAACCTAGGCCGCACCCGACGCACTCGGGGGCTGCGCCATACAGGTCCAACACGAAAAATCCTGGCCGCCACCCGAAGCACTCGGGGGCTGCGCCGCACAGGTCTAAGTCAAACCTAGGCCGCACCCGACGCACTCGGGGGCTGCGCCATACAGGTCCAACTCGAAAATCCTTGGCCGTCACCCGAAGCACTCGGGGGCTGCGCCGCACAGGTCTAAGTCAAACCTAGGCCGCACCCGACGCACTCGGGGCTGCGCCATACAGGTCCAACTCGAAAATCCTGGCCGCACCCGAAGCACTCGGGGGCTGCGCCGCACAGGTCTAAGTCAAACCTAGGCCGCACCCGACGCACTCGGGGGCTGCGCCATACAGGTCTAACTCGAAAACCTAGGCCGCACCCGAAGCACTCGGGGGCTGCGCCGCACAGGTCTAAGTCAAACCTAGGCCGCACCCGACACACTCGGGGGCTGCGCCATACAGGTCCAACTCGAAACCTAGGCCGCACCCGAAGCACTCGGGGGCTGCGCCATACAGGTCCAACTCGAAAAACCTAGGCCGCACCCGACATACTCGGGGGCTGCGCCATACAGGTCCAACTCGAAACACCTAGGCCGCACCCGACGCACTCGGGGGCTGCGCCAACGCAGGTCTAACTCGAAAACCTAGGACGCATCCGAAGCATTCGGGGGCTGCGCCGCACAGGCCTAAGTTAAACCTTGGCCGCACCCGTAGCACTCGGGGGCTGCGCCGCACAGGTATAACTCGACACCCCTTCGCCGCACTCGAAGCACTGTGGGGCTACGCCGTACAGGTCTGATTCAAAACACCTAGGCCGCACTCGACCCGTTCGAGGCTACACCATGCAGGTTTATAGAAGTCTACAAGATACAATTTACTCACTCGGGGGCTACCCCCACCTCGGCATACATACACTCATATTCCCACTTGGAAAATTGCTTTAACAAGCTAACGCTATACAACAGCAGTCTACTACTCTTATTCTACAGGCTCGTCCTTTGGCGCGTCGAGTGGTCCTACAAGGTGCTCACTAAATCGCTGGACTTGCTGAATCATCTGACGCGCAGGCGCAAGAGTCTAAGCGTAGTCATCCTCTCCAGGCAGGCCATCAAGCACCTTGGCCAGTGGAAGATGAGTCCGGTGCTTCCGGACGTACGCCAACGCCACATTCGCCCCGGCAACAAGTTGAGCGTGCACGACTTCCTTCAGCACACCTCCTTCACGAAACCTCTCCAGCAGCGCGGTCAGTCCATTCGGCTGCTCGTTGTGTGGAAAGTACACCCGATTGACCTGCCAGAGTGTCTTTCTGCAACCTTCCAAGAGCGCAGCAGCCCGCCAAGTGCGATTGTGCTGGCTTATTCGGTATGGTTGAAATGATTATGCCATACCACTGCAAATGATTTGTGGAATAGCCTTATTCCACGGTGTCTGTGAGCCAATTATCGGTGGCACAGATATTTTCTTTTAAAAGAAACCCTGTTATTTTTCAAAACCTGTGTATACATGAAAATGGATATACAGCTTTTCTAAAATAAAACCGTAAACCGTTGTGTGCCCAAACTTGAGGTAATTATTTTCCTAAGATAAATCTTTGTTGTTGGTTGATAGTTGGTTGTAGATCTTGTTTGATCTTGCCATGTTTATGTCTGCTTGATCAAAACTTTAGATTTAATTTTTATAAACCTGCTAGTAGATCCTATGTTGATTGATTGAGTGAGCCCCTGCCATGCCATCTCTTAGATGCACTGAGTGGTAGAAATGTCTTATAAAAATCTTGTTGTGTGCCGATCTGTTTAGGTGTCAAAATCCTGTTATTTTGTAGAAAAAGTTTTAATTGGGGTATAAATGGATCGTTCAAGATTTATCTTGTATAACTCCCTGAATCTCGGGACGAGATTCTTTTTAAGGGGGGAAGGTCTGTAACACCCCAAAATTTCGTCCCTAATTTTAGCGGTGTTTTCCGACACCTGAAAAACTTTTTCCTCTTATCCTAAATATTTCTTCAAGACCTTGCGGATGATTTGACTTGAGAATTGCCCTCTCAAAATTTTTCCCGGTGATCCACGAACCACTCCAACGACCGTGACAATTTTGTTACTTAGGTTTTCCCTCGAAAACCCTAGCCCCGATTATTAAACCGTTTAAACCCTTTTCTCCACCTATCAAAGGAGAGCTTGTTTTCGTAGCCGGGGAAATTCCACCAAAAATACCAGAGTACTCCCATATCCATATAAAGACAACCCATGCAAAAATATTGCATACTCCAATGCAATATCTCCAAGTTGGACATTAATTTCCGAAATGCCATTTCTGATCCAGATATTATCTAGACACCTTCCACTCATCCAGGAATTATGCCATTTTGGGAAGGTGCATGACTCCACCCCCTGAACATTTCACTCCATTGTCCCAACCTCATTTGGGCAATATTTGAGGTACTTCCTTTGTAATGCTCTTTTCGTGCTTAATTGCAATTTCCAAAGGAACCCCTATCTTTATGTCTCCAAAAATTCTACAAAAATTAGGGGATGATCCCTAGGCAGTGTGTAACCCTTTTATGCAAAAATATTTGATACCTTGTTAATAAAGTATTTGACTTTTCCTCTGTCCAAGTTTCTGCCCTAGCCAAATGATTTTTGTAGTGAGAGGAGAACACCTAGATGCAAGCACTAGGAGAGCCCACACCTCTGGGCAAAGTCTTGACCAAACCAAAAATCATTTGTCTCCTCAGACAATCAATTTCAAATTTGACCAGTACTGTTTTTCAAAAGTTCTAGTCGCACGAAGTTTCGAACTCGCGAAAACTTTAGTCGACAAGGTTGTAGAGTTTTGTTTTCGGCGTGCAGTGGTGAAAACCCCGTCGCGTTTGGACCCCCGAGTCACCGGGAACGCGACGATGTCGCCCGTGTCGCGCCCTGGATGCGCACTTTGCTTAAACCCTAACCTCCGTTTACTGCGGTGGACGGTGCCTAACCCTCTTCTGCAGTGCACACACGTGTTGCTGTGCAACCAGCTCAGCTCATCCCTATCCCCTCCCATTAAACCTTGGAGCCAAGGTGGTCACCCACCCACCGTCGGTGCTCCCTCTCCCTCTAGCTACATAAGGAGACCCCAAGCCCATTCTCGAGCTGCTCCACCCATTCTCTCTTCCCTTCCTCCTCGTTCGATGCATGAACGTGAAAGGAACCACAGAAAAATCCCTTCCCAAGATCGTGTCCGCCATGACCGAAGCTCGGGAGCTCACATAGCACTGCAACCGTGGCCTTCCCCTCTAGCCGTAAGCACCCCGAGCCCCTGCTCTAGCCACACCACTATCTTCACTCCCTCTCTACTCCCCAGCATCGCCAGAAGCCGAGGAACGCTCGAGCTCGAGAAATGGCAGCACAACCGAAGCTCCAAGCCCACGGCAGCCCGGCGCCCTGGCCTTCTCCCCTCCTGGCCGAGGCTCCCCTGGGCGCGGTGCGTCCTGGCGGTCCTGTCCCCGCCACCGGCCAGCGTCCAGGCGGTGCAGAGCATCGCCGGCAAGCTCCGCCCGTGCGGCCACCATGGCCGAGCCACGGCTGAGGCCCGTGGCGCCGCCCCTGCCCTTCCCCCTGCCGCCGAGCTCCCTCCCGGGCGCGGTGGACCGCATCCACCCCACCGCCGCCGTTCCCCGGCGCCATGGCCCCTCCCAGCGGCCGCAGCGCCGGCGAGCCCGAGCCGCCCGTAGCTCTCCAGTACGTGGAGAAGAAGTTGTACAGTGTCCTGATCGTTGAGATGATGCTAGTACAAAGCGTACTCACTGGTTTACGCTTTCCTGCTCTGAAGCGCATTTCCAGGGAGTACGTGACCAGCCCAGCCCAGCTGGCCACTGCCCAGTAGCGCAATGGGCCGTTCGGCCCAGCGACGGCCCTGCCGCGCATAGAAGCGGCCCGATCAGTTTTTTTTACCGCGCAGTTGTTTTTATTTTTCCCTGGTGAGCAACTTCAAACGGCAATATCTTTTGAACCGTAAGTCCGTTTTCGGTGATTCAAATTTCTAAATCTTCGTCTCGACGAGCTCTTTCCGGTGGTACTGATTTCATCTCATTCCAAAATACTTCTATGAGGTGCCCTTTTGTACGTGCATTCCGGAGTCCGTGAAACGGGGCTATCGCTGCCCTACGCCGTGGAACCAACCCGACCTCTCCAAGCCCAATGGATCCCCGTCTTCGAAGGCAAGCTAACCCCTTGCTATGAGCAGTCCAGCAGTGTTTGTTTGTTTATTTGCTTATCACCATGCCGGGTGTTTGTGTGTTGTCTGTCTACCGTTATATTTATGCATGTCTGTTTGTTGTTCTTGTTTAGTATGAAACTTGTAATATTGCTCCTGCCATGTTGCATATCATGTTGCATATTCACTTGTCGTACCTGCTTGGTTATATTATGTATTGTTAATATTTATCAAACACACACCTTTCTTGAGACAATGGACTGGGGGAACCGCCGCCGTCTCACTAAAATATTAACGTCGATCTGTGATGGCGCTGGTCGGCGGGATCGCCGCCGTAGTCACCCGGTCGACGCAAATCAACTGTGTTATATTTTGTAGTTGATCTGTGAAGGCGCTTGCCAGCGGAAGACCGCTGCCACAGTCTTCCGGTTGACGTTTCTTTTTCCTTGTCAAACGAGAAGGCGCTTGCCAGCGGAAGACCGCTGCAACAGTCTTCCGGTTGACGTTTCTTTTTCCTTGTCAAATGAGAAGGCGCTTGCCAGCGGAAGACCGCTGCAACAGTCTTCCGGTTGACGTTTCTTTTTCCTTGTCAAACGAGAAGGCGCTTGCCAGCGGAAGACCGCTGCCACAGTCTTCCGGTTGACGTTTCTTTTCTTTTGTCAAATGAGAAGGCGCTGGTCGGCGGGATCGCCGCCGTAGTCATCCGATTGACGCCATTTTATTTTGTTAAGTTTGGTCATGGGTACTACTATTTCTGGAATTATGGTGTTGCTAATGTCTTGTCGTTTGATGATATTATGATATTATGATTGTTGTGCTGGACTAATACTCGGTTGTTTGGACTTGTTATAATGAAACTTGATTAAATGAAACACCCCTCCAAACAACGATAGGGTCAGTCCACGGTGCCACTAATCTAAACTTTAAACGTAGAACCATCGTCGTCTTATGGAGGACCGTGACCTAGTAGGTTGTTGAGCCCCTTTTGTGCCATCCATTGGGCGCAGTCGTTCGGTTGTGCTGTCCAAGGGTAGAGGTCGACAGACACGGGCTCGACTGTGATAGGGAGTCCGGAGCTAGGCATACCCGGTAGCGCCGGGGGATGTGCCGGATTTACTTGCCGATTGTGCCACGAGCATAGGGTGGTGCAGGAGAGTGTCTTAGCAAGTGGACCGTCATGTGAGTGTATTTTGCTTAGTATGACTTTGGGCGTGACAAACCTGAAGTGTCGGCTGAGTGGGGTGCATTCTGATAGGTGGGAAAGCAAACTCTCGAGAGCGTCAACCGAGCAAGCTAGCCTCGTTCCTAGGATATGGAACAACAGTTCAGTGTCGGTCACACTGTGTGTCCTCGTTGTGTCAGGAGGTTAAACTTAAGTTTTGTTTGAAATAATTAATGAACGACCGGATTACACTAAATGAACAAATAAGATGATGCAGGGAATATTGTCCTGAGATGTTGATGGTAACCCGTGATAGGGATGGCGGTGTGATGCGTTGGGAAGCCTATAGTTAGGCCAGAGCCCACATCAACCGTGCGTGCCCAGAGTGAAATGATGAGGCCAGAGGGCCTAGCAGTGATCACAGGTGTTGTTGTGTATTATTTGGTACCCACTTGGTACACCTGTTTTCTCGTCACAGGTAAGTCCTTTGTATGATTGCCGGTGCACGATCCAACCCCACCTGGCTTGGACTATGCACTGGTGATACCCCGTTGTTTGCTTATGCCATGTTTTGCTTGTGATGTCATGCTACTTTTATGTTATACTGTATATTTGTTTGTCTAGAGTACACACTTGCCATGTGTAGTATTTTATTTCCAATGTATATCTTGCTGCATGATTGTTGGATTGTTTGTGGTGAGTGGCGATTCTTGCTGAGTGCATATCAATGTACTCACGGGCCTTGTGATTGTGGCCAGGTTTTGTCGGGGATTCATCTTCTACTTTAGCAAGGAGATGGAGCAAGAGTGTGCTAGGATCAGTAGCCCAGCCAGAACCTGTGGAGTGGAGCCGCTCCAAGCCGTAGCCTCTCATATGTCTTCCGCTGCCAATTAAAAACTCTGTATCGTGCCATGCTGGGATTGATATTTCGTCATTCCTTGATGGCCTTGTAAACCATTTGTAGCACTGATGTGCCTGATTGTGTAATGATGTCCATTATGTTACACCGTTGTGACGTGTGGCCAGTTATCTTGGGATGGCGCACGGGACGACTGCCTCTCTGGTGATATGTGCCAGGGAGGGGTGTCACAGAGGTGGTATCAGAGCACCAGGCTGGCTATAGACTACCCTAGCATGGAAAGCCCTGCCTTACTTTTGCCCGACAGTGAGCCCGATGGATTTAACCCATCTCCGCCTAACCGGCATGGCTGGTGTCGGTCCACAGTAAGGTGCAGTAGGACTTGTCCCATTCCATGAGAGAGGCTCGCCGGTTTCTTCCAAGAGAAGGAGCCGACACAACCCAGTATATATGAGACTCCAGTCCTAGCTGCCATTTATCCCCACCCTCGCCTGCTATCCTTGGCAACCCAACCCCATCGAAGTAGAATCCCGCAGAGAAACCTTGCTCTCATGTCTTGCTCCAGTTCCAAAGCCCCGAGTGAACCGCCGGTGATGCCCACGTTCCTCCTAGAAACCACGGCCGATGAACACCTCGGCTTTCCACTAGTCCTTAGGAAAGTCTGTGATCTCCTCGGTTGCCATGTTTGCCCTCGTTATGTTGTGTTCAAAAGTTCAGTCCCATTTCCTGGGGGTGACTTTCGAGCAGACGTACACATCAGTCCCTACCCTTCAGGCCCTAAGAAGCCCTACGTGATCCGTGGAAGGAACATGCCTAGTCTGAGTCAAACCATCCAGAAAGCAGCCTGGGAAGGCCTCGCTCATCTCCGGCACTCAGAGCCGGCGATAGCGCAAAGTCGAGTATTCCGCTTTTTCCCAGCCAGGCCCCTGCCTGGTGCAGAGGTGATCCAAACCTCCGCCAACGAAGAAGTCGACCCTGCCATTATTAGCAGCGTCGCCTACGGGTTGCGATGTCGATGCTTTGCGATTCCCGGTTGGAAGAACTCGTGACCACCAGGCGCAATCTTATCCACGTTAGCCTACAACTTACGGAGTTGAGGAACCTTTCCTCCCTCCTACAAGATCGGAGCCAGAAACTCCCAATCCCGGGCGATGCGCTAGGACCCAGTCTCCTGGCCATCCCAGCAGACGCAACAACTACAGTTCACCAGCTCATCGACGCACGGGATGCGGTACCCGAAGGCGTGCCTGCAATTCCCCACCCCGCGGAGGATGGAGATGTGGACACCACTCTTCGTCTCGGCCACGCCCCACCGACTACCGGAGGCCGCCAAGCGGAGTAGAGCCCAGGTTTAGTTAGCCCGAGTGGCGCGTTTATGTTGGTAGGTGAGAATCAGTGAGGTTGTTGTTTTTCTTGTGTTGGCTTGTAATGTAAGGTTTGTGGTCTGTTTTCCGGTTGATGTCGAATCAGCTCGGAATAAAACTTGGTGTTCTGGTTCCTTGTTAACCATTTGGTTGACGTGTGACGGAATATCATGTCCTTTCCTTCAGTTGAAAAGTTTTAAAGAAATGACACATCACCTAAAAACAAGAGTGGTATATGTGAACCCAGACGCATATACCCGCTTGTGAAATTAATACAAACTTTGATTGGGACTATTTCGAGTAAGAAAAGTATTTTTGCGTGTGTTGCACAAGTTAGCCATTAAGTGGGAGTATTTCATACCGTACTCCATGATACCACGCTTGCTTAATGCTGACTTGTGTGTAGGTTGGGAAAATCACCTGCTTGTTGCTATACATGGTTCATCACTTGGATGTTTTGTGTGTCACATACAAGTGGAGAAATTTTTGCTATGTTATTTGAATAATTGTTTGATTGTGCTGGCTTATTCGGTATGGTTGAAATGATTATGCCATACCACTGCAAATGATTTGTGGAATAGCCTTATTCCATGGTGTCTGTGAGCCAATTATCGGTGGCACAGATATTTTCTTTTAAAAGAAGCCCTGTTATTTTTCAAAACCTGTGTATACATGAAAATGGATATACAACTTTTCTAAAATAAAACCGTAAACCGTTGTGTGCCCAAACTTGAGGTAATTATTTTCCTAAGATAAATCTTTGTTGTTGGTTGATAGTTTGGTTGTAGATCTTGTTTGATCTTGCCATGTTTATGTCTGCTTGATCAAAACTTTAGATTTAATTTTTATAAACCTGCTAGTAGATCCTATGTTGATTGATTGAGTGAGCCCCTGCCATGCCATCTCTTAGATGCATTGAGTGGTAGAAATGTCTTATAAAAATCTTGTTGTGTGCCGATCTGTTTAGGTGTCAAAATCCTGTTATTTTGTAGAAAAAGTTTTAATTGGGGTATAAATGGATCGTTCAAGATTTATCTTGTATAACTCCCCGAATCTCGGGACGAGATTCTTTTTAAGGGGGGAAGGTCTGTAACACCCCAAAATTTCGTCCCTAATTTTAGCGGTGTTTTCCGACACCTGAAAAACTTTTTCCTCTTATCCTAAATATTTCTTCAAGACCTTGCGGATGATTTGACTTGAGAATTGCCCTCTCAAAAATTTTCCCGGTGATCCACGAACCACTCCAACGACCGTGACAATTTTGTTACTTAGGTTTTCCCTCGAAAACCCTAGCCCCGATTATTAAACCGTTTAAACCCTTTTCTCCACCTATCAAAGGAGAGCTTGTTTTCGTAGCCGGGGAAATTCCACCAAAAATACCAGAGTACTCCCATATCCATATAAAGACAACCCATGCAAAAATATTGCATACTCCAATGCAATATCTCCAAGTTGGACATTAATTTCCGAAATGCCATTTCTGATCCAGATATTATCTAGACACCTTCCACTCATCCAGGAATTATGCCATTTTGGGAAGGTGCATGACTCCACCCCCTGAACATTTCACTCCATTGTCCCAACCTCATTTGGGCAATATTTGAGGTACTTCCTTTGTAATGCTCTTTTCGTGCTTAATTGCAATTTCCAAAGGAACCCCTATCTTTATGTCTCCAAAAATTCTACAAAAATTAGGGGATGATCCCTAGGCAGTGTGTAACCCTTTTATGCAAAAATATTTGATACCTTGTTAATAAAGTATTTGACTTTTCCTCTGTCCAAGTTTCTGCCCTAGCCAAATGATTTTTGTAGTGAGAGGAGAACACCTAGATGCAAGCACTAGGAGAGCCCACACCTCTGGGCAAAGTCTTGACCAAACCAAAAATCATTTGTCTCCTCAGACAATCAATTTCAAATTTGACCAGTACTGTTTTTCAAAAGTTCTAGTCGCACGAAGTTTCGAACTCGCGAAAACTTTAATCGACAAGGTTGTAGAGTTTTGTTTTCGGCGTGCAGTGGTGAAAACCCCGTCGCGTTTGGACCCCCGAGTCATCGGGAACGCGACGATGTCGCCCGTGTCGCGCCCTGGACGCGCGCTTTGCTTAAACCCTAACCTCCGTTTACTGCGGTGGACGGTGCCTAACCCTCTTCTGCAGTGCACACACGTGTTGCTGTGCAACCAGCTCAGCTCATCCCTATCCCCTCCCATTAAACCTTGGAGCCAAGGTGGTCACCCACCCACCGTCGGTGCTCCCTCTTCCTCTAGCTATAAGGATACCCCAAGCCCATTCCCGAGCTGCTCCACCCATTCTCTCTTCCCTGCCTCCTCGTTCGATGCATGAACGTGAGAGGAACCACAGAAAAATCCCTTCCCAAGACCGTGTCCGCCATGACCGAAGCTCGGGAGCTCACGTAGCACTACAACCGTGGCCTCCCCCTCTAGCCGTAAGCACCCGAGCCCCTGCTCTAGCCACACCACTCTCTTCACTCCCTCTCTACTCCCCAGCATCGCCAGAAGCCGAGGAACGCTCGAGCTCGAGAAATGGCAGCACAGCCGAAGCTCCAAGCTCACGGCAGCCCGGCGCCCTGGCCTTCTCCCCTCCTGGCCGAGGCTCCCCTGGGCGCGGCGCGTCCTGGCGGTCCTGTCCCCGCCATCGGCCGGCGTCCAGGCGGTGCAGAGCGTCGCCGGCAAGCTCCGCCCGTGCGGCCACCATGGCCGAGCCACGGCCGAGGCCCGTGTCGCCGCCCCTGCCCTTCCCCCTGCCGCCGAGCTCCCTCCCGGGCGCGGTGGACCGCATCCACCCCACCGCCGCCGTTCCCCGGCGCCATGGCCCCTCCCAGCGGCCGCAGCGCCGGCGAGCCCGAGCCGCCCGTAGCTCTCCAGTACGTGGAGAAGAAGTTGTACAGTGTCCTGATCGTTGAGATGATGCTAGTACAAAGCGTACTCACTGGTTTACGCTTTCCTGCTCTGAAGCGCATTTCCAGGGAGTACGTGACCAGCCCAGCCCAGCTGGCCACTGCCCAGTAGCGCAATGGGCCGTTCGGCCCAGCGACGGCCCTGCCGCGCATAGAAGCGGCCCGATCAGTTTTTTTTTACCGCGCAGTTGTTTTTATTTTTCCCTGGTGAGCAACTTCAAACGGCAATATCTTTTGAACCGTAAGTCCGTTTTCGGTGATTCAAATTTCTAAATCTTCGTCTCGACGAGCTCTTTCCGGTGGTACTGATTTCATCTCATTCCAAAATACTTCTATGAGGTGCCCTTTTGTACGTGCATTCCGGAGTCCGTGAAACGGGGCTATCGCTGCCCTACGCCGTGGAACCAACCCGACCTCTCCAAGCCCAATGGATCCCCGTCTTCGAAGGCAAGCTAACCCCTTGCTATGAGCAGTCCAGCAGTGTTTGTTTGTTTATTTGCTTATCACCATGCCGGGTGTTTGTGTGTTGTCTGTCTACCGTTATATTTATGCATGTCTGTTTGTTGTTCTTGTTTAGTATGAAACTTGTAATATTGCTCCTGCCATGTTGCATATCATGTTGCATATTCACTTGTCGTACCTGCTTGGTTATATTATGTATTGTTAATATTTATCAAACACACACCTTTCTTGAGACAATGGACTGGGGGAACCGCCGCCGTCTCACTAAAATATTAACGTCGATCTGTGATGGCGCTGGTCGGCGGGATCGCCGCCGTAGTCACCCGGTCGACGCAAATCAACTGTGTTATATTTTGTAGTTGATCTGTGAAGGCGCTTGCCAGCGGAAGACCGCTGCCACAGTCTTCCGGTTGACGTTTCTTTTTCCTTGTCAAACGAGAAGGCGCTTGCCAGCGGAAGACCGCTGCAACAGTCTTCCGGTTGACGTTTCTTTTTCCTTGTCAAATGAGAAGGCGCTTGCCAGCGGAAGACCGCTGCAACAGTCTTCCGGTTGACGTTTCTTTTTCCTTGTCAAACGAGAAGGCGCTTGCCAGCGGAAGACCGCTGCCACAGTCTTCCGGTTGACGTTTCTTTTCTTTTGTCAAATGAGAAGGCGCTGGTCGGCGGGATCGCCGCCGTAGTCATCCGATTGACGCCATTTTATTTTGTTAAGTTTGGTCATGGGTACTACTATTTCTGGAATTATGGTGTTGCTAATGTCTTGTCGTTTGATGATATTATGATATTATGATTGTTGTGCTGGACTAATACTCGGTTGTTTGGACTTGTTATAATGAAACTTGATTAAATGAAACACCCCTCCAAACAACGATAGGGTCAGTCCACGGTGCCACTAATCTAAACTTTAAACGTAGAACCATCGTCGTCTTATGGAGGACCGTGACCTAGTAGGTTGTTCAGCCCCTTTTGTGCCATCCATTGGGCGCAGTCGTTCGGTTGTGCTGTCCAAGGGTAGAGGTCGACAGACACGGGCTCGACTGTGATAGGGAGTCCGGAGCTAGGCATACCCGGTAGCGCCGGGGGATGTGCCGGATTTACTTGCCGATTGTGCCACGAGCATAGGGTGGTGCAGGAGAGTGTCTTAGCAAGTGGACCGTCATGTGAGTGTATTTTGCTTAGTATGACTTTGGGCGTGACAAACCTGAAGTGTCGGCTGAGTGGGGTGCATTCTGATAGGTGGGAAAGCAAACTCTCGAGAGCGTCAACCGAGCAAGCTAGCCTCGTTCCTAGGATATGGAACAACAGTTCAGTGTCGGTCACACTGTGTGTCCTCGTCGTGTCAGGAGGTTAAACTTAAGTTTTGTTTGAAATAATTAATGAACGACCGGATTACACTAAATGAACAAATAAGATGATGCAGGGAATATTGTCCTGAGATGTTGATGGTAACCCGTGATAGGGATGGCGGTGTGATGCGTTGGGAAGCCTATAGTTAGGCCAGAGCCCACATCAACCGTGCGTGCCCAGAGTGAAATGATGAGGCCAGAGGGCCTAGCAGTGATCACAGGTGTTGTTGTGTATTATTTGGTACCCACTTGGTACACCTATTTTCTCGTCACAGGTAAGTCCTTTGTATGATTGCCGGTGCACGATCCAACCCCACCTGGCTTGGACTCTGCACTGGTGATACCCCGTTGTTTGCTTATGCCATGTTTTGCTTGTGATGTCATGCTACTTTTATGTTATATTGTATATTTGTTTGTCTAGAGTACACACTTGCCATGTGTAGTATTTTATTTCCAATGTATATCTTGCTGCATGATTGTTGGATTGTTTGTGGTGAGTGGCGATTCTTGCTGAGTGCATATCAATGTACTCATGGGCCTTGTGATTGTGGCTAGGTTTTGTCGGGGATTCATCTTCTACTTTAGCAAGGAGATGGAGCAAGAGTGTGCTAGGATCAGTAGCCTAGCCAGAACCTGTGGAGTGGAGCCGCTCCAAGCCGTAGCCTCTCATATGTCTTCCGCTGCCAGTTAAAAACTCTGTATCGTGCCATGCTGGGATTGATATTTCATCATTCCTTGATGGCCTTGTAAACCATTTGTAGCACTGATGTGCCTGATTGTGTAATGATGTCCATTATGTTACACCGTTGTGACGTGTGGCCAGTTATCTTGGGATGGCGCACGGGACGACTGCCTCTCTGGTGATATGTGCCAGGGAGGGGTGTCACACTGGAGGAGCTTGACGGCGACGACGAGTGGGTGCAGCCGAAGAGGTGTCCTCCTCGTCGCCCGCACCAGTCGTTCCAGCGACCCCAGGAGCTTCGCCCATCTCAGACTGCCAAATTCGACAGCGTCAAGCAAGGAAAAGAACACATTCAAGCCTAGATATGAAAGAAGACTCGAAGGCACAAATGCATATTTCAACATCGGCATGTTTGCGGCCAGAAGACCCGCAAAATATATAGTTCATTACAGATCAAGAACCAAAAGCAGAAGAATCTTAAGAGAACGAAGTCTACATCACAGACTCCGACTGGGTACGGCTCTTCCTAGCAGCCAACTCTGCAGCCTTGGCAATCCTCTTCTCGAAGGTGGCGATCAACTTTGCAGCCAGCTGACTCGCCTGCGCCTTCACACCGCTAAGGGACGCGGTCCTGCCATCAGGCTTCCGAGGGAAGCCGCTGACAACCTTCTCAAAATCACCTACGACTTGGTGACCAAGAAGTAGCTGGAAAGTGAGCTCCGAGCCGCGTACCGTCTGCGCACGCGTGTAGTCCACCAAGGTGGTCGCATTGCCTTCGAACGGAGCCGCAAGTGTGTCGACAGCAACCGGCGCTGGCTTGCTGGGGAAGATGTTCCGGTGCACAGTCGCCAAGGCGCCTGTCGACTTCTGCAGCGCCGCCGAAGCATACGCGCAGACGCGGTCGATGAAGCCAACAGCCTCCGTCAAGCCGACATTCTCGCTGGACGTCCCTTCTGGAGGAGCACCTCCGCAAGTCTCTGATCAAAAGAAAAATACACCCGTAAGACATCAGAAGTCGACAAGGGCAAAGTAGGTATCAAGCCGAAACACTTACTTCCAACAACGTCGGCGAGTGCGAGCAAGCGGTCGACCTGGCTCTTCTCCAGATCATCCCGGGCTTTTTCACGCTCTCGGGCCTCACCTAGCGTCTTCTCCATGTCGGCGTGAGTCTGAAGCTTTCGCTCCAGCTCCGCGACTCGCTTCGTTGGCCGCTCCAGATCAGTGCGGAGTTGATCCCTCTCCTGCTCCATGCGAACAAAGGCCGCGGCTCCCTCCATCTGCTGGCGATAGTATGGCTACAGAAAACAAGATATATCAATCTGTGCCCGACTATTCTAGTCACGCACATCTTCGGGGGCTACTCCCATCGGGAGCGCTGTTCGCGCACCCGATACAGATTTTGCAGAATAAGTCAAAAGAACACTTACATGCTCAAGCTGCCCAGCGTCAGCCGGAGTCGCATCAACAGCTTTCTCCGACACGGAAGAGGTCGAAGCCTTCAAGACCAAAGCGTCACCCGCCTGAGCCTCTTCTCCGGTCGTCTTTGCAGTCTGTTCGATCATGGGAGCAGACGTGTGCTCCATCTCATGAGGAGAACCAGCAGCGCCAGTACGGTCGCTGTGACAAGATAACTCAATTCAAGGACTCGCAAATCAAAAAGCAAACTCGACACAAACAAGGTGATGGGTACACGACTAACCTGGCGCCATCCACATCATCTTCACTGCCCAGGGAGACGGAGGCCATCCTCGCAAACTCAGTCGGTGGTGCAGAGCCGAGGGGAGGCACAGCCAAAGGCTCAGCCAGGTCACTCGTGCGCCTAGCGCCCGAGGACGACTCGCTCGCCTCCTCCTCGTTCTCCACACCCGCCTCCTTCACGGGTGACGAAGCCGAAGCAGAGTCGCCACTTTTTCGCTTTTGCCGCTTCAGCAACGGCTCCTCATCTTCATCGTCCTCCTCCAGCTCTTCACTCGGAGAGGTGGCGGAGGGAACTTCATCGTCATCAACCTCGTCCTCCTCAGGGAACTCTGCCTCTTCGTGAGGTCCATTCTCCATCAACGGAGGAAGACTAACATAGCTCGAATGACCCTGTCAGAAAAAGAAGCATTCGAGTCAGGCAACAGAAGTTAGACAGAGGAAGATACAATACAAGAATGAAAGCACAATGCTCACCTCGGGTACAGGGTTGTTAGGCCCATA
Organism: Poa pratensis; assembly: GCA_947311845.1. NCBI lineage: Eukaryota > Viridiplantae > Streptophyta > Magnoliopsida > Poales > Poaceae > Poa > Poa pratensis. The sequence goes on from CAMZMU010000078.1 coordinate 24,059,475, forward strand.
CAGCCTGACCGGGCACTTGACGTTACACGGGTCAGCAGTTGGGAGACTAGTGATGCTCCTCACCTTCGACTCAACTTCGTCATCATCAAGTTCATCGCCATCCTCACGCGCCCACATTGGGTGGACGCGAGTGCGGAGCGGCTGCACCCGAAGCCTGAAGAAGGTGGCAATAAGGTGAACTCCACCTGTCTCGCGCCCAAGACTTTTCAGAAGGCCACGAAGAAGCGTCAGCAAGGGATGAGTCGCCTCCCTGTCCTCCTTCGACAGCGGGTGCGCCCACGCGTTCGTCTTCCGCAACTCGCGATCAGCCTCAAAGTCGGGAAGCCCTTCCTGGTCGCACCTGATGTAGAACCACTTCTTCCGCCAGCCCTGGACGGAGTCGGACTTCTTCATCTGAAAGTAGGTGGTGTCGCCACGCACCTGGATGCCGAAGCCGCCGACTGGATACACCTGCTTGCTCTTCCCCATGTTCCTCCTCACGAGGAATAGCGACTTCCACAGCAGCCAGTTGGGTGCGATTCCAAGGAAGCACTCGCAGAGCACGAAATAGCTCGCGATGCTCAAGACGCTATTGGAGGTCAGATCGTGGATCTGAATCCCATAAGCATACAGGAGACCGCGGACGAAATCGTGGAGGGGGAACCCGAAACCCCGCGGCAAGAAATCCACGAAGCAAACGTGTTCCACCTCGCAAGGGGAGGGGAATACCTCCTTCCCGGGAGCGCGCACCGTCGCCTATTCCGCCGGCGGCAGTAGCCCCTGCGCGCGGAGGGCCTCGAGGTCGGCCTTCTTCACCGATGATTTCACCCAGTCGCCATCAGGTTTCTTCATCACGCTCGTCTCGGCGGCGGCGACGGCGCCAGCAGCAGGCTTCCCCCTCTTCATCGCGGCCTTGCTCATGGAGGGTGGAGAAAAGAAACTGGCAGAAAAGAACAACAATGGCGGAGAGCAAGCAGCGAAGACGATGGAATGAACTGTTCGCCGCCGCGGTGAAAAATATATACCGCGTGGCCAGTTCATCCAGGCCGTCCTCAGCGAAACTGCACTCCACAACATCATCTGGCCATCCACGTGTCGCGCGGAGATAGCAACCGTCGCCGGCCACACCACCCACTACGCACGGGAATCAAGGCGCCATCATCACACCGCGAAATTTTCGCACCCAACGGTCAGTATAAAGCGGCAACCGCTGTCTCCAGTCAATACTGACAGTGGGACCGCACTGTCACGTCCCATCGGACACAGAGTGCGCCAAAAACGTCAGCGCTGACATCAACCGCGAAGGCGTAGGAAGTAAGCCAACGGGTTGATTGAGAACTCGAACAGTTCATTCGAGTGCAAGAAGATTCAGTAAGCTCCAAGAGCTGAACAAACTCGTGCAGTAAGCCAAACCGGCCGAATACACAGTAAGTCACGCAAAGCCAGTCGCGACTCCATCAGGCCGAGTCCCTTCTTTACTCCCATCGGGAGTGGGCTTTTCGACTGAAGAAAAATTGAGTTTAACCTCAATTGCAAGCAATTCAGCTTAATCTCGGGGGCTACTCCCATCGGGAGCGCTGTTCGCGCTCCCGAGTGACTCAGAACAATAGCAGTCGAAAAATCACGGACTAAGGCTGTATTCACAGTATTTTACCCTGCAGTCGACGGTTCGACTAAGGAATCCTCCATAAGCCCTGAACGGCCGGAGTTTAATTTTACTTGTTCCTTTCAGGAACCCGACGGCGTGCCCAGGAGGAAGGAGTCCTTTACCCGACTCTACGATTCGACTAAGCACTCGGGGGCTCCTGTCGTGGGGTCACTCTTCGACTACCCCACGGTGGGGACACCTGGGTCACGCCAAGCCTATCAGCCTTATGACGAGGGCCCAAGGAAGGCCCAAGGAGGACGACGTGCGGCCCAAGATAGTCGACGGATAGGTCATGCGACTCCTATCATCTTGTAAGCGCCATCGGCACCATTCACCTGAGACCTGGCCTACCATATAAAGGCTAGGAGGGTCCCTCGTCTAGGGTAAGCTCATAGCCGCCACCACGAACCCTAGCGAGATTGCCATCTCGCCATTGTAGCCACAACTCGACATTCAATACCAGACAAGCAGGAAGTAGGGTGTTATCCTCCGGGAGCCTGAACCTGGATAAAACGCCTTGCTTGTCAGCCGTCGTGATCACCAGCGCTCATCTCTTCCCCTCAATCAACCCGGGGTACTCAACCTAGGGATTTGCCGAGTCCTCACCTCGTCAGTTCCCTTGAGCTCTACCGGGTGGATGCCATTGATTCCGTGTTCTAAGTTGAATACATCATGAGGAGTTTCCATAGTGGTGGACGGTTGGCAGGCACTGACTGCAGGGAACGGCAGAAGACGGAGGCCGAGGACAGCAAGCATGGAACACGGCTAGAACGAAAGCTCAATGCGGAGAAAGCTGTCTGCGGAGGCTACTTTTGCATGTATCACGTTGTGTACATGGCACTTGTGTGTGATGCGCGGTACTACCCGAGGGACGATCTTTTGGGTGATTTTTACACTTTTTCGAAAATGAATAACCAAGGAGGAAGTCGTCACTTAATACAAACCCATACTATACACATGGGTCAAAACTCTTATAGGCAATGGAGAATGGTTATGTTATCACGAGTATGTCCCTGATGTGATGGGCTCACGGACAACAGATATATACCCGTTGGTGATGTGACCTTAACGGAGAGCTTCAAGGCTCTAATATGACCTAATCGGTAAGAGATAATTCTCAATAACAGCGTGTCTTGTTCGTATCGACAACTGATTTTCGGTTTCCTATTGCAGTGAACATTATTCATTTTACAAAATAGGATTTTCTCATAAATCAATTTGATATATTCGTAAAAAAGGTTAATTCATAACATAAAGCAATTTTATGTTTACACAAATGTGATCGGATACACAATGTCATATTTACATACTTTTATCACATTGTAACCAGATACACAATATCATGTCAATACCAATAGTTTCTCACTAAAGTTATTCTAAATTCATATCTTGCAAATGAAGTGAAAATAAAGAGCGGAATCGAGTAACAATGTCTTTACAAGACCCTTTTAGCCGATCCCCACCTATGCATCAGTATCACCTACTCCCTCCGTTCTAAATTAGATGACTTCCATTTGTCCAAATGTGGATGTATCTATACTTGTAACATGTCTATATACATCTACTTTTGGACAAATGGAATTCATCTAATTTGGAACGGAGGGAGTAGATTACAGAGCTGTCTTGACCCATTCCCGGCCTGCAAGCCGTGCCAAAGCCTAATTACCCTTTTGATCCTATCTGCACCCGTCGATACCGTTGACCAAACTTCAGGTTCACTGTGTGGTGACGGTTGGTTGCTGACAAAGACAATGTGGACTACATCCTCATTCAATGTGTGTTTGCTAGGAAGGTGTGGCATAGGTGTTTTTCGAAGTTTTGGCATTTAGGTAAGTACCCCTTTGCCCACTGATGCAGGAGTGGTGTGTTGTTTTCTGGTGATCCAAATTCGTATGTACTGATAAAGGCCAGCTTGTGACGTAGGAGAGCGGAGCGCCCCGGAGTTAGGGTATCAAAAGGTTCTCTCATAGTTATGGTTGGTGATATGAATTCTGCTAAGTTATACGTTCTTAGAGGTAGCACTTTATCTGGTACTGTTGCTGCTGTTTCTCATGATGATTCAAGTAAAACTAACCTCTGGCATAAGCGTCTTGGACACATGAGTGAACTTGGTATGGCAGAATTGATCAAGAGAGAGTTGCTGCAAGACTGCAGTTTGGGAAAGATGCAATTCTGTGAACATTGCATATTCGGTAAGCACACAAGAGTTAAGTTCAATGCTTCCGTTCATACCACCAAAGGTACACTTGAATATGTACATGCTGATGTTTGGGGGCCGTCACGTAAGCCCTCTTATGGTGGTGCTCGTTATATGCTTACTATTATTGATGATTACTCTAGAAGAGTTTGACCTTATTTCATGAAAAATAAGGATGATTCATTTGCTGCTTTTAAGGAGTGGAAAGCTATGATAGAAAGACAAACAGAGAGGAAGGTGAAAATACTTCGTACTGACAATGGTGGTGAATTTTGTTCGAATGCTTTTAATGATTTTTGCAGAACAGAAGGAATTGTCAGGCACCTCACCATCCCGTACACGCCTCAGCAGAATGGTGTAGCGGAGCGGATGAACAGGACAATCATGTCCAAGGCTCGCTGCATGATCTCCAACGCTCGCATGAGTAAACGTTTCTGGGCTGAGGCGGCAGCCACCGCCTGTTACTTGATAAACAGGTCACCATCTATTCCCCTCGACAAGAAAACACCTATGGAGGTATGGTCAGGTACTCCTGCTGATTATTCACAGCTTAAAGTTTTCGGTTGCACTGCTTATGCTCATGTTGATAATGGGAAATTAGAGCCGAGAGCTGTTAAGTCTGTTTTCATTGGTTATGGTTCGGGTGTAAAAGGATATAAGTTATGGAATCCCGAAACTAACAAGGCATTCATAAGCAGGAGTGTTGTTTTCAATGAATCTGCTATGTACTTTGATAAGTTGTCCTCAGATGTTTCAGCTAGTTCAGATGAGGAACAGATTCGTGTCGAGGTGGAGCACTCCACTGAAAAAGAAATTGTCACTGAAGACAATGATGGTGATGCGTCAGATAACTCTGATTCTGATAATGATAATATGCCTGATTCATCCCCTGTTATGCAGCAACAAAATCGGTCTATCGCAGCTGGTAGACAAAGGAGGAATTGTGGTCCTCGACCACGTTTAATTGAGGAGTGTAACCTTGTTAATTATGCTCTGAGTTGTGCAGAACAGGTGGAGCATGGACATGAGCCGTCCACGTATACTGAAGCAATTGCTACAAGTGACCGTGAGAAGTGGATCTCCGCTATGCAAGAGGAGATGCAGTCATTTGAGAAGAATGGCACATGGGATGTTGTGCGCTTGCCTAAGCAAAAGAAAGCAGTCCGCTGTAAGTGGATCTTCAAGAGAAAGGAGGGTTTGTCTCCAAGTGAGCCTCCAAGATTTAAGGCAAGGTTAGTGGCAAAAGGCTTCAGTCAAATCCCAGGTATTGATTACAATGATGTTTTCTCTCCGGTTGTCAAGCATAGTTCTATTCGGACATTTTTCTCCATTGTTGCTATGCATGATCTTGAGCTTGAGCAGTTAGATGTTAAAACTGCGTTTCTGCATGGAGAGTTGGAGGAGGAGATATACATGGACCAGCCTGAAGGGTTCATAGTGCCGGGTAAGGAGGATCTTGTTTGTAAGTTGAAAAGGTCCTTATACGGTTTGAAACAATCTCCTCGACAGTGGTATAAAAGGTTTGATTCATTTATGTTGTCACATGGCTTTAAGAGGTCTGAATTTGATAGCTGTGTGTACATTAAGTTTGTTGATGGATCGCCTATATACTTGCTGTTATATGTTGATGATATGTTGATTGCTGCCAAGAGCATGAAAGATGTCGCTGCCCTCAAGTCACAATTGAGCAGCGAATTTGAGATGAAGGATCTTGGTGCTGCTAAGAAAATCCTAGGTATGGAAATTACACGTGACAGAAAGTCTAGGTTCTTATTTCTTAGTCAGCAAAGTTACATTAAGAAAGTTCTTCATCGTTTTAACATGCATGATGCAAAGTCTGTTAGTACTCCTATTGCTTCGCATTTTAAGTTGTCATCTACTCAATGTCCTACTACTGATGATGATTTGGAGTACATGTCTCGAGTTCCATACTCTAGTGCTGTTGGTTCCTTGATGTATGCTATGGTCTGTTCACGTCCTGATTTGTCATATGCTATGAGCTTGGTGAGTAGATACATGGCTAATCCTGGTAAAGAACATTGGAAAGCTGTTCAGTGGATTTTTATGTACCTCCGTGGCACGTCTGATGCTTGCTTGAAGTTTGGCAGAGCTGGTGAGGGACTCGTAGGCTATGTGGATTCAGATTTTGCTGCCGACTTGGATAAGAGGAGGTCCCTCACGGGTTATGTGTTCACCATTGGTGGTTGTGCTGTTAGTTGGAAGGCAACACTTCAGCCGGTTGTTGCCCAATCCACCACGGAGGCTGAATACATGGCCATTGCAGAAGCAGTTAAAGAAACTATTTGGTTGAAAGGTTTGTTTGCTGAGCTTTGTGGAGTTGATACTTGCATTAACCTGTTTTGTGATAGTCAGAGTGTCATTTACCTTATTAAGGATCAGATGTTCCATGAGAGAACAAAGCACATTGACATCAAATACCATTATGTGCGTGATGTTGTTGCACAAGGTAAGCTGAAGGTATGCAAGATTAGTACTCATGATAATCCGGCTGATATGATGACAAAGCATGTTCCTGTTACTAAGTTTGAGCTATGCTCAGGCTTAGTTGGTATCACTGTCTAGCCCAAGAGGCTATTTGGCGGCGAAGGTGTTTTCTTTGTTGTTTCAGGGGTAAAGGTTCTCGTTGATGCTACAAGATGGAATTTTGTGTCAAGGTGGAGTGTTGTTTTCTGATGATCCAAATTCGTATGTACTGATAAAGGCCAGCTTGTGACGTAGGAGGTACGGTACGGATCGTTTCCGAGTCGGACTGCAGCCGACTTAAGGTTTGTCCACTATAAATACATCTTGTAAGCCGCCGGTTAGGGTATGCCAAGCCATACATTGTAAACCCATGGCGTTTGTAATCTCACCCCGATATAGTAAAGTGATTGCTGGCTGGCGCCCGTGGTTTTTTCCTCTCCTTTGTTTGGAGGGGATTTCCACGTTAAATCTCGTGTCCCCGTTGGTTTGATCTTTCCGCTACTTCATCGTTTCTTGCTATCTTTTGTAACATGGTGTCTATCTAGCAGAGCAAGGTTCTCATCTGCTGGCATTCAAGTAAGGAGTGGAAGAAGTTTGATTCCACTATTATTCTCATCTGCTGGCATTTGCCGGAGGTCTGCGGCAATATTAGTCAGCAGTGCAGTGAGTATGTCCTGACAGCTAGAATCTTGGAGCTTTGGGATAGGGCAGGAGCTGACGTTCTAAACGTAGTTAGCGAGTAAGCTGCTTAAGGTTGTGGGTGTTCCTCAACCACTGCTTGTAGTGATGTTGAGACTCTTATAAAATTCTCTTAAAAATATAATACGTTATTGGCGTATTCTCGAAAAAAAATATCTTACATGCACGCAAGCACTCAACCCAGTCATTAATTAACTAGTTGTAGCAGCCAGTAGGAGTACTACGTAACCACACTGCTGCAACCTGCAAGAAACTAAATTGCCAGGTAGACTTTCAACCTGATATGGAAAATCCACTTACTCGACCGTATTGCGAGGAAAGTTCTTGATCATGTATGAATAAGCAGCGATGCTAGTTAATACATCTCCATCAAGCGTGACTCACGAATATGCATGCATCATAAAAGGATTCCATGAACCAGACTCCGGCCGGCTAATCCTGCCCTGCGGCCTTAACAACCCTGTAATTAACAAGAGCTAAAACAAACTCCATCGGCTACTGCCCGTTATAACTGTATCATGTGAGTTTCTTGCGGCAGCGCCGCAACTAGCGACCGACCAAGAATAATCGTATTTCAGAGTATCATGTAGTGCTAGCTAATTAATGGACGCGGTGTACACAATTAGTATGCGTATATACGCACAACAGCACAAGCAATCAAGACACATAAAGGAATATTTGCGACCTGATTCGAACAACCTAATCGTCAAGCACTAGCTAAGGTCTTCCATTGTTAATCCGCTGTCTATCTAGATAACTTCTGCAGGTATCCCTTCATTTATCTGTTTCATCTCAAGGGGATATATGTTGCATGATATAGCAAGCTAGGCAGCTAGCATCAGAAACTAATGAGAAGGGACAATATTGTTTCCGTTCAGCAACTTGGAATGGAGATAAAAAATGTAGCATCCAAGAAACGGTTGTGAGATTCTGCATGAATTGGAGAGAGGTTTGCTTGTGATATCTACTATAGCTAGTACTAATCATCACTTGCCTCACATGCGTAACAGACGGGAATATGGGGTTATGTTATCTTAATGTCCCATCACCTGTCTTCCGATCTAGCTAGGGGATTAGTATTCGTAAGTTATATGCCATTCTAAGATATATTGGTCCGTTGTATAGGTTTAGATTCTTCTAAATCATGCCATGAGTCTATGTAGGAGTATATGCTATGTAAGATGCTGGGAGAGAAATAATTCGGTTAACGGCCGGAACCTGACAATCTGTGATGATATCTCATACGGAGTAGTATACAAGCTCTATTCATGTTAGGAGAATCGGTATAAGCGAATTTGACCAGCATCCATGATTGTTTTTGACTTTACGGATTCCATTTTTGTCACATGACCTGAGAACCCGGAGAGCTTATCATGTGCATTCAAGCTTATGTTGCATGAATTGGACAAGAACACACACTGCAAGATGTAAAAAGGATCTGAGTCTTGTTTGTACAAAATTGACAATACACATATCAGCACAAAATTTAAAATAAATCCAAAATATTTTACAACAAATAAACTCATTTGTGATACTTAACAATCCCAATCCAAAGCTTAATTTGTATTATATCTACTATTCACAAAATGATTTTATCTTTTTATTTTAGCGAGCATGTTTTCCCACTTCCGACGCATCACAAGCAAGCGTGCACCGAATACATTCTTCGAGAACCCCGGTCTCGGAAGGAAACTATCAGAGCATATCATGGTGCAAGGAGCAAATTTTAGCATATTTTATTATACTAGTATGTTTTATTGCGACCATTTGTTTAGTCCCATAAACCAAAAAAAATACATGAATTCTCCTCCTTAGTTACAAACGCACTCAAAATAGAGAACTAATTTGTGGTTGGGTGGCTTGGAATACCCCGAACTCTTTAGGTATTCTGGGAAGTCTTTTAACTTCGAGGCGAAGTTTTTATTAAGGGGGAGAGGATGTAATGACCCGTAGTTATAGCACTTCACACCTTCCCTATATAACCCATCCCCCTTCCAAGAGGGTTGATATTGGATCATTCACTCCTCATTATATACAAAAAGGGGGGAGGGCTAGAACTCCAAGTCTCACACAACGCTCTAGTTACCTATAAGAGTAGTCACCAATGACTCGGACCGAGATAGTGGGGTAGCTTGGGCTCGCCCCTGGGAAGTCTCAGATGGGACAGGGTCCATGCTCAAGACTCTCGATGCTCTCCTACTTAAGATTAAGCCGCACTGTCGGGGGAATACCTAATGGATTAACCCGCGGCTCACCGAGTGAAATGCGGCTTATCATGAGTTCACGGCCGCACCGTCAACGGGCTTGCACGAAGATGGGCCGACCCAAGATCATGGTATAATCAAGGAAAGATCTAGAAGATCGGAGATGACTTGGCTTGGAAGACACGAAGATGATTAGTCTCCAAGTAGGACTCCGGCGTAGGCTTTCCTAAGGGAAAATCTTTCCTTGTAAACTAGCGAGCCTTCGGATATATAAGGAGGACTCACAGGGGAAAAACCCTAAGCTCTCAAGTTCCAAACCCTAGAACTCAGCGGATCGCAACCCCTGTAACACCATATAGGCATATACACATCAATTCCAATCTAAGATAGGCAGGAAATAGGTCTTTAGCTCGCATCGAGGGCGGAACCTGGGTAAACATTGTCTTACTCGTGCCCTACGATCTTAAGCTCGGAGACGCTTGACTCGCGCAAATCCCACACCTACGAAGTCATCGCTATGACATCTGCCGTGACAAACCCATGACACGCACTCCGATGAGGCGTCCCAACCTCCTGACATTGGGGCGGCCTACTTCCCAAGCGTGCCCTCCATGGTCCATCCCATGGTCGGTCTGGAAGTCCACCAAAGCGTACACCCACCCACCGAACTCTTACCACTTGGCATTGTTTATACTACGGCGTGCCTCACTGTAATCCTAGTCTAGTGATTGGGCATCGCACTTCTAGTCGCCTTCGATCCCATGAATGCAGCCGACCAACCTTCTATGGAGGAAATGCCTGTTTGGGAGGTAATCACCAAGAACAAGTCAACACCCAAGGCAGGCCAGCCATGCGGCAAGACAACTACAACCGCCCAAAGAGCCGCGCTCGAGAGAAGCAGTCGCTGATTTCGGTGTGGCTCCATCCCACCAAAAGAACCGCGGACGCTCGAGGTCTGTACCAAGGCCTCAATGCTTCAAGAATAAGAAGATACTCTCGAAGAATATCGTCACCACCCAAGGTGCGCTCATGCAATTCTCACACAAAGGATCCGGGAAATCCCTTTCCCCGGAAGGTTCAAACAACCCACCATCAAGCCTTTCGTCGAAAACTTAAACCCCATGCAACAACAAATTTATCCACTTCATAAAAGATATTATAAAAATTATGACCTAGACAACCTTCTGCCTTGACAGTAATAAGTTCCACATCTCCGAATCCAATCAGCACTCTAAAAAACTCAGGCTTGTGTAAGGTACCAACATTAAGCTCTATAGAAAATTCAACAAGAGATCAATATCATAGTAAGAATTTTCATCGGTGCACTTATCCAAAGGAATATTGCTAATCTTAACTCGATCTTTTGCAAACAAGCTCTAACTCCCTCGAATATAGTCCAAGTTGAAAGTTTCAAAGTAGCATCGATAGTTTTCATTCACATACGTTCCCCATAATACCAATATGTTAGACATACTTAGGATTTAGAAGCCTCATAATACACTAATTGGGACGAATAGTTCTATCAGTGCATATCCAGTCCTTCCCAAACAAATTATGAAATTCATGCTCAATCTCACGAAAGGTAGCAGAGCCCTCAATCACACTAATAACACCTTAACTTGTTTAGCTGAAGTAGAATCTGCCATGTACAAAAACCCAGCCCGAGAGATTGAAGGCCATACATTGATGCAACACATTCCCAAGGTAAAACAGTCACAAATATCAATAATGTGACCCAACTTTCTACATCGCCCATATCTGATAGTAGGACACCTAGCAGCAAAGTGACCGGGGAGATTGCAATTGAAGCAAGTAAGCTTACTAGCATTCCACCAACAGGGTCGTTGGCACGGCCTGCACGTTACCCACCCACATCACCGTCGTTTGCCGCATAGGAGTTGAACTTGAACCTTCCTTCTCTCTTGTTGGCGACAACCGCATCACGAGTCGCCGCCTACCATCGATCTCTCTTAGATGGCTGAGACAAAGATCTGATCGTCATGTTGTAGGAGCTTTGTCCCACATCATAATCATGCGGGCCATGCTGCCAGACATTCTGATGGCCTCGGCTGCGATCAAAATGGCCCTAATTTCCTCGCCCCACACTAAAACGATAGCCACCCTGATCACCCATTGATCCTAATGCAGCCATGGAAAACGCCCGAATATGCGGGTGAGGAGGAGATGATTCGACCTAAGAGAAGGAGCATGGATCTCCCACTACCTTGCCATACCACTAGCCATAGAAGCGGCGTAGAAGTTCTCAGGGAGGAAAACCTAGATTGGGACCAAAAGTTCCTTAAGAGCAAAGATCATTGTGGTTGGGTAATGAGTAGATATAGGTGTTCCCCGTTGGAGGCCCCACAAGGCGAGCTTTTCTTTAGAAATAATTGTAATTTTATTCATAATCACAACAATTACATGTACACTATTTTGGATAATTTATCCAAAACAAAATTACAAAGTAACTCCTACAAGTAAGAATTACAATGAAATCTTTTGGAGACATATTCACCATGATATCAATTTTTGCAAGATGAAATAATGTCCCGACTTTATAAAGAGACAGTAATTGGACTCGAGCAATGGTACTACCACTCGTTTGCTTGCACGAACTTGATTACCAGTAAAAGTTTCTGAAAGTCGCTTGAGTCACCCATTAAAAAGATGGGAATCGATGAACGTGTCTGTGTCGGGATAATCCTCTAAAGTGTAGGCAGTTGAACCACAAATTCTTCACTATAACGTCGATAAAAGATTCCAATTTCACAAAGAATCAAACCAACAGAAGAATCATGACATCATAATATAAACTCACCATATCTAAATAATCGCATATGTGAGAACACAAATTTCTCCACCTCTATGATACTGCTAAAAAGTTATAGTAACTTTATCAAAAAATAATAATACGACCACCATTAGACGATTCTACGGAGCACAAAATTCTGAAAAATATTGAGGTCCCCCACCTCACAGGCTCACAGCCAGAGGAGAGGGGACACCAAAACTCCGGCGGCGGCGGCTACCCACAAGGTTTTTTTTGAGACTCTGCTACCCCCACAAGGTGAGCTGTGAGGAATGTGAAATCGCACATGGGCTGGTCTGGGCCCCATGTGGCCTGTCTTGTAGAGGATGGGCTGCGAACCTGGCCCGATGCTTGAACTGAGCCTGCTCCCGTGCCATGAACACCAGGTCCTGGACTCCTGGTCCGAGGATCACGGGTACAGATAATCTCGGCTGCGTGACCTGACTGCGGTATCTACCTGGATCGATCTGGTTTCTCTGACCGCTAGCTCCACCGCGAGAGGGTGAGCGCGCAGCAACCAGAGTGGTACGCACGCGGCGGAAAAGCTAGATGAGGCTGGACAGTGGCGAGGGAGGTGAGGATGTGCTCGGCCGGCACCGAGTTGCTGGAGTCGCAGGCTCACAGCAGAGGACAAATTTTTTGACAAAAGAGACCACCTCGCCGAGTGAATTGTTAAAAAGGACCACCTCCGAAAATTATTGTCAAAAAAGACCACCTGCACCGTGGCGGCAGGCGTGCCAGACGACACGTGTCGCCTGCCGCCACTGCCCATGGCGGCCATCACCTGCCACCACTGCCCATGGCGGCATACTGTTGCAGCGATGGACGAATACAGGGTGGTGGGCCCAGCCGCCACACACACTGCGGCCTGCTTATGTGGCTACAAATTTTGTGGGCCCTGCCACCACAGCCCATGGCAGCATGTTGCTTGGAGCGTGGCTGGGTTCTGTGCGTGAGTGCTTGTGGGTCCAGCCGCCACACACAGTGGCTGTAGGTGATGGCCGCCACAGCCAATGGCGGCAGGCGACACGTGTCGCCTGGCACGCCTGTCGCCACGGTGCAGGTGGTCTTTTTTGACAATAATTTTAGGAGGTGTTTTTTTTTGACAATTCACTCGGCGAGGTGGTCTCTTTTGTCAAAAGTTCCAGAGGACAGGGACGAAGGATTGCCATGAACTTACCTTCAGGACAGATGGTACCGCCTGGATCCAACTTTTTGTGTACGTCTTGTGTCTCCGGTATCCCACAATGAAAATACATATTAATAAAAAATTATACGTTGATAGTTCACATCTATATGCACATGTAAAAAGATCAGAAGTTTTTGAGTTTGAAAATATAGGTTTTAACTTTAAAAGGGCCTCCATGGAGCCGGGGATCTATTTTCTATTTTCTGCCTTATGAATACCTAAGAACGTCGCGAGTACTCCGTCCATGGAGTACGTTGTGTACATCTGTAGCATTCGATTTGTTGGATGGAAAATAGAGGGGCCTGATCAGACTAAAAGATGGGCCACTACCACGTTTGTGTTCCATTGAGTTACTTTGGGGTTCATGATTTCTTCAAGGTTGGGGTTTCGTGAGGTTTATAGTCGTCCAAGTTTTACTGGAGTTTCTGTCAGACCTCATCATAAGCTTTTGAAACTTTTCTGAAAACTCACATAAACCTGTATGAAACCTGAATTAAACCGAAAGTGATACATCGCCCATCTTAAAACGGTGAACTCGCAATGAAACCGCAGTGGAAACTAGATCACGGGTTGATTTTATGAAACTAGAATTTTATTTTGCATAATATGCTCCTAGCCCAAATTGTGGCTGAATCTTGTCGATTATTTCCTTATCCAGCAGCCCAAAAGTCAATACCTATTTCTTGTATAGCTTTTTTTTTAGAAAAGGGCAGCCCAGCCTCTGCATCGAAGAGATGCATGCGGCTTTTATTTCATTTATTCAACATAAGCTGACAAAGAGCGTTACAACGAACGAATACAAGCGGCAAACAGTGAAAACATCACAACTAGCACAAACGACAGAGTAAACAGGGCCTTGTGCCCCAGCCACAGCCGCCGCCGGCTCCCTAGCCAACTCAGAGAATAGCGCCTTGTGCACACGCTCCGGAAATCGCCTCCACCGTCGAAGCAAAAACTCTTGCCAGGCCTGCGGCCGATGCCACCATGAGACCAGGCTACGCCTCCACCCTGCGCGAGTCCACCTAGCCACGACCGTCGTCGAGTCCCCGCTGCACCATGCCGCCAAGACCTGTCGTCTTCATCGTGGTAGAAGAAACTCCGGTAATTGGGTATAGCTCAAGCATAGAACTTAACACACATGGTAATTGGGTAAACATGATCCTTTTGTAAGATAACGGAGACCCCATCCGGTATCTGTAATCGTAGAATATAGTTGGCCACTCGATCTACTACATACTACTCCCAAAAATCAAGAGGATCACCACACCCAAAGTCTGAAAACTATATCCAGGGCAGGGGAGGTTTCAACACACAAAAAACGCAGGGTATCCCCAAAAATTTCAGAGAAAAGCACTAGTACCGCACTGCATCCCACTGCCTGAGCCATACTCCAGCAGCCACATGATTATTCAGCAATATAGTTTACTCCGACGGCCATACTCATTCGACCATAAAGGTATTCAGTATAAACAAGCCTATCAATCGGCCAATCAAAGAGCATTGACCCTTATCTACCATTAGCTCCACGCAACTAATCCTCGTTTGTCCTCATTAACTTAGGTTACCAACTTCGAACCACCACCTTGAAAAGACATGTTCAGCATCCAAGCACAACCTTCACGCTTGAGGTTTGACTCAAGCTAACCTGCACGCCTCAAATCACACTTGTGCATGCAGGTCAATAGAGGTTTATACGTTACAAGTTTTTCTGTTCCTCTTAAAATTGCACAAGAAGTCATGGAGTAAAAAAAGCTGTACATGTCCTCTGCATTCTTACACACGCAAATGGAAAGAGTCATAGAAACTGCATCTTAAGAAGCAACATGTCATGGAATATTTTTCAGAAACATGCAGGTGACATGATATCTTAGGCTATCATATAGTAAATTGTTTTTCGGATTCGATGGGTCAACCCAGTACAATGAACTGGAGCTGTGTGAGCCCGTCATTGCTCACGTCAAGCTGCCTACCCTAACTAAGCAAGTCAGAGCAACTTTTAAAGCATTTAGCAGCCGCACCATTCAAGCTTGGACAGCTCGAAGACCCAGAACTCAACACGCTTTGGCAACAACCAGGAGAAAGTAGTCAAGAGACCTGGAATTTACAATAAATAAATATAATATATGAACTTAAAAGTTTCACTAAAACAAGCTGCTTTGAGGGCTCCTACTATATATAGACACACGGCCCTGGACAGACCAAGTGCGGAGAAGCCTTCACTTCCCATCACACTGCAGTTCGCTACAATCTCAGTAATTACAACACCCATTCCTGTAACTCAAGATCTTCACAGAGAAAAGAAAATCAAAAACTGTAACAACAAAGGATGCACAAGAGGCCTTCTTTGTCTTCTGTACTGTTCTCCTGATCACTTCCTTGTCCACTTCTTACCATCTCCACCTTCATATACACTTTCTTTCTAGGTAATTTTTTGGTATCCCATTGCTATGGCCAATTGGGATTATAAACATATAATCCATGTATATGTGTGCTTGCAGTAGACAACAGTACTGTAGTTGTTTGCAGCTTTTCCAAAAGTTTTCTTGACGAAAATCACCATGATAGAGCCACTGTTTCCTGGCATTGGGTTCCCTTTGGCCTCCACATGGTCCGGGCCTTCACGATGATAGGTCCTGATTCCAGTCTCAGCAGATGCTCACAGTGCAAAGTTGTTTCTCCGGACTCGGTGGTGCAATCTGTGTGCACGGTAGTGTGCGACTCCAGAACATTGTCTCGGCCACACTCCCTTTTGTAATCTAGGACCATGCCCGCCAGTTCATGATTCTCCAGAATGGACATTGGTGCACTCTAAGAGGAAAAAAAGAGAGGTTAAGATGCAGTGCTGCACATGTAGCAATATTTTCGTATAATCTGTACTAACTGAATGTCAATTTTCCTCATTTCTTTTCGGCTGTTTCAGGATTATTTCACTGGTTGGGGTTGCAGGCCAGTAAAGCAATAATTGGTTTTTACCAAACAGTTAATAAATAATTACTCTGTGTTTATGAATTTGCAATCTACCAACAAATGATGCGGTTATGACATGATACGTGTCATATTATCAATCAGAAACATAACCATTATGTTTATGCATTAGTTCTTTGAGAAACATAACCATTATGTTTATCAATCAGAAACAAGTAACACATAAGAATTCCAGTCAAGATCTTTTATGAAAGCAACACAAGTGAGCAATATGGTTAGGTACCTAGGTGACCAACCAAACATAGTTAAATCTATCAGAAAATACATTTCTTGTCCAACTTGTGCAACACAAATAATTAGCAACTTAATAGTTTGAATCCTTTGCTTATGTCAGGAATAGGTAGTTGGACATGCTAGTAGTAGCGTAGACGCGTTAGTTTTGGGCAATTTGGACAGGTGCTATCTCATATCTCATGTTCCTACAGAAAAGTCTAATCATAGTTAAACTGCATGACTTTGAGCCCCTCAAGCACCTAGACTTCTAGTGCCTTTTAACTTCTGGAAATTGGCTCCAAATGTTCAAGCAATAAACACATAGGAAGTAAGACTTGATCAATAATTTATTTGAAAATCTTGTGCAACAACAGCACTGTATGTGCACCAAAAGAGCAAAAGGAGCCACGGAACAGCAGAAAGCATTAGGCAGCCTCCATGAGTGCTCACAGATATAAGAGAGTCAAAATTCTGAATATATATTTGTGTGTCTTGGAGATCAATGCACATAAAAGGGAAACTTTGTCTTTTACCTCAAGGATCCAGCCAATATATTTAACATTATTGACATGCTGATTGATATCGAGGTCAGCCCACCGAGGCTGCATTTCATATAACAAAACGCAAACAATGTAAGAAAACCGGCCATGTACAATAGACTTGCAATCTTGTATGCGCATGCAAAACTTACAGTCAGGCCTGTCCGGACATATTTGGATGAGGTAGCACGTTCATGCTCTGGCAGTTTTGGAAGTTTTTGGTTATCTTCATCGTCAATGGCAGCATGCTCAAAAAAGTATGGCTCTATTTCAGTCCGCACTTCATCCGGAATTCTTGCAAGCTTTCTAGTAAGCTTGTTCATCATAACCCATTTACTGCAAATTTAACAAAAGTTAGAATGCATAGATGACAGCAGCATGTTGAAACTGTGATTCTGTGAAAGAAAAACAAATCTACACAGCATTAGCTACTACTAGGTATGTGATAGGTGCTATCTATGTGAGTTGTTAAAATTTTAACCTCGTAGCCTTCAATACTGTATGGCCCGTCATAGAATCGCGTATATGCCAATCTCGGCGCATTCCATTTTTACCATGAGGACCAACCCAAGTATTCACCTCAACAGTGTCACCCCTGCAGAACAACGAAAACTGAATTAAAACGATAGAAAAGTAACCCCTTTCAGCAACATGCAACTTTCAGCTATCCAATTCAATTATTTAAACCCTTTAAACATCTTTCAGTAAATGTAACACATTAGAAGGCCTCTCTGCATCAATTACTGAAAGTATGCTACCTGCACACACAGTGAGAGATGGCAATTGCTGACCTAACAATTATTGCATAAAGCAGACTATTATGGAGCATCTCTTTCACATTCATTTGTTACACTACTAGAGAGCTACCCTTAACTGAACCTGTTGTACGAAGATTATTGTAAAGCATACGCTCATTGCTTTAACTACGGCAAAATACTACCGTAGTAAAAAAAGAAGGAAAAAAAAGTTGGAATCAACTATACATCTCTACCTAAAAACAGTTAGGGAGTAGCATGTATGGAAGAATAAACACATAACGTCAAAAGCAGCAAGTCAGCAACCTATTCAAGCTAAAATTATATGAGAACAAAACGAAAAGAAATTTGGTAGTGTGTGAAATATATACCAGCATGGATAACGCTCGACAATGGCCTGCATTTGGCTGACAACCCAGAACAAGTTGCGTTTACTCATCTCTGGTGTTGACCCAAAGCCATCTCCTAACAACCCAGCGCTCTTCACATGATTGAGTGCAGTTTCCTGCATCAGAACAAAAAAAAAGACAGTGTTGAAATACCCAAACATAACAACTTCATGCCTAAGCAGTTGACTGGCGATTATCGAAAAAAAAAAGGTTCACTGGCAGGCAATTCACCTGCAAATGGTTCATGAGCGTCTCTATGGACGCCGTCCTGTCTGCCCCAATCTCGTAGGACCGAATGGAGAAGTTCTGCCTGAACATGAAGCCGTCATGAATAATCCTGCCGAACCCGAACGAGTCAACGAGCATGTCGGGCCGCTTGGGCTTCCAGTCGATCAGCGTCCACTGCTTCTCGGCAGCCAAGAAGATGGTCGTGATGGCCGCGAGGAGCATGCTCCAGTCGGGGAGCTGGTTGTAGAACGTCCTGGGCGGCGCCGCCGCGGAGGACATGGCCTCGCGCT
Source organism: Poa pratensis (assembly GCA_947311845.1). Lineage (NCBI taxonomy): Eukaryota > Viridiplantae > Streptophyta > Magnoliopsida > Poales > Poaceae > Poa > Poa pratensis. The sequence continues at coordinate 24,078,083 of CAMZMU010000078.1, forward strand.
CCCTATCCGCCAACGCCGACTTGCGCCGTTCACCTTGGGGACGGCGGCGTGGGCGCGCGTCCTGCCGGCCCTCACAGCAGAGGACGACGAGCCCGGCCTAGCGGCGGTGCCACGGATGTCCAGACTGTCCGGGCGCTCGCCGAGGCCGCTCTTGGGTAGCGCGGGCGGCGCCGGCGACCCCGGGAAGAAGGCCGAGGCGGCGATGGACCCGGCCATGGGAAGCACGGGGCGGGCGCGGACTAGAACCTCCGTGCCAATTCAAATGGCGATCCGAACCTGAATTTCGCGCAGGAAAAACATCAGAGTCAATAGCAGAATTAAAAGAAACGAAACATATTGTATCCAATCTAAGCAGCAGCAGCCAGCAGCAAAGAAACAAAAAGGCACAGTGCAGAGACGCCAGCCATGGAAAGTAGCGGCAGGAGTGAACTCACGAGGAGTTGCCGAGCGTCAAAGGCGAACCGCACGAATACGGCAAAGCGTGGAGAGAAGAGAAGAGAGGAAAAGGACACTAGGACAGAAAGAAAAAAGAGGCGCCAAGCGGCACACCCAAATCCCGCGGCGAAGCGGGGCGCAAAAGCTCCGCCCTGAACTCGAGATCCGGCGAGCGCAAAGATACCAGATTCCCGCGATTCCCCAGCTGCCAGGCAGCGCGGGAGCGCCCAGAAATAGCCGCGCCGGCCGACCGACAGGCTCGCCACATGCTCCCTCGCGCATATATATCCGACCAAGAAGCACTAAAGCCAGGAGATATGTACAGGGAATGCGGCGGCGGCGAAGCTACCAACCTAAGATTTGCAGGGAGGAGGACGCGCCGGCGGCTCACCGCGCTGCCGTCGGCAGTTGGCGCCGAGGAGGAGGCGGTGGTTCGCGTTTTGGCGGCTTTGGGTTCGGGCGGGGGCACACCCTTCTTCTTTTCTCCGCTGTCTCACAACAGACACAACTCACACAACTCACAGGGCGTTGGCCACCGCGGATGTTAAAAGCGAACCAGCTTTCAGGGGCTGCCCGCGCCGGATGACCGTTCTGCCCCTGCCTCCCGGGGGTCCTGGAGCAGAGACAGAGAGATGTTGACGTGGATCATATTCCTGCTTGATCGACGACTCGAGAGTAAACGCTCCGGTGCGGCTGCGGTGGGCACCGGGGGAGAAACGTGGGGAAACGGGAACGATACCATCTGGCGCCACCACGGCCATCGGACTAAATGTTGGCATGGAAACTCATATTCCTCAGGGTTGTTTCGGAATTTTGAAAACGGGTGTCCATGGTCGAGTAGTTGTATTTGTCGATACTAGTTGGGATGTACGTGCAACGCACGTCTTTACAATTAAATAGATAATTTATAATTAGAAACATTTTTTTATGCATCGTTCCTATATTTTACCTGAATCACGCGCAGGCCGGGCACGTGTAGGGGAGAACAGACGGCTAGGGGAAGAGGGGCTCCGTCTACTATTTTACGACGCTCTGTTCTGGGCGACGCCGGGGAAGCCCGGCCGACAGCGCTAGTTCTAGGCGGCGAGGGAAGAATCTGGGTCGGCGGCACTGAAGCGGACACCCAGGCCCTATCGTCGAACTCTAGGGAAGATTTGGAGCTACAGGCCGGCGGCAGGTGCAGGGGATGTGCCGACGGCGTGCATCGTCCGGCTGTCCCGGCTTGCGCGGCGGCGTGCCGGATCCCATGGTGGGGAGGCATCGTGGATAGTTGCGTGTGGAGAGGCTTGGATTAAGAGGCACGGGAGACGTCGTACTGCAGAGAAAGAAAATTGGTCGTCCAAATTGAAAAAGTGCGGGGATTTTGCAGCGGCGGAGGGACGGTCCCCTTCTCCCATGGCCACTACCCCACTTGTAAACGCTCATGTACACCTCCGCGAGCTCCAGGACCTTGCGCAGTGGCACCGGCACCTCGCGGCAGAGTTGCATCAAAGAAATAAGCGTTGGCAAAAGGTGTACTCACCCGCTTCGCCGTAGTGCCCTCCGCCCTTGACGTCGGTTGCTCCAGACGCCGGGTCAAGCGCGTCGGGATACTTGGCCTTTATCATGGTCGACGAGCAGGTACACCGCAACAAGCCTGGTGCCACCGCCGCGGCTGCATCGCCAAGAACAACACCTTCCCATTGTGAGTGGCATCTCCGATAAGTCAGAAAAATATAGGGCTGTCGTGATCGCCGCCATGTTTCACTGCTCACCCTTCGGCGATCGTGTGCTCCCGATGGTTCTCAGTTGATCCTTTTTCCTGCGTGATGATGCCAAGCGTACACGTGCATGGAGGCTCAGCTAATTTTCCATGACCATGCAAGCAGCCGCTCACCTTGCCGGGACGTGGATCAGAAGGAGAAGGAAGCTACTTGTTCGTTTGATGGATCGTGGCAAGTAGCAAAGATTCATTTGCTATTCTTCACGTGAGGCTGCTTCTTCAATTTTTTGCGCACGTTGATCGAGGATGTATCATGTATGTTCACGGCCATGCTGAGTTCGAATCAATCGGGAGGAGATCACGTGGTTGGGCGAATAACCACGGAACGTCGGCAAATTGGACGCATCATCCGCCTCCATCGGCTTACGTCGGACGATCCCATGGACCCGGCCGGTGCCAACCTCGCCGAGTTGCTCGTCGTGATTCGCCGAGCTCGCTGCTCAGCGATCACACGGAAGTACCCACGTCGCCAGTAAGTTCGGAGGCAGGCGCCGGGACGACATGGCGCGCCGCCACGGTTCCTAAGCTCCCGACCAAGCTGAACGGGAGAGGTGTGGAGGTGTTTATTTTAGCGGTGGCAATCCTTGTAAATACAATCAAAACGAAAATGTGTGTTGAGTTGTCAAACATTGGAGCGATCTGGAGCGTTGATCAGATATTGAACGGATCAAATTTAATATATCTCGAACATGTTTGCTCTTTTAATAGTAGTATAGATGTATCAACATCCTTCAAAATTTTGGCGTCCCTTTTACACTTCATGAATTTTGTCTTCAGATTCGATAGTTTTAGTGATGGCTAAGAACATAATCAAGAATACAGGTATGGCTAAGAAGGGCTCAGTTCCAATGACTTTGAGATGCTAAGTCACTGAGCGACTTAATCCTCTTATCTGCCCTCCATTCTACCGGATTGATCTAAAGTTGTAACTCAAAAGTTCAAGCTCGTCAATTTTTTTATAAAAAAACAGTAAATCTTAAATATTTTTGTTGCTTATTCTGAGAAAGATTCAACCCATTTCAATTAATGGCATGTGATTAAATTCTAAGCAGTTTAATTTTTTAGTTATGAAATTGTATCAACCTAGTACATTAAACCTTAAATGCAGAGTTGATAAGGAGTGAGGTAGCCCGCTGACTTGGCTCTTCAAAGTCCCTCAAGCTGAGACCAGCTAAGCAATAGTTGTTTCTTGTTATGTGAGAAATAGTAAAACCATTTAAAGAAATATACCTTCCAAATGGATAACAGTTACCACAATAATATTCTACTATAGTATGAGGTTCTTTATTTTTTGCACTCATCCAACTTCTATCCAGAAATTAAAACAAAGTTGGAGCGTGACATTTTTCAGCCCATGAAAGTCACAAAATTTGAGAAAAAAGAGTGATGCCACTCGAAACATGGGATCGAACTGTTTTATACACAAACCCCCTCCTCATCTTTTATGTTTCTTCCCCACCAACCCCCTTCTTTTTCTAACAAAAATAACCCTATCAAAGTACTTATTTCTGATTGTGTGAATACTCCACAACTTAAGTCAGTTTTTTTTTTATAAAACCAACAAAACATGACAGATGAATCAACTTTTAGCATTTTAGACAACAGAAGAAATTATTTCAGCCTCTAAATTTTATTCATGAGACACTCACGACATCTGCCCAAAAGCGGTGATCTCTTACTAACAAAGATAAGAAATTTTTCTCCATTGTACGAGATGTCTCATCTTAGTTGCACGTTCTAGTATAATTGCCATAATTTTAGGAGCATTCGAACATTAATTGTTAGAGGCTACATAAGAGATACCATTGTATGATCTTCTGTTGTCTTCTCTAATTGATACTCCCTCCATTTGTTGATGCAGGGTGTATATTGTGTTGAGAAAAAAAAATGAAAATTTAAGGTGTATTGCGATTTGTGGACAATTTTACCCATTTAAAGATGAGTATCGACGGATTATTTTCAATTTATGGCCGTTAGGGACTCATGTCTCCCTTTTTTCAAGAGAAAATAAGTCCACAAAATTCCCATATTTAACAGTATTGCAAGAAAACTATACATCCTATATAAAAAAACGGAGGTAGTACCTAATGTCAAGATTAATCGTCTTATCAACCACTCTACATGCGCAGAATGGACTAGCCAACCTATATTCAGTATTTGTTGTCCGAACAACGGATACCTATTACGCCATGTATAATGTTTATATCTTAGTGTGTTACTACGTAGAATGATTACTAAGGTAGAGTAGAGAGAAATGGAAAAAAAATGCTTGTCTTCTCTTTTCTTTTCTTTTTGCGGGTAACTAAGAGGTGATTCTTAATAATAATATCAGTCACCCTATATTTAGGGATATCTGATATAAGACACACACAAAAAACCATTACACCATATTATATTGCTATATCTAAATTACGTGACAGATTTAAAATAAGATTATTTTATCAACCAATATACCTACCCTTGCCCCGTACAAGATCGAGCTGTTTCGTACAATATACTAGTTGAATTTGGCGCGGCGACACGCCGCACCCGTTGTAATTAAAAATGCTGAAATCCATCGGAATTTATCGTTTAGGGTATCTCGAAGTACTCAGAAATTTGGAATGGTCAAATATGCTGGTATGTTGGTATGAATTTGCAATTTAACTTCATAAATTGAACTGAGCAAATATGTGCGTTTTTGCCGTAAATATGTATTTTAACTTCATAGTCAGAGGAAGTATTTTGTATTTCACATTTCTCTTATCTTTTTCTTTTGCTCAAATAATACTCCAAATAGTTGTGATTTTTTTCTTAGCCAAATGACTTCGTTATTATAAATTGGAGCATTGCTTATGGTTTTTAGACAAATGACTCCATTATTAAGAGAGATGTGAAATGTTTGGAGTACTGTAAAAAAAAATGACTCCATTATCATTTGTTTAAGGAAGTGGAACATTGCTTAAACAGTACCTACTTTTTCATCTTTTTCTTTTGCTTAAACAATAGTTGGATTATTTCACATTTCTCTTATCTTTTGTAGGTCATGAAAAAATAATCGTCGAAATTAAATAAAAGCAGCTCTCATATTCCATCACCTAGTAAAACTCACCGTGGACGTTGTGATTCAAAATGTTAAAATTCGTCGTAATTTGTCGTGGAGTATTTGTACATTTTTAGCAAATTTAAATGTTCACATATGTTTGTAGTTTGACGTCACGGCCGTGTGATTGTTGGCTTTGTTCGTCAGCGTGAAAATGTAATGATTAAACTGTCGTTAGAAAAATAAATACCGTCGTGTCCTTGGAAGAAATTGTTGCTTTGATTAAGTTTCAAATCGAAATAATATTTTACAGATTCAACGTAAAATATTTGGGAAAGACTCGAATAATACATTCGGAAAAGACTGCAAGAATATACGTATACAAAATTAGAATTTGTTGTTTCGAATAAGTCCGAATATTCAGCAATTTGAAATGTTTTTTCCATAAGCTTCATAATTAATATTTAGAAGTTATATTAGTTCTTGTAATTAAATTTTGTTAAAGTTGTATAAGCATGCATGGAGATGTGTTAGTTGTAAAGATCTCTTTTTCTGCTAATTTTGGTATTTTATTTGTATTTTTGTGAATTACGGTTTGCAAGTTATGAATTTTACAATTTCAAGTGTTTTATGTGGTTATTTTAAACCGATAATGGGACCCACATGTCAGGTTTTTTTTTGGGAAAACCTTACGAAATTGTGAAGGAGGTGACAGGTGGGGTCGTGCTGACGTCGTCGTGTGACCTCAGCCGGCGGCGGACACGCCGGCGCTGCCGAGCTCGCGCTCGCGCAGCGGCGCACGCGCGCGAGGCCGTGACCGCGCGGATCCGCGAGAGGAGGCGCAGGCGAGCTGGACGGGCGGCGCGGAAGACCATTTGGTCGGCGGAATCGCCGGCGGCGAGCGAATCCGCGGCCGCGCACGCGGAGCACGGCGAGGCCGAACCGCGGCGATTCCGGCTGTCCCGACACGCGTTTGCCGGCGAGGTTGGAGAGGGCGCGGCGGCGGAGCACGCCGTGGGCTCCGATTTGAGCGAGGAGAAGCGGAGCGACGGAACGGCGCGTCGGCGGCGGCGGCGATTTCCGGCGTCGCGCGAGAGAGAAGGAGAGGGGGATTCGTGGATGCTTTTTTAACCAAGTCCCTGCGTTTTCGTGGAATCACAAATTGGTCCCTCGCAGCGGAAAACGTGGGTCCGCGGTTTAATTTGTCGAGTTGCGAGTTTGTTTTTGCAAAATCGTTGCGCCAAAATTCGTGCGCGGCCGTTGGATCAGCAGCGGACGGCCTGGATCACGGCGGGCGGGCACTGTTCAAAACCGTGCCCGGATCGCTGTGGGAGCTCAAAATCCGGTATCTTTGATATAGTTAGTAATGTGGCGCACTCTGAACATTACCTTGTGGAGTGTTCGGTTAGCAGGATCACCCAATCCAAAGATGGGGCCGATGCATGATCTGCACCTTCCGTCGGGAAACTTTATCGTACGTTTACAAATAATGAGATGGGACCAATTAACCTATCCCCATTCATCAAACATAAACAGTGATATAGTTCGGAGCTACTCTGACGGCCAATCGGCGCCGTTTAAGTTTTTACATAACATAAGTGAAAACCTTTCAATCGCAAGCCATGTACTGATGCTCTTCCTATCTCGCTTCCGTTTACGTAGTACATCCATTCAATCAATTTCCGTTCTGAATTCAGCATTTCTCCCGAGCGGCCGGCCATTGACGCAGACGAGTCTCGTCGGCTCGGATCGAATAAGGTGGCAGTCCTGGATCTTTCTAACACCAAGACGAAGATTTACTTGATGCAGTTCTTCATTGTATCGGCCGGATTGTCGAGTTCTGGAAGGCTCCGCCGGCGAACTCCATTGGGCAAACTAGCCTGGAGATTGACGGATCGGGTGAGATTCGGTCGCGCGCAGCCATGTTTTTTCTGACCGTTTGGTTTCAGAGGTAGCGTTGTGAAGCTCTGCAGTCTGTTGCCATCATGGATTTGTCTTTTGTTCTATGATGAAGTCAGAGTGCGGAGAATGGCAAGGAAGCCGAGATTTGAGGACTTGCAATGGTGGTTCCAGTCCTGGTGGGATGAGGGATTGGCTAGGTGATTCGTAACTTTGAACAGCAGCAATGGCAAGAGGGGGCGACAGCACAGGAGAAGTTCAGAGTCTAAACTTTCAGGGTGAAAACCCAAGGTCTGGCCTTAATTGGTTGTGCCTGGCAATTGTCTTGGTGAAGGCATTGTTTTTGCGAGTGTGGACTGTCTTCGGGATGAAAACCTATGATCTATGATCAGGGCGACGACGGCGCTTGAGCACTATTTCCTTCTTTGAGGCGTCGCTTTTGGAGTAGCTGGACTTCTGATACTGTTTTGGTGGGGTTAGGTCTGCTGTAACAAGGAATAGATCACTGTAGCGGGATTTTTTTTTCCGTAATTTTTCTTTTTATTCTGAGCTGTGTGCATCCATGGGGCCGCTAGGGCACGCGTTGTTACATAGGCTGTGTGTAATTGGTATCATCGCGATATTAATATATACTCTTTATCTAAAAAAATTGACGCAGACGAGTAACCGTGCTCGCTGCCGATCCGGACCGCTCCAACGCCGCGCGATGGTGCGCAGACGAGTAGGAGCTTGGGGTGGTTATCCGGTGGCGAACGGAAACGTCGGAGCACAAGCCCGGAAGGCGCTTCTACTCGGGATCAGTGATGTGATCTAGACGGGAATTGAAGGTGATTATGGTTGGACCTCTTTTTCTTCTGACTTCTCGGTGCGCGTTAATCCATCACTTGTCGCAGGTGGGCCGATTAAGCTCCGGCCGCCAGACAGTTCACCATGTTTGATATCTTAATCTAACATGCGGTTGCTAGGTGTAAACTAGAGATAGAACTCACAATTGTATTGATTGGGTGCGGTTTACATTGTTTATATAATACATCAAGAACCGACTTAGCCTAAGCTAATTTGGAGTACAAGTCTAACAAGAGTTCGTATAGGATACAACTCGTATAATCTAACATCCCCCGCAGTATCAAAGCGGGGTTCTACAACGTTGAGACTGAAACGTATGTCGTTAAATGGAGTTGTAGCGAGTGCCTTGGTGAAGATATCAGCAAATTGAACTGTAGTAGGCACATGAAGAACTCAAACTTCTCCCAGAGCAATCTTTCACGAACAAAATGAATATCAATCTCAATGTGCTTGGTCCTCCGGTGCTGCACTGGGTTGCTAGACATGTAAACAGCAGAAATGTTGTCACAATAAACAATGATGGCCTGCTGAATGGGACGGTGTAACTCCGATAATAACTGACGTAGCCAAACAGTTTCAGCATCAGCATGGGCGACAGCGCGATACTCAGCCTCCGCAGAAGAACGAGAAACCGTGACCTGCCGCTTAGAAGACCAAGAAATCAAATTGTTACCAAGATAAACACAATATCCGGACGTGGATCGACGAGTATCAGGACATCCGGCCCAATCTGCATCAGAATACGCTGTCAACGACGTAGGAGAGGAAGAGGTTATATGGAGACCATGATCGAGAGTTCCTTTTAGATAGCGAAGAATACGTTTGACATGATTGTAGTGTGGAACACGAGGATCGTGCATATAGAGACAAGCTTGTTGAACGGAGAAGGAAATTTCTGGCCTAGTAATTGTAAGATATTGAAGGGCACCTGTGAGACTGCGATACAGTGTGGAATCATTATAAGGTTCACCTTCAGAAGATAGTTTAATGGCGATGTCAGCAGGAGTGCGAGAGGGTTGACAATCAAGCATGCCGGCGCGAGTTAACAGATCAAGAATGTATTGACGTTGAGAGAGAAAAAGGCCGGTAGAATCACGTGTAACAGCAATACCAAGGAAGTGATGGAGAGAGCCAAGATCAGTCATAGAGAATTCAGAACTTAATAAAGATATAATGTGAGCGAGAAAAGGTTGAGAGGAGGCCGTAAGAACAATGTCATCAACATAAAGAAGAAGATAGGCAACATTAGAATTTTGGTGATAAACAAACAGAGAGGAGTCAGAGACAGATGGCGCAAAACCTATTGTTTGAATGAAAGTAGAGAAACGTTGGAACCAGGCCCGGGGTGCTTGTTTGAGACCGTAGAGAGATTTTTGAAGGAGACAAACATGATTTGGATTCGAGGAATCAGTGAACCCAAGAGGCTGCTGACAGTAGACAGTTTCATTTAGAGTACCGTTGAGAAAAGCATTTTTTACATCGAGTTGGTGAATAGGCCAAGAAGAAGACACAACAATGCTAAGGACAGTGCGAATGGTACTAGGTTTTACGACGGAGAGAAAGTTTCATCAAAATCTATGCCATGTTGCTGAGAGTACCGCGACAAACCCATCTAGCCTTGTAACGAGAGAGGGTTCCATCGGAATGAAATTTGTGACGAAAAACCCATTTACCAGAAACAACATTTGCACCATAGGGACGAGGAATTAGGCGCCAAGTTTGATTGTGGAGCAAAGCGGTGTATTCATCTTTCATAGCAGCAACCAATTAGGATCCAAAAGAGCAGCTTTGTAGGTTTTAGGTATAGGAGAAATAGAAGGGGTGACATGAAGATTGAGACGATCAATTGGTTGGCGAAAACCTGTTTTGGAGCGAGTGCGCATGGTGTGATCGTTGTAGGGGCGATGGTAGGTATAGCGCGAGGTGGTAGGACGGGTAGTGAGGTGGTAGGGTGTCCGGCGCAGCGGAAGAGTCGGACATAGGTGCAGGTGACGATGAAGAGGTCGGTGTTGGAGGTGGTGAGGGCGGAGGGTGAGGACTGTCTGTGCGGATGGGTGAACCTGCCGTGGCAGGGGTTGTGCAGGTGGTGTGCCGTGGCAGGGTTTTGGGCAGGTGAGTGTGCCGTGGCAGGGTTTTGGGCAGGTGTTTGTGCCGTGGCAGGGTTTTGGGCAGGTGAAACTGTCGTGACAGGGAAAAAACGTGAAAGGGCTGCCGGGGACCGTGTTGGAGAAAACGATGATATGGGTTGGGGAACGTTTCAGGTGTGTTGCGAGTGGCGAAGGGAAAGACATGCTCAACAAAAGTAACGTGGCGAGAGACAAGAACACGACCAGTGAGTAAGTCGAGACAGCGGTAACCTTTATGTTCATCGGAATAACCAAGAAAAACACAGGAAGGGATCTAGGGGCTAATTTGTTTGGAGAGGTAGCAGAAGTATTGGAAAGCAGAGGCAACCAAAGACGCGAAGCTCGGATAGTTGGGATGGCAGAGAAAAAGAGAAAAATATGGTGTTGTTTTAGGGTTAACTTGAGAGGGTCGGATGTTTAGGAGATAAGTAGCAGTTCGTAAGCTTCGGCCCAAAATTTAGGTGGCATGGAGGAGTGAATTAGAAGAGTCCGGACAATGTCATTTAGTGTTCGCAAAGATCTTTCAGCTTTGCCGTTTTGGGGAGAGGTGTAAGGGCAAGAAAACGTAGAAGAATTCCATGTTGAAGAAAGAAATTCGTTTTATAATTATCAAATTCGCGGCCATTGTCACATTGAATAAAACGAATTGGAAGAAGGAAGTGGACAGCAACATAGCGTTGGAAGTTAAGAAAAATTGTATGAACGTCGGATTTATTACGTAAAGGAAAAGTCCAAACAAAGTGGGTATAATCATCTAAAATAACAAGATAGTATTTGAAACCGGAAACACTTGTGTGTGGAGACGTCCATATGTCACAATGAAGTAATTCAAAAGGAAAAGTACTATGAGAACTGAGGAAGAGAAAGGTAAACGAACATGCTTTCCTGTTTGACAAGCTACACACTCTAACGAATTATGACTATGGCGATTACAAGGAATAGAAAATTCACTAAGGAGAGACGATAAAACTGCGGTATGTGGATGCCCAAGACGATGCCAAGATCAGCAGACGCCAGCATGGAGGAGGGTTGATCAACGGTAGGGGCGCCATGGATAGAATAAAGATCACCAGAACTATTGAACCGTGCTATCTCCGCCTTGGTTAGAAGATCCTTCACAGATAAACCAAAAGGATCAAACTCGATAGAGACATGATTATCGGAAGTGAATTTGCGAACAGAGATTAAATTTTTGATAAGTGCAGGTGCTACTAAAACATCACGAAGAAGGAGATTTTTAAGTGGCGTGAAAAATTTGTGACCGAACGCAATGTATAGGAATAGAAGAACCATCACCAAGAGTTATTGAAGAAAAAGGGGAAGAAGCGTGGGATGACAGCATATTAGATGAAGCAGACATATGACTAGAAGCACCTGAGTCGAAGATCCAGTCCATACCTGTGTTTCCCGAAGCAGCAAATTGATTCATGGCCTGAAGAAAAGCAGCTTGGTCCCAATTAGGCGTTGTCGAGGGAGGTGGAGGTGGCGCTGGCGGCGCCATGAGTGCAGGAGCATGCATCGGGTACGTCGAGTAGGAGCCGCCTCCAGCAGAAGGAGCACCATATGGGTATGTCGGAGCAGCGTGATAGGCATTAGCCGGAGGGCGCGATCCGAGTATCCAGGGGCACCGGTATGAGGCCGCATCCCAGGTGACCATGAGCCGGAGTAAGCGGGCGGGGCGCCGAACGGTGATGGAGGGGCCCATGGCATGGGCCAGGCCTGCACCATGCCGGTCCACGGATCATGAGGGGGACGCCACGCGTGAGGAGCAGTAGGAGCCATGGTCGGAATGGAGCCGGACTTGGGGATGATGCAGAGGGCGCAGAGCGCGGCGGCCTGTAGATGGGGTTTTTGCCTTTGTAGTTTGGGCTCGGACGCCAGGTCGGAGGAGGCTGGGCCGCTGGTGGCGGCACGGTGGCTGGCGCAGGCGAAGGAGGCGGTGGCGGTCGTGGCGTGGCAGCAAAGACCTGGGGCCGCGCAGCCTTGCGAGACTGGGAGTGATCCGCCAGTTGGAGCATCGACCGGACCTCGGCGAAGGACGGCTTGGGCCGCATCATGGGGATGAAAGAAGCCTGCTTGTCGAAGTCCTCGGAGAGCCCGACGAGAGGACGTTGATGAGCTGCCGATCGTCAACGGGATCGCCAAGTTCCCGGAGCTCGTCAGCAATGACCTTGAGGCGCTGGCAGTAGACGCCGACGGGCGCATCTCCTTGGACGGCATTGCGAAGCTCGGTGTGAAGGCTGTTGACCCGAGCGTCGACATTGTCTTGGAAGAGTTGACGAGAGCCGACCAGAGCTCGGCGGCGGTGGCGGCTTCACGAAACACCAGGTTGAAGATCTCGGTGGACACCCGTGTGTAGATCCATTGGATGATGGCGAGATCGTCCTTGAACCATTGCGGATCGGAGGGGCGAGGAACCGAGCCGGGGCGACGTGGGCACGCAGATTGCAGCGGCCAAGGTGGACGTCGAAAAGATGACGCCAATGGTAGTAGTTGTGGGCAGCTAGGTCGAGGGAGATAGGTATGAACGGCGTGACATCCGCTATGGTGTCGGTGAAAGAGAAGGAGTAGCCATTGGGGTAGTAGGAAGATAATTTGGGGTGGGAGCAAGGGTAGAGGAGGAGGATGTCGCAGCGGCGACGGCTTTGGCGATGGCGGCGGCCCAGCGCTCGAAGTAGCCGGCGGCGGCGGCGGAGGGGGGTAGGTGGCGAAGCCATGACCTAGGATCGTATATCTGATACCATGTAAACTAGAGATAGAACTCACAATTGTATTGATTGGGTGCGGTTTTACATTGTTTATATAATACATCAAGAACCGACTTAGCCTAAGCTAACTTGGAGTACAAGTCTAACAAGAGTTCGTATAGGATACAACTCGTATAATCTAACACTAGGTACTGCTCAACGATCATACTAACACAGTTCATCTTCAGGGTCGGCTCATGTTCACGATATGATTTCACAGAGAAGTTTAATCTCTGATCGACTTTGAATTACTTCGACCGGATTGTTGTTTTCACCCAGATTACACCCTGTAGACCTCTGTCCTCTGCGATCAGCAACACCAAGGCGATCACGAAGTGTCGCAATGGTGAGCAACCCGGCCGAAACGTACATGAGCAAAATCGCCAATCTTATCTCCGCTTTCAGCAACATGACGCTGTGATAGCTAGGCGGCTGGTCCAGGGACGGCTATTACGCTGAAAAGCACCCGTAACGGCGCCCCCAAACCGCCCAATTTAAGTGGTGCTTTGTCAGCGGTGATGAAGCCGCTCCAATTTGCCGGCTCTGTTGCAGCTACACTTGAGTCCTCTCTCTATAGGCCTTGCGTAGCAGGAGACCCTGCCTGCTTCTCTCTCGCTGGCCCTGGTGACTGGTCCTGGCGCAACGCGTCGGCTCGAGCACGACCCCCCGGGCCAAGCCCTTCTGATTCCAGCGCTTTCTGAAGATCAGTGCACTGGAGCAGTTCCAGCGCTTTCTGAAGATCAGGAGCCATTCCAGCGCTGCTGATTAAAAAGGTCCACGTCAATTCAAAAGGCCCTTAATTCGCCTCAAGTTGGCTAGTTGACGATCGTCGAGTGAGGACACAGAATAACATATACTATCCTACTATATATAAAAGTTGGTGCGATTTGCACCTCAATTCGCTGTCCACGTCGCCCGGAAAACGTCCGCCGTTCGATCACCCCATTCAACGGCCCAGATCGCGTCGTTGCTACAGTAACACTGTAGCAGTGCAATATCTACCAACGAGATGCGTACACGTCGCGCTGAAGCGGCTCTTTTGCAAAAAAACGCCTGCAAAGGACCCGACGCAATTTTCGTAAACACGGAGGACGCCCTTGCAAAAATGCCATCGAGCCCTCCCTCCCTCTCCTTCTCTCTCGCGACCGTGCCGTCGCCGGCGGCCGCCGCCTCGCTCCACCGCCGCCATGGCCCTCCTCCTTCGAATCTAAGGGCACGGGGAGCTTCGCCGTGGCCGCCGCTCCCTCCTCGCTGTGGATCGTCCGCCGGAACGCCGCCAAACTGCTGGGATCGCCGCCGCCTTTCCCGCCGTCCTCGGCCGCGTCCGGAGGCCGCCGTGGCCGCTCCGGCGACCCAAGAGGGGCGGCGCCGCCACGTGCGGGTCGGCCGGCTCCGGGCGCATCCAGCGCGCCCACGCGCGCGTCCGGGAGCACGGCGACGCGCCGCCGGCGAGCCCGACGCCGCCGCGGGTGGCGAAGCCTCCTCTCCGGATTTTTCCCTTTAAAAAAAAACCTGACAGTGGGCCCAGTTATCAGTGGGTTAATATTTTCCAGAAATGCATATTTTGTTTTGAACTTTGGAAATTCATAACTAATTCATTTTAAATCAGAAAAATATAATTAATATACCAAAATTTACATTGAAATGCAATCTGTCTATTCATATCAATTCCATGCATCTTTGACAAATTGTAATTTCATGTATTTTAAACAAAATTTAACCATATTTATTTAACCTCCCACATAATAAAAAAGGTTAAAAACAGTAAATTTGAATCTATACATCGGAAAGAAAATTATTTTTTGTTCAAATATTTCAATAAGATCCAAATTAATTTCCTCTAACTATAAAATTTCCATTCCAAATGCACTTCCTCCAACTATAAATTTTTTATTTCAATTTACTAATTATTTTAATGCAATATAAAAAAATTGACTCTTCCAATCTAAAATTTAAAAAAAACAAAACAATATATCAAAAAAAATCTAAATTTAACAAATTCTCAAACTTACCACACAAAAAATTAGAAATTCATATTTGCTTCCAAGCTTTGGAAATTCATAACTACTTCATTTTAAACCAGAAATGTAATCTTATGCGTGACTTACAAATTTTAATTTCATGCATTTTTAACAAAATTTATCCATACTTATGTAAACTCCCACATAATAATTTTTCTTCAAAAAACAGTAACTTTAAATCTATACATTGAAAAGAAATTGATTTTTTGTTTAAAAATTTCAATAGGATCCAAATGCACTTCCTCCAAGTATAAAATTTTCATGCACTTCCTCCAACTATAAATTTTTAATTTCAATTTACTAATTATTTGAATGCAACATAAAAATTGTATTCTTTTAATCTAAGTTAAAAAAACAAAAACAGTATATAAAAAAAAAATTTAACAAATTCTCAAACTTACCACACAAAAAATTAGAAATTCATATTTGGTTCCGAACTTTGAAAATTCATAACTAATTCATTTTAAATCAGAAAAATATAATTTATATACCAAAATTTGCAAAGAAATGTAATCTGTCCACTTATATCAATCCCATGCATGACTTACAAATTTTAATTTCATGCATTTTTTACAAAAATTTATCCATACTTATGTAAACTCCCATAGAGTAAAAAATGTTCAAAAAACAGTAACTTTAAATCTGTACATCGAAAAGAAATTTATTTTTTGTTTAAAAATTTCAATAAGATCCAAATGCACTTCCTCCAAGTATAAAATTTTCATTTCAAATTACTAATTATTTTAATGTAATCTAAAAAAATTCACTATGTTAATCTAAAATTCAAACAAAAAAAACAATATATCGAAAACCTGTAAATTTACCAAATTCTCAAACTTACCACACACAAAAATTGTACTACAAATCCTCCAATTATAAAACTCAAAAAATATTTAAAAAAACAATAACTTTGAATCTATATATCGGAAAAATATGAATAACATATCCAAACAGTAAAAACATACATGCTACCTAGTTATGCCAAACAACGGACATGTTTTAATACTCCAATTTGGTAAATATTTCAATAATATCCAAATGCACTTCCTCTAACTATAAAATTTTAAATTTATTAGATGTTCAAAAAATGCATTCCCTCTAATTACAAACTCAAATTGAACATTTCAATTCACTAATTATTTGAATGCAATCTAAAAAATTAACTCTTTTAATCTACAATTACAAAAAAATCAAACAATATATCAAAAATCTATAAAATTAACAACTTCTCAAACTTACCACACAAAAGTTGTACTACACATCCTCCAATTATAAAACTCAAACAAATATTTAAGCAAAATACAAACATATAGAATCATTTCAATTCGCTAAACATTTGACGTACTCTATAATATATGAAAGCACTCAAAAAAAAGAAATGCTAACTATTTCAAAGTATTTCCCTGTAAAAAAAACTGACACCTTCAAAATAACTATTTTACTTATTTGAGATTAAATTACAATCATTCGAAATAAATGTTCAAATAAATACAACACATTCTCACATTTCGAATTGCTAAAAAATTACAAATACTCTAAAATATATCTCACAACTTGCATTCTCCCTAATTATGGAGTTGAAACAAATGTTTATGTTATACTTCAGTTATATCCAAATTTTCTAAATATCTAAAAATACTCGATACAACAAATTGCTTCTTCTACGATAAATATATCATAACTCTAAAAAAAAAATACATGCAACGCATTTGTAAAATTCAATTTGCTTTAAAAAATAAACATACTGCAAAACATATATATCTCACATATTACCTCACATATTGCATTCTTCCTAATTACAGAGTTTAAATAAATATTTATATTTAACGGAACTCTAAAATGTGTGAAGAGACAAAAAAAACTAACTATTTCAGAATATTTTCACATAAAAAAACAAACACATTCGAAATTGCATTACAGTAATTTCTAAATTTAAACAATCTCCAAAATCCAACCATTTTTAAATCGAAAACATTTTTCACTTCCAATGATTTCCAAACCCAAACAACTTTACAGCGTCACCATTTTCAAATTCAAATTCAACAAACACACGTGCGGCATTTGCCGCGCTTAGATACCTAGTATGGGTAGAAAACCTCGTCGGTGTCCTAAACTAGGTGCATTTTTTAACGTCGAGATGACAGCAGCTCGTGTCATTTAATTTTGTCTGGAGAGGACCATGTCCGGCCTTGTGTTACTTGGAACATTTTGAAAACAGATCGTCGAGCTAGACACCAACCATGGAGACTGTTGGACCAGAAACCAGGTGGTCCAGATTCCAGACAAAAAGTGAATGAAGACGATAAAAAGGAATTTCAGAGTACACCCCGATGTATGGTCCAGATTCGGGACAAAAAGGGCAAACATTATGAGCAAATTTTATTGTCAGTACCATGTAATAACAGCTCCGCGCTGTTTGTCCCATGCACTGTACTCTAGTACTGGTAGCACGGAGTATGTATATACAGTACAAACAAAACGAAAGAAGTTCCAGAACAGAACAACAGAACAAAACGACATAGCCCAAATTCGGCACGGTGAATCAGGCGACCCCGAGCCGGGCGGGATCCTGCCGGCCGGCGCCGCCGGTGCGCGTCGTTCTCGCTCGCGGGACAAGGCTAGGCCAGTTTGGCACGGTCGGTCGAGGTATCTCCTATCTACTCCCTCCGTTCCAAATTAGTTGACTTGGCTTTGTCAAAATACGGATGTATCTATACTTGTTTTGTGTCTAGATACACCCGTTTCTGGACAAATGTGTGTCAAGTAATTTGGAACGGAGGGAGTATCTATCTCTGCCGCGGCAACCAGCGACGCTTCCGCAGCAGGGGAGAGGCGTGAGGCTCCACTCACGCCGCTTCCATCTCGATCGATAGCGTGGTTGCGTCGATCTGCTATATCCGGGGTAGTTGCAGCTGCATGCGGAGCGAGGTTTTTTTTTGGCAACCACGCGTACACCTCGTCAGGTGTTGGGCGGCCATCGATCTCACCATTTTTTTTTGAACAAGAGGTGCCCGGAGGGGCTGGAGCTTTCATTATCACGGCGAGTACAAAGTTACAAGGAGGTTCACAAAGAAAAAGAAAATTACAATCGCATCCTCCAGTATTACAATCAGGACCTCAGGAATAAAACAAGAAACGCAATCAAGTCCTTCGTCTTCGCCGCACGCAACCACAGACCTCAAGGCCGGGGCGCCACCGCCATCACCGGGGAACAAGCCACTTGGGACAATGGCGTCGGAGTATCCCTGCCAAGATCGAAGATCCTCCAGTCAAGGAGGAAGAAGTACCTCTGGTAAATGCTCCAGAGCACGGAGCGGCTCCTTTCGCCATGGATAGCCTCGGCCATGTCCAGCCGCGGCTTGGGATCTCCGTGGAACGTAGCAGCTCCACCAGCACGCGTCGTCACACGCACCAGCTCCGAACGCGTATCTGCAACAGGAAGAATCAAACGAGCAACTGCTCTGCCCTCTCGATCACCACGACAGCGAGAACAGAAGAACAGCTCCAGATCAATCCAGCGCAGAAGCACGACGACTTCCAGAACCAGAAGCCGCCCTTCAAGCTTATTAGGGAAGAAGGGCGCGGCACCGTTGCCCCCGGCGCACGGCTCCATCCATTGGAGCACCGCCAGAAGAACATCGAGTACTGCCGCCTCACCGATCCGGCTTGGTCGGATCTGTGGACGAAACCCCAGGCGCTTATTGAAGAAGGTTGTTGCCGATCTGCAGATTCTGCCTCCCCCCCCCCCCCCCCCCCCACACAGGAGGATTGGCGGAGCGCTTCACGACAACACGGCCGGCGCCGCACCCAAACGCCGGAGAACCACACCTTCGGGAAAGAAGAGACGGGCCATACGCCACGAAACACAAAGCTCTACAAGGAAACCCTGGATCTACTGAGAAAGGAAGGAAACCTACGGCTAGAGTATAGACAGAGCCACGCACACCTTCCTCATCTCGTCTCCAGCCAGCACCACCGGCGGAGAAGATCCGAGGTCAGGGCGGGCAAGAGGCGAAACCGCCGACGACTCTCAAACAGTGTTTTTCGAGAGAGGAGGGGAAAAGAGAAGTATCGATCTCACCTTTCGTTTGTGGTTCTGGTCAGCAGCGGAAGGGGAGCCGGCCAGGAGAGACAAATTTGACCGCCCTAGTAGTTTAATAACTGTGCCTGCAGGTTTAGTCAGAAAGATATGCCTGCAGGTGTTACGTTCATGTCGAGGTAAAGCAGAGCACACCGCGCGCGGTTGACCCCCATGCCCCGGGTCATCTCGCTCGAGAGATGGTCTTTTCGTCCACGTACGTGCGCACGCTCGTATCCCGGAGGCACGTCTTCCGGGTTGCTGCCCGTGGACATCACACG
The DNA here is from genome assembly GCA_947311845.1 of Poa pratensis. Classification (NCBI taxonomy): domain Eukaryota; kingdom Viridiplantae; phylum Streptophyta; class Magnoliopsida; order Poales; family Poaceae; genus Poa; species Poa pratensis. Next base: position 24,097,300 of record CAMZMU010000078.1, read on the forward strand.
CAGCTCGGACTACAGCGACTCGGGCCAAGTGGAGACAGCCACGACTACCAATCAACCAGCCAACCTTCCACCTTAGACGGACTTGTCGATCCCTGCCGATCGAGCGGCGGTGCCGTGCGTCGGTGCGTGGAAACGACGAACCACGGCCGTGCCAGCTAGCTAGCGCCCCGAATTAAGGATAGAGCCGTTGGTTTGCTGTGCAACTACTTCCTCCGTTCCAAATTAATTGACTTCCATTTGTTCACACATGGATGTATCTAGACATGTTACGCGTATAAATATATCCGCATGTGGACAAATGGAAGTCAATTAATTTGGAACGGAGGGAGTAGGAGCTAGCTGACCGACGTGACGAGCTGGTTGACGTACGGCAATGGTGGACACAGGAAAAAATTAGAGGGTGGACACACTTTAAATTTTTTTTTTGGCAAATGACAATATAAACAACAAATTGCTTCATGACATAGTAGATCAATACATATCTCTCAAACTTGCATGATCCCAATGCAAAATAGTTCAAACACATAAATAAAGTCTTAATTATAAAATATAGCATAATAGATAATTACACCACGACAATTTTTTGTAACTCTCCAGTCTCGCATTCCCATGAAAGATTCAAGTATGGCATCTTCACTTACTTCAAAGAACACTTCTCGCTCATCTTCAGTGTGTACATCATCCATCACCATCTTCTTCGCTTCATTTTTTCGAAAAAGAGACACAATATTGTTATTCCTCTTCATGATGAATTCTACAATTAGAAGAAAATTGAATAAACAATACATAAAATCAATTCGTAATTGGTTGCTAGTTGGAGACAAGAAATTTACACAATACATTGCAAACTGTGGCTTGTTCCATTCAGTTCGGTTCGGAAAATAGTTGGTCCCAGAGCACGAGAGCGGCAGCGGCGGGGTATCCCAGAGCGGGCGTCGGTCGGCGGCGAGGTAGCCAATAGTGGGGGCGGTGGCCGGCGCCGACGGCGGGGGAGCCGGGAGCCAGCTAGGTCGTCGTCATGCTCCTCGCGAACCAGAAAGAAGGAGCGTGTGTTAGCTGTTCGTCTCGTACTCTCGTCCGATCTAGATCGATGGGGAAAAAAGCAAGGAGCAGAACAGGCCAAGATAGGCCCAAATCTGCTTTATATATGGGGGTCAATTTTTTTTCCAAATTTCTAGGTGGGCCGGCCCACCTTTCCCACCCTCTGGGTCCGCCAATGACGTACGGTGCGCGGTTCATTCGCGAAGGTGACAGGCGCCTGTCGGCCGGCCGCCGCGGCGAGATGGCGGGGCCGGCCGGACCTGACGTGCCTGTATTGACCGTCGAGGTTGATGGTTAAAACACTCGCGGTGTGTTGTGTGTGGGAACATTTTTTTTAAAGATTTTGTGTGTGTGGGAACATCGGTAGCGATATTGATCTGGGGTCAACTGACCATCCGATATTGTTGTTGGTTGCAGGGCCGGCTCTAACATTTTAGGGGCCCCGGGCGAACTCTATAAATGGATCCCTAATCAATGGGCCTCCAGCCATTTTTTTCTATGTCATTTATGTGTTACTTCTGGCGTGTGTTTCATTCTGTACGCCACCAGTAATAATCCAGGCAATTTATACAAAACTACTAGTGGCGTGTATCTAGTAATGCACGCCACTAGTATATACATCCCAGTTATGGGCCCCAAATTTGGCGGGGCCCCGGGCCGTCGCCCCTCTTGCCCTGGGCCAGAGCCGGCCCTGGTTGGTTGTTGCGAGCGCTTAGGTGCATCTTTTTTTTTTGAAAGCAACTTCCTGGATATATTAATAAACGTGAGAGTACAGGAGACATCCAGAAGCAGCATAGCTGTTCCGAAATTTATAGAGAGGACCCTGAAAAACAAAAAAATTACAACCAAACCCCTGGGACCAACTCTGCAGAGACGATTCCGCCGCCGCTCGAACTGTCGTCATCGCACCACCGGAAAGGGAGACGAAGACGACCGAAGCCGCAGCTGTGTCGCCGGATCGAACCTTTAGAGGTACACACCTCGTTGTAGTCGCCGCATGAGCCACCCGTCGCGCCCGACGGGAACTTGAAACGGAGCTGTCAACATCGGCGGGGGCGACGCCCCGATTCGGCCCGACGGTCAGACCGCAGACGCCGGCGAAGACCAGCCTGCAGGCCTACAAGCAAACATGAAGGAACAGCAACAGAAAAGCCAGATCCAGTAGAATCTTCATCACCCTTCTCCTCCCACCACGGCAGCAAGAACATGATCGAAGAGACCGCAAGATCCGCACCCGATTTAGCCACCTAGCAAGCTTATTTACGAAGCTTTGGCCAGATCCCACCACCACCGCCGCCCACCATAGACGCCAATGAGAAGAGGGAGCCGACCAACCTCCAGCGCTGCTTGCTAGCGTCTGAAGGCAGCTTCCAATGGCATGAAGCCAGACTATGGCATAGAGCCAGAGCACCACAAGGGCGAAACACCATCTAAAACTAATCCTAGATCTACTATTTACAGGGAGGAGCCAGCCAGCTAGCCCAACCTCGCACCAGACGGCCGGACCATCAGAGAGGAGGGGAAGCGGCGGCGATGAGGCACATAAGTCGACTCTCAAAACCAGAGGCGAAACAAGAGACGTCTCTGTGCAGTGGGGTTATCGCCGCTTAGGTGCATCTAGATTCTAGACTATCTAACCGCGGTGAACACGCGACCACAGCTCGCCGGCCTGGGAACCGCATATTTCTGGAACTCTCCTCCCCTCCTCTCTCTACAGTAACCAGAGGCGACTCGAGGGCGACCCCGGCTCTACCAGCGTTTGCCGGCGTATCCGTGGGATTTCCCACCCTCCGGTGGCCGCTCCGGCGGCGGGAGGATGGGGAATCCCCGGATCTGCGCTCCGGCGGTGTAGATAGGGTGTGGTTGTGGTGGATCTTGGGCGTCGGGGCCGAGGTGGGGAGGCCTCCGTCGTCGTTTTGTTGGGCTGCAGCCTCCCCTCGCTCCCGATGTCGTCTTCGACGACGGCGGTTGGCTGCTGCCCTGTTCCACCGGCGCTTCCTCCGGTGTCGGTGGCTGGTTTGCGGTTGGTGTTCTGGAGGACTGCGGAGGGGTTTGGAGGCTGCCGCTGCGGGGGCTCGAGGCTTGCAGGTTGAAGATCTGGCCACCTCCGGTGAGGTGGAGTGGCGCTGGCCCCAGATCTGGGGCGGAGGTTGCTTGGGGGACTCCCCCGCCGATGGACCATCTTCGGCTTCAGATCCAGCTCGTCGGAGCTGGTGGCTGTTGTGGCTCGTCAACGCCTTCGGGCTAGGAGTTCTTCCGTTCCTTGGGTGAGGGGGGCCGGCGGCTGGATCCTGCGTCGTCTTCGACGGTGGAGGTCTTGTGTGCTCGGCGTCCTTGAGGTGGAAGATGTTGTTCTGCAGCAGTGCTGCTCTCTGTATCCTCTCTGTATGTTAGCTGCTTGTATTTCGATCTGTAATGTTTTCCTCAGGCCCGTCGATGGCCATGTTCGAAGTGAGCGACGGAACAGGGCCCCCAAATTCCAGGGGCCTCCGAATACCTGCTTCCTAGTATGCACGTATCAGATTTAGCAAACAATTTGGTATTTCCTAGAACCCTAGTGGGCCAGTTTCAGCAGGCAGCAGCCCATTTTGTGGCCAGGCCCGCAGTCTAGCACATGCGAGACAACGAGAGCTACCAGGCCACGATCTTTTGCCTCTTGCGTTCCACCGTCCGTGACCTGAGAATTGACCGCAGGAGACCGTGAGAGCGACGCCCACGGCCACACGCCTTCAGGCCGATCTTGACTCCCTGAGGCTTGAGTGAGACGCTGAGACCCTGTTCAGCCCTTCACATCCAAATCGTCAAATCGGCCAACGAAAATTCATGAAGGTAGGATCGCTTCGCTTCGCCGTCCGTCGAGCCGACGTCTCTAAATCACGGATCAGCAAACACGTGTGAAGGTAGGATCGCTGCAACCTTTTCTAGTCGTCCCTGCTAGTCGTGTTAAACTGTTTATTGTTTTGTCAATTTATTAATATTAAACAGAACGAATCATGAATAATCTCAAAAAACAAAGTGTCAATCTGATGCGAAAATGAAGAGGAAAATAAAAAGATTGCTCAAGAAATACCAGACGGATAATGTTTTTTTGTAGAACATATTGTTACTTTAGTGGCACTTTCAGTAGAATTAAGATTTGATATGTTTCGTTATATTATTAAAAATAACACATATTAAAGTTATGTAATAAATTGAAAGTATTTTTAATTGCTATGTCATGTACAATTTTCAAATTCTAGCCCCATTTTGCATTTCGCACATGGGCCCCCAATTTCTGGAGACGGCCCTGGTTTTCCTATCCCTATGAATATAAGTTTTTAGCGTTAAAAAAAAGATTCTAGACTATCTAACATGTGTAGCGTGAGCCACCTCATCACGTTATTCTCTCAAACAAAAAACTGCGTGGCTGATGACTAGCCCACAGCACGGTCTTTGTATAGGAACGCATGCATCACGCGGCCGAGGTTGGAACTTGGAAGCGCCATGCAGCACGGTTGATGTTGCTGGAAATGCCAATATTATTTTTTTACAAAAATATTATCCTTATCTATACTTCCATACTTCCATACTCTATACTATCTATATCTATACTACTATTAAAAGAGCAAACTTGTGTTGATACATTAAATCTGAGCCCTTCAATGTTTGGCCAACGGTCCAGCTCGCTCCAATATTTGACAACTCAAGACACCTTTTCATTTTACGGGTAATTACAAAGGATTGCCACCGCTAAAAGAAAAGAAAACGCTTGGAATCGGAACCCATCCGGGACGGCGATCGGTCGCCACTAGCCGCGCGGCGTTCAGCTTTCTCTTCTGTCTCCTTCTGGCACGTCTCCCTTCGGCGATGTACTGAAAGTCTCGACTGGACTCTAACTCCGGATGGAAGCAGTCCACGGCTGAGCACAGCTATGGCTGTCGGGACACGAGAACATAGCGGCGATGCAGACTTGGGATTTTGCCCGAGCAATTTGGTGGTGGCGTGCGATGGAAGAAGCAGAGAGAAGATGAAAGTATCAGTTCTGCTCTAGGCTCGAGACAAACCAGGGGCTTACGGCGAGCAGCACCGCCGGAGGATGTGTGGCGACGACGCTTGAGGACGGCGAGGACTTCACACAAAACGTAGAAATTCGTTCATGTGCAGGCGCCACGCCGCCGTCCCTAGGCCTAGCAGGCACTGTCATCCCTGTGGAATCATCGTATTCCCTAACGTCTTCCTCAACCAGCTGATGCTGTTGCTTCTGCTATGTCCTGCCACTATAAAAAAACATGTGCTGCTGGGTACGAGATCTGGCGATAATTCTTTCGAAATTCGTTCAGAGACCATCACGGTGGGCTGGTTCTTGCAACTTTGCAAGTGCAGGCAAAGCAGATGGAATCCAGGATGCGTTCAGTGCAGACTGCAGAGTCCATGCATGGTGTGTGTGCCGTAGAAATAGCTACGTACCTCAATTGCAAGAAAATGGCATCCAACCAGATACAATTTGCTGCATGCACAATTTAGAGGCAAGTTGGTTTTTCTCCACCTCTAGAATACGTAATATTAAGCTTTGCTAATCCTCAAAATTTATCCATGTTAAAAGATAGTTTTGCTTTTGAAGAGAGGAGCACGCAAAGAAGCTAGCATCTCATAACGTATCATCACTGCTCAAAACTGGAGGCTCTTTTATTGGCATAATTCCTCATTCATCTACAACGTGGTCAATGGTGTGGCCACCTCATGGATTTTCTGGCGATGTGCTAAATATGAAATTGAATTATTTGGATATTTTTGCATCTATTCCATGCCGAGCCCGGGAAGCGGTGGTAACGGGGCTGGGGTCACCTTCTTGAGGGCCGATGGGGTTCCGATGAGCAGGATTCATGTATCTGACATCAAATGAGTGATATCGCAACCATCATGGACGACCGGAGGAGCTGGCATCTTCACGTACATGATTCCCTCTCGGCCAGACGCGCCGCCCGAAAGCGATGCAATGTTGCTACTGATTTTGGTTGTGACATGTGAATGTTGCTTTACCGCATTGGTCACCTTCATGGAAGTTTTGAGGTCGACGTTTACATATGCTCCATGATGTTTAAATAAGTATCGTTGTCTTTGCAATATACTCCCTTTGTTTTTAAATATAAGATGTTTAGCCTTTATCCACATTTACATGTATACAAATGCATCTAGGCATTCTTTAGTGTGTATGTTACTCATTTTAGTGTGCTTCTAGACAACATATAAAACACCTAAAACATCTTATATTATAAAACAGAGGGAGTATCTTTCCTACTTGTAAATTGTCCATTTAATCATGAAGACGTGTGTTGCACGTACCTGCCAACTAGTCTATACTACTATTAAAAGAGCAAACATGTTCGGATACATTAAATTTGTGCCGTTCAATATCTGATCAACGACTCAGATCGCTCCAATGTTTGACAACTCAACACACCTTTTCGTTTTCATACAAATTACTCACGATTGCCACCGCTCTTCTTTTCGTTTTCATAAGCTTCGATCCCCACGCTAGCGAAGCAGAGAATACATGGGATGAGATTGAGGAACGACGGCGAGAGGCCGCCCTCATGTACAACACCTTAGCCGCACCACCGCGCTGCCCAGATCCCTCGCTGATCTGTCCCGGCGCCTGACCCGCAGGCGGCAGGGCACCGACGCCGGCCACCGGCGAGCTCACGTTCCCCAACGTCGCCCGAATCGTCCCCATCGCCGGACGAATTGTCCGCCGCCCACTCGGCCTCTGAGTTCCCAGACGCTTTCTAGATCTATATATTCCCCCCGTCGGTTGATCCCGCTACTTCCCAACCCAGAGCTCCCCGTCGCGTGCCTCTAACCTCCGTTGGCCGTGGCTCGCTGCTGAAGCCCGACCTGACTTCCCGTCGTGTGGAGTCGCTGCTGCTGAAGACCGACGCGCCGAAGCTCCATCGACCGTTCCCCGCCGCCGATGCCCCTCCGTTCCCTTCCAAAAACCAGGCCGCCAGCGCCCCTCTGTTCCCCCGTTCCTCAAAATCCCCAACGCTATTTCTTCTTTCTGCTTCCAATCACGTAAAGGATTGCGTGGTCATTTCATTAATTTAATCCATGCGTGCATATCTTTGCCCACTTTTTCAGTCGTCATTAACGGGCAACCGTTTGCAAGGTTCCGTAGCAACAGAGGTATAAGACAAGGTTGTCCTCTCTCACCCGACCTTTTCGTATTTGCAATCAATGAGTTGTCGCTTGCGTTGCAAGATGCCATGTCCAACAGCTCTCAAGAAGGTGTTGTCCTAGGACCAAATTGCCCACCCATTTACTCTCTTCTTTTTGCTGATGACCTTCTCATTTGTGGGAAAGCTTCTGTCCAGGAGGCCATGACTATGAAGCAAATCTTAGATTCTTTCTGTCACTGCTCTGGTCAAACTCCTAATTGGGCCAAATCTGGTATCATCTTCAGCAAACAGGCCACTTTAGCAAACAAGGAGGCCATCAAGACAATCTTCCCGGTGCAGGACATAGATGAATCCTTTGTTCACTTGGGACACCCTCTAATCCTTCCTGCAAAAAGTAGGGTTTCGGCGTATAACTTTGTTATTGAAAAATTTAAATCCAAGCTCAGTACTTATAAGGCCGACAAACTTTCACACGCTGCTAGACTCCAGCTAATTCAGTATGTTTTTTCATCGATCCCGGTGTACTATATGTCTAATATTTTATTTTCCAAGAAGTTCATTGCTAAATTGACAGCCATCATTAGGAACTTCTGGTGGACAGGGATTAGAGAGGAAAACACTCGTAGTTTGTGTCTCAAAGCTTGGAGAGACATCTGTGCCCCAAAGAAAGAAGGCGGTTTGGGAATTAGGAATCTTCAGGCTGTCAATCAAAGTCTAATCCTCATGTCAGCCTGGCGTATTGCTCAAAATCCAAACGACCATCTCCACAAGGTTCTCCGTGCAAAGTATTTCCCAGACTCATCCATTTGGCGCCCAAAACCCAATTTCCCCAAATCAGCCTTCTGGACCTCCATTCTCAAAATTCTTCATATCCTAAAGGCTCATTCTTTCTATCAGTTATCTCATGGTAACATATCTATTTGGAGCACGCCGTGGTGTGCAGCCTGGACAGCTGTTTATGAAGATCTTATTATCCAGCCGCCTAATTTCAGTTACCCAACACTTGTTAGAGATCTGTGGCTCCCAAATCAGAAGAAATGGAATGAGACTCTCATTGATACTATCTTTAGGCCTGCTACAGCCCAGATTATCAAAGCCACCCCTATCATTAACTCGGACGATGACGATTATCTATGTTGGAAACTAACAAACAATGGCAAATGCCACGCAAAGAGTGCATATTATGATTGTATGCAGGATTTATATAACTTAGGTGAGGACAGGCCGAGACAACCCTCTCCAGCAACAGTTCGGCTCCTAAACCAGGTTTGGAAAGATAAAGCCATCATTCCGAGGATTCAAACCTTTGCGTGGAGATTCATTCGAAAGGCTCTTCCTACAGGAGCGAGAGCAGGTAAATTCTCCAAACACATAGGTAAACTTTGTTGCAGGTGTGGGCTTGAAGAAGATGAGGTGCATCTTTTCTTTACCTGCCCTTTTGCCAAGGCAGCATGGTTTCTGGACCCCTGGTACATTCGTACAGACAACATAATTCAAAACTGCAACTCCTTAACGCAAATCATTTCGAATTTAATCGACATGAATCATCCACATGGCTCTTTATCGAATATTCTTACTTTTATGTGGTGCATTTGGAAATCTAGAAACCACATGCTGTTTGACAGGAAGAAAGGAGAACCTTATCAGATCAGCTTAAATGCACAGGCGCTCTCAGCCAACCTGGAGTTGGTGGGGACTGAAAATAAAAAGAAGTATCACAACAACTTGCAGGTTTCCTTGGAGAAGCCGATGCAACACATGCAAGGAATGACTATTGCCACGGATAGAAACATTCCTGGCCCTGTTATTTATTCTGATGCTGCTTGGAGATGCACAAATATTTCAGGTTCTGAAGATCTTCAGGTTACAGGCGTTGGGGTCTTCATCAGAGCCGAGCTGGAGGGAAAGGCATGCTCCATCATGGTCCAGGCCTTGGCTCCGCAAGCTTCTTCAGTCTTCAAAGCAGAGGCAAAATCTCTACTGTTGGCAGCTCGCCTGACACAGATACTTCACTTACCAAGGCCAACTTTTCTTACAGATAACCAAAATCTAGCACAGGTGGTGGCGTCAAGAAGACTTGATCATCCCCTGATGCATTGGGATGCTAGAGATGAAGTTGCAGGGTTTTTTCAAGCCACATCCTTCTCCCAACCACAGATTTTTCACATAAAAAGGGATCTCAATAGAGTAGCTCATGATTGTGCTCAACAGGTTATTAGGCAACGCCTAAATCAGCCTATCCGTGCTTGTACTTGTTCAGCTCATTCCGCTATTGTGTGTCCTGTACTTTCTTCTCTACAATCTCCACATCTACAGGACTATGTACTGAATGTTGTCCTATGTTCTTGAGCTGAATGCAATTTGGCGCCTCCGGCGCCTACAGTTGTTCAAAAAAAAAGCTAGCTACCTGCCCCCTAATCAGGAATCATGGCGGCCACTCTCCCAAACATCAATGCCAATCAATTAATTGAAGCTGACGCTTGTTACTGTGTCTGTGGCTGCAAGCTTCGATAGCATCAGATCGAACAAGGTATGTACATAGGAAATACTAATTTGAGTTCTTCAGTCCTATTCACTACTGCCGTGTGTTGATGTTATCAGCAATGTAGCATCTTATTTTTTACAGACTAATTCCAACTGATGAACTAAATAAACATCAAACAGAGTATACACCATGTTGTATGCACGGACTGGTTGTGCCCATTGGAGATTTGGATTTTATTTTTCCTACACACTATCTAGGTGAAAATGGTTCAAGATAAAACCATATAGCCATTCTACAAAAGAAAAAAGAATGCATCAGCTAAACTTTCTGAACCTAAGACACTGGCATTGGCGTTGGTTGTTGAAATCGAATTGCCGGAGCAAGATCAACCAAGTCAAAATGAAGAACATCGGACAAATGAACCTATCATATTTAGAGGCATCGATTTTCTGGAGCAAGATCCCACATTACGCATTGGACAAATGAACCTATCGGACAAATGACTGGGCGAGGGAGTTGGCAGGGCTGATACATATGGATGGAGGTGGTCCGGAAGCAGCAAGCAAATCTCCATCTCCGAGCAGCTCCTCCCAGATGCACGCCTACCACACAAAAAAACAAGAGGAAGTTAACTATGAGGAGACAAGATTTACTCCATGTAAAAGGACTATTCAGCAAGATTAAATAGATGCTTTATGTGATGATGTAATTCATGCTCATGCACAGGAAGCCGAGAGGAGGGGAAGATACGATGTCATCCCCTCAGAGCAGCAATGCTTAATATTGATCCAGAAGAAATTCCTTTTGTACTACATTTAAAAGTACTACATATCAGGGAAGTTGTTTGTCATGCGGTGATGCACTTAAAGAGAAGAGTGATCCTATGCTTTACTAGGTAAATTTGGTGCGGCGACACGCCGCACCCGTGTTGTAAAATTTAAATAATTTCAGAATGTTGACATTTAAAAATTGTGTAGATTTGTGAATTGTTGGAATGCAAAGAGAGCTTATGTTTGGAATTTTTTAGATTTCGAAAATTAGTTAAATTGGAAAGTTATTTAGATTTGTTTTTTTTCACGTTAGTAAAATGGTTAGATTTGAAAGGCAGTTGAAATTTTAAAATATTGAAATTTGTTTGTTGTGTTACAGCGATGAAATTGAAATTTGAAAAATGTCTACATTTTAGAAGTGTGTAGTTTTGGAAATTTTTGAAATGCAAAGAAAGCTTGTGGTTTAAAATTGTTCAGATTTTGAAATTCATTCAAACGAGAAGTTTTTCAGATTCGATTTTTTTTATCTGTTTGTAAAATGATCAGATTTGGAAGACAAAGTTTTTCAGATTCGATTTTTTTATCTGTTTGTAAAATGATCAGATTTGGAAGACATTTAAAAGTTCAATATATCCAAAATTGAAATTTGATCATATGCAGTAAGTAGTTAGCATTTATTTTTTGTGGTCATGTTGATATATTGTTCATATTTTTTCGGTGGATGTAGTCGAAGTTACTGATTTTGTAGCATTTAGTAGTTTTTGGAAATTGTTTAAATACCCTAAAACAATATCTATAAAGTGTCTTAATTTTTTGGAAGCATGCTCTATTTCAAATTTTGTCTTTTGATTCAATTATATTTGGTTGGAAAATAAGTTTGGTACATATATGTCTCAATATTTACATTTGTGGTATGCTTATTTTGATTTTTTAAAGCCTATGTTATAAATGGGTAGCTGTATTAAAACGATTTACCAAACTGTATTTGAATGAGATGTTTTGTACGGGAAAATTAGTTTGTTGTGTTTGTCATAGTGAATGATTTTACTGATATGATTTATAAAATGGCTAGGTTTGAAAAGGCATTTAAATTTATAAAATATTAAAATTTGTACGTCGCGGATGTGTGGTAAAATCCAAATTTGAGATTGTAAACATTCAAAAATCGTTTAGGTTTGAAAATTAGTGAAATGGCAAAAAAGTTTAGGTTTTAAAATTGTTCATATTTTGAAGTTATTAAGATTCTAATAAGAGTTACATTGTACTTTTCGGAAGCTTCTTTTCGCCGTTGTTTTTTTATGGGTAGGAAAGGATAAGCTATTTTTGGAGAAGTTTACTCTGAAAAGGTTTAGTTTTAGCCGGCTAATATTAATTGGTACAAAGAAGATTTAATTACACTCCTGCGAGCAAAATACCAATTTATAACAAATCACAACTAATTCATATCAATAAATGTGTCATGTTTTGTTTGTCCATATATAATCCTTGTTAATACAACTATTGAAATATTCAAATGTATACGTCGCGGGTGTGCGGTAAAATTCAAATTTGAGAATGTAGGCATTAAAAAATCGTTTAGGTTTGAAATATATTGAAATGCAAAAAAAGGTTACGGGTTAGAATTGTTTAGATTTTCAAAATAGTTCAGTTTGGGAAGTTATTTAGTTTTGGATTGTTTAACTTAATAAAATGGTGAGATTTGAAAGTCGTTTAAAATTTGAAATTTTTTGAACTTAAATTTGAAATTCGTTCATATGTCATAAGCAGTGAGCAATTTTTTGTGTGTTATTTTTTTTAATTTTTTTTGCCTGGTGGATAGATTTAAATTTGTTGAGGTTGCAACATTTTTCACTTTCTGGTTTTTGTATTAATTTCTAGGGCCCACATGTAAGTAATTTTTCATTTTCTGAATTTTTGAGGGAAAAGGAAAAAACTGACAGTGGGGCCACGCTGACGTCGCGATGACGTCAGCAATGGACTGGGCTGCCACTGCCACGGCGGCGTGCAGCACGCCGGCGTCGCGCCACCGCGTTCTGGGGCGCGAGCAAGGGTGCCGCGGACGCGCGCGAAGCCGGGCTGCCTGCGGACGGCGGCGCCGCCTCTTCTGCGTGGCCGGAACGGCCGCGGCGGAGTGCAGACGCGGCGGAGGGATAGCGGCACACCGGGGACGATTTCGCCGTCGGCGCGGCGTTTCGGCACGCGAAAGGCGGCGAGGTGGGAGAGGCGGCGACGCCGGAGCCCGCAGTGGCCGTCGATCTGACCGGGGAGGACTGGAGCGGCGGGGGAGCGCGACGGCGTCACCGGCGATGTCGCGGCCGCGCGAGAGAGGAGAGAGGGAGGGGGGTTATGCGCGTTTTTTGCAGCGGGGCCCCTGAATTGTTTATCTGTCGTGGTATGAAACAACAAATGCCTAGCGATAGGCTTAAGTTTGGGGCCGATGGAAGCTAGAGGATTCGGGGAGGGATAGCGCGCTAAAGAGCACACACGGAAGAACAGATCAACACGGGGATTTACCCTGCTTCGGGGCTCTCGCGAGAGATAAAACCCCTACTGCAGCATCTAGGCTATTTGGTGTATTCCCCTCTCTGCATATGGTTGGTACAAATGCTCCATGAGCTGAGCGTAGTTTGCCTCTAAGAGGTCTTAGCTAGGAGGAGCTCCATGTGAGCGGGGGAGAAGAAAGAGTGAGCCCGTGCAGGGGCGTCGTCCTGGGAGCGTTCCCCTGGTCCTCTTTATATAGAGAGAGCCCAGGGGACAAGGGGTGGCCCACGGACACTGTACACACACTGTAGATGAAAAGACTACTGGGGTCTAATCAACACTGTGCACGCGTCACCATCTGTACTCTAGTCACGTCCGCGTCACTGTGCATGCATCATGGGGATGGGCCTGGCACGCTGTGTCTGTACTTCCATCTTGTCTTCTAGCACTTGTCTCCTGGATCTTTTATCTTATCTTCTGGAGGTGGCAGGGCAGCTGGTACTCGTCGAGGAAGTGCTGGGATGTCGGCGGTGTGGATATGTCGGGGTAGCGCGGTAGTGTCTGGTGTCGCCGGCGTCATATGGACTTGGCGATCTCGGCGCTAGGCCGAAGTGAAGATCGAGCGAAGTACGCAGAATAACTCGGTCGAGGCCGTCTCGGCCTGCTCCGGGATAGTGGCCTGCTCCGAGATGTGGTCCGCTCCGGGATAAGAAGACCACGGCCCCTCTGAGGAGTCTCGGTCCAGCTGAGGGCGCGGAGTTCGGTCCGCCCTGAGGTAGGAAAGCCACGGCCCAACCGAGGTAGACCAAAGTCGGCCCGCGGGGCTGGGAGCGAGGAGCATCCGAGGTCAGGTCCATCTGAGGCTCGGCCGAGGTTGGAAGCGAGGCGGGGTGCCAGCGTCGGTACGCCCGGGGTGCGGCCATCTCGGTCCACCCGAGATGCTCTGTCTCGGCCCGCCCGAGCTAAAGGGAAAGTTGGCCCACCCGGGGAGCTCGGACCACCGAGGTGTGGGACGTCGGCCTGTTGATGACCCGGCCCAGCCGAGGTAAATATGTGTCGGGCCAGCCGAGGCTGACAGGCCTTGGGCCAGCCGAGGCAGGGCATCTCGGCCCAGCCGAGCTCCTTTTTCTTTATTCTTTTACCTGCTTTTCCATAATCTCTTCTGATAACTCGATTAAACCAACCACTTTGGGGTACCCGGGGTACCATCCCCGACAATATCATTTGCGAACAGGTCCATCTACTCGCAAAGCCGTGGACCGTGGAGTGGGCGCTGGATTTGTGAGGGGCTTTTGTGGAAATGTGTCACGGGCATGTACTGCAGACCGTGCGATCGTCGTTTGACGGTGCGGTTTGGAGAACTGCAGCTGCTACAGTGTAGTGTACTACAGTAACCACTCTAGCTACACTGTAGACGCTACAGTGGGCGGAGGGCTGAGAGGCCGGCAAAGTGCACTGCCTTAATATATTAGTAATACTAGTTGAATTTTGGCGTGGCGTCACGCCACGCCCTTGGTGTATTTTTGTGTACAATATATATTTTTTGTTCACCAAAATGTTAGTCAAATTGGAGTGTTCAAACATGTTTTTATTTTGTTGTATATAGGTAGCATTTTTTGTGAGCATTTTTGAAATATTTTGTAGAATTTTCAAATATTTAGTGGATTGAAATGTTCAAACATGTTTTTATTTAGACGTTAATATTTAATTGTAGTTAGTGAAATCCATTTAATTTAATTTAACATTTGGGGAGAGTTTATCTGTATGGTGTCGAAATATTGGCCAAATTGAAATGTTCGTATGTATTTGTATTTTGCTATAAGTGTGCTGCGTTTTTTTGTGTGAGTATTTTCGATATATTATATGGAATATCGGAATATTCGCCCAAATGTTGGCCAAATTCGTGTTTGCAAACATGTTTTTTATTTTGTAATGAATAGGTAGCATTTTTTTGAGCATTTTTTATATATTTTGTAGAATAATCAAATATGTAGTAGTTTGCATTGGTCGATCATGTTTGTATTTCGGCGTAAATATTTAGTTGAAATTAGAAGAAATGCACTTGAATTACATCTAAATGGTGAAAAATGAATATTTCGAAAAAAAAATCTCAGCATAAGTATTTTGCATGTATATATTTATCGTAATTTTCGAGCGGATATATTCGGAGATATCAATGTATACTTTGTTTGAATTTCAAAAGTTGGTGAAAGTGGGAAGCTGTTCGCATGTTATTTATTTATTTTTGGTTTTTCAAATGCTCAGATTTGGAAGTCATTGTAAATTTTCAAGTTTTAAAATTTGATTTTCGGTCGTATGGCATAAATAGTGAAAGTTTTTTTCTTGCTGAACATGTTGATATATCATTTGCACTTTTTTTCATGTGTGACATGATAGATTAGGGAGTTCATTTTAAACTTTAGAAAATGGATAATAATTTAAATGGGGTCCAAATAGCACTAAAAGCAATATTTGAAACAAACACCATATTTAAAGAAAGTGGAATTTTAGTAATTGTAGACAAATCTTAGTTTAAGTTGTTGAAGCATGCATGAATTCGACATAAATAAATGATCGAGTATTCGTCTTTGGTGATGCTGCAATTCACTTCGAATTCACGTGTTATCAATTAAAAAACAGCAATGAAAAGGAAGGAAATAATTAACACATGGTATAATGCAATGCGCATACAAACATGTATAACATGATAAATTAGGGAGTTCATTTTAAGCTATAGAAGATAGATAATAATTTAAATGGAGTTCAAATAACACTAAAAGCAGTATTTGAAACAAACCCCATAATTGAAAAAGTGGCATTTTAGTAATTATAGGCAAGTCTTAATTTAAGTTGTTCAATCATGCATGAATTTGTCATAAATAAGTAGTTTATATTTTTCTGGACATTTTGATATATTACTCATAATTTACTGAATTACAAAGCAAAAGATATGACTTTTACAAATTTTACTATTTTCTGTAATTACTAAAAATCTGACAGGTCGGACCCGTATGTCAGGGGTTTGTTTTTTCTGAATTTTTTTACGAAAATTAAAAGGAGGCTGACATGTGGGCCCGACGTGTCGTCACTGATGACGTGAGCGACGCAGGAGCAGGCGCCGGCGGCGCGGCACGGCGGCTCTGCCGAGCTCGTGCTCGGGTAGGGGAGCACGCTCGCGGTGCTAGGGATGCACGGATCCACTGGAGAGCGTGGAGAGGAGGTGACTGGCGGCGGAGCGAGCCATATGGTCGCCGGAGCTGGACGACGGCGACCAAATCGCGGCGGCGGCCAGAGTCGGCAAAGAATGGTCGATTCGCCGCGCTCCGAGTGTCCCTACTCGCGTGGCCTACAGAGGAGGTAGAGGGAAGGACGGTGAACCACAAGGAGTGCTTGAATGCGTCGATGGAGGTGTGAAGCGGCGGTGGAGCGCGTCGGCGCCGGCGCGGCGATTCCGGCGTCGCGCGGAGAAGGAGGGGAGGGGGAGGTCTGTGGACATTTTGCATAAAAGTCCTTGGATTTTTGTGTAAAATCATTTTAGTCATTTTCTTCGTAAAACCATGGCTGCGGAGCTATTTTTTTGGGAGCGATGGGCATTTTTGTAAAAGAGACGCGGGATGCGATGGGGAGCCGTTCGATCGGGAGGCAACGGTGCGGATTGAGTACTGTTGAACACTGTACGTTACTGTAACTAGCTACAGTGGCCGATCGCTGAGGGGCCGAGAAATTGCTCAGCTTTCATATAGTTAGTGACCAGTGCTGGTGATATATCAAGAAAGTACAACTCCAGTATCGAAGACCTGACCAAGCGGTATGCTGCTGCCCCAGCTGGCAGCTTGCAGTCTGCATGCGTAGGGAGATGGCAGCAAGGACAGTAAGCCAAGCTGACGACCACCGCTGTTTTTTCTGGAACTCTCCCCTCTCCTCTCCTCCTACAGTAGCCAGAGGCGACCCGAAGGCGACTCCGGCTCGGCCAGCGCTCGCCGGCGCATCCGTGGGATTCCCCACCCTCCGACGGCCGCTCCGGCGGCGGGAGGTGGGGGGATCCCCGGATCTGCGGCCCGGTGATGTAGATAGGGCGTGGTGTTGGTGGATCTTGGGTGGCGGGGTCGTGGCTGGGAGGCCACCATCGCCGTTTTGTCGGGCCGCAGCTTCCCCTCGTTTCCGTCGTCGTCTCCGACGGCGACGGATGGCTGCTGCTCCGGTCTGCCGGCGCTTCCTCCGGCGTCGGTGTTTGTTTTGCGGTGGAAGATCTGGAGGACTGCGGAGGGGGACGGAGGCTGCTGCTGCGTGGGCTCGTGGAGTGCAGGTTGAAGATCTGGTCACCTCCGGTGAGGTGGTGTGGCGCGGGCCCCAGATCTGGGGCGGAGTTTGCTTGGGGGCTTCCCCCGGCCGATGGTGCTTCTTCGGTGTCGGATCCAGCTTCTCGGAGTTGGAGGAAGATGCGGCTCGTCAACGCCTTCGGGTTAGGAGCTTCTCTGCTCTGTGGGTGACGGATGCCGGCGGCTGGTTTCTGCGACGTCCTCGACGACGGAGGGCTGGTGTGCTTGGCGTTCTCGAGGTTGAAGACGATGTACTGCAGCAGCGCTGCTCTCTGTATCCTCTCGCTGTAGTGTTAGCTGCTTGTATTTCGATTTGTATTGTGTTCTTTTCTTTTTGAATATAAGTGTTGTGCAAAAAAAAAAAAAGATGGCAGCAACCTCTACATGTTGCAGGATGATTAGTGGATACTCCTACTCTGGTTTCTATGTAATTCAATCGTCCTTTTGGTGCTTTATATTTCCAAGTGTTATGTCCTGAGCTAAGATATATAGCGGAAAAATCTTGTTTTACATTCTTTTTGAATATTTGGTAATTTTATTGATATTTAGCTCATACCAACTTCTCAATTCATTTGGTATTATTATTTTTCTGGTAGATCTGGTACGGTGGTCATATTGTAACCTTTTGCTCACCCAAAAATTAAACAAGCTGCATGGAGTATATGAGAGTTGTACAAGTTTGGACACAAAAATTATCTTTGTCATTTATCTCCGTTGAAAGTAAGATCCGTTGAAAGAAATGTATTGTTTCTGGTAGGCAAGTTCAGCTTGGTCTGTAGCATGTTTTTGATGATTTTTGTCCAGTTTTCACTGCATTTTTTCGTGCCTATGCATGAAGCATGATTCAAAATGAAGACAATTAAAGATGTAGAAACTATAACACAAGCATGCTTTGAATTAGCTTCAATGAATTTTAAATATATTGATCAACAGTGAGGTCGTGCGTTGCACGTGCACGTTTACAAGTTATTTGTAGGCCATCACTGAAGCGGAACACATGGAGGAGGAAGGAAGCATAATCACTATGTATCCAACAATTGCATGAGATTTTCTAGCAATGTTTTCTTGCTTGTAATACGACTAACAAAATTTCTAACATTTGTACAATGGCCTATATTGTTTTTTTTTCATTTATGCATACTGTTTGCAATGATTGGTTACGTGTGTTGCACGTGCACGTCAATTAGTACTATTAAAAGAGTAAACATGTTCGGGATACATTAAATTTGATCCGTTCAATATTTGATCAACACTCTAGATCGCTCTAATGTTTGACAATTCAACACACCTTTTCGTTTTGATGATAATTACAAGGATTTGCCACCGCTCAAATAAACACTTCAACACAATAGCCTTCGGTGACGCCCTGTGCACGGGGAACATCCGGCTCGCATCGGCGTTTGGTCCATGGTGATGCTCGCCGCCACGGTCGTCGTCAAAGAACTGCATCTGGAGGCAGTGGGTCGTCCTGTGCGTCTTGTGGTGGTGCTCGCCGGCGCGGAGGTTGAGCCATGCCCCGCCGCACGGTCCGGACGGCCAGCTTGAGCGGGCGAGTGCCCTTGACACGAACGGCGAGCGACGCGGGCGACGTGGGCGCGGACTGCAAGATCTGGAGCTGGTTTTCGGCGGCCTCCAGGTCCTCCTCCGGCACAGTGGCGGCGCTAGGAATTAATTACCGGGTATTCATAAGTATTCATTTTCTTGAAACCATCACTGTTTTTAGAAAAATCTTCACTGTTTTGCTCTAATCAACCTGGTTTTGCAAGAATCATGGGTATGCACATGCATACCCAGGAAGACGCCCAGCGCCGCCCCTGCTCCGGCAACGATGCCGCCCCGCTGACCTTCTTGACGATGCATCCGACGTGGCCGCGTGGCGAGGTATCGGATTCAGAGGCGGCGTCGACGGGGGCGCAGGCGTGGCGGGTCTGACGGACTCGATCTCGTGACAGCGCTGGATGAACGAGGACGTGTGAAGTGTGGAGGGCGGCAGCCCTGGGCCGGCGGCGGACTAGGAGGCGTCCGAGGGCGCCGCCGAGGGCTCCCGGAACACGGCGGCGCGCATCAACTTCGTGATGCGGAGTGCAGGCAGCCAGGCACGAGGGCCGCATCACGAAGATGATGCAGCGCGTGTTCATAAACTCGTGGGCGTCTTCTGGTGACGATGTCCGCGATCTCGCCGAGCCTCAGGCAGGGCCGGCTCTAACATTTTAGGGGCCCCGGGGCGAACTCTATAAATGGATCCCTAATCAATGGGCCTCCAGCCATTTTTTTTCTATGTCATTTATGTGTTACTTCTGGCGTGTGTTTCATTCTATACGCCACCAGTAATAATCCAGGCAATTTATACAAAACTACTAGTGGCGTGTATTTAGTAATGCACGCCACTAGTATATACATCCCAGTTATGGGCCCCAAATTTGGCGGGGCCCCGGGCCGTCGCCCCTCTTGCCCTGGGCCAGAGCCGGCCCTGGCCTCAGGTACATGGATGGCGCGTCTAGCCGGCGCGCAATGTCGGCCATGACGTGGTATGGCAGCAGGATGCACATCAGGTTGTGGAGGGCGTGGGCGGTCGACTTGTCGGCGCCGCCGAGAACGCCGACGACGACGTCCACTGCGAGCGCGAGCGACGTCGCCCCCCGGTCTGCCCCTGCCCCCGCCGTCCTTCACCGCTACCTCGACCAGGGGCGCTTGCGCTTTTGCTACCTATCCGACATGTCAGCCATCTCCATGCTTCCGACCTCCTGTTCTGCTCCAAGATCGTGACCTTCGAGTGGCATGGAAGCAACGCCGAGAGCGAGCTGCAGAGCAGTCCTCTCTTCTCCTGCCTACAGACTACAGTGTCCTGACTCCTGAGGCCGTCGTTGTAATCGTGCATTGAGCAGGCACTCAGCAGCAGAGCTACTGGTGTGCTCCCCTGAATCCCTTTGTGTTGCTTCCCTGCTCATCGTGGCTGCGAGATTCAGGCTAGAATAGCTTCCTGATTGTTTTGGGGAACAATTGACAGGAGTAAGGATAGACAACTATAAAGTACTACTAGTTGAATTTTGCGTGGCGCCACGCGCTTGGTGTTTTTTTTACAATATATATTTTTTTGTTCACCAAAATGTTGGACAAATTGGAATGTTAAAACATGTTCTTATTTTGTTATAGATAGGTAGCATTTTATTTGTAAGCAGTTTTTAAATATTGTCTAGAATTTTAAAATATTTAGGGGATTGAAATGTTAAAGCGTGCATTTTTTGTGAGCATTTTTGAAATATTTTGTAGTATTTTAAAATATTTAGTGGATTGAAATGTTCGAACGTTCAAAAAATGTATAGTTTTTAAAAATTTGTGAGATTCAAAAAAAAGTCGGCGTCTAGAGATTGTTCAAATCCGAGAAATTTGGTCAAATATACTTAAAATTTTGTTGAAATTGGGAAGATTTTCAGTTTTAAATTATTTGTACGGTTATAGAATTTTCAATTCCAAAAGTTGGTGAAATAGTTAGGTTTGGAAGGATTCGAATTTTTTGAAATATTCAAATCTGTACGATGCGTTTATGTGGTGGAATTGAAATGTTGAAAATGTCCACATTTTAAAGTTGTTCAGATCTGAAAATTAGTGAAGTTGTATTTTAAAAGTTACAAAAGTTTTTGAAGAAAGAAAAGTAGGGGAATTGTGGTAAAATTCAAATTTTGAAAATGTTCACAATTTGAAGGTGTGCAGTTTATAAATTTTCAATTATAAAAGTTGGCGAAATACTTAGATTTGAAAGGTTTCTAAGATTTTTGAAATATTCAAATCTGTATGATGTGTTTGTGTGGTAGAATTCAAATTTTAAAAACGTCCACATTTTAAAGGTGTGCAGATACGAGGATTATTGAAGTTGCATTTCGAAAGTTACAAAAGCTTTTGAAGAAAGAAAAGTAGGGGAAATGTGGTAAAATTCGAATTTTGAAAATGTCCACATTTTGGAGTTGTGCAGATTTGTTTGAAAATTATTGAAGGTGTATTTTGGAAGTTTCAAAAGATTTAAAAAAAAGGGAAAAAAACAGAAGGGAAAAATAAAAAAGGCCGAGCCAGCTGCGCAGCAGCCAGCCCGGCCCAGGCCCGCTGGGCGTCACATCGACGTCACCAGCGGGCGGAGCTGCCGTGGCGGCGAACCACGGCGAGCCAGGAGACGCGGGCGGGCGCTCTGGACGCGCATCGACGCTAGGAACGCGGTAGTGGCGGCGCCGCCGCCTGTAGGTCGCCGGAGCAGCGGCTGCGGTGTGCGGACGCGGCGGCGGGCTGCGGGCGCGTCGGTTGCGATTCCGGCGAGGTCGCCGCGTTTCGGGACGCGAAACTGAGCGGGAGGGTGGAGGCGAGGACGGCGGAGCCCGCCGTGGCCGTCGATCTGGACGGGGGAGGCCGGAGCGGCGAGGACGCGTCGTGGCGGCGCCGGCGACCTCCGGCCACGCGCGCGAGGGGGAGTGGAGGGGAGGGGATGTGGCGATGTCTTTTTAGAAAGGCCCTTCTATTTTTCCCAATTGTCAGTTGACTCCTTCGTAGCGTAAAGCTGTGGACTGCGGATTGGTTTGTGGATAAGTGAGGGATTTTTTTGCAAAACCGGCAAGGACGTGTCCTGTGGGTCGTCCGATACATTAAATCTAACCCGTTCAATTTGATCAACGATCCAGATCGCTCCAAACTTTTTCAGTTTCGTGATAATTCGAATATTGCCACCGCTAAAAAATATAATGTTCGGTTCAATAGGCTAGACTTTTTTAGGCCGACGGTGACAGGCGCGGCAGGCCGGGGAGGCGAGCGGTTGAGGGCACGCACGAGCACCGGAGCGCGGCCTCGGCGACGGTGACAGGCACAGCCGGCCAGGCAGGAGCGTTCAGGCCGACGGGCGCGGCCGGCCAGACAAGAGGACCGGAGCGCGGCCTCGGTGATGGTGACGGGCGCGGCCGGCAGGCAGGAGCTGGCTGGATGCGCAACCTCGGCGAAGGGGAGCGGTCCGCGACAAGTCTGCGTTGGGCGACGCCACAGGCTTGAACGCCAAGCTGCGCGCGGAGGAATACGACGGCGTGGAGATGTGCTGTGACCGCCTTCTTCTGGTAGACCTCCTGCTGGACAAGTATGGCTACCACACATGGGAAGAGGTGGAGGCGGCTAATGCTGCTGATCTTCTTTGAGCGTACGCTCGCTCGAGTGGGCTACCTCAGCCCGAGAATAAATGGGCCGAGAGAAAGAAATAGGCCCAATAGAAAAGAATCACACAAAAAAGGAGGTAAAGGAGAAGAGCGATAGGCTGGGCCGAATTCGGCCAAAAGGGTTTTGCTAAATTTCTAGATTGTTTTTTCTCTATTTAGCTAATTACAGGAAAATGGATCGTGGCATATATACTTACCAAATCTTTTCCAACATCAGGAAAATCTGATAGAAAAATACATGTAATGGGTTTAGAAATTATACTTTGTACCCAAGTTTAGTTATGTAAAATAATTTGTTTATGAAACATGCATATATGCCTCATAAACCCCTAAAAATTATTTATAGGGTTTATTAAATCCTATAAGTTTTGGAAAGATCCAAATATGAAAAGGGTACATTTAAATCATTTCCAAATTATTAGATTAAGAATGTCATATTATTCTCTTCTCTCTATTTTTATTTTTTTGGAAATGGATTTAAATATACGAAGAATCCAAAGATGCATTAAAAAATCCAAACAACCAAATAGAATATTTCCAACATGTATATTATATTTGGGAAAGTCATATTATCACCTATCTTAATTTAAAATGTTTTTATAAATATTCCATTGCAAATAGAATTCATATGAAACCAAATTCACAAGTTGAACATGTTTAGAACTTTCCAAATCAAGATTTATATTTCAGATAGTCATATTAATCTAATCATAAAAGTTTTGAATCAAGGTTTGAGAAAAGTTTAAAACATGTCCACAAAGTTTAAATTTCTTAGAATTTCACATACATTTAATTAATTGAACATTCCAATATTAATAAAATATGGAGATGTTACAATGTGCCCAAGAATTGGCATTGTATTTGGGTCATTCCTAGTAAATTTGTAAGCTAATAAATATTTATCGAACAATTGCATGGAATTTTCTAGCAATATTTTCTTGCTTGTAATACAACTAATTAAATTTATATCATTTGTATTATGGCCTAAATGGTTATTTTTTATTTTTACATTTATGTTTACTGTTTGCAGTGATTGGCTACGTGCGTTGCACGTGCCCGCCAACTAGTTTCTTGTAGGTGATAATCTTTGAGGCTACCCTCTCGACCTATACATGTGTAGCACATGATGCAAACAATTTGAAATTGCTATTGTGCACGTTTGTGGGATACACCATTAGCTACATTAGGAAAAAATTCATAATTTTCTGAAACTTGTAAATATGATTTTCAATTTTTTTAAATGGCCGGTGCACTGGTGCTCAGGAGCAAAATGCACTTTCCGGAACCGATATGACCCATGATTTGAGTATAGAACCGATATTGCATGAATTGTAATAATTAGTCACGCTTATTCGATTGTCTGTAGGACTCCCTTTTGGAGTAGAGATTTCTTACACCCGAGCTCGAGTGCTCAGTTAGTACAAATTCGAAAATTATTATTTTAAGTTTCAAACAAATATGAAAAAATCATGCATGTTCTCTCGATGATGTATATTCTATAGACGTGCAAAATTATAATGCCAAATACTTTATATGTCGACATACACAAAATGACAAACTTATAGATCTTATTATAGTTAACAGTGTATAGTTTCAAATCTCACAATTTTGTCATTTTTGTGTAGACTATAATATAAATAATTTTACATTGTTATTTTGCACGCTTGTACTATACGTTATTGAGAACATGCATGAATGTTTTCAGACTTTTATAAAGTTTATAAATAATTTTTTTGAAATTTTGAAAGTAGCAGGAGCACTGGAGCATGAGTGCAAAAACCAGTTTCCGTCTCTTCCGTTCTTTGTTTCGCTACTCTATTTTTGTTCGGACTCAACTTTGCAATGAAGAATAGTTGCGTGAATCCACCGATGTAGATGATTTTTCTATTTGTTTCGAAAAAGATCTCACTTTATTAACCAAATAACCAAAATAATCAGATTGAAACACACTAAAAAACAAAGATGCCATGATAAACTAAAAGTTACGTCAAAGCTGTTCGACCCTAGCTCATTTTTTTCATACTGAGGACCGGGTGAACAAATCGTAGGACATCAAACATATATAATCAAACGTATATAGGTTGCACTAGTCTTGAAGGTTTCGGAGAGCCGGTTGGGTTACCCACCTCAATAGGTGTGAACCTAATACCGCTGAATGTTCAGTTTTGAAAATGATTCAGTTTGAAACATGTTCATTTTTTTAAAACTGTTCATCTCTAAAGAAATGTTTTTTTAAATTTGTTCAAGAATTCAGTTTTTTTAAAAGTGTTCAGTTTTTAATATATTTATTTTTGGAAACGTTTCAGTTTTTAAATGTATGAACACTTTTAAATTCGTGAACATTTTTTGAGGATGAAGACACACGCACGCGAACTCTTGTGACACATGTAATCATCATGATACACATCACGGACAGTTTTTATATTCACGAACATTTTTGGTATCCTTGAACATCTTTTCCTAATTCGTGAACATTTTTGTTTCACCAAATTTTTCAAAATTAACCGGCCGATTTTTCTCGCGAGACAGCAGACCACCAGCAGCGAAAGACGAGCAAAAAAAAAGGCAACAGCGGGGCCGATCGATATTACTGGGCCATATCCCACGCTGTAGTCACTCACGTGTCGCGTGTGCGGCGCGTCCCTTCGGCCTCCGCCGATTGCCATCTCCTTCCTCCGCCACAGCGCCCAAAAACGGCAAAGAAACCGCAAAACCCCCAAATCCTCCAACCCTACCACGATCCACACCTCCCAGGCCCACGCTCCGCCACCGCGGCCGTCCTCCGGCCTCCGCGGCGGCTCTACCCCGCGACACCCGGCTCTACCCCGCGACACGCCGACCGCGCCGAGGTGAGCTCTCCGGGAAACCCGCATTGCACCTGCACGCCGTCTTTCTTTGCCCAATTCTTGGTCCCTCCGTACTCACTGCTAACACAACCCTACCTAACCATCTTCCGCCATGGATTCATCTCACCGACAGGCGGCCGCGTCTGTGTTTGGAGGGCGTAGCACCGCGATGGGGCTCCCGAAGCAGGGGCAGCCGCCGCTGCCTTCGCCCGCCCACCGGGCTGCGCAGGTCCCGTACCCCGCCGTTTCCCACCCCGACAACCGGGCCGCGCAGGTGCCGGCCAGCTCCAACACGATCGCGCCCACGAGCCAGCACCCAGCGCAGGTCGCTGCGCCCAGGCCCAGCGAACACCACCCCGTGGCGAGGCCTTCCAGCAGGGTGTCGTTGAGGCCGCCGCAGCAGGTGCTGAGTGTCCAAACGGAGTTCCCAGAGCTGTTTATGCCGAAGCCGTCGCCTCCCTCGGCCGGCAAGAAGATGGCGGCGTCGGTGTCGCAGAAGGTCCAGATGGTCAAGCCAGTGTCTTTGCAGTTCTCTGCTTCCGGCAAGAGTTTTGTTCCCAAGGAGTTGCCGCCCAAGGCCCATTCGCAGGTGCAGTTGTTTGAGTTGGTGAGATCGAGGTTCAGGGAGACTCTGGCTGTTGCCTTGAGCATGGATTCTGATCAGCAATCTGATGGAAATGTGTCACCTTTGGGGTCAGCTGGTGAGAGCAGGCTGGCAGACGCTGGGAGAATGCAAGGAATCACAACCGGCTTCCACGATGCAGGTAAATGATGATGATGATAATGATAATGATAATGTCACAGAAGTTGCTGCTTGCAGAAGCGAACACGGTGACATGTTGTTTAGCAGTTTGAGATCAGACATGGGAATGAGAGTGAGGGGTGCTATGCAGCAGCAAACAGAGCATGTTCCCTTGGGGAACAGAGTATCTGGTAATGGCTCTGTTGCTTTAGATGATCTTTTGCAATATCATGGGGTTTACTGGGCTACTGAGACTGTTCTTGCACCTTCTGAATCCATTCCACAACCTCGGCCTTCTGAATCCATGCCACAGCCCAATCCAAAAAGGGCCAGGATGTCTGATGTTCACGCTGGGGTTAATTTATCTCCGATCAGGACAGAGTCTAAAAGAGCAATTACCACTGATGAGGCAACTGGAGACAAGAAGGCCAGGATTCATGAGGGCCAAAATGTAGCATTTAGAATTGAAGAGGAGCTGTTCAAATTATTTGGAGGAGTTAATAAGAAATACAAGGAGAAAGGTAGATCACTTCTGTTTAATCTGAAAGATAAACATAATCCTGTGCTGAGGGAACGAGTCTTGTCTGGAGACATAACACCTAAATGCCTTTGTGCAATGACTATTGAAGAACTTGCTTCAAAGGAGCTTTCAGAGTGGCGGAAGGCTAAAGCCGAAGAGCTTGCAAATATGGTTGTTCTTCCTGATAGAGAAGTGGACATTAGACGCTTGGTGAAGAAAACACACAAAGGAGAATTTCAAGTTGAAGTGGATGAAACAGATGTTATAGAAGTTGAGCTTGGGGGTGGTTCACTTTCTTATGTTCCGTCAAAACCTATTGCAGTTCAAACCGAATCTGTTGATAGAGCAAGTGTACACAAGGAGGTCAAGGTAGGCAACAGTGTGCACGATGGAGTTGCTGAGACATGCAACAGTAGCACATCGAGCAATTTTCAATATCCAGCAAATGAGAAAAGTGATCTTATGCAAGAACCAAAACCAATGATTGATGCCTTGCACGTCACAGATAATCTTCCACAGATCATGTCAGTGGATGAATTGATGCAGATCCTTCATTCAGAACAAGATTCTGAAGATCAGTCTGCTGGAGCCCTGCAAGATGATCCTAGTATTGACAAAGCTGACAAGACTCTGAAGTCAGGAAGTTTTCCAATAGCTAAAGACAAGGCTGCTGCATTAAAATTCCAGTTTCATTATGATTTACGATCTCCACAAAACATTTTGGAGTCCAAGTTAGAATCGCCCATAAACAAATCAGTTTCAATTTTGGATCCAGTTGTAGAACCAAAGGGAGATGTGATAGTCAAATACCCCCCTGAAAAGGTGGATGATGAAAAACCAGATAATGTAAATGTTTCGGTTCCTGAATCTACTATGCAGTGTAAGATAACTCCTGAGGCTGTGTTGACGCATGACAGTATATGGGAGGGAACCATTCAGCTTAGTTTGACTTCACTCAAAAATATGGTCGCTATCTTTAAAAGGTTTGTGTCATCACCTTGATTATAGTAATCGTACGCAATTAATAAATGATTTATTTGTGAGATAGAGTATTAACTACAAGTACTTTTTTTGTCATTTCTTTATTTTGAACAAACAACACACCATTTAATTTCTGTAGGATCACTTGTTCTAGCTTGCACCTCAATATTTTGGAGGCATCCTTATGTTATCATTATGTTGCTTTTCTTTTGCAGTGGTGAAAAGCCATCTACAAGTGAGTGGCACCGCTCTCTTGAGATGAAGGGACGAGTGAGGCTCAGTGTTTTTGAAGAATTTCTTGAACAGCTTCCTAAATCCAGGAGCCGTGCTATAATGGTAACTATTTTTTCTGTGTGTTTTCATATATGCTTTTGTCGGCTGGATGACTATGTCGTTTATTAAAATTGGAAATTCAGTACTCTTTCTGTTACTGACACGTACACGTTCTTGCACTTGTTGCATTGCAAACAGTTGTCTCTGTCGCTTTGATAGAATAATTATTGATTGTAGAAACTAGTGGAAACATGTGCTCTTGAATGTGTTTCATTGTGGTTACATCATAGCTGCATAGTCTGTACCATTAAACTTACAGTGTACATGTTCACAGTCTGGGCACGAGATGTCATAAAATGGAAGATTAGATGCAACCGTTAGTTAATGCACTCCAGGTATACATGGCAGACCGGCAGTCAACACAACTGAAGTTAGTTTCTTGCAACTTGGATATGTAAACCATGCTCTGCAGATCAATAGAGCGAAAGTAGGTCATGAGAAAAGGCACTCTCGGAAATAGACCACTAATTTATGTTCCCTCTGCTAGATCTAGTCATCGTTAAAATAATCAATAGTTCAGTATTTCTTCATCGTGACATTTGGTACATTCATTGTTACATTGAGCCATTTACTTTTTTGGAGGTCACCTGTATTCGGACAACAATGCTCAAATAGATGTTTTTTTGTAGCAAAACAAAATTCCCTTTTTGAGTTTTGACATACTGCACTTGATCAGCTTAGTTTAATATACTGTTAGGATGCTCTTACAAACAATATGATACTGAAAAGCGATCTGGAGAATAAACATTCAACAGGAAAAAAAGGAAAGCTCTGATAAGAATATTATGTCCATGTTTAGCATTACTGTTGAAGTGGAGCATGCAGTGTGATGTTGCATCCGTCCGATGTGGTAGTTAATCTTGGGAACTGCATCCTCAGCACATATTTGAATTTGAAATCTATTGCATCTGGCGATCTAATGTCTTCACTGCCTCTCTGTTTGCTCCCAAATCTGGTCAAATTTGTACATTTGTGTTACTTTGCCACATACAACAGAACAAGTCATTGTGATAAGGTGATCTACTCTCAGTGATCAACTGGACGTACCTAAAGACTAAATTGAAAAATAATAAGATTATACATGCTGTAAGCCTGTGCTACTGATAATTACCGAATACCTGAAATGCCACTGCCACTTCCTATTTTAGCACCACATTCGGAATTGTCCCTTATTTTTAGGGTCGTGGTCTCGTGGACACCCGCAAATGCCCAACCTTGGTAATTATTATGTTATAAATTAGTTATAGCTAGACTGACAATCTCTTAGAGATAGAGTTGGTGAGACCATGACCCTGAAAATAAGGTTATACCCCCACTATCTACCTTTGTTTCTGAGACATAGGGTTATTTTGTTCTTCCAAGTTACTTTATAATAGCCAGTTTTGTAAACCTATGCTTTCTATTTTCATAATGATACGATAATAATTATCTAGTCTACTACCCCTCCTCTCCTGTGGTCGTCCACAAGTCGCCTCCCATATTATAGTCTCTCATCTCCACCCAATTAAGCTGATTATCCTCAGCAATATTTACCCCTCAAGATTATAACAGGGCAAGTGCCGCGGAGAGGATGGCTGGGCGGCATGGCATTTACGGGATGATGAGAGGAAGCGCAGATAATTCTCACTGCTTGACTACGAAGATGCAAAGCGTAGCTTTACATAGCTTCCTGGGAACAACAATCTTGGAAACAGCTTCATCTGTTAGAGACTGAGATCTAACTAATCTGTCTCAGTTTTGTTTTAAAGTTGGGAAAGTTAGGTATCTACTTTTCTACCTGAAGCCATTTGAGCCTTCCCTCAGCCCAATCCTCAACTTTCACATCATCCTCAATTCTCTCCTTCCCTTGTCTTCTATGTACCCTCACAACTCTCTTGAATGTTTGTTCCTCGTCTGGCATTAAAGCAGCCAAGAAACCTTCCTCATGCTGTCACCTGCTGGATTTTGCCGCTGCATCACCAGGCTATGGTCCTAATCCGCCGTATCATGGAGAACATAAACACGAGGTTGTTATAGCTAGTTGGTTGGGTTGAGCCAGTCTGACGAGAGCCGCAACCCGGGCTTGGAGGCAGCTCTGGCACAGATTTGACGAGTAGGCATGGATCAGTGGAAGAGAAGTGGGGGGAAGAGGGATAGTTAGGAAAGGGCAGCTGACGGGTGACCCATGGCTGACAGAGTAAGCTGACATAGGGACCATATTAGAGCAGGTCTTCTGTGACGAAGGAACAAATGCTCTTTGCATACATCTGTCACGGCTAGCTCATGGAGTTTGGTCAACAGTGACAGTAGGGCAAGGTCCCAAACTGTGGTATATGAATTTTTTTGCGCTATGTATTGCATACTGGAACTGGAATCTGTATGCTGGTATTAACATCCTTATTCTGTGAATTTGAATAATATATAAACTACTATTTAGACCATGGGTGACATATTCACATTGTATCAAATTCAATATCGAATATTTCGAATAATCTTTTACCTATTTCACACTTTTCTGTCTTTCTTGAGTTGTTCTTCTGAAAATATTGTTTTTTCCATTAAATATCTGTCACTTGTTTTACAGGTGACGGAGTTATGTTCGAAGGAGAGATCGCTTGAGAGTGGTCGACATCATCTCTTACAGGTTCCTCCTTACTATCTGAAAATAGAGTTCTTCTGAAATATTAATTTTTTTCCATCAAGTCAAATAGTAGCACTGTTATCGAGCTCCTTCTAACCACCTATCATTCTCCTGCAGACCATTGACTCGTATATTACTGATGGGAGAGTAGGACTAGTGAAGCCTGCTGAAGGGGTGGAGTTGTACATCTGTCCTCGAGGGAAGGCCGCTCAGATACTTGCTGACCACCTGCCAAAGGAGCACTCGGGCAGTTTAACCGTGACTGAAACATCTATCATCGGACTCGTCGTGTGGCGGAGACCCCATGTCTCACCTAGGGCGCCCAACAGGCAAGATGTCCCCAAGAGTCAGGCCACGATTTCTAGTTCAGTTCTGCCCAGGATTTCGCAGCCACCATCTCGCTCTTCCAATGTTTGCCGCTGCCACCAGGATGTTGTAAACACTGACGTTCTTCCGGGCTCTGGTACTGGTGGTGTCAAGGTTGATGATGATTTGCCTGAATACAATTTTGTTAGCGTCTCAAATTCAGCTGCCAATGTAACGTCACAGACCTACGGGAGCCATCAGCACACTTCTATCTCGGAAGATCGAGTGAGCGAAATTATTCGCAAGTATGGTGGTGACAGACCTGTTGCAGCCCAGCCCTGGAACGACGATGCTGACGAGTTGGTTCGCAAGTATGGTAACATACCAGAGTGGAATCCGAACTCCCAAAGTTATCTCCAGCAAGCGCAGATTCCACAACCACAGTTCCCTTACCAGGAGCAGCTGCATTACCATTCCATGCTTCAATATGACATGGCACGAGAATTTGGAACTCCCTTGCCCCGGGCATACACCCAGCACCATCATACTGCCATGCCTGTGCAGCACCCTCCGCCTTACGGGCACTTGATGCAGCCTGCTCACCAATCCTACTACGGTGTACCGGACTGCAGCCTCAGTTGGCAATCCAACTTTGCTGCGCGTGACTTTAGTGGAATCCATGGCGCTGGGAACCAGGAGGGGATGGCATGGAATCCGTGGTACCGGTAGTTTCATGCAATCTGCAAGCATCCGTTCTAGGGATTGTCTCATCCTTTAGTTCCTATAAATACCAGGTTATCTCCACTAATATATATATAAGGATATTAGCTTGTTGCTTGTTGTATGTTTGTACTACGTATCAGAACCTCCTGCACCCAGTTATCTGGTTTCCCAGGGACTGCGATGTATGCAGCTGGATATTAGGCGCTAACTCGGCAGCTGCAAGAAGCTGAATGCTGAAATTCCTAACGTCTTTTTGCATTGCAATGACTTCCTGGCTGAAGTTCGTATTTATCATTGATCGATATATGTGTATATCGTCTGGTTTGCACCTGTGCGTGAATGCATGCACTTATTCTCCGCCCTCTGAACTTTTTGAAAATAGTTTTCTAAGTTGCACACTTCTGAACCTAATTACACTTCTATAAGTTGTTCGATTTTAAAACTGATAAGTCAATTGTTACTTTGTTAGTTTTTACTTAGGTTATACTAGGAAACATGCCCGTGCGTTGCAACGGGAGAAAAGAACCAACTTATGTTTTAAAACCGTTGGCGTGACCCATATTTTGCACCAAAGTTTATCGACCCGAGTAACTCTGGTCTCAATTCACCCTTTCGTCTTAATATTTAATTTTATCATCTTTCTATTTGTCTACTCTTTTACAGTTTACTTATTAAGATGTTTTAGTATCAGTTTGCAAATTAAAAGTTTTATAAGTAGAATCATGGTAAAGAAATAATAGAAACTAATATGTTAGCTAAGAACCCTTTGGCCTTCCAAAATAATGGTCCGAGAAGAACCTACTATTATCCACCAAAAGCTTCACTACGTTTCACTTCCTCGTTACCAGATTAAACAGCATCGTCCACTAAAAATTTAATCTTAGCTCTCTGCTTTCAAATTTCTTGCTGCAACTGCATTCCATGTCACAACGTTTGTGCCAAGAACCCGCTGAAGCAGATCAATGCCTTGCCCCACATAGCCACATTGCCGTCGATGCATAATCAGACGCCATCATGTTCCAGCTAACAACATCACTGAATGTCATTTCATCGAAAACTCTGTGTGCAAACTCCCCGCACATGACATACATCCCGACCAAAGTAGTATGGTATGGGCATACATCTCCAGATCATGTCTACTGCTTCGTATACGTTGGTTAATCTTGCGTCCAACGGTGACCTCCCGGAGCTGCAGAAAGCACACAGGAAAATGGATACCTTCAGCTTCGGCACCACGGTCTGCTCCCATTGCCGAACAGCACATTGTTTTCCTTCTGTTGAAAAACTTCTCCCATTACCGAGCAGCACTTGTAGCCCAACCCAGTATGGTAGAAAAAAATCCTACCCCGCAGGCCTGCACTGGCGCACAACACACACCCTGCACGTCCTCGTTTCTCACCCAATCGGTCGTATCTGCTCGATCCTCTGAACGGCTCGACATCTCGTCATCTCGGACAAACTCCCCCACAGCCACTGCTGGCATCTCTCCCGCCCGATCTCCCGAGCTAGCCGCAGCCACTACCTAAGATGCGGCCAACCGCCTCCTTCGTACACCGCCGGTCTGCCGCATGAGACACGACGTGGCTACAGGCCATAGCCCTGCTCGCACTTCGTTGGTGCAATGGAACCTGGACGTCGCGCATGCTAGTGCTTCCCTTGCCTTCTCCAGCGAGCAGGGACGGGTAAACTGGAAAGCCGCGGATTGTTCGCCAGGTCGGGGCAGCTCGGTTCAGTGCCGTTCGGGAGCTCGGAGCAGCGCCCTGCATAGGTGGGCGAGGCTTCCCTATCACGCTCTTCGTTGGGCGGCTGCTGCGGGAAGGCGAGAGACAGACGTCCTCCTTGGTCCTCTAGCAGGTGCACCTCCGAAAATTCATCTCGATCAGATCCTCGACGAGCAAATCGTCACAAAAGTCGATCGTTTCACGAGTTCGTGACTCGCCAGCGAAGATTGTGCTGGTCGAGTTGGTCCATGGATACCTCGGTCGGGTGGCCGTTATATATATATATATATATATATATATATATATATATATATATATATATATATATAGGTAAATTAACAGATGCTCCCTGGTGCCCGGGCACCTGGATAGAATATAGTACATTTTGGGTATGTAGATGACACATATAACTCGGGTATGCACATGTTGGGTATATAGGAGGTACATATAACCTTGGGTATGTGTATTCTAGATATCTACATGTTATATATACCTCGGGTATGTGTGTTCAATTGTACGCGTACAGATCAGGTATATATATAAATAACTTAGGTATGTGCACATTATTAGGTATGCATACCCCATAATGTGCATACCCAAATCATATGTACCTCCTACATACCTAAGGTATACATACCCAAGATATATGTATATGTCTACATACCTAAAACTGTTCGTATTCCATCCTGGTGCCCATGCTCCTAGGTGCCCCATCTGAGTATATATGAGCGTTTCCATAGAGCAGTGTCATACACGAATGTCGACTTAGAGACCGGAGCTGATACGTACGCTTTCAGGCTTCACGTAAAAAAAAAGGGCTTCACGTGTCTTCCGGTCATGGTAGGAACAGAACGGAGCAAAAATTCTTGGCCTTCTTGGATCGGTTAGGAGTTGGATTGGATGGGTCAGGCTGCTATCGAGAGAGTTGAGTCGTTCTTGAATTGAATTAGGAAACCGATTTCTTAGCGATGGATTAATGGAAGGTGTAGGAAACGGTTTTCCAGCGATTGAACGCCGGACGAACCAAACGATGGAAGCGGTTTTTTCTGTCTTATGGGTGGCAGTGGTGGGCAATTTTTACGAACTTTAGGGGTATTTTAAACGACGTACCACAAGAAATCTTAATGCTTTTATTATTAGGTATAGATATAGAGTTACTCGGAGACGAGGATTGATTGTGTCGATCCAAAAGGCTTATGCTTTGTTTGGATGTAGTATTTAAGCTCGGAATTGAAATAGACTAGGAATACCAATCCAAGATGGAAAAGAAATGGTCTCCAATTCAAATTCTGTTGTTTGGGTGTGCATGATGTTTGCTGAATCAAAGGGTAGCACTCAATTTGAATTCATGTTTGGATGCACAAACCATCGAATTGTATATTTTTTTTGTGTTTGGATAATATAAACTTATCTAGATGTATAAAATAGTATGTGTTTGTTCGAATGTTTATATATTATTTTCCACAAATAATAAAATCAAAATATTTCGAGTAAGGTCACAGCAGTTCAACTATTACTATACATGTCCTGCATGTCTGTTCTTACAACTGATTTTTATTTTATTTTCTAAGTTTTAAGTTGTGTTATGCAGCAGTTCAAATCTGCCAGCTTAACTTATGAACAAACAACCACAGTGTAAATATTCTTATCTATGCTTTGATCTTAAAATATTTTTGTGAATGAGAACCCAGTGTGGTCTATTTTGAAACAGAACTTTTTGGGTCAAAAGCTCACCGACCTATAGATCCCTATAAAAAGAGTCCCCGCGGCTTAGAACTCGGACTCTCTTCTAAGCCCTGCGATCCGATCTTACACTGGCGTCTAGCGGATCCACTTCGCGATGCCGCCTCGGAGTCGACGGCGCCAGCGGCACCGGCAGAAATCCTTGTCGCTCCAATCACTCGACGTGTTCAACTACTTCCCCCTGGGACCTGCCGCCAGCGAGGGATTGGGCGGAGCTGCCTCTGGACGCAATCTTGTACATACTCCGCAAGCTGGACCAGGTTGAGCTCCTGACGGGCGGCTTGGCCGCGGTGTGCAGTTCCTGGCGCCGCGCCGCGCGCGACGAGCCAGAGCTGTGGCGCCGCATCTGCCTAACCGTCCTCTTCTGGGCCCTAACCTCGCCCGTGCCGCCGTGTGCCTCAGCGCGGGGCAGTGCGAGGAGTTCTTCGGCAACGGCCTCGACGGTGACTTCCTCCTCTTCCTTTCTCACCGGTGAGATTTCCTAATTTAGAGGTTCGATTACCGAGTGTCTTGGTTCTTGTTCCATATTGATCGATGATCGGGTTAGACAATCTATTTGGTGTCTCGGAATTAAAAGTGTGTACCCGGCATCGAAATCCGACTGCATTTCGATTCAGGTTTTGCTTACTGAATTTGCGTGAGACGATTAACCACTTTTTACCGCAACGTGTCACCCATTGGAGCCATGTCTATTGCGATTGGTTCATCTATAAGAGCATCTCTCTAGTAGATCCCGTACACGAAAACATTTTTGGGTTTTACCGGAAAAAGTTTACAGAATAAAATTTTGCTAACAGATATCGAAAAAAGCCCCTAAAACGCACTGAACCCACAAATCAGTAGTTTTTTCTTCCTTATTTCCTTTCCTCTTCTTCCTCCCGTTTCCCTCCTCCCGCCGGGCTCGCGTCCCTACCCGCTCGCCCTGCCCTTGCCCTGGCCGAGTACTGGGGTATATTGGATCGATCAATCGACCTGGATGGAGTACGTCTGTGGACACGAGCTAGCTGACTGATTCGTTCACCCCACGCACTACACCCTATTCCCGTGCGCCGCCGCCACCACCGTCAATCTCGAGAACCGGCTGGTAGCCGGGTGGTTAAGGCTGCGGTCGTGCAGCCAGCCCACCAGGGTTCGAATCCCAGTCTGGACGAATTTATGGTGTCTCACTCCTCTATTTAAAAAACCGTGAAGCTCCTCCTCCGCCGAGTTTTAAAAAAAAACACTGTCGATCTCTGCCTACGTTCGTCATAATCAGCCGGAAACGGCCGGAATCGGTAGAGGTCGAGCTGATCTACCGGAAATTAGAGGGGATTTGGACGGAATCTGAGCGGGGTGGTAGAACTTCGCCGGATTCCGACGAGTTTGGGTCCGGTCTGATTACGGTTGGGCTGAAACTTCCTTCTCACCAACCATCGCTTGGCTCTTCGGTTCACAGGAAAAATGGACTCAGAAACTGAAGATATAGAGTACTCGGCCGATTTCCCCCGATTTTCTGGGATATGATCGGGTCATTTTTCCTTCTGAGATGAAAACTATAAGCGAAGGTTTTTTTTTTGGACAGGGGGCTTATTCGGGATCTGGTAGAGATACTCGCATTAGAATGTAAAAATCAACACCCAACCTTGGCCGTTCATGATAAAATATAGAGGAGAAATGAGTAGGAGAGATGATAAAACCGACTCCCCTTCCAACGTCTCTCAGCGCTACACATAAAATTAAGAGATAAGTAAAGAGAGTGGAATGCACGGAGACCTTGGAGTTATAAATAATTACTCCATTCCTTAAAAAAAATACTCCCTTTGTTCCTAATTATAAAATGTTTTAACCATATAAATGTGGACTGAATACGAGCTTAAATGTTTGATCAACAAACTAAAATATGTCTATATACATATGAATTAAGAAAAAGTTAGAAAGACTTATTGTTAGAAATGGATGGAGTAGGAGACAATAAAAGAGAGTGTGGAGTGCACAAAGGCCCCCGCGTCGCTCGTGGCGCCCCGACCCCACACCCTTAGGGTCTGTTTGTTTGGGCTGCAGCTTTTGAGAAGC
Source organism: Poa pratensis (assembly GCA_947311845.1). NCBI lineage: Eukaryota > Viridiplantae > Streptophyta > Magnoliopsida > Poales > Poaceae > Poa > Poa pratensis. The sequence goes on from CAMZMU010000078.1 coordinate 24,134,321, forward strand.
AGTTGTAGCTTTTGAGCTGTGGAAAAGCAGCTGTGAGAAGCAGATGTTGGAAGCAGAGATTTGATGTTTGGCAGGAGTGCTATTGGCAGCTGTAGCTGTTGGTTTTCTGTGTGAAATGTCTGGAATGCCCCTGAGTGCTGAAGATGATATATAAGTGTCGATTTAAAGCGAAACAATTGTTTTTTACTTATTTAATTCATTAATACGATGTTTAGATAGCTAAATCATCTCAGTTTACCTATTTATATGTAATAACTGAAACACATATTTATCCAAAAAAATAGAGCATTACATATATCCGAAAAACCATAACACTTCACATATATCTAAAAGACCATGCGAGGTTGTCCAACAAATATTTTACAAGGCTTCTCCATATGAACCCAAAAGAACTACGAGCTTCGCATATCTACAACCATAATACATCACATATATCCAAAAGACCATGCAAGGTTGTCGAACAAATATATTACAAGGCTTCTCCATATGAACCCAAGAGAACTAGGAGCTTCGCATATCTACAATACTACAATTCACCGCCTCTTGATGCGAACAAAGCATTCGCTATGTTGTCACGAATGTTGTTCATGCTACCATGGTCCCCTCCCAAATCATTGTCATTGTTGCCTCCTTGTGTGGAAACAACATGCCCTGGAGGCATATAGTTCTCATCACTATCGCATCGATAGAAATCTAGATCGAACAAGTGACTATCACGAATGAAGTTATGGAGTGCTAAACATGCAATGATAATCTCTGTCTGCTTCTCTAACGGGTAACTTGATATACCATGCAAGATGCGCCATTTCTGCTTCAACACCCCAAATGCTCTCTCAATAGCATTTCGCAAGGATGAATGGGCATGGTTGAATATTTCTTGCTTCCCGGTAGGAGCTCTAGCTAGTCTAAACTCAGGTAGATGATACTTGGTTCCTGTATATGGTGGAAGATATCCTTGCTGATTGGGATAACCCAAATCAACTAGATAGTATCTTCCTGCATTAAACAAAAGTTAATGATAGCATATATGACACTAATATCATGCAATGAAGAATGCACAAGCCTAACATATACCTGGAGGAGGATGAGGAAAATTTGCTTGAAACTTAAGCAATGTATCTTTGAATATCCTCGTGTCATGCACTGAACCTGGCCATCCAGCAACTATGGAGGTGAACCGCAAGTCAAAATCACAAACAGCCATGACATTTTGTGTGGAATATCCAAGTCGACCAACATCGTTGACCATATGAGCAGCTGGCACAATAACTGGCATGTGTGTCCCATCAATTGCACCATTGAAACGAGGTGTAAACCTAGAGTCCCGTAGCCTCTCATGCACTGTTGGGAACTGTGGATCAATAGGCTTGATGATATCTCCCGCTAAGTGATTCACACAATATAGCACCTCGGCAAACTTCCTATTGATTGTCTCCTTGGATCTCTTGAACCGGTTGTGAACTTGAGTCACGGATTGTGGACTACCAAGAGTCCACAAAAACATTCCAAGTGCCTCCTCGGAACACATGCGAGATGACCCTTCCAGACCATAGTTTTCAACCAAAGTGTCATGCAAAGAATCAAAACATGGCCTATGCATTCTAAACATGTCATAACAATCCTTTGAGTTGCCCAAGTTATCAAATACCCATTGTTGTCCGTTGCATCTTGGTTCTACCCTCTTTTTCTTCATTAGATGCTTCTCGGAGTGTTGAAGAACATGATACATCATTTGTGTATGGCGTCGGCGACGGCGCCTTCTTGATTCCATAAGTGCAGACTGAATGCCATCATCACTGTCATTTGCATCACTACTCTGACTTGTGCTCATCTAAAAACAATAACATACAAGTGATCAGCACAAAATATATGATCAAACCAGCATCATAATTGACCAACCAGCAGCATATATGACAAAGCAGCAGCAAATATGCAACATACATGTCGAACCAGCAGCATAATTGACCAACTAGCAGCATATATGACAAAACAGCAGCAAATATGCAACATATATGTCGAACCAGCAGCATAATTGACCAACCATTAGCATATATGACAAAACAACAGCAAATATGCAACATGTATGATCAACCAGCAGCAAAACAGCACCATATATGACAAAACAGTAGTAAAACAGCACCATATATGATCAAAACAGCACCATATATGACAAAACAGCACCAAACAACAGCATACATGACCAACCAGCACTAGAACTACAACATATATGACCAAAACAGACATTAGTAAAGGTAACACTTCCATACATAGAGGGATATTCCAAGTCATATGGGTACATAACATGGTAGCATAGGGATACAATCTCAATTATGAGATGGGCATAGGGATGCAAATAAAGTAGAGCTAATTTCTCTTCCTATCCTCATATTGCATCTTCAACCAACGTAGCCGACGCTCCGTGGTTTTCATGGTATTGAAGAAAGCTCGATTTTCAAGTTTGGCAAATAGTTTTGTTGCTATGTAATGTTCAACACTACCCTCAGCTGCTCCACATGCCACAACTTCTTTCATTATGGCTTCAATGTCTTCAACTACTTGGGCTGTAGATGATATTGCACGGTCTTCATTAATGCAGTGGTCAACATAACGCTTGAAGTCTTGTTGCATCGGGCTCTTCTTTTTCTTTCCCAGGCTACATGCAATCCTAGCAGCCCCACGCTTTCTATTCACACTAGGAGGTGTTGGAGCTGAGCCTTCATCATCCACAAGATCAACCAAATCAGCGGGCACTTCTTTTGGCACTCCCGGCATGACCGCCGATGTCCCATCAACATGGGCATCCTCAAAAATGACCTCCATCAACTCCAAGTTGTCCGGAGGACCTTTCCGGAAACCCGCAATAAGCTTGTTAGCCTGCATTAAAATGACAAGAGTTAATAACCATAATTTGATCCATCTATTTTGAAATATAAATATGACATAAACATGGACAATGTCATACCTTGATCAATTCAGCCCACTGTGCTTCATCTGCTGTAAATGTTTTCTTCACTGGATCCCAACCAAGTCCAGTTGCTTTGGTAGTGTAATACACTCATGCTTGGTACACAGATTTGGTTGTATCCCATTTGTTTTTAAATTGTGCCCTGATGTAGTTTTTTCCTGTCTTAAGAGCAAATTCTCTACCTAGGCACTTGTACCCCTCCGAGCTAAGGAATGCGGTTGGCATATTCCCTGCCCTTTTCTGTTCCTTGCAGATTTCACAAAATATTCTAGTCGAGACTGCATCCCAATGGGCCTTAGGTGCCTTATCTTGGTCCATCTAATTGCATGAAGTACATATTTATTACAATGCATGGTATCAATGGCAAATACATCAAAACATCACAATTCATTTGTATACAATCTCCATGTTTTCTGCCCATATTCCACAACTCACACACACACTACTGGCCACATATCAAACTAACAAAATAATACAAATAGAGCACAAAGAGAGAGGAGTGAATGACCTCACCTTGCCGATGTAGGAAGAGTTCGCCGGCGAAGTTGTTCAGGTCGGAGCAGCAATTGTTCTCCAGAGCAGTGGAGGTGGTTGCCGACGAAGAACTCGCGGGGCCGGAGCACAAGTTGAGGGAATCGATGGAGTTGATGACGGGAATGGCGCCAAACGAGGCAGGGCAGGCGGTGAACCGAGATCCGGTGGCCGGCGACTGACGGCGACCAGCCCGACCCGTGGGAGGATGACGCGCTTCGGAAGAGCTGAGAATGGAGCGGGGGAGAAGATGTCAGGGGGGAACGGCGGTGATGGCGGCGGGAAACGGCGGCGGCGATGACGGCGGTGAACGGCGGCGGCGATGGGGCGGCTGCGGCGAACCCTAGCTCACCATGGCCGATAGAACGTGAAAGGGGAAAATGGGAGCGGAGCTGTTCGATTTGCACGGTCAGGTCGATTCATATAGCGGTCGCACGAGTTTTGTAAATAACCCGAACTATGGAGGGCATTTTCGTCCATTGCATCTCGGGAAGCAGAGGAAAAGCTCGGGAAGCTCCTCTCGACCAGCTTTTGCTCTCGCTACCGAGCTAGTTCATTTTCCTACCGCGATTATGTGAAGCGCTTTCCTAATTTTCATTGTTTGTTTGCGCTGCCGCTTTTGGACGCTAGAAGCTGAAGCTGAAGAGGTAATAAGCGGTAACAAACAGCCCCTTAGCCGTTGCCGGTGCACGTGTTGCCAGGCAAAGCCCATGCGGCCTTCGGCGTCGATGAGGTTGCCCCTCACGCAGGGCAGCTGCTCCTGCCACCCCTCGTCCCTAGCCGCCACCGGCATAGGCTGCGCCGCTAGATCGAGGGCGCAGATTGTCGGATCGGCCGCTCAAGCTGGGACGGCAGCCTCGGGGCTCTTTTATTATCAACTATTATGCAATATCAGCAAAAAAAAATTAATAAAAACCTGCTAAGATACCTGCATTGGAATTGGCCTAATGCATTGTATTTTAGCACGTTATTCTAAATACTGGTGTATTAGAAGAGATGACCACTCAATGTGTTGTTTTTCATGGGCTGTATCAAAATTGACTTGCATCTAATGAATTTTTGCCTTATGCTTGCATGTGTTTGGCTGATAAAGCCGTATTAAGAAAGTTGCATTGGCATACAATCACATTGCGGTTCCCAAGAGAAAATAAGTTTACAAACTAATAAATGAAACTACATGTAACGCTAATAAATGAAACTACATGTAACGCTACATCTATGATACTATGAACTATGGAGACAATAACTTAGACTAGTGACATGTGCATGGCACTAATCTAATTTACTCCCCACTATGACTAGCCTCATGTAAGTCATCTTTATACGCAACCCTAATGTGTGAGTTATTACACCACGGATCTAAATGGCATCGAGAGACTGAAGAGTCAACGGCCTACATACTCTTCCTTTGTGTTTCCTTAAGAATTTAGATGATGGATGTCAGTTCATCAACAACCGTACTAACTTTTTTGTGTGCCTCATTAGGGCACATGTAATGCACGTATGTTAGAATATCACACTGCAATTTTTATACGTAAAAACCATGTATACAACATAGTTATCTGATTTAAATGTAGAAAATCCAAATGGAAAGCAACATAGTAATCGGAATCTACATAAAAAAGTTATGTTGGTTCACATAAATCTCACAATCCTACTATTATCAGTGGTACTTTGCACAACATAAATAGGAAGAACAGTATGTAGTACCATGTTTGAGATTTTAGATTTAAGCAGAATCTGAACATGTAACCTAACCTATGAGCCATTGAATAATAATTATAAGAACAGCTCCACTGGTTCCAACATACTCATACTTTTACGCTGCTACTAAAAGAATTAGGAACCGCAATCAATATAAACTAGTTGTGCAATGAATCGTTTCAGTTGGCAAATCATCATTGGTTAGTAATTTCCAATCCTGTATTTGCAGGGCACCCTTGCTAAGAAGTCTTAGCCTCAAATTGTGCTATGGAATCACCGGTGAAGGATTTGCTGCGGCCACAACCAACTTTCCTCTGCTTGAGGAGCTCGAGCTGTGTCACAGTATAGAAGGCACTGGTGTGTTTGAGCATATTGCGAGAGCATGCCCACGAATGAAGCAGGGGCGGCGCCAAGGGTATTCCCCTGTCTTCACCTGAATACCCATGTTTCTGGAGCGAAAAAAATATTTACAAATTCGGCCTAGCCCACGAAGGAAGAAAAGGGAATTTTGGCCCAGTTTGGCTCACGCTCGCCTCGCAGTCTCGCACGCACGGCAGTTTCGCTCGTCCTCCCTCGCAGTCTCGCACGCACGCCCAGCAGAGAAGCGCCGCCGCCGCCGCCGCCCGATGCAGTCAGGACTGGGGACAGACGACGGCGCCCCGGCCCCGCCCCCACGCGACGGCGCCCCCACCCCCGCCCCGTCCCCCTCGCCCGCGGCGCCCCTGCCCCGCCCAGGCGACGGCGCCCCTGCCCCGTCCCCCGTGCCCGCTCCCGCGGCGCCCCGGCACCGCTCCCTGCCCGCCCGCGCCACTCCTCTTGAGCCCAAGGCAGGAGCGCGCAAGGACAAGGTAGATGATCCGACGACCCGATTGCTAGCAGTAGATGAAGAAGAAGGGGATTGACTAATTGATGAAGATTGACTAATTGCTAGCAGCCTAGCAGTAGATGTCTAATTGACTAAATACAAATTTTAATTTTCTGTTTGTCTTGATTTGTTGTAATGTAGATGAAGAAGGGGATTGCTAGCAGTAGCATATTTACAATGTGGGAGAAGGCTTCAAAGACAAGAAAAATAGATGAATCACCCACACCGAATCAGACAGCAGCTGCAGCTAGTGCTGTTCATCTTGAGAGCAATTTGCAAATGGTGGTATGGCAAGAACCGGAGAGTAGAGGAGAAACCTCAACACCTCATGTAGAAGTAGAAGATGATGAATCTATTGATGAAGATGATGAACGGATGCAAGCAGATTTGGAGGCACTCAAACATGATCCTGGGAAGCGGATTCCCATCTCAATGTATGTCGTCAATGAGCAAGATTGAGTAAGAAGGAGATATATTGAGATGGGGCCATGTCAACCAAAGAATCATAAGTTTGTGTTTACAAATAAAGGTGGAAGTGAGCGTCGATTTTGTAATGCTTGGTTTAAAGAATTTTCATGGATTGAGTATAGTGTGGAAAAAGATAGAGCTTTATGTTTCGTTTGCTATTTGTTCAAGGATAAAACAAGATGTCTTGGTGGAGATGCTTTTGTGAAGACGGGGTTTAATAATTGGAACATGAAGTTGAGGTTGAAGAAACATGAAGGTGAGGTTAGTAGTGCTCATGCTGAAGCTCAAGAGAAATATGATAGGTTCACTACACCACAAACATCAATTCGGGAGTCCATTGCTTCAAACACCACACAATACAAGGCTTTGTATAAACAACGTTTGACATGGACACTCGAAGTGTGTGAGATATCTGTTGCACCAAGGCTTGACATTTAAAGGACATGATGAAAGTGAGGACTCACTAAATAAAGGAAATTTCCTTGAGCTTCTAAATTGGCTAGCAGGAAATTTTGAAGAGGTTAACAAGGCTGTTCTCAAGAATGCCCCAGGGAACTGCCAAATGATTCACCATGATATACAACACGAGGTGATAAAATGTTGTGCACAAGAGACAACTAAACTAGTCATTGAAGAACTTGATGGTGGTCAATTTTCCATACTTGCAGATGAGTCTAGTGATGTGTATCAGAATGAACAGTTGGTTGTTTGCTTGCGTTACATTGATAAGAAAGGAAGGGCGGTTGTAAGATTTCTTGGTCTTGCTCATGTTGAAGATACTACCTCTTTGACACTCAAAGCTGCAATTCAGAAAATGCTTATGGACTACAATTTGACCTTTGCAATGGTGCGTGGGCAAGGATATGATGGAGCTAGTAACATGAAAGGTAATGCTAATGGCCTGAAAAAACTGATTATGGATGAGTCCCCTTCTGCCTATTATGTTCATTGTTTTGCCCATCAACTACAGTTAACTCTTGTTGCTGTTGCAAAGGAGAGTGGTGATTGTACTTGGTTCTTTCAGCAGCTTGCACACTTGTTAAATGCTCTTGGCATGTCTTGTAAAAAGATGAGATTGCTTCGGATAGCTCAGGCTGAAGAACTCATTGCTGCATTGGAATTGGAAGAAGTAGAAACAGGGAGTGGGCTGAATCAGGAAATGGGTTTGGGAAGGCCATGTGATACACATTGGGGCTCTCACTTCAAAACGGTGAACAATGTCATCTCTATGTATGGTGCACTATGACGAGTCCTCAAAAAGATTGGAGATGACTACCATGCTGCGGAGGCACAAGCGGCTCTATCCATAGAGACAACATTTCTATCATTTGAGTTTGTTTTCATGGCACGCGTGTTGCAAGAAATATTTGGATACACAGATTATTTGTCCAGACATTTGCAAAAGCAAGACGAAGATATTGTTCATGCTATTCAGCTTGTTGATGACACAAAGTTTTACTTGGAGGCTTTGCGGTCCGATGTTGGATGGGATGATTTTCTCACAAAGGTCACAACTTTTTGTAGAAAGCATAAGGTCGTTGTTGATATGGAGGGTCCTTACTCTCCCGTTGGCCGGCCTAGAAGGGGTTTATGTAATGGTGTGACCAATTACCAACGCTTCAAGGTTGATATGTTTGTGGGTGTCATTGACAGGCAAATCAGTGAGCTCAATAGCAGATTTGATGAGGTAAACACAGTGCTACTTTCTTGCATGGCAGCATTCTCTCCAGTTAATCTATTTGCTGCTTTTGATCAAGAGAAGTTGGTTAAACTTGCTACAAAGTTTTATGCCTCTGATTTTACAAGTGAGGAACTGACAAGACTTTCATGGCAACTAAACATGTATGTTGCTAATGTGCGTAGAGATGAAAGGTTTCAAAACTTGAAAAATCTGTATGATCTTTCAGTTATGCTTGTCAAGACAAAGAAGCATGAATACTATCCTATTGTTTACAAGCTTCTTAAGTTGGTACTGATTCTGCCATTAGCCACTGCAGATGTTGAAAGGATATTCTCTTCAATGAGCTATCTGAAGAATAAGCTAAGAAACAAAATGGGTGATGACTATTTGAACAATTGTATGGTTACATTTGTTGAGAGAGATTTCTTCAGGAAAGTAAAGGATGAGGATGTCATCAATCGCTTCCAAAAAGGCAACCGCAAAGTCATAATGTAATATGGAATATCATCACTTTATCAATCAAAACTTTAAAAGGTACCTATCACCTATGTATTCATGTTGTTATGAGCTTATAAATTGAAATATTGCTATTGTTGCTATGCTAGTGTTGTTTTTTCCATATATATTGCTAGTGTTGTGCTGTTTGGGTCATATAGTACATTTAGAGAAAAAAAATTGGAATGAATACCCATTGTTCATTTACTGGAGCCGCCACTGGAATGAAGCACCTCATACGTATAAAATATGCATCCTCCGTCTTCTATATTGTTGATCCTGTGGATGACCGGGAAGCCCTAGCGATTGCAAGTATGCCGGAACTACGAACCCTGCAGCTGTTTGGCGATAAGCTCATTAATACAGGGCTGACATCCATCATTGACAACTGCCCCCATCTGGAATCTTTCGACATAAGAAATTGCAGGAATATCATCCTGGATGATGCCCTGCGAGCTAAGTGTGCTAGGATCAAGAAAAAGACACTACTTCCTGACTCCCAGGACTACGGTGACGACTTCAAAACTGGCAGATCGAAGATGTACCAGATGATGATTCCGTCTCCAACAAGTCCCGTGATTCTTACTGCTACTACCTTAGTGAGGACGAGGAGGCTAATCTTGAAGAGTATGATAGGATACTGGATAAGAGCATGCGGAGGTACAAAATGTAGTTGGAATGGAATCATGCAGGCCCCGGATGTTTTGCTGGGAGTGACAAGATGTTGCCCCTCTACTGAATTTCTTGCCCACCAGTTCACTGCACCCGGTTTGGCGTGCTTCTTGCCAGTATTCAGCCTGGGCATTCATCATCCTAATTTCTGCTTTGTTCAGAACGCACATAGATCTCGAGAATGCAAGACAACAGTGGTAGGTCTACAGTAATTTTACTGGAGCTAGCCCCAATTTCTTTCGATCCCTGGCTTCCGCACTGATTTTCGTCCAACAAAGACAGAACTAGACCAAGATGAGGAACTTTTTATTTGAAACAGAGACAAAAGGTTTGGCTGTGTCATTAATTAAGAGGTTTAGACAGTGGCGGAGCTGCATGCAGCTATGGGGGTGCACAGGACACCGGCAGATTTTTATTTTCTTTGCAAAATAGCTATTTTCCACCACTTGTGCACCCTATCAAAATGATTTTTCTCCCTTTTGACACCCGTATGCACCCTGGTGCCATATGCTCTAGCTCCGCCACTGGGTTTAGATAAGAGCTAATAACACCCACAGTACACCAACTTGTTTTTGTTGAGAACCAAACATCACGCCTGTAGAAGTGGAAAAGAGCAACCGTCTCCTAGAAGCACCGACATAGTTTTCCCCACGTTTTTCATATGTACAAACTGCTAGGCAGTTGCCACTTTGTAACCGACCTACTCCATGTATAAATAGGCCTCTGGCCAGATCAATAAAGCAGTAGTTTTCATTCTATTCACAACACGTTATCATGCACGCTAGGCTCTAAACGAGAGCAATCATCGGAGGAAAGGAAGGAAAGAACAGGGATAGGTAAGAAAATGGCAGACATGCACCTGCACGCCCTGGCTTCCTCTTTTGCTCGCTTTCTTCGACGCGAGAGTCGCCGCCCGTTCTTCGCCCATCGCCGTCGTCGCTTCGGCAATGTCTCCCGGCACCTCCGCCGCAGGGATGGTACCCGTAGCCACGCCCCCTGGGCCAGCTTCCGTCGCCACGGCCCGGCGGCCGGTTTCCGCCGCCACGGCCACGGCAGTGGCCTCCGCCACCGCGCTGGCCTCCGCCACCGCGCTGGACTGGGTGGCCACCGCCGCCTCCGCGGCAACCGCTTCCACGGCAACCGCCGCTTCCAAGGCAACCGCCTCCGCGGCAACCGCACTGGACGCGGTACTCCGGCCGTCGCAGTGAACGCCCATGGCCTTCAGGCTGCCCAAGCGGCACCACCAAGCCCACCCGCTCCTCTGCAACCGGCGTTTCACGTACCGCCGATGGACTGGCTCCTCGGCGGGCCGGCGGCTCCGTTCCTCGGGGAAGAGGACGGTTTCGGCGCCGCCAACGCGCCACCACAGTTCCAGGCGTACTTCCCAGGCGCGCCCTTCAACCCGCCGTCACCAACGCCATCCGTCGACCTCCCTGAGTACGACTACTCGCTGGGGTACGGTCCCGAGACGGACGCATACTTGGTCCTCCCGACGCCGACGCCGGCGCTAAGCGACGAGGACCCGGAGCACTTCATGCCGCCGGGATACGACCCAGTCCCTGGACTGGAATCACCACCATCGGCCGAGGAGGCCGGCGCTCCCGCCGCCGCTGCGCCGTTCGCCTTCGACCTCAACGTCAAGGTCGAGCCCGAGGACGAGGACGCCGGCGCTCCCGCCGCTGCTGCACCATTCGCCCTTGACCTCAACATCAAGGTCGAGCCCGAGGACGAGGACGCCGGCGCTCCCGTCGCTGCTGCACCATTCGCCCTTGACCTCAACGTCAAGGTCGAGCCCGAGGACGAGGAGTCGTCTGTTGTGGCTCCGGCATCGCCTCCGACTCAGGCGCCGCAGCAGGCTGGGCCACCAACGCCGCCTCCCGAAGCTCGCCTCATCCTGCGCCGATTCGCGGCAGCCATGGCATCCTGCCAGCCCGACGTCCGCCTCGGCACTTGGAATCCCGCCTCCCTTGGCTTCCTGCCTAGCACCGGCTTCCCCGGCAACTCCTCCGACGAGGAAAAACGCGGAGGGAGCTCCTCTCGACGCTGGTGAAGTGGCCGACCGGCCATGGCAGCCTCCGCTGTAGAGGTCGCGGTCGTATGGATTGGGGATGGAAGTGACTAGTACTACAGTCTCTCTCCTTATCTGTTCGGCCGGACAGGCTAATCCTAGTTGTACTGTTACATTACTATATTCGCTTAGTAGCTCGTATTTATCAGCACTTAGCAGATCAAGTCACCTATCACTAGTACAGTCTTAGTGCTTGTCATGTTTTAGGTTCTGATTTCGTAGATAGGTCCAACTACAGTGCTACAATTAGTACTTGTCATGTCGTAGACCATCTATATCTCTGTATTTGAATTGTATTGTATATTGATGTTCTAGACCGAAAGTTGTCTATAAATGATTATATGTTCAATGTGTTTGCATTTTTGCAATCCCTATAACATATCACAATGGTACAATAATATTATTTTGCAATTGTGATACATTCTCTTGCAAAATCAAATATCAAGTCGCCATCAATGAAGTCCGGAAATGCGTAAAAGGCACAAAATTGACTTAATTCGAATTGACTTGACATGCAAAATTGTGAAGTGATATCTCAAAAGCGAGACGGACACTATACAAATGGTGATATCTCGCAAACGAGACGGACTCCATATAAATGGTGATATCTCACAAGTGAGACGGACACCATATAAATGGTGATATCTCATAAACGAGACGGACACCATATAAATGGTGATATCTCATAAGCGAGACGGACTCCATAAAATTGGTGATATCTCATAAGAGAGACGAACTCCACAAATTTGCAAATCTTACAACATAACCATGATGATTTTAATTTACATACTAGTAAATTTACAAATCTATGGTTCTCATTCATGTAGGACAAAATGACCGTCAAAGAGTTTGAAGAGCTTGCGCTCGACGGACATAACTACCCTACATGGGCTATGGATGTTAAAGTTAGTCTTTCATCCCGTGGAATTGCAGAGGCACTCATACCACCTGAGGACCCTGCTCAGCAGGGAGTTGCCCAATTAACCGGGCAACAAAAGTATTGTGCCTTATACATTATAAGAAACCATATTCACCCAGATCTGAAATCTGAATATTTAATGGAGGAATCTCCAAGCAATATGTGGCAATCACTCAAAACTAGATATGAACGGCAAAAGGCAGTTATACTACCTGAAGCTACTCATGAGTGGACCCATTTAAGACTCCAGGATTTCAAATCCGTTGGAGATTATAACCATGAGGTTCATAAGATTTGTTCAAAGTTACGGTTTTGCGAGAAGGAACCTTCAGAAGCGGAGAAGATAGAAAAAACTCTATCAACTATGCTCCCGGCTGACAGGATCCTACAGCAACAATATCGTGCAAGGATTACCAAGTTTATTCTGAACTTGTGCATGTGCTCTCCAGGCAGAGAAACATGACGAACTTCTTTTAAAGAATAGTCATCAACGCCCGGTTGGGGCTGCCCCTCTCCTGAGGTACATGCAAATTTTCAGAAAAACAATAAGTTCAATGGCTCTTTCAAAGGTCGTAACAAGAACTTTAAGGGTAACCGCAACCACAACCGCAACACAAGAACAAGCCACACAATTCAGACAAGGGAAAGGGCATAGCAAAGAACAAGTTTGATAAAACTAATCTTTGCCAGAAATGTGGATGCTACAAGCATGTCACCAAAAAATGCCGCACCCCAAAACATCTGGTAAACCTCTACCTGCAATCCATGGGACGTAACAGACCTGCCCAAGGAGCAAGATATGAAGCACACTTCAATCTTCAACCTGAAAACAACATGGAAGTTGGATGTTCGCGAGATGTTCAAGGAGAACCAAGCAACACCGAGGAATTCCATCTACCACAGGACTCCATGGACAAGGAGAATATGATGATCGAATACGCCTCAAACGACGTGTTCGGAGACTTTGACTAGTCAATCAACTCCATTAGATAGTATATTTGTTTACATCCATAAGATTGTTGTAATAAACATATTATTATTGTTGTTGTCATCACCCTATATTGTAAAGCACAATATATATTGTATCAGCACTTTGATATAAATAAAGTTGTATATATTCTATATATCCAATAAGTCTTTTCATTGATGAAAATTCTACATTTCAATATATAGATTTCTACGGGAGTCAATCCAAATGGAGGAGGAAATGTGCCTTGTGGATAGTGGTACCACAAACTCTATACTTAGGGAAATAAAGTATTTCCAAACTCTTAAAAAGATGAATGGAGATATTTTAACAATCGCTGGACGCGATGCGGTAATTGTTGGCACAGGACGCGCCATATTTACCCTCCCTATGGGTACACAAATTATAATTGAGGATGCTTTATTGTATCCCGATTCAACTCGTACCCTCATAGGATATAGAGATATCCGTAAAAATGGTTTTCACATTGAAACCCATGAAGACAACAAGGAGGAGTATCTCCTCTTCACCAAAGACAACGGATATGGCAAACAAATATTTGAGAAAATTCCCTCTTTATCCTCAGGATTGTACTACACATATATAAACCCGTAGCACACGTTGCGTATAAGGTAATTTTTCAGAATGTCAATGCATTCCAAACTTGGCATGATCGCCTTGGTCATCCCGGTATCGGGATGATGAGGAAAATTATCTGCAATTCCAACGGTCATGACTTAAATGAAGCAAAATTCCCACAATCTTCGGATTTTATGTGCACCGCATGTGCTACTGGGAAACTCATTTTAAGACCCTCTTATCTTAAAATTCAAGCGGAACCACTCCAATTCCTTGAACGAATTCAAGGTGATATTTGTGGTCCTATCCAACCATTATCTGGACCTTTTAGGTATTTCATGGTTCTAATTGATGCATCTACACGATGGTCTCACGTGTGTCTATTATCCACACGAAACCATGCATTTGCCAAAATAATGAGACAAGTTATTAAATTACAAGCTCATTATCCTGAAATCGAATCAAATCAATTCGAATGGACAACGCTGCTGAATTTTCCTCGCGTGCCTTCAATGATTATTGCATGGCGCTAGGAATTGAAGTTCAACACTCGGTCCCATATGTCCACACACAAAATGGATTGGCTGAATCTCTAATTAAGAGAATTAAGCTCATTGCACGACCATTATTAATGAATTGCAAATTACCAACTTCATGTTGGGGTCACGCAGTTTTACACGCTGCTGACTTAATTCAATTGCGACCAACTGCATATCACAGCACTTCCCCTCTGCAATTAGTACGTGGAAATCTACCAAATATTTCCCATCTGCGTAAATTCGGATGCGCCACTATGTGCCGATCTCACCACCGCAGCGTACATCCATGGGCCCACATAGGAAATTGGGGATCTATGTGGGGTACAAATCACCGTCGATAATCAAGTACCTTGAACCCCTCACAGGGGATTTATTCACAGCCCGTCACGCTGATTGCATCTTCAATGAGGACCATTTCCCGGCATTAGGGGGAGATATCAAGTACCAAAAAGAATGCCCGGAAATCGATTGGAATGCCCAAGGCATTTCCTCCTCTGATCCACGTACTCAAGAAACTGAACTTCAAGTTCGGAAAATAATTGATTTGCAACACATTGCAAATAACTTGCCAGATTCATTTACTGATTATAAAGGTGTTACAAAATCCTACAATCCTGCCAAAAATGCGCCTGAAAGAGTGGAGGTACCAACAAAAACCACTCAACCCCTTGTTCAAAAGAAGAGGGGGAGAACTACGGCCACACAACAGGATTCAGCTCCTCGCAAGCAACAAAGGAAACCGAGGAACAAACCCTCTAAACAAGTAAATGAAAATCAACCTAAAGTTGATAATCATCAAATGGGTAATGAACACCCAGTGGAAGGTCAACCTCCACAACCCAGCTCAGTTGTGCACTCAATGACTGGGACATCGGAAAACCCTGACTCAATCGTATTGGGAAATCACGACCAGTCAACAAGGGTAAATGAAATTTCCACAAACTATATAGATTCTGGAGAATCTTACAATCGTAAGTCTACAATTGTCGACATATATTTCTCAACTACTGTTGCAAACAACCTTCTAAATGATCATGATCCAAAGACCATGGCAGAGTGTGAGAAACGCTCCGACTGGCCTAAATGGAAGGATGCAATCCAAGTTGAATTAGCCTCGCTCAATAAAAGAAAGGTATTCACCGAAGCAATACCTACACCTCCCAGAGTTTTCCCTGTGGGATTCAAATGGGTTTTCGTCCGTAAGAGGAACGAGAACAATGAGGTGGTGAGATATAAAGCAAGGCTTGTAGCCCAAGGTTTCACGCAGAGACCAGGCATTGATTTCAATGAAACATATTCTCCAGTAATGAGTGGTATTACTTTCCGATATCTTATTTCAATGGCAGTACAAAATCGTCTATCTATGCAGTTGATGGACGTAGTGACCGCTTACCTTTACGGTTCACTTGATTCGGACATATACATGAAAGTTCCCGATGGAGTTTCAGTCCCGAATCCAAACGCAAAACGCAACGCATATTGTGTAAAACTAAATAAGTCTTTATATGGCTTAAAACAGTCGGGACGCATGTGGTACAACCGACTTAGTGAGTTCCTTTTGAAAAAGGGATACTCCAATAATAATGATTGCCCATGTGTTTTCATCAAAAGGTCCGCAACTGGATTTTGCATTATTTCAGTGTATGTTGATGATCTGAACATCATTGGCAACACACAAGATATTGATGAAGCACGCGATCACCTCAAGACGGAATTTGAGATGAAGGATTTGGGTAAAACCAAATTTTGCTTGGGATTGCAACTCGAGCACCTTCCCTCAGGTATTTTGGTTCATCAAACCGCCTATATCCAGAAAATATTGGAGAAATTCAATATGGACAAATCCTATCCATCCAAAACTCCCATGGCTGTTCGATCTCTAGACGTAGAGAAAGATCAATTTAGACCAAGGGGTGATGGAGAAGAGATATTGGGACCAGAAGTTCCATATCTCAGTGCTGTTGGAGCGCTTATGTATCTTGCAAATTGCACCAGGCCTGATATTGCATTTGCAGTGAATTTACTAGCTAGACATAGCGCAGCTCCCACTAAACGCCATTGGGCAGGAGTTAAGAATATCTTTCGATATCTCCAAGGCACAAAGGATCTTGGCCTATTCTTTCAGTTTCAGAGAAATCTGGACATTGATATGATTGGGTATACAGATGCTGGCTATTTATCAGACCCCCATAATGCCAGATCACAAACCGGTTTTGTGTTCCTACACGGTGGGACAGCCATCTCATGGAAGTCTTCCAAACAGACTCTAGTGGCTACATCCACCAATCATTCTGAAATAATTTCACTATATGAGGCATCACGCGAATGCGTGTGGCTTCGCAGATGATAAACCACATACAACAATCATGTGGTAAAGGTTCTATCGAATCTCCAACCATTATCTATGAAGATAATGCTGCTTGTGTTGCTCAGATGCAAACGGGTTACATAAAGAGCAATATCACTAAACATATTGCACCTAAATTGTTTTATCCTCATGAATTACAAAAGAGTGGGGATATAAACATCTTGCAAGTTAAATCATGCGATAATCTCGCTGACCTATTCACAAAGTCTCTACCAGCTTCAACATTTGAAAAATTTGTTCATGGAATTGGTATGCGACGACTTCGTGATCTGCAAGGATCAGGGGGAGTATCTCTCTGAACTATAACCCATTCAAACATTATATTACACTCTTTTTCCCTTTATGAGTTTACTCACATGGTTCTCATCAAGGTTTTTAATGAGGTAATATCAACACAAGAGTGTATGTCATATCTCCTATTTTCCCCACCGGGGTTTTTAACGGATGTATACAAGACATATTAATTGTCATCTAAACTTAGCAATGAGTTTTATCCTTTTAAGGTTTTCTCATATAAGTTATAAAGAGACAATGACCATTATATGTTGTATCATTTCTCCTTACTTTTCCCACCGGGTTTTAAAGGAGTTTTTCACAACATATCAAATACTATTCTCCTCATATTTTTCCCACAGGGTTTTTGGGGGAGTTATTCACTATAACATACGCTTTTGATCAAAGACAAAATATTCTCAAGATTATACAAGGAGTACAAGATACAAGAGAAGCAGCTTGTACAAGGGGGAGTGTTGAGAACCAAACATCACGCCTGTAGAAGTGGAAAAGAGCAACCGTCTCCTAGAAGCACCGACATAGTTTTCCCCACGTTTTTCATATGTACAAACTGCTAGGCAGTTGCCACTTTGTAACCGACCTACTACATGTATAAATAGGCCTCTGGCCAGATCAATAAAGCAGTAGTTTTCATTCTATTCACAACAGTTTTTTATGTGCATTTTCATGCACCAACTTTGAAATCGTGGTGCGGTGGTACACGAACTTTGCAAGCGGATTTTAGTCCGTTAACCTTGTGCTGCCGACACATGTATGCCACGTAGGTAAGCGCCTTGTACGTCGCTGTTTTGCTAAAATGCCCACGTGTTCTTCGTAAATTGCAAAAGCAGTTAGTTTGTCTGGGCGATAAGGAAATCCACAAAGCTCTAACCCTATGTTCGCCGACGGCGATAGTGAGGTGTGACTGTGGGGAAGATATCGCGGGTCTCCTTCCACGCAGGCGGGCAGGCAATGCTCGCTGACGGAGGTGGCAGCACCACGTCAACGATGCTCCCGGGAGCCCCAGTAACGACAGCTGCATCGACCCAACACCTCGGGCTTCCTCGCGCATGGTGCCGGCAGTAGCAGCGTCGCCTCGGACCGGAGCTCCATGCAGCTCCTCTGCGTCCTCCACATCCTCTCTCGCCTCCTTCCTCACCGCCTTCCGCTGGCCGCCCGCCCTGGTCGCTCCGCCTCGACGCCAGTGACGGCCGAAAGGCATGGCCGCATCGCCGTGTGGGACGCCCGCGCGCATATTGCTGCACCTGTTCAGATTTAAAGTCCATGTTTCTAGGCAGTTCTGAGAGAGCTGTTTATCTCAATCATATCAGCCGCTAGATTCAGGGGTGTAATACAAGTGCCACATTCGGGTATACTAGTGGAATTCGGCACGGCGGCACGCCGTGCCCTTTACGAAAGTTCTTGTTGGTGGTTTATGTAAGTGTGAGATTTTTTATTTTTATGGTACATTCAATTATGTAATTGATGTTTTTTCGCATGGATTTTTCATGGAACATTATTTGTGTAGAAGGATATCAATAGTGCATCTCATTGTGTAATTGATGTTATTGCATCAAGGCATCAGTGGTCAAAATTATTGTATTCAGCAGAAAGCATAGCATCATGACGAAATGGTCGATTAAGTACGAACATGGATTTTGCTAGACAGTACTATTGCATAGTTATATGTAATTCATCTATACAGCATTGACACAACGTTGAAAGGCAAGACTTTTGTATTGGCCTGATCAATTTAGTGGGCACATCGTCATCACAAAATATTGGGCGACATCTATGCTAGGTTGGTAGATTGCTGAGTAGGATTCAGGAGTTGGCCTGATCAAATTAGGGGCCACATCGATACTACAAAATGTCGGACAACATTTGCGCTTGGCTGACAGAAACTGTTGATCGAAACACATGAGTATAGGCTACACTGAAGCATACGTAATTTCATATGAAATGTACTGCTGAAATTAGGCGCGGCGACACGCCGCCCTCATGGTGTTAAACACTTTTGTATGTCTAAAGGAGTCTAGACCCACCGATTCGTCTCTTGACTGGACATGTGCAGTGGCCATCTGGACAAAGCTGAGAAGACCTCATGTTGGCCAAACCTGAAGTGCTGCACAACATCTCAGAAGTGGGGATACATTGTCAAGGTTAATGTGATATAACAAAAAAAATGACCTTTTGCTGACATTTGTACTTGCATATTTCCTAACAAAAAATGTACGAAGCGCAAAAATCCAAACATTACCGGCATTTTAATTATTATTTTCTGTGCTGAAGTAATGACAGTGAGGCCAAAAACTTACGGTAAATCTGCAATTCTTCCTTGCATTCCAACAGAAGCATTATTACTATATTCATAGCTGAACAAATTCGGACAACTTCACGTTAGAACTACTTGTAGGACAGGGAACACAAAAATTATCCTAACTAAGAGATACAAATGTCGTTGTTTGAATGCATCAATGGCCCCAGCTATGCTTAGGTAGTATCATTGCGGAATGGCTTCTAACATTTTTCTCTTTCAGCTTTATATAATTTTTCGAATATATATATATATATATATATATATATATTCTAACATAAACAATCCAACAATTATTAGCCCTTGGTGCTTCTAGTAGGAGATTATTTAGTTCTTCATGACATACCACTGAAGCAAGAAATTTGCTAGCTGAACATGAATGGAATGTAACCTGTCATATTTGCCAGCCTACAAAAGGTTGAGGACAACTCTTTTATGATGTTATCTGCAGCTGTAAGAAGACAAATTGACAATGATTCAAGAAATTTTAGAATTCCCAGTTTATTACTATCACAAAAATAAACATTGCATCAGTACGTATTGAAGAAACCAACAGATAGAGCTGAGTCTGATTCGTCATCAGATGGAATCGAAGGATCTGGCTTATTGTCAAACGGGAGCGCCGTTGTCCTGCTCTTCTTCTCTTGCCACCGGAGTTGTGGACTTGTTATCTTGTTGGAGAATGCTGGGTGCTTGGTTGGGGTGCCCTTCCTGTCTATGACTATCCGATATTGTTAAGAAATCTAGATAGAGCTTGACATATTAAGTGAGTGCTTCTGGAACTAATATGGTGGTGCAGCTTAATTAGTAAATGTCATATTGGTATGTATCTGAGACTATAATGCCTAGGTACTGGACAATAGACATTCCTAAAATCTTCAAACAATACGACGTGTTAAAGGACCGGACCAGAGACACGGCCGCCGGTCACGGAGGAGCTCGGACAGGGTGAGATGACAGTAGTTAAAACTTTAGATATAAAACTTAAAATACACAAATAGCAATCCACAGCCAGAACAAATCATAAAACTTGAAAATATGGTTTGCTGACATTTCGAAAAGGAAGTCCTATGCATCATTGTGATGCAGAGGCCAGGGTTGTCCCCATTTTGGAAAAAAAAACGGGTTGACGACATGATGCTGCTATGTGCTAGTGCTGCACACTTTACATTCTACTAATTAGATCACCACCTTGACAATTGGAGAACATATAGAGAATAACATGAGGCATAGAGGTATCTATTCATGAAGACCCTCATCAACAGGGTAAATGGAATAACACAAATTCTATGCATGAAGCAATTCAATATTTTTTGCTGCTTCCCACACGGGCAAGCATTAAATCTTTTCACACCTATAGTTCAGTTTTAATTATTCACAATGCTTTTGTGGAACATAATAGGAAGAATTAGCTAAAAATATCAGTCGCTTGGTTTCCAAGGACGGCAGGCTACAAATTGGTAACTAATTCAGACAAATTTGTAATCTGAAAATTCTTGGTACTATTTTCAAACGTCAAGGACAAACGGGTTTAATAGTTGACGTCAACCAGAGTTAATAAGCTTCTCAAGCATATGAAATAACTGTGTTTCATTTGTTCTATCAAGTGGACATAAGTGGTGTTACAATTGATTACTAATGCATGCAGAAATAAGGAGAATTATTGGCCCCGATCAAAAGTAAAACCCAAATAAATATTAGAAAGACAAATCAACATATCTATTACAGAAATAGCGTTGTAAAGAGACGAACCTTAGTGCCAATTTTTTTTTGGAATACTCGTGCCAAGATCACCTTGCATGGTAATTAAGGAAAAGTGATTAAAAAAGCTGCACTCATGAATCAATGATGTGCGTCACAATATCGGAATGCAAGGAATAAAAAAATGGTCTTTCTTAAAACATAGGTGTAGTTGGGTACTGGCGTACTGTATTAAAATAATTCTAGATTAAGTGGTTAAACCATATATTCAGTGCTGAACAAAGGGGTTCTTATGTGAATAACTTACATGCATAGTTAAAAAAAAAAACTTACTTGCAGGTAATGCGCAAACAACATGGCTGGTTAACAACCTTGATAAATGAACCTGTCCACATATTTTTTTTACCGTGTCCTTAAGAGCAATTTATTGATCTTAAACTGCAAGGATAATGATATATTTCTGTGGCGATAGGAAAAGCAGCTCAGATTCATCAAGAGATGCATCTATTTCATACATGTAGAAGTGAAGGCTCAGTTTAGGCCTGCAGGAGCTGACTCATTTTTACGGAATTGTGCGTGAGATTAAATTTCCCATAAGTTTCTACATACAATTTACTATTGGTCCAGTTTTCAGTGTGTGTAGAACCTCCAGAGATATATGACTAACAGGACATGAGGCGTTGGCAATTAGTAGAAAAAAATTAAACGAAGAATACCTAATGAGGGAAAACATCACAGGTGGTGCTGCCGTCAGCCTCGCCCAACGTCGCCGGCTGCTGCACATACTCTCCTCCTTGGTACAATTGGTAGCACCACGCTTATGAAAGGAGCGTGAGAGGATGGCTGGGACGATTCCTATCTCTTTTTAACTATCATCGGCACATAGCTCCTCCACTGCATCAATAATCGTAGTAAGAAACTGATTAACCTAAGAGAAGAAGGTAGACTACACCAGATCAGAAATTCGAAACTGACCAGATTGAAAGGTTAAGGAAAGATGGAAAAGATATTGGCATAATTACTTGCCTGGGCCGGGCTTCTACCGCGCGCCGGCCGCGTCGCCTCGTCCCTCCGCTATCCGACCGACGCAGGCAGCCACAGCGCCTCCCGCGCGCGCCGCCCTACTGGCCAGCCGCCCGGCGCTGCCCCGTCCGGCGTCCTGTTCCTCCAGCCGCTCATCCCGTCCGCGCCTCTCGCGCCGTCCACTTCCTGGGAGAGAAGGCACGCGAGCACGTCGTCGTGGAGGAGAGGCGCGGCTAGGAGCGGAGCTCGGCGGCAGAGCGGGATGGAGGCGAGCAACGGGAACCAGGAGACGAACACGCACGAGGAGGCGATGAGGCGGCGACGGCGGCAAGGTGGAGGCAGTGGGGAAAATAAGGAGGTATTGAGGCTCGGGCTGGAGGCGACCGGAGCGCGAGGCGGCGGCGGGCCGGAGGCGGCCCATTCGGGAGAGACGGGGGAGGGGAAATGAGGATGATTCTGGGCTCTAGGGTTACGGTTTGGTATTTGTATAGATGTACCGGTTCGTAATTTCCCGAAAGTGGAGGGACTTTTTTGCAAAAGGAACAGTGAAACGGGGCGCTGAGGGATCGCCATTCTTCCCAACTTTTATATAGTTATTATTAAATTAATAAATCGGTTGTACGCACCGTAAAATAGCAAGGTGGGACTAAGCATACTTTTTTTTTTTTTGCCGGAAACCGCAGGAATTACAGCACAGATAATACAGAAAAGAACCCAACAAAGATGGAAATTACAACCCAGTCCTTCTGCATCAGGGTGTCACCGTCGACGAACAAGACGTATCGATGACGCGCCGCCGCAACTTCTTCGCTCAGATCCTGGAATGGAAGAAGCCCCCATGCGCACGGGAAGTCTTCGATGCTCGAACTCCGGGGAGCCTCCATCTCGCACCGCCGGCAGCACCACCACGCTCCAATCCCTACAGCTTCAAGAACAACAAGATCCAGATCCGCCGCACCGGACTCCGGAATGGGGGAAGCCACGCACACCGGCCGCATAGGACCGCGAGCACGAGCACAGGGATGCTCCGCCGTGACGCTCCACCGAGCCTCACCGCCGGAGGTGACGAGCACCACCTGCAGAAACTTGGCTGCCGACACCTTCACCTCCATGGCGCCGCCAACTGCAACCCTACCAGAAGCTACACTATGTACACGCCGGGAATCGGGGTTTCCCCAACCTCCCGCCGCCGGAGCGGCCGGCGGAGGCGGAGGAAACCGGCGATTCGCCGGCGGCGAGGTGGATCTGACGGGGGGGCTCAAAAGTCGCCTTTCACTGTGCGAGAGAGAAAGGGAGACGTCCGGGACTCGTCTCTCGGCATACTACTCCGTGTAACTACATGACCATACATCAAAAGAGACCATGCATAATAAAATTAACATTGATTGAAGAGGCCCTGGGCCCGACCCCGACCAAACCCATTCATTCAATGCTAATGATTGGCGGTGTCAAATTCGGGTTTATAAACAGGTCATACACATTGGAAACTATCGAGTTGAGACTAAAAATTCCACCCCGTGTGACTCAACAGCGGGAGAGACCGCGGCCAGTTTGGGCATTCACACCAAAACTCTCAGCACAGTAACGGTCAAAAGGGTTGACTCGACGAAAACACATAGTTTGAACATTCACGAGGCTGGTTTCTACGAGGAAAGCAGAAGTGAGAAAAACTAAGAGCGTGGGGCAAAACCGAGTAGAACAAAGCAAAGTGGGTCACCAAAATAAAAGACCAATAACTTATGGTTTAAATAGATTCCAGAAAGATTTAGATTTAGTGTTAGAAAAATATGAAAATTGTTTGATAAAAACATATGTATGCATGTAAGCGGATAGAATAATTTCCGCTTCAAATCCGTTTAAAAATATCCAGGTTTAGCTTGAAGAAATTCGTCGGATAACATATCTGATTCCGAACTGACACCCGGATATGGTGTATGATATGGTATGTCAAATTATATCCGCATATGTATTATCCAAAACTAAATTAGGATTATCAGATTATTTTTAACCAAATAATTATATTTTTTTACCGAAAATATAAGCTAATATATCTAGAATAATTAGTAGTTAGTGAGTCGTCGAGTACGTTCATTAAACAATAGCTCACTTACATTGTCATACCGACTCTAGGGTATACCTTGTTAGCCTACCAGGCTATTGGTTTTATTTTTGGTATGGAGAATGAAGACGGATACCATGATGTGATGACCTGTACTGTGGCCAAGACTCTTAGACAATAAGCTCGTAAGATCTGGAATTTGCCACCGGAAACTGATCTGACCAAAGCTGGCAAGGACTGGGTTACAGTGCTGTTGGATAAACTTGATGAGGATCAAAAACCAAAGTTATGTTTATCTGGTGGAGGGCTTGGTACCACCGAAACAACATGATTTTTGACACAGGGAAGGCAAGCATCTCACATTCGGTAAGATTTCTAAACCGTTGAGCCTGGACGTCTTCCTCTCTCCCGCTACAGTTCTGAGAGAGGCGACTTTTTTCGCCGCTTGCAGATCCACCGCCGCGCCGCCGATCCAGTCGATCCCTCGCCCGGGGGATCTCTGCCTCGCGTGTGTAGATAGTGTAGGGTGTGTGAGCTTTCCGGCCGTCGGCGCCATGGAGGAGGTGGCTTCGTCGGTCTTTTTGGTGCAGGTGCGTTCCTCCTCTCGCGGCGGAGCTCGGCGTAGATCCGCGGCGCAGCGCCTGCCCCCTTCGCTCCCTAGGGTCCTCGGATCCGCTGGGAGCGCCATCCCCCTCCCAGATCCGCGTGGCGGCGGATCTGGGTTGACGAAGTTGAAGCTGACGCCGTTCCAGGAAGACGAAGGAGGTGCCGCGGGTGCTGGATGGAGGCTCCAATGGAGTTCGAGGTCCGGCGACTTCCCGTCCGCCAGGGGACGTCTTCTGATCCAAGGCTTGAAGGAAGACGCGGCGGCGGCGCGCCACCGGCACGTTCTGCGCTTCGTCCTCGTCTCCGGGTTGCAGAAGGACTGCGCTGTAATTTCTTCTTTTCTTGAGGATCTTTCTGTAAGGTTCTTCCTGTAATTGTGTCTGTTTCCTCGCAAAAAAAAAAAAAAGATTTCTAAACCGTTATTTTATTCCTTGCAGGCTAGTACACATAACACGGTGAGCTCTGATAGTAAAGGAAAACAGCCTATGCATATGGTGAGCAGTGATGTGAGTGCTAGTTCACTGATTGATCAAGCGTTGAAAAGACCAGAGCAAGGTCGGACAAAAGTGAATTTCGATGCTTCTTATTTGGAGGACAGCTCAAGTTGAACCTGGGGAGCAATTGCTAGAAACCACGATGGTTCTGTGGTTCTCTCCGCATGGGGAATTATCAGTCGTTGTCAATCGGCAGAAATGGGTGAAGTTGTTGCATGCCTAGGAAGTCTAAAAATTGCTGTGAATCTAACTTTAATGGAAATCTGCTGTTTGAGATAGAATATAATTCTCTTCTGAAGATTTTTGACCCCGGTTAGTGGACAGATTGTCTACAAGCTTCATTGCGAAGGAGTTTCATTTGCTGAAGCCCGATGACAAGATTAGGATGACTCCAACGGGGTGACCCATCGAGTCCGCGCGCGTCCGTCCCTGTCTGCGCGAGCCAAAAACACGGCCCAACGGGGCGACGCAAACGGACCGCGGTCCGTTTTTCTGTCCGCCGCGACGCATTCCTGGCCCAAATTTGGGCCACGGATGCGTCGGGCGCGGACGCGCGGCGGAGCGCAATTGTGTTCTCCTCTGGTCCGCACTTCGGCCTCGGTCTCTCCCAAAACCCCAGTCCACCCCAGTCCACACTCCAACCCTAGCCATGGCCGGTGCAGCCGGTGCAGCCGCCGCCGCCGCCTCCGACGTGGACCTGCCGCCGGCCCCGCCGCTGGATGTGCGCCCAAAGCTGCAAAGAAACCAAAGAAGGAACTCACCGATGAGCAGAGGGCCACAGAGACCCTGAAGCGGGGCGACCGGAGGAGGAGGTTGAAGCAGGAGAAGCTCAACGCCGCCCAGAAGGCCGCCGCCGTGCCGGAAGACGAATATGACCTCGTGTCCAGGGCCGCGACCGCTGCCCTCCTCCTGATTGGAATTACCCCGACGGCGGCCGTGGTCGGTGTGGCGACTGCGGCGGCCAGCTCCAACGCCTCGGCGGCCCGACCGCCAAGGACGAGATCTTCCGCGACGGCACCATCGCCACCGTACGGGTACCTTCCGGGAACCATGCCGCCGCGGGTTTCCCCTACTTCAGGCGAATCCGCGCCCAGCCCAGTCGAGGTACCTCCGCTTGATCTGAACACGCCTACTACACCATTGGTCGGACACTCACCGGCGGCGCAGACTGCGGCCGCGCGTGCAGCTGCCCCGACAGTGGTCGCCCCGGCGCGTAACCTGTTCGGCGAAATGCCCAGGCCGTCGCCGGGTGACCCCATGTACTTCGAGGAGGTCCATGATGAAGGGGACGACGTCCTCCAGGACATGATCAGGGACAACAACGAGTACGCCGAGGACGATTACGATGCCGGCGATGATGAAGTTTCGCCGACCGACCCCGATGTGATCAACATCGACAATGAGCCGGTTTTCGAAGAAGAGCTCGAGACCCAAGCCCGGGCCATGAAGAGAAAGATGAGCCAAAGGGGCGTCTCATTCACGGCTGAGGAAGACGTGCTCATTTGCGAGTCCTGGATCGAGATTGGAACCAACCAAATTCTCGGGGCGGAGCAAAGAGGGACGGCATATTGGGGCCGGTTCACCAAGCGCTACAATGAATGTAGACTCCTACCGCCCCACAACATTCAGACGCAGCGGACGGAGGTATCTATCTCCAAGAGGTGGCTCCACATATCCGCGGAGACGAGCAAGTTTTGCGGCTCCGTTGAAAATGTTCAAGCCCGGCCAGCAAGTGGCTTCGGAGTGAATGAACAGGTGAGTTTTGTGGCTCCTCTTCCCTTCTTTGGTTGCAACCTTTGGAAACCTTGTACTATTTGTATGCCCAGGTGTTGCAAACATGGGAAATTATTTTGGTTACTATAAATTTGTATGCCCAGGTGTTGCAAGCTTTGGAAACCTTCAAGAGGCAATACAAGAAGGCCTTCACCTTGACCCATTGCTACCGGGCACTCAAGGACCAGCAGAAATGGAAGGCCCTCTACGCCTCCCTCAAAAATGGTGGACAACCCCTTGACAAGGGAGAGGACACAACGGAAAAGGAAGGGAGGCCAAGGGGGAAGAACAACTCGAAGGCCGAGTTGAAACGAGATGCAACAACCCTTGCATTGCAAGAGACATTGAACGGGTTCCTAACCCAAAAGGACAAGGCTGCCGACAATAAGGAGGAGAGGAGAGAAAAGGAACGCCTAGAGAGAGAGAGACGGCTTCCAAGCTCTTCTTCAAATTGCAGAAGAAGAGACTCGACATAGAAGAAGAAAACGCCCGGACAAGAGCAAGGGAAACCGATGCAAGAGCCAAGGAGGCCGAGGCTAGGGCCATGGAGGCCGAGGCAAAAGCAAAGGACATTGAGCTCGCCCTACGCCAAGAGGAGGCCAGGATCATGGACATGGATCTCTCGGCCTTCACCCCTACGAAGAAGGCCTACTACCTCAAGAAGCAAAGGTACTACATGGACCGAGATTGATCAAATCTCGGTCATTTTATTTATGTTGAACTATGGCCGGAAAAACATAGCCGATGGCCGGAATTTGTAATATTTTGGGCATGTATGCAGACATGGCCCTATGAGGCCAGGATTATGTTTTATTTTATATTCATATGCTTGCTATTTGTTGTATTGTGATCACAATGGCCGAAAATGATCAAAAACCCTGGCCGGGCGGACTCGATGCGTCGGCCCCGTTAGGCGCACTGGCCGGAAAGGGACGGATCTGAGCCGGACGCGCGTCCTTTTGCCGACGCAAACGGACCAAACGCGGACCAAACGCGCGTCCGTTTGCGTCGTCCCGTTGGAGTCATCCTTATAAATTTAGTGACGTTAGTAGACAGGTTAATGGGGTTGCCCATTACCTAGCCCAACTAGGGCATAGAGTGTTGTGTGGTGGCGTTTTGCAATACAGTGTTCTGACCTGCGTCTCTGAACTTGTTTTGCAAGATTGTAAGAACAACTCCCTTTTGAATTAATACAAACTCTTTTTTTTAGAAAAGAGTAACTATATCATAGTAATTTTGTTTTCACCGGTGTTCGCTCTGTTTTCGTTCCGAATCCGCATTCGAACCGACAACCGGTAATTATTCAATCCGATCCGAATCTAGAGATTTTTTTTCTAGTATATAGAAATGGTATACCCGTTTACATCCCTAAATATACACAAGTCGAAAACAAGAATTGCACAAAACTATATAGTTGGCCAATCAAGCGACTAACCGCCATTTTTAGTCTTCTCACATAGCACCAAGCTACAAACTTAAAGGAAGAATTTTTGGAAAAATAAAAAAGTTCAAACGAATTAACTTATTGCGTAGTTTTGGTTACATATTTTTATCTGTACTATGCACATAATTTCGTACCAACATCTCAAAACATAAGTAAAGAGACATATGGAAAATACATGTAGAATCTACAATCCAGCAGTGCAAACGGGCGGATCAAGGTAGTAGTTTACTCTAAATTTTACTCTCGAAAAAGTTTACTCTAATTTAAATACAACTGACGCTACAGTAGGATTTCTTTGCCGGCCAACGAAGCAGAGAGCTGTCCTGCGCTGTCCTATGCCGCGAGGTTGGCTCACTGGTGTACTGTGTACGTGCTAACTATAACCACAGCTGAGAATAATAATAGTCTATATATATCTGTCCTTTATCCAATGATTTTTTGTATACAAGCGATCAGAGATTCGAGTGAGTACAATAATCAAACAAACAAGATAAAGAAACAACAAGCAAATGATACCTGATAACCCCTCAAGTTAATGGACCCTACTAAGCCTAATACTGAACTACTGTATTTGACAAGGCAAGTCTTTTTTTTTGGCACAATACACAAGAGTGCAATTTGTTCGTGCAACCAGCTCCGATGCGTTGACTTCTCTTATTGACGTATGCTTCGTCTATTTCGAAATGCCATATTTTGGCTAGTATTTAAGCTCAAATTTTGATAGTATTAATTATTTTTGTAACTTTTTTGTTGCTGCCTAGAAAATCAGAGTCCTAATGTTTCAGAAGAGGACAGAAGCTCAGCATCGGTAGGCCCATATGAGCCAAACAATTGTCATTTTCTGTGGGGTGGACCCAACGCTACGGGCTCCGTGATTGGTGGCTTTTCTCTGGATGGACCCCGCTCTTCTATAGAAAAAAATTATACACTTGCAATAAATTTTTGGAACACATTTCAAAATATGTTACAACAATGTAAAAAATGTTCGCAACATCTAGAAATAATAATACAACAAATGCGTGGCCGTGCAATATTTTTTTCACAACATTTTCTCATTAAGATAATTTCGCAACATTTAAATAAAAGTAATGCTATACAAAAATAGTTAAGCCACAATTTTTTATGCAGATTCATTAGCAAAAAAACACCAATAATTTTAACAAAAACATCAGCAAATACAAAAATGTGTTTATAAATTTTTGAGAGAATGTAAGCAACATCGAAAAGTCCGAGAAAACCCTAACTTGTAGCAAACTGTAGTGACCCAGCACACCACTGCATGTTGTAGTGTACAAGTCATTGACATAATACTCACTAAAGGACAATTCCGTAAATATTACATCCTTCAGAGTAGTACAATAGAAACATAGTCGGTCCAAGGTAACACTATAGGATTACAACACTATTAAATACAAAATCTCGAGAACCTCCTTTACAAACAGAAATAGGTCTCGTGCAAAAGAAACTCCTAAAAGACTCAAGTCGGAGCACTAAGCTGGATACCAGCTCTACTTCTAACTCATAATCCACTACTGCTGTTGTCACAGCCCTATCTATCCATTTGGAATCTCCGTGTCTAGAGTTGTGCTCCTCCATCCAATTATAGTCGTCTTGTCCATAGGCATTGTTGTCGACGTGTCCACCATTGCACTGTTGTCGCCACGCATCTGTTGGCAAAGTAGAGGTTGACTCCTTCAGGCCCACCAGGTTGATTTGACTCCTTGTCGAAGATCTCACCAACATCGCTATGGATTCATGTCCTTCCTCTGTTGTCTCCAATAATCTAAGTAGGGGTCAACGGAGGAAAGAGTGAGCAACACGAGCGTTACTCAGCAAGTTCATATAATAGGAATAAGGTGTTTTATGCACTAGCTACCATCCATACCAAAAGGTCATGGATGAACATGCATATCTTTGTAAAACATTTTTAGGAAAAGATTCATTTTATCTTCTGAAAACTATACCCGTCATCCATTCACAAGTGCTAGGGCCTCATGGAGCCACCTTTCCTGTAGCGTTCGCAGCTCCTTCCCGGAACAGGGAGTAACATGTCACACTTTTTTACACTCTGCAGAGTTGCGTTACTTTACCCATAAGAGATCAACGCCTTGCTGCACAACCGGGCGATTCTTTCCCGTCCACACTTCCTTTGGTGTGGGGCCCAGTCGGTGATCCAAGCCATTCGCCGTGCTTCTCCAACAACCCCGCATGCCCACCCTTTTGTAGGTTTGTCCTCCCCTATATCTTTTGGTAAACTGTTCCAGACCGAAGTCCTCCCCTATACCATAAAGATAGACTGTTCCAGACATCCCTACAATTCATCATAGACCCCAGAAACCGTGGGAATTAAGGGATCCCACCCATGTGCATGTAGTCTCGCAAGATCTACAGCCTACGGAACTGGCAGTCCGTTGACATGCGAAAGGGAAAAGATCACATATGACTTTCCCGTCCCATTCCAAGTCTCATGGCTAACGCTTCATTTACGGCGCAAGAACACTGATGGCATTGGTTATTAATTCCTAGATAATACTGTCCCGTGCAAATGGAACCTCCACCAACCACATCATACCACGGTTCCATCTGTCAGCCAACAATATATATATAGCAATTCACATCATTCGAAAATAGGTTTTACTTTTTCATGCAATGATAAACCATAGTATTTTGCATTTACTTTGATAAACATAATCAAGTAGGACATGAGCAAGAGTGAACTTGCCTTTTTGACTGCAAGATTATGCAGCCAAGGTCTTCTATACAATAAAGACTCCAAAATCTGAAAAGAACGTCATTGGTCCGGTAAGGACTAATGTTTGAAGAAGCAATATGCTTTATGCATAAGTATGAGATGCATCGCCCTAAACCCCGTAACTAACTCTTGATGGTTATAGTTTGTTTGAGTTTGGTGATTACTTTTAGATTTGTTTTATCTTCAAGTTTACTTCACAAGAAAGATGAGTTTAAAACTTTAACCTTAGAGTATTATGTTAAGCATAAGAATAAAATAAAACAACATCATGATACTAAATGGTTATTTTAAGAAATCGTGTAGTATTATTATTCATCAATACAAAAAGAATAACTTTTGAAGCAATAAATAATATATTCATTTGTAGGTATCAATACATATCATAAGGTACTTATTTTAATTCAGTAATGGTATATTATCAAATATTAATAGTAGTTACTTATGTTTTTAACTTTTCCTCAAGAAATAAGATAATATGATTTGAATATTAACACTTAGAAGAAACACCACAAGTAATCTCATATTATGAAGTAGTTATTAATTTGGATTAATGATTTAAGCAATTATAACATAAAATTAATCCAATTATTAAAGGTATTAATAATAGTGATCTAATTTTATTGAATACAGAATTCATTTTTATGAATTAAGAACTACATGGAATATTATGAAGTAATAATATGATTTCTTTATATGTTGATAAATTCATTTTGATATTATTAAATGACTCATGGATAATTATTTTCCTAATGGAAAATATTATTTTCATAAACCATTTAAAGAATATTATTTAAATATGTTCGTAAATGGAATTCTAAATTTGGGTATAATGTTATGGTTGAAACATATTTTCATATTTAAAGTTGAGCATGTGAAACAATTTAAATGGAATTGAAATGCATCTAAATTAGAATTTCAAATTAACTCCATATTTCAAATAATAAGTAAATTGTTATTTCAATTTTAGAATGATTCAAATTTAGTCAAACAAACATTTTATTCATACAAAAAGATAAATTTATTTTTCTGATCATTTTAGTATATTATTTGTATTTTTCTGATTTAAAATGATTTAGTTATGAATTTCCAAAGTTTAAATTCAATTTAAACAATTTCTGGATTTATTCAGTTAAATTAGTCACACCTGTCATAGTTTTAATAATTACCAGAAATGATTTCCTAAATAAATTAATATCTGATAGTGGGGTCCACATGTCATAATTTTATTTATTTTTGAAAAGAAAATTCAGAAAAATTTCTGATTGGCTCGCTGACGTCAGCATGACGTCAGCAGTGGAGTTCATCTCCATGCCGAGCACGGATTCGACGATTCCGAACAAATTGGGAAGAACTAAGGCACGAACTGGCTAGAGCAAACATAGACGAACCAAATGATGGCGGCGCTGCTCCAAAATGGTCGCCGGAGCCTGCTCGGCGACGAGCTTCCGCGGCGGCCGGAGACGGTGCATGACACGGCGACTACCCAGTGCGCAATTGAAGAAATTAAGGGCATGGGAAGATAGCTAGGCTCACCACGAGCATAGAGGAGGGCTCGGAACGGTACGGGGACGCTTGACGACGACGAACTCGTCCTCGACAGCCGGCGGCCGGACTTGGAGAAGATTCCAAAATTCGGCGGCTCCCTGGTGTTTGAGCAAGCACGACTCGCCGAGGATGAAAAAGCAGTCATGGCGGAGCTTCCCAACCCCTCCACTGATCACGGCGTGGCCAGAGTCTATGGCAAACGGCGGAGACCCATCGAACTAGGGTTAGGTTGTAGAACTCGATTCGTTGCAGTGGGAGGAAGAGAGAGAAGATGAGGCTAGCGAGTGAGGAGCAAGGCGAGATTCAGACGTCTCCGAGGTCTTATCCTCGCGAGCTAGTAGGTAGGGAGGAGGTGGCACGGCGGCTGCGTCCTTCTGGCCGGAGGAGAAGAAGAAACGTAAAAGAAAAGTCATTTTGCAGAAAACCCCCTGGGTTTTCGGGTAATAGCAAGAACAGTTTAAACATGCCCCTCTCTCCTCTTTCAAATGATTTGAGGACCTATTTGTAAGAGGAATCTTTACATGAAAGTCCTGGAATGTTTAAAATTGCACAAACAAGTCTATTCCAGTACTGAAATTTGAATATTTGGAGTATTTTGAATTCAATTAATATTTGGAATGAATTTGTGCATGTTTGGATTTATTTTCTTTTATAAGATGTGTAGGGTTTTCACAAACAAGTGTATTTAGGACTGGGATTTTAAATCCTTTATTTGTTTTAAATTCATTTACCATTAATAGTAAATTAGAGCATACTTGGATTCATTTCTTTTATTTAAGGCATAGAGTTTATGACCTCTATTTTTATTGTGCACTTAATATAACAACTGAATTATTTTTGTTATGCTCTTTATTTGTGGATACATATTATTTTCAAATGCAAAAGATAGTTTCTTGTTTGACTTCAGCTCCAGATAAATATTTCAACTTGTTCTGGGTGCTTTATTAATTCCTGGACAGCATCAAATAGTTGTCCAGCAATATAACATGATTTGCTTACTGTGGTGACTACAAAGAGTATACACAGTGTTTCAAATCCAAATTCATGCCAAGCACAAAATATGGCCCTAGTGGCTTTGGCTTGTGATACCTGACAATTAAATCATGTGAAAACATGATCAAATGTCTGTGAATGCACAAGAGAAGATATCCTGCCTGAGGTCAGGTCTTATGGTAGGATAAATGGGTAAAATTATGAGAACTGAATCTTGCTTAATTCCATAGCTCGTTCTGATGTTCAAAAGGATTATATACTCCTTTGAATAAAATAGATTATCTTGTTTCTGTGGAAGCAAGTTGCTAAAACAATTGCTGACCAAGTAGTCCATGTGGTTCCATTTACCACATGTCCAGATTTATCTCATCTTGAGAATGAATCTTGAATAAGCCAAATGGTCTTGGTCACATGAAGAACTTGTGAACCCCTCTCTTATGAGACATGTCCACACTCACATGAATTTGAGAGTTAACTCATGTGATGATTACATATGGATGATGATCATATGGTTTTATGCTTTGGCTTTACTTTCTCCCTGATAATCATACTCTTGGAGAAATACCATGTATTATCTGTCCTTTTGTTTATTTGTATATGACACTCAATTGTTTGAGCATACAAAAGTGATTTGTTAACAAGGTTGCAAAGCTTGTCACCCAACTACTTCTATATAACACAAACATTGGAATATCACACTATTTCTTGAGAGATTAATAAGAACATAACAGATGCAAGAGTTCCCATTGTCTCTGTGATAGATTGGCATAGCACTACTATTCATATCTAATCAATCCTTCTTCATAATCTTCTTGTTGACTTCCTTCTTTCTTGTGTTGCCTTCTCTTGTAGAAAGAATTGGAGGAGATTGGGAGATAAGAGGATAAGATAGTCTTGATAGGATAAGTAGATCTAGATTAAGATTTAGTTTAGTCTTTCATCCACCTTCCATATACTCCTTATTTTCTTTTCTTTAAGATATGTACTTATTCGATTAATGATGTAAGTCATACTCATCATTTGATTTATAGTTTCTTGTATTATTCGTTTGTAACCAAATGTTTGAGAATTTAGATAAGACAAGATTTTGAAGTTTATAGCACTCATGTTGATGACTAAGTCTAATCCACCAACATCAGCGAAACCTCGATGTATGTTTCACAAGTTTGGTTCCAAGTTTTTAAGTTATTCGACATCTATGGTCATTCTCAACTAGTCTTTCGAGTGGTGGTTGAACACTCTATTACTTCGTTGAAAAAGTTTTAAATTTTACCGTATTTTCATATGCATGCTATGCAAATGCACAAATCTAATTAAACCCCTTTCTACTCTCTGAACTACGGGGCATTACAGTATCTCCCCCTTAAAATCAACTTCGTCCCGAAGTTGCGGTTTCCCTCACGTATTGATGGTGTAAAGCACTTTTTCCAACATCATCTTCTCTAAACCTTCTCTGTTGTGGTTTTGGATGTAATTGTTCCTTTGTTCAAACCTGATCTGTATCTGTTGCTGATTGGGCTAACCTGCCGTTGACGTTAAACAATCTTTCGATCAGTTGCGGTAGTCTCATTACTCGCGTAGAGCTCTTGATTCTCATCCAAATCGGGCTTCTTCCATCTTCTTGACTTCATCGATGACTATCAAAGATCCTCTTCCACACCCTTATAAATTGTATAATCATGATCCTTGGCGTACTTCTTAGCGATCATAAGACTAAGAAGATTCCACTTCGGACGGTAAGGTTCATCTCCCTTTGTCTCTAGAATATGAGGCAATTGTCTTTGACAAGTTTTTTTTTGAAGAGATTGATTTATCCTTGAACTTATTCTCCTGATCCCAACTACCCCTTGGCCTTACGGGTCTCTTGTAGTTTTCTGAAGAACTCCTAGAGCATTAGTGATCAAGTCAGCTCTTTCTTAGTCAAGGTATCCTTCCACTTTCATCTTGTCATTTGCAAAGTACTATCCGGTTACATGATTCACTCTTCCCTTAGAAGATTCTAGGGCTTCCTTTGTCCTATCCATCTATTAATCGATCTTCATCTTGTTATATCTGTTCAGTTTCAAGTAACAACCAAATCCATACTGCTGAATGGATCTGCTTTTACTTTCCACCTTTTTATTCAAACATCCATCAAATTTACCTAATGGTTTCTCGAAGAGTTCAGGGTACTGCCACAAGGTTGTGATTCCCCAATAATCCTCCGGTTAAGAGATATCCTTTCCAACATCCAATAACTTCCCGGAGAACAATTGATAAGTCCACCATGACGTGAACAACCAATAAGATCTCCTGGTAAATCAGATAGGCACGCTCACTAGCATTCCAGTTGGCTTACCTAGAGTCTAGAGAAGAAGACCTATTGCACAACAGGGTGCAATTGGTGATAACATAACCCTAAAATAGAATAGGTTGTTGGTTATCTAGTCCAAACTCGGCTGATATAACAGCTCTTTCATCTGTCTGTTGCTGGAATTTGATTCCTTTCTTTTGGTTTATTAGACGATGTGTCTCTTCAATCTTATGTTGGTTCAACCTCCATCTGATTCATTGGACCTATGATGTCAAACCTATGGAAATCCATCCTTCTTGATAGTTACCCCGTATAGACGGTGACTTCACTATATCTCGACATCACATGAGTCTGTTGGCGACATACCAAATAACTAACTCCTTGGGCTATCGACAATCTAGGAACTCATTCCCATGGTCCTGATGTGTGTCCACTGAAACATTGAACTTTGAATTCTTGTTGCCTTGTTCTCGATGATACTACTATCTTGCCTTGCTTGAAATATCTGGCTTTGTTGTTGACTGCTAAGTATTTGATTGTTGCTTCATACTCCTGTACCTTCAACTTAAGGGCTCTTTTGGACATATAAGTCCTATACAACTTCGTCTCGAACTTTCTCCAAAGATCAATTGTGCCTTATGATTTTCCAACACCCATTTCTTCCGTCAAGTTACGACAACTCCTAACTATATATGACTACATACTGTGGCTTCTTATCCCAGCGTCTTTCAATTTCCCGCTCGATGTTCTTCACTTAATAATCGTCATCCTTGTATAAGTCTTCAAATTTGACTGTCCAAATCATAGATTTGTCACGACAGGACCTGTTATTTAGATCTTCCAACTACATAATTCTCCTACTTCAGTAGAGTTTCTCATGTAGCTTTCCTGTCATCATTGTTGATTAACCTTTCTCCAAATGGTGATGGTACTCTTCCTTGAACTTTTGTAGTTCCTCCATTCTTCCATGTTCTAATGTTGTTGTCCATCCCCACGTATAGCTTCGTTTACTTCAATCATCCTAACTTTCTTCTCTTCATGAGCTTTCATTGTTGTTTGGAACTTCTGAGAGCACGTCTCTCCCTTACACGAATCCTATCTACCTCTAGATCAGTAACATTAAGAAAAGAACTCAATGCGACAATCATGCCATTGTACATCAAATTCTAACTTCATGAACCAACCTAGTCAACCAAAAATCCAATAAGATCCAATAAATTGCAAATGCAGTTATATATCAATCATGCAACATAAGCCCGTAAAATAAGTAGTAGATTGAGTAAAAACATCTCAAGTACCCAGGCTTAGATGCTATACACTACAATATAGGTATCTATTACCTTATAGTCCTATGCTAAAACAACTCTTTGCCTCAGTAGTTACACAAGTTGCCCAATTGCAACGGAATAATCCTTGGACAAAGTACTCAAAGAGTAGTTGTGGTATGGCTTGGTTTCGTACGGAACTAAACTCCATGTAGCTTGAATCCTCGGTCTGCCTAGAACCAATGTTTGCGAACATATCCAGATCCTTCATGTAGATTCTCCTCATACATCAGAAGTAGTAGTGTAGGTTCCGCCATTGTTTATGCCATCTCCTAATTTCCTTAACACTTCGTACTATGCTCAGATGAATCCCCTTTGAACTGCATCATTAGGGTATTGGCATGTTTTCCATAGTTAAACATCGATGATTCTTCACTATCAACAAAGATCTCCTAACTACCTCCATCGAGAACTTATGATAGGGTTCTACTTCACGGGATAAGATTATCAATGATACCATGTAGGTAACTCTGACTTAGATGCACTCTATTTGGTGTAT
Organism: Poa pratensis; assembly: GCA_947311845.1. Classification (NCBI taxonomy): domain Eukaryota; kingdom Viridiplantae; phylum Streptophyta; class Magnoliopsida; order Poales; family Poaceae; genus Poa; species Poa pratensis. Next base: position 24,172,239 of record CAMZMU010000078.1, read on the forward strand.
CAACCGGTACGGAACAGTCTTAATTGGTCATACCAAATTGAAAAGAAATAAGGTGAATGAAAGTTATACCTAAAGAATAGTAAATAAGAATATCTACTCCAGTTGGGTAAGGAAATGTGTATACAAGTACGACAGCATTATTCTCAAGTGAATAAACATCATAGTTGTAGAAATATAGAGTTCAGACAAATATGGTAACTCCCTATAGTCTTACCAACCTACAAGTCTTCTAAAAGGTTTTAAACCTAAGGTCGTTCACTCTAATACCACCTGTAGTGACCCAGCACACCACTGCATGTTGTAGTGTACAAGTCATTGACATAATACTCACGAAAGGACCATTCCGTAAATATTACATCCTTCAGAGTAGTACAACAGAAACATAGTCGGTCCAAGGTAACACTATAGGATTACAACACTATTCAATACAAAATCTCGAGAACCTCCTTTAAAAACAGAAATAGGTCTCGTGCAAAAGAAACTCCTAAAAGACTCAAGTTAGAGCACTAAGCTGGATACCAGCTCTACTTCTAACTCATAATCCACTACTGCTGTTGTCACAGCCCTATCTATCCATTTGGAATCTCCGTGTCTAGAGTTGTGCTCCTCCATCCAATTATAGTCGTCTTGTCCATAGGCATTGTTGTCGACGTGTCCACCATTGCATTGTTGTCGCCACGCATCCGTTGGCAAAGTAGAGGTTGACTCCTTCAGGCCCACCAGGTTGATTTGACTCCTTGTCGAAGATCTCACCAACATCGTTATGGATTCCTGTCCTTCCTCTGCTGTCTCCAATAATCTAAGCAGGGGTCAATGGAGGAAAGAGTGAGCAACACGAGCGTTACTCAGCAAGTTCATATAATAGGAATAAGGTGTTTTATGCACTAGCTACCATCCATACTAAAAGGTCATGGATGAACATGCATATCTTTGTAAAAATTTTTAGGAAAAGATTCATTTTATCTTCAGAAAACTATGCCCGTCATCCATTCACAGGTGCTAGGGCTTCATGGAGCCACCTTTCCTGCAGCATTCGCAGCTCCTTCCCGGAACAAGGAGTAACATGTCACACTATTTTACACTCTACAGAGGTGCGTTACTTTACCCATAAGAGATCAACGCCTTGTTGCACAACCGGGCGATTCTTTCCCGTCCACACTTCCTTTGGTGTGGGGCCCAGTTGGTGATCCAAGCCATTCGCCGTGCTTCTCCAACAACCCCGCATGCCCACCCTTTTGTAGGTTTGTCCTCCCCTATATCTTTTGGTAGACTGTTCCAGACCGAAGTCCTCCCCTATACCATAAAGATAGACTGTTCCAGACATCCCTACAATCCATCATAGACACCAGAAACCGTGGGAATTAAGGGATCCCACCCATGTGCATGTAGTCTCGCAAGATCTACAGCCTACGGAACTGGCAGTCCGTTGACATGCGAAAGGGAAAAGATCACAGATGACTTTCCCGTCCCATTCCAAGTCTCATGGTTAACGCTTCATTTACGGCGCAAGAACACTGACGGCATTGGTTATTAATTCCTAGATAATACTTTCCCGTGCAAATGGAACCTCCACCAACCACATCATACCATGGTTCCATCTGCCAACCAACAATATATATAGCAATTAACATCATTCGAAAATAGGTTTTACTTTTTCATGCAATGATAAACCATAGTATTTTGCATTTACTTTGATAAACATAATCAAGTAGGACATGAGCAAGAGTGAACTTGCCTTTTTGACTGCAAGATTATGCAGCCAAGGTCTTCTATACAATAAAGACTCCAAAATCTGAAAAAAACGTCATTGGTCCGGTAAGGACTAATGTTTGAAGAAGCTATATGCTTTATGCATAAGTATGAGATGCATCGCCCTAAACCACGTAACTAATTCTCAATGGTTATAGTTTGTTTGAGTTTGGTGATTACTTTTAGATTTGTTTTATCTTCAAGTTTACTTCACAAGAAAGATGAGTTTAAAACTTTAACCTTAGAGTATTATGTTAAGCATAAGAATAAAATAAAACAACATCATGATACTAAATGGTTGTTTTAAGAAATGGTGTAGTATTATTATTCATGAATACAAAAAGAATAACTTTTGAAGCAATAAATAATATATTCATTTGTAGGTATCAACACATATCATAAGTTACTTATTTTAATTAAGTAATGGTATATTATCAAATATTAATAGTAGTTACTTATGTTTTTAACTTTTCCTTAAGCAATAAGATAATATGATTTGAATATTAACACTTAGAGGAAACACCACAAGTAATCTCATATTATGAAGTAGTTCTTAATTTGGATTAATGATTTAAGCAATTATAACATAAAATTAATCCAATTATTAAAGGTATTAATAATAGTGATCAAATTTTATTGAATAAAGAATTCATTTTTATGAATTAAGAACTACATGGAATATTATGAAGTAATAATATGATTTCTTTATATGTTGATAAATTCATTTTGATATTATTAAATGACTCATGGATAATTATTTTCCTAATGGAAAATATTATTTTCATAAACCATTTAAAGAATATTATTTAAACATGTTCATAAATGGAATTCTAAATTTGGGTATAATGTTATGGTTGATACATATTTTCATTTTTAAAGTTGAGCATGTGAAACAATTTAAATGGAATTGAAATGCATCTAAATTAGCATTTCAAATTAACTCCATATTTCAAATAATAAGTAAATTGTTATTTCAATTTTAGAATGATTCAAATTTAGTCAAACAAACATTTTATTTATACAAAAAGATAAATTTATTTTTCTGATCATTTTGGTATATTATTTGTATTTTTCTAATTTAAAATGATTTAGTTATGAATTTCCAAAGTTTAAATTCAATTTAAAGAATTTCTGGATTTATTCAATTAAATTAGTCACACCTGTCACAGTTTTAATAATTACCATAAATGATTTCCTAAATAATTAAATATCTGACAGTGGGGTCCACAGGTCATAATTTTATTTATTTTTGAAAAGAAAATTCAGGAAAATTTCTGATTGGCTCGCTGACGTCAGCATGACGTCAGCAGTGGAGTTCATCTCCATGCCGAGCACGGATTCGATGATTCCGAACAAATTGGGAAGAACTAAGGCACGGACTGGCTAGAGCAAACATAGACGAACCAAATGATGGCGGCGCCGCTCCAAAATGGTCGCCGGAGCTTGCTCGGCGACGAGCTTCCGCGGCGGCCGGAGACGGTGCACGACACGGCGACTACCCAGCGCGCAATTAAAGAAATTAAGGGCATGGGAAGATAGCTAGGCTCACCATGAGCACAGAGGAGGGCTCAGAGCGGCACGGGGACGCTTGACGACGGCGAACTCGTCCTCGACAGCCGGCGGCCGGACTTGGAGAAGATTCCAAAATTCGGCGGCTCCCTGGCGTTTGAGCACGCACGACTCGCCGAGGATGACAAAGCAGTCATGGCGGAGCTTCCCAACCCCTCCACTGATCACGGCGTGGCCAGAGTCTATGGCAAACGGCGGAGACCCGTCGAGCTAGGGTTAGGTTGTAGAACTCGATTCGTTGCAGTGGGAGGAAGAGAGAAGACGAGGCGAGCGAGTGAGGAGCAAGGCGAGATTCAGACGTCTCCGAGGTCTTATCCTTGCGAGCTAGCAGGCAGGGAGGAGGTGGCACGGTGGCTGCGTCCTTCTGGCCGGAGGAGAAGAAAAATGTAAAAGAAAAGTCATTTTGCAGAAAACCCCCTGGTTTTCGGGAAATAGCAAGAACAGTTTAAACAGGCCCCTGTCTCCTCTTTCAAATGATTTGAGGACCTATTTGGAACAGGAATCTTTACATGAAAGTCCTGGAATGTTTAAAATTGCACAAACAAGTCTATTCCAGTACTGAAATTTGAATATTTGGAGTATTTTGAATTCAATTAATATTTGGAATGAATTTGTGCATGTTTGGATTTATTTTCTTTTATAAGATGTGTAGGGTTTTCACAAACAAGTGTATTTAGGACTGGGATTTTAAATCCTTTATTTGTTTTGAATTCATTTACCATTAATAGTAAATTAGAGCATACTTGGATTCATTTCTTTTATTTAAGGCTTAGAGTTTATGACCTCTATTTTTATTGTGCACTTAATATAACAACTGAATTATTTTTGCTATGCTCTTTATTTGTGGATACATATTATTTTCAAATGCAAAAGATAGTTTCTTGTTTGACTTCAGCTCCAGATAAATATTTCAACTTGTTCTGGGTGCTTTATTAATTCCTGGACAGCATCAAATTGTTGTCCAGCAATATAACATGATTTGCTTACTGTGGTGACTACAAAGAGTATACACAGTGTTTCAATTCAAATTCATGCCAAGCACAAAATATGGCCCTAGTGGCTTTGGCTTGTGATACCTGACAATTAAATCATGTGAAAACATGATCAAATGTCTGTGGATGCACAAGAGAAGATATCCTGCCCGAGGTCAGGTCTTATGGTAGGATAAATGGGTAAAATGATGAGAACAGAATCTTGCTTAATTCCATAGCTCGTTCTGATGTTCAAAAGGATTATATACTCCTTTGAATAAAATAGATTATCTTGTTTCCGTGGAAGCAAGTTGCTAAAACAATTGCTGACTAAGTAGTCCATGTGGTTCCATTTACCACATGTCCAGATTTATCTCATCTTGAGAATGAATCTTGAATAAGCCAAATGGTCTTGGTCACATGATGAACTTGTGAACCCCTCTCTTATGAGACATGTCCACACTCACATGAATTTGAGAGTTAACTCATGTGATGATTACATATGGATGATGATCATATGGTTTTATGCTTTGGCTTTACTTTCTCCCTGATAATCATACTCTTGGAGAAATACCATCTATTATCTGTCCTTTTGTTTATTTGTATATGACACTCAATTGTTTGAGCATACAAAAGTGATTTGTTAACAAGGTTGCAAAGCTTGTCACCCAACTACTTCTATATAACACAAACATTGGAATATCACACTATTTCTTGAGAGATTAATAAGAACATAACAGATGCAAGAGTTCACATTGTCTCTGTGATAGATTGGCATAGCACTACTATTCATATCTAATCAATCCTTCTTCATAATCTTCTTGTTGACTTCCTTCTTTCTTGTGTTGCCTTCTCTTGTAGAAAGAATTGGAGGAGATTGGGAGATAAGAGGATAAGATAGTCTTGATAGGATAAGTAGATCTAGATTAAGATTTAGTTTAGTCTTTCATCCACCTTCCATATACTCCTTATTTTCTTTTCTTTAAGATATGTACTTATTCGATTAATGATGTAAGTCATACTCATCATTTGATTTATAGTTTCTTGTATTATTCGTTTGTAACCAAATGTTTGAGAATTTAGATAAGACAAGATTTTGAAGTTTATAGCACTCATGTTGATGACTAAGTCTAATCCACCAACATCAGCGAAACCTCGATGTATGTTTCACAAGTTTGGTTCCAAGTTTTTAAGTTATTCGACATCTATGGTCATTCTCAACTAGTCTTTCGAGTGGTGGTTGAACACTCTATTACTTCGTTGAAAAAGTTTTAAATTTTCCCGTATTTTCAGATGCATGCTATGCAAATGCACAAATCTAATTTAACCCCTTTCTACTCTCTGAACTACGGGTCATTACACAAACGTACATAAAACCTTGCAAAATCTTGGGTCTGTTTTCACAACGCAACTCATACGTATGCAACATCGAAAATCTGAGTAAAACACAACTTGTGGCAAACGTCCAGAAAAACATTAAAACATCTCGCGTGTACTTTCTCAACAAAACTCATGTGAGTTTGTAAGCAACATCTTTTTTTTACTTGTACCAACGTCCATGGCAACCCAGATCTCGTCAATTCATCATCACCAGACACAAATATGGCTTGCCAAAGCCCCATCGCGCTAGATTTGGTGACCCGGACCCTATTGCCCCGGTCAATCGTCTTCCTGACAAAGTGGAGACCTAAATTTTTTGAAGCCACCATGATCATGGACATTGTTGTACTTGAGCTTCCGGACTTCCATGGAGGATAATAGCATCTCTAGTCGCGCCCCCCATATAAAACGTCTGCCAACAGTGCCGGAGGAGCGCTATTAGGGGTGCCGACGGCATGCTGCCGTGTATGGGGCACCTCTTCCTAGTGGCGCCCCCAATAGTATTTTTTAAACAAATTTGAACCCGAAAACAATTGAATTTCATTCAAAATTTTATGAAAAAATACAAATTCAACAAAATCAAACTAAACCTAAACCTAATCTAGTCTTCGAACGCGGTGTAGTCCTCCCAGCCCACTCGGGGAGCCGCTACCATTGTCCCGCCGCCCCAGCCGCCATTTCAAGGTCGACATCGATAAAGTTTCCGGTCGCCAAGATGATTTTTTTCGGGACACTTACGTCGCGTAAATCGAAAAACTCTAGTCGTACGAAAGTTGCGTACACATCTCAGGAACACGCACAAAAAATTCAGATCAAAACGATTTTTTATAATTTTCTACCGAATTAAACGGTGACGTCCAGAAATCTGTTCCTGTGCAGTAATCCAAAAATAAGTATCATCTTGTCATAAGAGACTTTTCTTGGCACAACAAAAAGCAAATAAAAGATACAAATGACTTGCTACAGAAGTAAACAAGCTCCTTGACTCAAAAAACAAAAATAAACAGAAAGTTAAAACAATGGGTTGCCTCCCATAAGCGCTTCTCTTTAATGCCTTTTAGCTAGGCTTTAAGATTTTAATGATGCTCTCATAAGAATAAGAGTTGAAAAACAAAAGAGAGCATCAAGAGGCAAATTCAAAACACACTTAAGTCTAACCCACTTCCTATGCATAGGAATCTTGTAAACAAATAAATCCATGAAGAACATAGTGACAAGCATAGGAAAATAGAACAAGGACAAGTTCAAAACTTTCAACATAAAGAGAGTGTTTTAGTAACATGAAAATTTCTATAACCATATTTTTCTCTCTCATAATAATTTCTAGTAGCATCATGAATAAACTCAACAATATAACTCTCACATAAAGCATGCTTTTCATGATCTACAAACACATAATTTTTATCAAGCTCCACGATAGTGGGATTAAAAATTTCAAACCCACTTTTAAACATATTAAAACAAGATGATTGATCACTCTCAATAGTAGAATGCATAATATTATCAATCAACATAGGACCATCATCTAGAGCTTTATCATAAACATTTTCTAAGCAAACTTCCTCATTACCATGCATTTCGAAATTAGGCACAAATAAAGGATTTTCATAAGATTTATCAAAATAGCATGGATTATAATAAATAACAGTAGCATAATTATTTCCACAAGTTTCATTCATAGAGACTATTTCAAGAGAATCCATAGTAACATAACATTTATCCTCCTTTGGTAAGCATGGAGGGCAATAAATAATGTAAGAGATAAAGAGTTACTATCATTAGAAGGTAGATCCTCCTTTTGTTCTTCACTCTCCTCCTCTTTTTCATCCAATGAGGTTTCAGTTTCAGCAATTTCTTCTTCCACAATTTCCTGCAAGGCATTAGTCTCTTCTTTGTGTGGAGACATCCTCTTGACATGTTCAGTAATATAAGAATTCATATCCTTATAGTTATCAAAACAATATTGAAGTATGGCAAGACTTTCAGATTTATAAGGGGCATCAATTTTATTCTCAAGATAAGAACAAATTTCAAGGACACCCTTAAAAGCAATAAATTCTTCTATCCTTTCTGCCTCATAAGCATTATAGTAACCTTTAACATAAGAAGCTAAGGTTTCATTATCATTACAAGCACATTGGAAAGGAAAATGTTTAAACTTCACATGACATCCAGATTCATCCCAACAAAAAGATTTGCCAAATATAGAGCATAAATTTTTAGCAAACATCTCCAGTTGATTTAATAATTCCCATAAGTGCACCCCTTTCTATGGCAAGCGGTAATTCATATAGTATTTTCTTTCCTTCTCCGTGGACCCACCTTGCCAACAAGATCTAGCTCTAGTTTCAAAGAAGTAATCCATAGCACAAGTTTTTTTAGATTTTTGGTTTTTAAATTTTTATGCATTTTCGAGTATATAAGAAACAATAAAACTAAACATAAATAAACTAGATAAAAGTAAACTAGACGCATGAATTTAATTTTTTTGTGTTTTTGATTTTTAACAGCAAACATGATAAAATAAAATAAAACAAGCAAGACAAAAACAAAGTAAAGAGGTTGGAAGTGTGAGACTCCCCTATCTGGAGATTCCAGTGTCCCCGGCAACGGCGCCAGAAAAGTGCTTGATGGCGTGTAGTTCACACGTTCGTTGGGAGACCCCAAGAGGAAGGTATGATGTAGTGCAGTAGCAGTTTTCCCTTGAAATATGAAGGTTTATCGAACCAGGAGGACACGGAGGTTCTTCAGAAGGTTGTTGATGGGCGCCGTTACTCGATCACCAACGTGGAACCTGCACACAACACAACCAAACTACTTTGCCCCAACAAAACAGATAGGTTGTCAATCTCTCTGGCTTGCTGAAAACAAAGGATTAAATGCACAGTGTGGAAAACAGTAGTGATTGCAGAAAGTAACAAGGAACAGATGATTGCAGTAGGTGGTTTTATCAGTATGAGGGAAAATAGACCGGGGTCCACAGTTCACTAGTGGTGTCTCTCCATAAAAGATAACTAACATGCTGGGTGAACAAATTACAGTTGGGCAATTGACAAATAGAGAGTGCATGACAATGCAATATATGACAAGATGTTCATTATGAAATTTAATTGGGCATTAAAACAAAGTACATAGACTTGCTATCCAACTCATCTATGCCTAAATAATCCACCTTCAGGTCAGCATCCTCATCACTTCCAGTATTAAGTTGCAAACAACAGATTATTGCATGAAGTAAAGTGTGTAATGTAAACAATGCAAATGACACGTAGACAATGCATCATTGTTTTATCCCTAGTGGCAACAGCACATCCACAAGCTTAGTCATTTCTGTCAACTCGAGCCCAGATTTCTGGAGGCATGAACCCACTATCTAGCATAAATACTCCCTCTTGGAGTTACAAGCATCTACTTGGCCAAAGCATCTACTAGCAACGAGAGCATGCAAGATCATAAACATCATAAACATATAGATTGATAAACAACTTGCTCATAGTATCAATATTCATCGGATCCCAGCAAACACAACATGTAGTACAATAAGATGATCTTGATCATGTTAGGCAGCTCACAAGATCTAAACATGGAGGTACAAGGTGGAGAGACAACCATCTAGCTACTGCTATGGACCCGTAGTCCAAGAATGAACTACTCACGCATCACTCCGGAGGCAGGCATGGCGATGTAGAGCCCTCCGGTGATGATCTCCCCTATGGCAGGGTGCCGGGAAGAGCTTCAGAACCCTCCGATCTAGGGTTGGCGACGACGGCGGCAGCGGAACTTTTCGTGGAATATGATCGGTGTTTCTAGGGTACGCAGAACATCGGGAATATATAGGCGAAAGGGCGGCGTCGGAAGCTTCGCGAGGCGGCCTCGCCGGGGCCCGGCGCGGGCCCACCCTTGGCCGCGCCCTAGGGTGGCGAGGCGGCCTCGTGGCTCGTCTCCGTCTCCCCTTCTGGCTTCTGATCGTGTCGGTGAAAATATGAGCGTCCCTTTTTGTTTCGTCCAATTCCGAGAATATTTTGCGACTAGCTTTTCTGAAAGAGAAAAACAGCAGAAAACAGGAACTGGCACTTCGGCATCTTGTTAATAGGTTAGGCCCAGAAAATGCATAAAAATGCTATGAAGTGTAAACAAAACATATAGCAATTGATATAATAACAGCATGGAACATCAAAAATTATAGATACGTTTGAGACGTATCATTGCGCGGCAGCCGGCCCAATAATAGGGCAGCCGCTGGAGCAAGCCGTGCCCTATTATATATCAGCCGGTAAAGCGCCGGTCATTTTCGTGCCCTAAAACTGAAAAAGTGGTGATGTATAATACAAAATCGGTGCCCTATTTTACATCAGCCGTTAGAGATGCCCTAAGTGTGGTGCGGGAAAAGAAAGGTGAGCAGGGGTTCGAGCAACGATGTCTGAGATAACAGTGTGGAGCTCTAACCACTGTGCCATCTAGTGCTTCCTATAAGAGTAAGGGTGACCGTCCTAATTGTTGTGTCTGACCATGATCTAACTGACATAGCTTCTGGTGTATGTTCCCCTCCAACCTAGCCACCGGACTGTTTGGTGGTTCGAAAAAGGTCAATTCGAGGTGTACTAGCTAGCAGTACTAACTATAACTATAGGGGGAGTCACTGGTAAAGCGAAGAAATCCACTAAATGCTGGAAGTGCGGGGTTGATTCGCATACGACAAAGGGGTGTCCTGTGCAGCACTACTGTCTTGTTTGTGACACCGGGGCACATCCGACCTTCAGATGCCCGACTCTCCGGTTACCGAGGCCCTCGGCCTTTACTGCGGGCTATGGCTCAGAGGAGACTACTTTTGTACAGCTGCCTGCTAGTGTGTACAAGCCTCATCTGGTTCCCTCGAGCTCACCCACAACTTTGGTGAAGATTGTGGGTGATATGGTTGATACGTCCAAAATGTATCTATAATTTTTGATTGTTTCATGCCATTTTTATGCTTTTAGCACTTGTTTTATATTAGGTTTATTATTTATTTGGACTAACCTACTAATAGTTGCAAAAGTGCACAATGTTCTTGTTTTACTCTTTGATGTGTAGAAATTATCAAGAATACAAGAGGAAACCTTGTTGGTGTCGAATTGGGACTTTCCTGAAATCTGTCTGAGAACTTTTTACGAAGATTGCCAGTTTGACCCTCGAAGATGACGTTATCTGGAGACCTGGCTGTTACGAAAGTTGTCACAATTTTCCATACGAAGATTTTAAGCCCAAGATCAGCCCAATCGGAGTTCGGACGAGGTCTGGAGGCCCGTTTTGGTGGAACCCTAAAAAGGGGTGACGGAAATCCGAGAAGATATATAAAGGGAGGAAACCTAACTCGTGGAGGACTCCTCCACCCACGAATTTCAGCCATCAAAAGCCACGTTTTTGCCTCCCCATGGATCCCATCTCCATGGGGGATGGCTCCCAAGAAGCCATGAAGGAAGGGGGCTAAGGGGCGGTGCTCCCCCATGGAACCGGCGGCGCAGGAGGAGCCCCCTGCGCCACCGCCGGTGCCGGCGCCGCCCTGCGCCTCTCGCTGCCCTCTCCGCCGTCTTCACCGCCATCTCCATCACCAACTCCTCCTTGTATTCAGTGGTTCATCCTCCCACAAACCTCTGTTCCGTCCTATGTAAACATGGTGTTTGATGCTATAATATTTATCATATGATCTATGTCATGTTTATGTAGTATATTTGTCTTTTGATTGCTTTGTTGAATGTTTATGGTTCATTAGAGTTGTATGTTGATATGATACTGTCCTTTGGTGTCCATTATACTTGTGCGCGCATGGATCAACACCATAGGGTTAGTAGTATGTGCAAAGGAAGGGGGTAGTCATGCCGGAGTGACAGAAACCTGAGGGCTCAAACCGGTTAGTTGCATGTATGGGAGTAAGAGGACCATAAACTTAAGGCTATGGTTGGGGAAACCTTAATGCATTGTTAGTATTTACGGATGTTTGCTAACAATCCAATCATATAGTACTTGTAATCCCAAGTAGTGGAGTGCATGTATATTTAGCCTCTCCCACATTGAAAACTGCATCAAAGACAATGAACTAAATGTCTTCACTAATTAATCTGGGACAAAGCCACCACAATTACCACCGCTTTTCCACACTCATGGTACTGTTAGTATATGGTTACTTAGTGTTCTTTATTGCTGCATCACTAACTTTTACTTTCTTGTATTTATTATCCTGCAAAACTATCTCTCATACCCGTATTGCTACCGTAGTTTAGATAATGCAAACGTTTAGTGCGCGTAGAGTTGTATCAGTGGTTGATAGAACTTGAGAGAGTACTTATCCTACCTTTAGCTCCTCGTTGGGTTCGACACTTTTACTTATCGAAAAGGCTACACGCGATCCCCTATACTTGTGGGTTATCAATGGTGCCTGCGACTGTTGTTCAGAGTTTGATAGCCAGGATGTGTCCTTCGAAGCCGACATGGACCTGGGAGGTGGTACCCCATGGTATGGACGCCTTTCTGATCGGATTCCCTTCCTTCGAGGATCTTCAGCGGATGGATGGTATGCAGATGAGTGTCCCCTCCTTTGCAGCGCAGGCCACTATTTCTGTCTGGAAGAAATCGGATTATCAACCTATGAGGGTGCTGGAGCAGGTTTGGGTCCAAGTGCAAGGGGTTCCGTATCCGCTCCGACATTTCCTTGGTATTTGGGCGGTTGGGACCTTGATTGGGACTACGCTGGATGTCGATCTTGTCACGTTGAGGAGCAGTGGTATTATCTGTATCCTGGTTGGTATGCCATGCTCCATGCCCCTGGACAAGCAACAGGACCCGGCTGGACCTTATCTTGGCACGGCTTGTGTGATTAAGCTGAAGGAGTTTGCTTTCATTTTCCGTCGTGAGGCAGCGGATTTTGCCCCTGACCCAGAGTTCGTTCCCTATTTCTGGCGACGCAAGGGAGATGACGCTGATGATGAGTCTGGGGGTACGGAGGAAGGTTTGGAGGACGCCACGGGGAACCCTGCGATGAATGCGTCGCAGAACTCTAATATGGATGTTGATGCAAGTCAAAGCTCGGGAGCGGCTAGCTATGGAAAATCCGTGGCCACTTTGCACAACATTACTCAGAGTCCTGTTATTGCAATCACTCCATATAATCCGAGACCACAGACTCCGCGTGGTATTGAGATAGTTGCAAGGATTGGCAGAGTCTCGCCGGGTCTACTGCATGATGTCGACGCTGTGATTTCTATGCCAGATGGTTCTGCTGGCCAGAGTGATACTTCCAGTATACAGGGTACGGCGACTGAAGATGTTCTGGCGCTGGCCGAACGTGCTGGGCTGGAAGGGCGACTGGAAGCAGAGGTGGCTGAGTCTAGCCCAGCTTGGGCGCCGGAGTCCTCTCCAGGCCCGCGTGATCTTGGGCTGGCGGTCCACTCCTCGGCGCTGGGTTTCGGCCCAACTGGGCTCTCGGCGGAAGAACAGGAGAAGCAACCAGCGGGGTGGGCTGTGCACCGGACCGCCGCGGCGCCAGGTCCGGATGCGCACGGCCTGCTCTCCTGCTGGGCTGGGCTGGCTTTGCACCACGCCAGGTTCGGCTGGGCTCAGCTCGCCAAGCCAGGTTGTGCTCTCGGCCGGCTCACCTGCTGGGCCGGCACTGCAGCAGCGTCGGGTTGGTCTCCGGGGGGTCTGCTACTTCACCACATATCCCCCTGGATGGACCGGCTATTGGCGTGGCAGGGACGGGCGCGGGTTCGACACCAACACATACCCACCCGTCTCTCGGTGCGTTGGCCGGGTCGGCTGCTACTTCGACTGTGCCGACCCGTGCTATCGCCTCCACACCTCCACCCACGTCTACGGCCTTTTCTGACGGGGTCACCCCGACCTGTCGTAGCGAGAGGTTTGGGGTGGGGGTGGACGGAGCTTCGGAGACGGATGAAGACTCCATGACGAGGGCCATGCGTCGCAAAGCGGCACGTAACTTGGACTTCTCCGGTACGGAAGTTAATTCGAAATCTTTTCTTTCTTTTTCACCGTAGTCGATTCATTCTAAACTGTCTAGTGTAGGAGTTAGTCTTGGTAATAGTAAACATCAAGTTCATGTTTCAACTAATGTCTTGAGACATATGGAATTTGACCGTCTTACGGTTATTCCTAAAGTTTCGACTAAGTTGGCAACCACCTATGATGATGAGGAAGAAGCGATTGCCACATCAGATGGTCAGCTTATTTCTCATCTAATTGGTGAAGTGTTGGAGGGTGGTTTGGATGACGACGGTTTAAGCTCATTGTATGAGCTAAAAGCAACCGGTTGGAAATCAAAAACTACCGCCAACAAGTCGTCCGAAAATGGGCTAAGTTATCCAAATCACCTACGGTTTCGCAATGAATGGCATGTTCGCAAATAGCAGAGGTCTTGGTGACTTGGCTAAACATTTGCACTTTGCTGGTTGCATTCGGGACCATAATTTGGATTTCTTAGCTATTTCTGAGACGGGAAGACGTGAGTTCTCACAATCTCTATTGAACCAACTCTCAGGCGGTATAGACTTTGAATGGTACTCGCATCCTCCCATGGCCGCTCCGGAGGCATTTTACTAGGTATCAGGACGGATACCATGGAAGTGTTGGATGTTACGGATGGTGATTTTATATAAAAATGCACATCCGTAATAAAGCCGACAACTTCATTTGGTGTCTTGTTACTGTGTATGGGCCGGCCCAGGAGATGGCTAAGACGCCTTCCTTTGCGAAATGGTAAACTTGGCAAAAGATAACCCTCATCCTTTGATCATTGGAGGGGATTTCAACCTGCTTCGTTTTCCATTTGAGAAAAGTAGGGGTCGGTTCGACAACCGTTGGCCTCTTTTGTTCAATGCCATCATTGATAGCTTGAACCTAAGAGAGATAACAATGGTCGGTAGACAGTTCACTTGGGCCAATTCTCTCCCTGAACCCACATACGAAAAGCTAGACCGTGTACTAATGGATACTGACTGGGAATCTAGGTTCCCATTGGTGTCGATACGGGCTCTAGAACGTATTGAGAGATTGTCGGACCATGCTCCCATTCTTTTGACCACTGGCATGCCTAGACCACCGTGTAAACCACGTTTCAAGTTCGAACTTGGATGGTTAATCGTGAGGGGTTCTATGAGATGGTTAAAAGGATTTGGGAAAGACCGGTTGGTGGTGATACGCCAATCCAGAGGTGGAATAATAAGATTCGTGTCTTACACACACACCTCGTTGGTTGGGCTCGTCATACTACTGGTTTACTTAAAAAAGAAAAGATACGACTATCCTCGATAATTGATCCTCTCGAGGCATTAGCAGAAGTTCGTCTGTTATCGGCGCAAGAGATTGAGCTAAAGAGCCAATCGAATGTACAGATAGCGAAACTACCGTGTACTCAAAGATCCAAAGCCCAATTCATCCTAGAAGGGGATTCGAATACTCGCTATTTCCATAGTATTGCCAATGGCAGACACAGAAAAAAGCGTATTCATTCTCTAGTCTAGGAGGAGGGAACGATTGAGGGCCATGAACACCTAAAGTCGTATATTACAAATTACTATAAAAGTCTGTTCGGAGCCCCAGAGGAAGGAAACTTCTCGCTGGATGAGTCCCGAACAGAGGATATACCCCAGGTTTCGGAGGAGGAAAATAGCCTACTTACTAAACTCTATTCAGAGGATGAGGTGAGAAGGGCGGTTTTTCAAATGAAACATAATTCAGCGCCTGGACCGGATGGCTTCCCGGCTGAGTTCTATCAGAACTTTTGGGATGTTATCAAGTTGGATTTACTACAACTGTTTGCGTGTCTTCATCATGGACAACTCGAGTTGTTTCGTCTCAAGTTTGGTGAGATAATTTTATTACCTAAGGTTAACGAGGCAGAAAGGATCCAACAATACAGACCCATATGCCTCCTTAACGTTAGTTTTAAAATATTTACCAAAGTTGCTACGATTCGCTTGAACAGTGTGGCAGATCATGTGGTTTGTCCGTCTAAGACTGCTTTTATGCAAGGCCGTAACATACTGGATAGGGTGGCGATCCTTCATGAAACAGTCCACGAACTACATAGGAGAAAGTTGAATGGGGTAACTCAGAATGAAAGGTTTTTCTGATGAGTGGAGATCGCTTATAGATAGCTTTGTTTCGGGAGGTAGTGTTGCCATTAAAGTCAATGATGACACTGGCAAATTCTTCCAAACGAAAAAAGGCCTTAGACAAGGGGACCCGCTATCGGCAATACTATTTAATATAGTGGCTGATATGTTGGCTATCTTGATCGAACGCGCTAAAACTGAGGGTCAAATTGAAGGAGTGATTCCACACCTAGTCGATGGTGGTCTATCGATTCTTCAATATGCCGACGATACAATTCTCTTTATGGAACATGACATCGAAAAAGCTCGTAATCTAAAACTGATTTTGTCAGCATTCGAGCAACTTTCGGGTCTTAAGATTAATTTCCATAAAAGTGAATTGTTTTGCTTTGGTGATGCTCAAGAAAATGCCACCTTGTATGCTGAGCTTTTCGGCTGTGAGCAAGGTCAATTTCCTATCAATTATTTGGGTATTCCGATTCATTATCAGAGACTTACAAATGCTGAGTGGAAAAAGGTGGAGGCTTGAATTACGTTTAAATAGCTGGAAAGGCAAACTCTTATCCCTGGGTGGCAGATTGATTCTCATAAATTCGGTACTAACAAACATGGTACTGTATATGATTTCATTCTTCCATTTACCCAAAGGAGTCTTGAAACGATTGGATTATTTCCGGTCTAGATTTTTTTTGGCAAGGGGATAGTGAGAAGAAAAATATCGGTTGACTAAGTGGAGTGTGGTTTGCTGTCCTAAAGACCAAGGAGGGCTCGGAGTTCATGACATTGAGGTCAAGAACAGAGCTTTGCTAGGTAAATGGCTCCTCAAGCTTCTGTCTGAAGAGGGAGTTTGGCAAACCCTCCTTAGGAGAAAGTATGTGGGATCTCAAGCCATATCTCAGGTTCTTTGGAAACCTGGCGATTCACACTTCTGGGCAGGCCTTATGGCTACGAAGAAGTACTTTTTCCCACAAGGATCTTTCTCAATTAGGAATGGATCGGAATTTCGTTTCTGGGAGGATATATGGCTAGGCCAATCTACTCTCAAAGAACAATATCCGGCTCTGTACGCTATTGTACGAAACAAGAGCGACACGATCGCTAAGGTGTTAGGTACATCCCCACCAAACGTTTCGTTCAGGAGAAGTTTACTTGGGACAAGACAAGCATCCTGGAATGCTTTGCTCATCCGCTTGGATTCCATCCATCTGTCAGAAGGTCAAGATAAATTTCAGTGGAATCTTACGAAGAATGGTAAATTCTCAGTTGATTCTATGTATAGAGCATTAATCTTACCTGACGTACCAGTCGATATTAAGGATAATAATAAAATTTGGAAGACGAAGATTCCGCTAAAAACTAAGGTGTTTGCGTGGTATCTTCGTCGAGGTGTAATTCTTACAAAAGATAACCTTGCTTAGCGTAATTGGCACGGAAGTAGAAAGTGTGTCTTCTGTCAACACGACGAAACTATTACACACTTATTCTTTCAGTGCGAGTTCGCCAGATCTATATGGTCAGCCATCCAGATATGTTCTACCTTACATCCCCCGCGTACCGTTGTAAACATCTGTGGCAGCTGGTTAAACGGGGTAGATCCTAGGTTTAAACTCTTCAGTAGGGTGGGAGCGATTGCCGTTATTTGGTCGCTATGTCTATGTAAAAATGACAAGATTTTTAATGATAAAAATGCTTCTGTTATGCAGGTTATTTATCGGTGTACAGCGACGCTACGAGCATGGTCGGCCCTGCAGCGTGTGGAGCACCGGGACTTGTTTTCGGAGGTGGCGTTACGTTTGGAGGCTGCAACCCAAGAGTTATTCTCCCGACATGGATGACAACATAGTCTCCGAATCGACTTACCATCGTCATTGGCGGCTTTACAATTTCTCATTATGATATGTAATTCGTCTTTTTATTTTCAGCATTGGATACTTGTGAATGCGTGAAATTGTGGCTGTGTGCATCTTATCTATGCAGAGCCCGGGTGTAATGCTTAAAACTCTTAAGTAATAAAAACCCTTTATCTAAAAAAAACTGTGAACGACCCAACCTTTATAAAAGAAAAGGTAAACAAAATTAAAGAAAGGAGCTCGCCAGAGTATGTACACAAATTTCTGTGAAGATTTGGTGCTCTGAGCTCCGGTGAGCTCGTTTAAAAAAAAAATCAAAAGATATCATGTATGTTTTCAATGATATATCCTACAAACGTGTAAAATCTCAGTACATACTATTCAGTTTGAGCTACATAAAAATAATAAATGTACAGATCTATATAGTGAGCAATATGTAGTTTTAAATTTCCAAACTTTTGTCATGTTTATGAAGCTCACAATATATTGTATTTTGCATGTTTGTAGGATATTTCATTGAGAACATGCATGATTTGTTTCAGAATTTTTTTAAAACTTTTATTTTTTTATTTTTTTTGGAAAAAGCGAGATCATTGTAACTCGGGAGCCAAAATGACTTTGCACACAAATTTGCAATATATAATTAGAGTAAGTAAAACAAAAACGCAAATGTAAAAGCACAAAGTCCTAGCTTTCTCTCCTTGTCAAGTCGTCGTTTGATCAGGTCTTGTGTACTAACCGCGTGCGTTCGTGCGCGATATCCTTGATGCAGTCGTCCATTTCGCAATAGTAAACGATGAGCTAGGAAGAAGATTCTGTTTCGCACTTTGTCTGCCTAACCCTAGCTTTGCTTCCAGAATCCGTGCACGTCAGTATTGAAAACTGATAAGTACCGTACACACATTTTTATCTAAAAGATGGCACACGGTTATACTGGTTCAAACGGTGGAAAATAGGTGTACGGTGGAAACTAGAAGCTACTACTCCTTCGTATCCATGTGTAAAAAGTAGGTAGAGAGTGTTATATTTTGATACGGAGGGACTAGATGTTTGGTTAGGGTTAATCTGGATTTTGTCTTTTAGGTTATAAACAACAAAGCAGCTTAATATGTGTTTTTTTTCTTCTTTTGGCCTATACCGTCGTGTATTTACCCTGCCTCTACATCTAAACGATGCACACATCCGTATTCATTAGATTATTTAACAAAACCTTACGAGAGGAATTCAAAGATTAACCCGAAAGAATCCCCACCAACCTAGCGACAGTCGCTACACCTAGAAAACAGATTATGGGGTGGCAAAAAACAGGGTCGCACATCATCAGAACACCGAAGGCCACACCAAGCTACTCGTTAGCGAGCAAAGGGCACAACTGGTCCAGCAGACTCCCATCGGCACCGATCCATACGCTATAGAAGTCGTCGCCGCCATCTTCATTAACCCATCTTCATCTTCAGGACATGGACCAAATCATTAGCCTTTTCAGGCCCGCCGTCGACGCCGCCACGGTGTCAAACAGCTCCACCACCCTGCGCGCATCCATCAACACAAGTCCACCGCTGAGACCCCACTGCGCCATGCCGCCGAGAATCGCCGACACCAACGCGGTAGAAGCAACACCGCACCATGACTAGACCCATCCACGCAAAATTTGTTCCAAAACGATTCCCCCAAGAGGGAGACCGACATCAGAGTGTCGTCATCGTCCGATCCGGGAGGCCTAGATCGAGGGTTTCCCCGGAACATCTTGGCAGTGGGCGGGAGATAGCAGCAACGATGCCTTCAACAAAGTAATGACGTCCGCGGATGCCGCCATCGTCAGCCCCGACCGAACGGAACTTCACCTCCCAGATCCACCGGGATCCATCCGCCGTAGCACCGAAGGAGCCAATCCGTAGGGAGGGAGTTGCCTCCACACCGTCTCCGTCGTTTTGCCTAGAGAAGGTCGACGACACGAGGCCAGCCGCCACCGCCAGGCAATGGCCGCCGTCCCTACGACACACCTCCGCTTTCCACTTGTACTACCCCGGCGACAGCTCGCCTTCACGCGTAGGAGGCCATCGAAGCACACCCGCCTCACCCCCATCTAGAACGGGCTGGGCATGGCCGCCACCACCGGCACCGGCAGCGGCCGTGGGGAGGATACCGTGGTGGGGATGAGCAGAAGTTGGAGCGGGCCTCCGGAGCCGCCCCGCGTGAGGCGACCCGGGAGGAAGAGGAAGGTATGGGAGAGGAGAGAGGGCAGCATCGGCGGAGAGCCTGGCGGTGGCGGCGGCGCTCATCGTGTTACAAATATCCGATCAAAATCAATAACTCAAACCAAAATCACATATGTAGATGTTTTTGTGACTTAGAAGCCAAAATCCAAAAAAGTCAGATAAAGCCTGACTAAATGCGCTTACTGAAGCAAAATCGTATGTTCTTATCGAGTAAAGTGTCAATTCTATATCCACTTTGGATTGAGGTGTCTATTTTAGCTTTCTCGTAACATGTCAACTTTACCATTATGTAGTACGACTAGTGGTACTTTGAAATGGGTGTAGTCCTGCATAGCGAATGCACGATCTTCTGCACATTTAGATTCCTCGACATTTTAAGCTACTAGGTTGAACGGACGCGCTGGTCGTCTCCCCTCCCCGTTCTCTGTAGCGGAAGGGTGATTTTTGCTTCCACCCGGTCGATCCACCTCCTCGCCGTCGATCTGTCGGATCCCTCGCCCTCCGGCGGCCGCCTCGGCGGCGGGAGGGTGGGGGATCCCCGCCTCGCGTGTGTAGATAAGGTAGGTTCTTTTGGGGCAGCCGGCGGCACCGTGGAGGCGGTGGTGTCGCTGGTGTGGTTTTTGTTGCAGGCGCTTCTCCTCTCCGGCGGTGGCGCTCGTGGAGCTCCGGGCTGGTGCGTCTGCTCCCCTGGCACCCGCGGATCGGTGGATCCGCGCCGTGCCTCGATCTACTGCCAGATCCAGTGGCGGTCTCCGTCCTGGCGGCGGATTCGTTCGGAACCCGGGGCTCGCCGGGATCCACGACTTCGTCCAGCGACGGCTCCGAAGACGACTCCGGCAAGGAGGTGTGGTTGGGACAGGGGGCGCTCGCCCCGGCCGTTCATCGATTCAAGCTCCGCCGCGGCGCGGCGGGCGGGCACGGCGGCGTCTCTCATAGGGCAAAAGCATCCCTGACAGTGGCAAGATGGAAGGTGGTCGTCTTCGTCTCCGACGCCGGCGTGGTCGGTGCTCCCGTAGCTTCTGGTTTCGATTTCTTCCTCGTATTGTACGTTTCCTGTTCTTCCATGTACTCTGTATGTGGTGTTTGTTGAATATACGTGGAAAATTGCAAAAAAAAAAAGACATTTTAAGCTACTATAGTTCCCTATAGATGCAAAGTGGACCAATTTAAAATAAATTTCGAAGTATCTTCAAGCCAATGCATTTTCTTCCATGAAAACGTTTTCGAACACAAATGGCTCAACCTGATTCCTCGGTTCCTCATGATCGTGCGGTGGGCGATCGTTATCGCATCCAGTCATCAACACTCACAAAGACTAATCGTAGCAGCAGCCAAACTACGCTACAGAAGACCTTGTATAAAAAACCAACAACGGTCGCAGCTTCCGCTTCCTTTCCCCAGGTGAAGCCAGCGAGTGCGCCACCACACCAACCCAGATCTCCGCCTCGCCGGCTGGCCACCCACATCCCCACCGGCACCACCACCATGCGCACCGCGGGAGCGGGCGCGGCGGCTGCCGTCACGCGCGTGGCGCAGCGGGTGGTGGCCCGTCGGCCCCCACTCCCGGCGGCGAGCTCCCGCTGTCCTGGCTCGACCGCTACCCCACGCAGCGCGCCCTCATCGAGTCCCTCCACGTCTTCAAGGGCCGCGCCGGCGACGAGGCCGCGGAGTCCCCGGTCAAGGCCATCGAGCGCGCCCTGGCCGCCGCGCTCGTGAGCTACTACCCCTCGCCGGCCGGCTCGCGGTGTCCGACGACGGCGAGCTCGTCGTGGACTGTACCGGCGAGGGCGTGTGGTTCGTGGAGGCCACCGCCTGCTGCACCCTGGAGGAGGTGGACTACCTCGAGTACCCGCTCATGGTGCCCAAGGACGAGCTCCTGCCGCACCCCACCTACCCCGCCTCCGACCCGCTCGCCGAGGACTCCCTGATCCTTCTCGTCCAGGTAATTTTGCAAAATTTCGATCTTTGTTTCCGGCCCCTTACAGTGAGTTCGTCCATGCCTGTGTTCTGGGAGCGAGTCAACGGCTTACTAGCTAGCAACGGCGTTTAATTGATGGATTGCCCCATTCCCCAATGCAATGCAGGTGGCGCAATTCGAGTGCGGCGGCTTCGTGGTGGGGTTCCGGTTCAGCCACGCCGTGGCGGACGGCCCCGGCGCGGCGCAGTTCATGTCGGCGGTTGGCGAGATCGCGCGCGGCCGCGCGGCGCCGTCGCTTGCGCCGGCGTGGGGCCGCGAGGCGATCCCGAGCCCTCCGGCCGCGTCGGTGGGCCCGCTCCCGATCCCGACGGAGCTCCGGCTGCAGTACCTGGCCATGGACATCTCCACGGACTACATCGACCACTTCAAGGCCCGGTTCCTGGAGCAGACGGGCCAGCGGTGCAGCGCGTTCGAGGTGCTGATCGCCAAGGCGTGGCAGTCCCGCACCCGCGCCTTCGGGTTCGCCAGGGGCTCCCCGGTCCACGTGTGCTTCGCCATGAACGCGCGGCCGGCGGTCCAGCCCCGCGACGCGCTCCCGGACGGGTTCTACGGCAACTGCTACTACATCATGCGCGTGTCGGCGCCGGCGGAGGCCGTGTCGGAGGCGCCGCTGAGCGACGTGATCCGGCTGATCCGCGAGGGCAAGAAGCGGCTCCCCGCGGAGTTCGCGCGGTGGAGCCGCGGCGAGATGGAGACGGACCCGTACCGCATCACGTCGGACTACCGGACGCTGCTGGTGTCGGACTGGTCGCGGCTCGGGTTCGCGGAGGTGGACTACGGGTGGGGCGCGCCGGTGCACGTGGTGCCGCTGACGAACCTGGACTACATCGCGACGTGCATCCTGGTCCGCCCCTCCGCGCACAAGCCCGGCGCGCGCCTCATCACCCAGTGCGTCGCCGCCGACGGCGTCGACGCCTTCCACAGGGACATGATCCGCCTCGACTGATGATCAAGGCCGCCGTTCGTTGCCAGCCGCCATTCAGCAGCTGTCGTCGGAGCAGAGGACGACACGCTGCTACGACACCACGATATACATACATAATACTACGTGCCCTGTGATCGATGCAGAGCATCCCTGTAATGTTTGATTGATTCGTTGTATTCCATTGAATTCGTTTTGCCAGCTCGTTAGGAGTGCCCGTCGTTGATGTGAGCCGCTGCTGTTCTGCTGTAACGATCGAGTTTGGTGGGGAGCCGCTGTCTCCTCCTCTTTGCCCGAAGCAAAGCAAACGAGTGGTGACATAGGCATAGGCTTGGCTTATGTCGTTACCGGTCAATCGCGATCGTGATTTGTTGAGCTCCGGTGGCGGGTGCAGCGTCGTGGGGTTTAGAAAAGGAGGTGCTTTGCTTCTTCTGCTGATCGATCTCGGTGGCTTTTGTTCCGTTCGGCCTCTCTCCGATAAAGAAGTCTCCTTGCTTGCTCCCATGTCGCCTGTCACTTGCCCCCTAGCACAGGCTGCCTAGCAAGCTGCTGCCTGCTGGTGTCGCATCATTTGTTCGGTTCTGCCGGCTTAAACCTCTCCTTTCTGAACATGGTTAGTTCGGCCGGTTCAATTCTTGGGTGTTCTTCTTCTTTTTCTCGCTAAAGCAATTTAGGTAAAGCAATTGACGGATGCCCAACTGCCCTCGGAGTCGACGGCCCCGGCATCCCATCCCTGTCGGTGCGGCGGTGCCTTGCCGTGTAGCGGCGTGCGGCCATGGCTGTTTTAAACAGAGCTCGTAGGGACGCGTGCCCGCTCGCTATCGCTTTGTCGGAGCGCAATGTTCGGCGACACGCGGGCGGCTGGGAGGAGCTTCACGTCACAGTCCCCTAGCTGGACCGCCATACGCCGCTAGGTCTCTGTTGACTTTCTGGCCGATTGGCCGTGCCCGGGAGTCGGCAGAATCTATCTCCAAACCGATTCTGCGCTCCCTCCGCGCTCGAGTCACGGTAGATCACTGTTCACTGTTGCAGTGTTCTAAGTGATTGGACGGTCCACACAGCAGAACCATGACACTTTTTCATAAAAACCTCTCCCAAAACAAGATATTAACCCGCAGTCCACAAAATCGTGAGGCGATGGACCGATTCGAAAATTGCGAAAAAACCCAGACTAAATTGCAAAACTACCCTCACACTCCCCCCTCCCTCCTTCTTCTTCCACGACGCGGAGGTCGCCGCGCCACTGCCGGCGCACGCCACCGCCCTACGCGCCTCCATGCTCAGATCGAAGCACATGGCCACCTCCGCCGCTGCGTCCTCCACCTCCACGCCGACGAACGCGAGCTGGCCCGCCGCGCACGCGCTGCAATCGAGGCCGCCGTGCTCGCTGTACGAACGCTGCGATTGGTGGTCGCCGGCGCTGCTCCGGCGACCGAACTGCAGCGGCGCTGCCGCTGGCTAGCACACCGTGTCCACGCGCGTCTCGCCCGCCGACGCGCGCGTCCCACCTCGCGCGCATGCGCCACCGCGGTGGTCGTCGCCGTGGCTAGAGCCCAGCCATTGCTGGCGTCACATGACGTCAACGTGGGCCCCACTGTCAGAGCATCTTCTTTTCCCTCCGAAAAAAAAATGACAGCAAATATTAAAACCATTTAATCAATTTCCAGCAAATAAAAAGGTTTGAAAAAATCAATAACTTCGCATCCACCCACCCAAAAAAATATGAAAAATAATTCAGAATGGCGAAAAAAAATAAATGGTAACTACTTATGCTACAAAATAAACAACTTTGACTATTTCAAAAGAATGAATATTCAAAGAAATGCCAAAATTCATTTCCTGAAATTAATAACATTTGCCCACAACAAAATCAAAATGGTGGATTACTGTGTTTGCAGACATGTCGAACTTGCATATCTGAAAAATGTTAATTTGTGTGACCTTCCTAATTACCGAACTACCACTGCTCCAAAACAATGTTTAAGTTTCAGTTTGAATTGTGGTAATCTAAAAAATATGAGTCCAATTGCTTTGCAAAAACAATGGCAGTAGCTTTCATTGCAAATTTACCTCATCTGCTTGTGATGCTTACATTTAAGGTGACATGTATGCTGCTAAATTCAATGAAAGCTTATTTTGGTCAATATTTGCGGAAAATCATAATGTGTTCCATCTGATTATGGAGTTAAAAAGTTATTTATGCCAAAATACATTCATACTTGATCATTTCAACTGAGTTAACACATTCAGAGATAATATAGCTGAATTCTCCCAAACTATGCATTCAAATTCTAAAAATGCTTGACTTACTAAATATTTAAATACAATACAAATTCATTCCCTCTAATTATAGATCGAATTTACTGAATTCTCATACAATTCATTCACTCCGATTATGGTGTCAAAATAGATATTTATGACAAATTACAGACATATTTGCCCATTCCAATTTATGTAATTAAATTTAATATTTATTCCAAAACACATGCATATTTCAACATTCCAAGCCACTAAGTACCTACAAATACCCTAAATGACAAATTCCACCCAATTTGGATTTTACCACAACTACGCACCATACAAGTTTGAAAATTTCAAAATTTTATTTGCCTTCCAAATCTAACCATTTTACAAACATGAAAATAATTCAAAACAAGTAAACCGAAAACGATTGGTTTGGTCTCGCAATAACTCCAGACTTTATAATATTTGTGAAAAAAAAATGCATTACACAAACAACGCCAACAATTCTATTCACAGAATATTTAAATACAATACAAATTCATTCCCTCTAATTATAGATCGAATTTACTGAATTCTCATACAATTCATTCACTCCGATTATGGAGTCAAAATAGATATTTATGACAAATTACAGACATATTTGCCCATTCCAATTTATGTAATTAAATTTAATATTTATTCCAAAACACATGCATATTTCAACATTCCAAGCCACTAAGTACCTACAAATATCCTAAACGACAAATTCCACCCAATTTGGATTTTACCACAACTACGCAGCATACAAGTTTGAAAATTTCAAAATTTTATTTGCCTTCCAAATCTAACCATTTTACAAACATGAAAATAATTCAAAACAAGTAAACCAAAAACGATTGGTTTGGTCTCGCAATAACTCCAGACTTTATAATATTTGTGAAAAAAAAATTCATTACACAAACAACGCCAACAATTCTATTCACAGAATATATTAGGTAACCAAAATAAAAAAACAGTTCATATTCACAAAAATATTCACCATTTCTATTCACAAGATATATTACACAAAAAAAACAAAAAAATTTACAGAAATATCCACCCAGCGCGCGAAGTCAAATTAACTCCAAGGAATTTCAGTAAATTCCAACGGATTTCATCATTACACAAACTTCTTTCAAATCACTACTTCTCAAACCTACACGAATTTTAAATATGCACGTTACCAAATTTAAATTTCATTGTAGGTGCATTGCCTAATATTTGTATACATTGTAAGTGCACTTTATCTACTCCGGGGGCGCCGCCACCCAAGGAACCCTAGCCCTCCATCGATCTACTCCGCTCCGCCGCTGCTGCTGCCCTCCCGGCGGCGGTGGCGGCGCCCATCCCGAAGACGGTGGGCAGAAGAGGCGCACGCGGCGGCGCATCACGGGAGTGGTGGGGCGAAGGCTGCGGGTGCAGGGCGGCGCGGCCATGGCGGCCGTGGCCTGAGGGAATCCGACGGACCTGCGGTGAGGAGCTGGCGGCGCGCTGCCGTGCGGCCGTGATCTCCGGTAGGCGGCGGCTGGCGGACCGATCTGGGCTGTTGCCCGATTGGATCTTCTGGGCCTGTCCTGCGCGGAGGCTGGCAGGTCGGCGTTGTGCTACCTTCTCCTCTGCGGCCAGTCCGGCTGGAGTTGACCGGCGGCGTGGGGGCCCTTGGTCTTGCGAATAAAGGCGGTGGTCCTTGGTTCCGAATCACGTCAAGATGAAGATCTGCTTGACGCCGGTGCCTTGATCTGGGAAGAGTGTCGAGTTTCGGAAGGCTCTGCCGGTGATCTTTCATGGGCTAATTCCTAGAGATGGCTGGATCGGAGGGATTCGGTCGCGCCGGAGGGAGCGGTGTGAAGCTCTGCTTCTGTGCCATCATGGGCAAATCCATGGTGTAGTCGGAGGCGGGGACTGTCATGAAAGCTGAGATTAAAGGACTAGCAAATGGTGATTGGATTCTTTGCGTCGATGAGGAACTTGCTTGGAGTTGCAGGAGGCGGAGCAGCGGTATGTTAGTGGGGGCAACATCACAGGTGAAGTTCAAAGTCCTAACTTTCAGGGTGAAAATCCAAGGTCTGGCCTTAATTGGTTGTGCCTGGCAATGGACTTGCTGAAGACATTGTTTTGAGAGCGGGGACTATCTTCAGGGTGAAAACCCAAGGTCTGGCCTTAATCGGTTGTGCCTGGCACTGTTCTTCTTGAAGGCGTTGCTTTTGAAGAATTGGACATCAGGTGGTGTCTTGGTGGTGGTTGTGCGGCTGCTTCAAGGACTGTAACTCTGTAGCGGGACTTTTCTTTTTATTTCTTCTTCTTATTGTCTTTCGGCTGTGTGCATCTGTAATGGCTTTGGTTATTGCGTTGTTGCAGAGGCTGGGTGTAATTTGTATCTCCGCGATATTAATATACACTCTTTATCTAAAAAATCTAATTATGGATTAAAATTTAATAAATGCTCACGAAATAAAATTCCTTTGATTATACTACGCCATCGACAAAAACAAAAAGTACCAACCATTACTTGCACTATTTATGGCATAATGAAAACATATTTCAAGATTTCAATTCGCCAAATAATTGGAGAAAATCCAACTTAATTCGCTCAAATTATGAATTCAATTTAATAAATGTCCACATAATGTATTCCATTTGAATATGGAGTTCACCCAAATTTTCAAGGCAAAATACTAACTTATTATATCTTCCCAAGTTGTTTAATATTCAGAGATAATTTAGCTAAAATCTCTCTAATTATGCACATAAAATTTAAAAATGCTTCATTCACTAAATGTTTGCATAAAATAAAAGTCCATTTCCTCTAATTATGGATTTAATTTAACGAATTCCCTTCATTTTCGCTAAATATTTGGATATTCTCTAAACTATATACACAAATGCTCAGAAAAAAATCAATGCTAACTACATATAGCAAAACACAAAACATAATTGCACAATTCAAAATGGTCAAAATTTGGATGCAACATAGACAAACTTCCCCATTTGTTAGCACGAATCAAAAAAATATGCAGTACCACTAACTACATACTTAACTTAAATATTATTTGGGAAAAAGAAGCACATTTTAACATTTCAAAATGCTAAAATATTTGAGGTATCCCAAGATATATCAACATACTTGGGAAAAAATTGGTACTTACTAATGCCAAAATACAAACAAACTTAAACAATTCAAATTTCCTAATATTTGTATACATTGCAGGTGCACTTCATCTAATTATAGATTAAAATTTAATAAATGCTCACAAAATACATTTCCACTGATTATACTACGAATCCAGAAAAAAAATTACCAAGCATTACTTCCACTACTTATGGCATATTGCACATATTTCAAGATTTCAATGCGACGAATATTTGGAGAAAATCCAAATTAATTCCCTCAAATTATGAACTGAATTTAATAAATGTCCAAATAATGTAATCCATTTGATTATGGAGTTCAACTAAATTTAGAAGGCAAAAAACGAACTTATTATATCTTCCCAAGTTGTTTAAAATTCAGAGATAATTTAGCTGGAAAACACTCTGATTATGCACATAAAATTCAAAAATGCTTCGTTCACTAAATGCTTGCAAAAAATAAAAATCCATTTCCTCTAATTATAGATTGAATTTAACGAATTCCCTTACAATGCATTTTCTCAGACTATGGAGTTAAATTAAATATTTTGATATTTACGACAAATTACAAAGATACCCGATCATTCCAATTTATGGAATTAAATTAATTCAATGAATGTTGTTTGCTTATAATAATGCACATTTTAATATGAACATGCAGAGAAAATAATAAGTTTTTTCCCATCTAAGTGATTCTGTTACTTAATCTTCTCAATTATAAACCATTCCTTTAATACGCTTTGGACATCTGCAATACTTTAATAAAGCATTGTTCGCGACATATTATAACAACATATCGCCAATAAATATTTCACAAATAACTAAGGCGCGTCGTGACGACGCGCAAAATTCCACTAGTCAATATATCAAAGCTAACCCAGTTAGCGCTCCCCACAACTGCCCACGTCGACGGTACTGTAGAAGTGCTACACTAAAGCACTTCTACAATACCCCGCATGTACTGTAGCATTTTTTTTCGAATTTTTTAATGTTTAAAAAAAAAAAATTGTTGATGCACGTCGACGAGTATGTTCCATCCCCATGATCGGTTTCGAGTTTGGTCGACTCTATCTCCTTAATTTTGGATCTAAATTCGCAAAAACATTTGACGAAATTTATCAAATTCGTCGCACTCGGTCATCCGTTTGAATTTTCCTCTCACGAGTAGATGTATATCGCCGTTCCAAACAACTTTCATGTTTTAACCTTTTTATTTTGATGAATCGGTCCCCCGGAATAAAACATTTTGGCAGAAGAATCCCCGCGTACCGTCTTTTTGTAAAAGAGTCCTCGCATTTCCAAAAAATTGTAAAACGGTCTCCCGGATTAAAACATTTTTACATCATAATAATTTCGGTTGTACTATCCAATAGTCCCTAAATCTATATTGTTCTCCGCCTTTAAACCTGCTGTCAACAAGTACCAGATGAGCTATTTCTATAACCAATGATGGGATTGCAATACAGTTTGTCCACTATGAAAAACGTTGAATATAGCAAACAAAAATGTGACCCCATTTCATTATGAAAATCATCCGAAAGCATTTCTTGGATCGTAGTCTTTTTTTCCCTTTAGCACTAAGCTTTGAGACCAGAAATGTGTTCTACAGAATACAAACTGAAATTTGTTCTATGTTATGTCCTATATGTATCGAATAACTCCATGAATTGTGTAATCGTACATACATGAATATTAGTCCAACCCACTAGCTAATCGCAACTATGCATGAATATATATATCTGACTAACACTACTTAGCACCAAAACCATGTGTTCCATGTAAGCCCTTCCGCCTCACCACACGCAAAGGCCGATCAGGAAGTCGTCACTAAGCAAATCGTCACCTTACGAGTGCCGAAGACAGACTTAATCATCATCCTCTCATCCAATGACGAGGATAGCCACTCAAGGTACCGACGCTTTAAAATATTTTCCATACAAAATTTGTTGTAGATTTTCCCAATAAATATTTTCCCCAGAAAATATTCAACAATACGAAAATAATATTTTTCCAAGAATATATTCAATAATATTCAGAAAAGTTTCAAACATATTTCATGCATGTTTATCTGCTTTTCTTTTCCCGGACAGGTTTCTACACGGGGGCGGCGTAATATTGTTTTCCCACGAATATTCAACAATATTCAGAAAAGTATTCAACAATATTCACAAAAGTTTCAAATATATTTCAAGCATGTTTATCTGCTTTTCTTTTCGCAACGACACGGTCATCGCCGTTCAGCCGTTGGAGGGACTTATTTGCAATTGTCCGACAATCCAGAAACTTTTTCGCAACGATGCGGTCATCGCCGTGATCAAAAGGGACTTATTTGCAATTATCGGACAATCTAGGGACCTTTTCGCAACAACACGGTCATCGCCGTTGATGATGTCATCATGACATCACAGTGGACCCGGCCTGCCAGGATTTTTTTCTTTCCGGAAATATTTACAGAAAATATTAAATCCCTGACATGTGGGACTGGTTTATTTAAACAATTTCCAAAAAAATGAAAAAATGTTCACAAATCAATATCTCTGAATATATCCATCGGGAAAATATGAATAATATATCAAAACGTTCATAAACATACAAGTATTTTTGCAAATTTCAATTTGCTAAATATTTGGAGTTAAATACCGTCATAAAATACACTTCAAATTATGCAGCAAAATTAACACCACAGGCGCGGCGTGCCGCCGCCCTAATTTTCCTAGTTACCATCACTGCCAGTGTCATGCCAGCTTAAACTGTAGTAGTACTAGCGGGCACTGCAAGCATCGGTTGTAAACCACGTCATAATCACGCGATCGATGCTTGATGATTCATCACAGGTTTGGTTTGCGTCATTTGCAATGTTTCATCACTGCCTACCTCTGCCTAGAGAGGGAACAAGCACCCATAAAAAAAACGCTTGCTGATGACCAGGTTTTTAAATCTTGGAGTATGCCACCGAGATATCGGCCGATATATCACTTTTACGGTCTACGGATACAGATTCAACATATCATTTAAACACCATTTTCGCCGATATGATTGATATTTTTAGCGAGTTGATGGTAATGATACTTCCAGAAAGCAAATATTGAAATAAAGTCAGGTATTTACAACTTCATGATATTATCAAGGTCACACAAAATGTTTTGTTGATACACATATAAAGTATGTGTTTCATATTGGGGTGAAGATTTTGTGATTCTTTATTATTTTATTTCTTAATTTACTAGTTAATAAAATTGGAATAACATAACTTTTTATGCTCAAGCACTCACATCGCCATTCTCTTCTACTGAGCAAAACAACATGATGAAAAGAAATCATACATGCTTTTTCCAATGTAATTACAAATCGTCCGATATGTATCCCTATCTCCGACATCCGATGTGTCAAAACCAAGCCAACACGACCCAGTATCCGATATTTTGAACTTTGCTAATGTTGTACTCCCTCCATTTCTTAATATAAGATGTTTTAGCATTTGTCCACATGCACATGTACACAAATGTATGTAGATATGTATTAGTGTACATGTTCACTCACTTTAGTATGTATCTAGACAAGATGTGCAACACCTAAAATATCTTATATTAAAAAAGGAGGGAGTAGAAGATTGTACGGAACTAGGACACAGAAAAGCTAAGACCACTCACCGCCCACGGAGTAGATGGAAGGGATGGTTGTGAATCCAACACTTCACACGTGTTAGCTCTTGGGATACTTCTACTTTTTTTTCGAAAAGGGCTTCTACTTATAAAAGAAATCAAATAAGAAGATGAAACCTCATACTCTGTATCAAATGATACACACATTTTTTAATGAAATTATCCAATAGAGCTTTACAAAGAAAAGCAGCGATCAACCCAAAACAACCATCTTGGTGACAACTGTTGCTACACATACAAATTTGATGATAAGGGGTTATGATCAGGGCTATCACCGTGACCGAAGCTCCACCATCTCAATCCGAAAGTCTCATCAAGCGCCCAATGGCAAGCTGGGAGCACGCAAATCTAGCCAACTATTAGCGCACACCACGCGCGCACACTTCAAAAGTCTTTGTCGTCATCATTTGCCGATCCATCTTAAGGATAGGATGAACGCAATGATGTTGCAAGCCTTGCCGTGCTGCGCGCATCCATCAGCCCGCCTCAGCCGCCGAGTCCTCACTCCACCATTTCGCCGAGACTCGCAGTTGTCAATGCAGTAGAAGCCATGCCATGTCACGCCACCTTGGCCACGAGAAGCACGCGGCCTGCGCCCAACCAGCGAAGTCATACACTTGTCTCTCCAGCCGATATGCGACTCAAGGGGGACGGCGCAGCAAGATAGCCATCATCCTGTCCAGGAAGGCCGAATCTAGGGTTTCCCCGGAGCGCACATGAAACGAGAACAACCCCACAACACCTCCAACGAGGTAAATGATGCCCACAGGCACCGTTGTCGACGGTTCCGGCCGAGGCCGAAACAAGCTTTCACTGGTATCCTTGCACCCGTCGCCGGCTGGACCATCGGTGATCGCCATGCCCCATGGGCGCGACAGTTAAGACACAAGGAGTCGGCCATGAAAGACCAAAGCTAGCAGGACGACACCACCGCCCGGATCCAACCGCACACATGATTTTGAGAAGGCCGGAGAGCATACCCGCCTTACGAAACAAGATGCATAACATGTTGTGAACTTTCTTGACATATATTAACATGTTCGAAATCAACTGGCACACTTGCAACAGCTCATTGATCTTGTGAAACATATGTGGATCTACACATTAAAACATTGAAATTTATGTTTGCACTCCAAATATTTATTTTATGTGTGAACTATGCTTTTCTAATTTAGATTATTTACCGTGACTCTGAATAAGTTACATGTTTATATAATATGATCCACGTACATGTAAATTGCATATATTTGAGATTTGAAAATGAAGGGTGTGATTGCAGAAGGAGACTATAGCGGATGGCTGGGTCCTGCCGGCCGCATCTATACGCGTCTGTAGAAGTGTATGTGGACGAAATAGCACAGTCCAGTTGGAGAACTCTAAGGATATACTAGTGGAATTTTGCGCGGCGTCACGCCGCGGCTCTTTTGAATGTTTTTTTAGCTTTTGGCATATAGGGTAGACATAAATAGATTTAGACACTTAGTTTCAGCTATTGTTGTATAGGATAGAGACAAAAAGTTTTAGGCACGTAGGTGTACATTAAGTGTGGAGAAGATGGCATGCATTTCAAGTCTGAAGAGATGTTGCTGCCGCTGGTGTGACTTGCTCATGCCAACCACATCTTTCTCCTGAGATACTTAATCAGCTGGTTTTGGTATTTCGGCTTGTCCTACCAACTCGAGAGCAGAGTCGCAGCTCTGTCCTCTCGAACATCATAGTGCCATCACCAATTGGATCATCATGCATTCATGCTGGCATCTCCACTTGCAATTTGCTCATCTCCAAAGCACTCTGTGCATGCACAATTGTGTTAAGATAAGCAGACTAAGATAAACAGACTGGATCAAATGTGAGAGGAGAGCAAAGGTCTGTTGGCTGTGAATGTACCGACAGTCTAGCTAAAAAGGCAAATATTTGTGTAAATATTACTACTTCGTCTGAAATTCTATTAGACTAAAGCTTTCTCACATTAATTTAGCAGATGCATCTGGTTTGAATGAGGGAACCGACACTAAATCTGATCCAAAATTGCGAGTAACGAAAATTTTGAATTTACATTATTGGCTTGTAAGCTTCATGTGAGCAGTTTAAGTTCCTCAATGTCGTTGTTTCTCTGAACATGGTATAATTCGACATGCAGTTGTGATATTTGGCTGTAGAAACATATAATTTAAATCAACCGGGGGAAGGTATGTATCTTGGCAAACGAAAAGAGCATGTAAATCAAGGGATCAAAGCATGTGAACAGAACATACCTGCACCTACTTTCTTTAAAGCATCAAGCAAATTTTGATAAAATTCTAAATATCTTGTGCAAGGAAACATGCAAGTGTCTTCAAATATGCATGAAGCAGGTGGTCGAACTTGTTTTACTTGGTTGATTACGATCAAATGCTATTAGGCTTGCACAAGTAGAGAGATTGATCCCCACTGGGCCTTTTCTTCAAACCTTAAGTATAACTTCCCATGTGCATGTGTTGGTTACATAGCTCATGCCGTACTCCCTCCATTCCAATAGTACTGCATATTTTTGTTAAGAGGTCTGAATCATTTTAACCACTCTTCATTTTTTAAGTGAAAATAATAGTTTCGTCATCTTAGAACTGAATGTTCCATGTAAAACTGAATGTTCCATGTAAGTATTTGACTCGGTTGATTCATGAAAATAAATTCATGTTAGTAAATTAAAAATGTTTGGAGAAAGTAATTTTACTATAATCCCGATGAATGCATAAACTAAAAAGGTTGTCGAATTGGTGATTGCTGAAAGATGGATTTCATGGATCTCCAAACTAACAATATATAATTAAAATGTTCATGAGAATTTATCATCAAATTATGACGGTAGAAATATGAATGTAGTAAACATTAAAAACAAATAATAACACTGCAATGCTTAGAAAAATCTTTAAAGCAAGGGCAAATAACCGTCAGAGAAGATAATGAAATGTATAAACTGTATTCTAATTTGGCATCTCTGAATTTGAAGCAAGAGGCCTTTGATGAAGCTCAGAGGAAAATGGCCTCTTGGGTACATAAATTGTTTTCAAGTCAGAAAGACAAACCTTTGAGAAAACTTCGATGCATTGTGAATATCTTCTTAGTAATAATTCATGATACTTATTTGAATCAAACAAAGGACTGAAATAAGGCATCTGTTTGTTGTATGATGATCTGTTCTGTTGCCACCATATACAATATTTTTCTTCTGATCCTCTATCTTCTGTAAGGACGACCATGAAGGATCTGCTACAAATTTTATTAGAATCCAATCAGCTTGGCTATAAAAGTGACCCATCCTATAAAAAAAGGAACACAAATTGTTGTAAATATTGGCAGAAAATTGTTGAAATAAAAAAGGACACAACTTAATAATATTACCTTGCACATAAGAAAACAGTCACTAATATAATAATACTCGAAAATAGGATCTTAGTTTTAGACGGTGAGAAATTCTTCCGGAGGCATATTAAAGGGATTTCGAAATGCCGAATACTATAGCTCTTACATAGCAAAGGTTGCAGAATGGCAGACTACAACACATCCTCATGTGCATTTTATGAAATTTTCATAGCAGACACACATTACTAACTGGTCACCCTTAAAACATTGAGAACGCATCAAGCAGGGAAGATGAGATGAGATACCATAATATGATGCCCTCGGTGAATTAGCTTTAGTCTTCTGCACGTGTAAATCTCATAGTTGGTCGTCGATAGCAACATGGTTGATGGCAGATGGCCCCGGCTGGAACGATTCCTTTGTGCCAAACTAATGGTTCTTGGGCTGAAAATGTGCAATCGATTAGGGTTCATCACGCGCCACACACCACCCCGCACAAGAGTTTCAATTAAGCACGAAATCTGGAAGGGCAACTTACCAGGTCGCCAGCGTTGAAGGCGTTGACGGTGAGGAGCGAAATCTTGTCGACGGTGAGGCGGAAGAGCACGACCTTGGCGCCGGGGAGGCTGAGGCGGCTGTCGCAGGGGGAGAGCTGCACGCCGCCGGAGGAGAAGGTATCGCGCCGGGAGAAGGCCAGCCTGAAGGTGAACCCATCGCCGCGCTGCACCGTCGCGTCCGCGCACAGCTCGTACACGCCGTTGGTGTTGCCCCTGGCGGAGGCCGCCGTGAGGAGGAGCACCGCGGCCACGAGCACCGCGGCCGCCCACCTCATCGTCGTCGTCGTCGCTGCTGCCATGGAGGAGGCGGCGTCCGAACGCGGTGGCCGCTGCGTCGCTCTGGGAACTTCGAGGCGCCGAACTGGCCGTCCTAGCCCGACCTCGTCGGTACGCGATGCCGAAGCTTCTCTTCGTTTCGAAGGACGCCGGTGAGCTGCGCGGCTCTTTCCTGCTCTCTCGGGCGGTGGTCCGCGGCGCGAGGAGTCGCCGGAGACGGCCAGAATCACCGGGCGGCGGAAAAGGGGATCTGGGAGGAGGTGGTGCTGTCGGTGGGATGGAATAGAATGCGCCTCTGGGTAGGATATATACAGAGGGACCGATTCCTAATTTGTGGAAAATGCAGGGTCTTTTTTGCAAAAGAGCCACGTGCAATGTTCGACACTGTAGATGAACAGTACTGGAGTGCGGAGGGAGCGAGGATTGGCACTGCTTTCATATAGTTAGTATATATATACACGATTTTTGAAACTGTAAACTAGTTAAACGTGTGCAAGTTTTAAAAAACTAGATGATTGCCCGCGCGTTGATGCGGAAAATAGTGCCTAAAATTGTTGTTTTACTCAGGAAAATTGACTCCTAAAACATTAGACCAATTAAATAACAAATAAATGATTCTGCTTTGACATGAATACTTGAAAATGATACAGTATTAACACAAATACTCCAAGTTATGATAGAATGTTTGGACAACAGAAAAAATACAGTTAAGAGGATTTTACAGTTTACTCGTGGAACCAATACGTTTAAAGCATCCATACATTTATTTACTCGTGGAATCAATACTCGTTTAAAAGCTTCCATATAGGATAGCACCTTTGCTCTAATCAAGGAATAAACTCTCACGCTACAAGTGAAGCATGACCACTTCGATTTCTAGCCATAACCCCAAATCTGGACTACGTGGAATCTCCCTCAGAACTCCCATATTTTTTTTTTCATACGAACTTCACATGAAGCCGGGTTCCATTATCAATGATAACAACTCCCATATACATTTACTTTCATACATTCCACAATAGATGTTAAGCAGATGTCAACAGTCCAGACTGAATCATATAAGCCTTCGCCTTCTAGACATGTGTAGTCTTCAATTGTTTCTTACCATTTTCATTTGAAAGCTTCTTATCATGACTAATATTATGGAATTATAACCATGCAGCAAATAAGCAAACTAATCCACCTATCAGTGCATTACCTTTACCAAAAATGACTCCATTGAGGTGGTGCAAAGCCTGCAAAAACAAAAACTCGTGCCTTTCCGCTGCATATCGACATCTGAAACACCTTCATCGACGACAGATAGATATTTAGCTCTGAAAGTTTGTTTTACTTATGTCTTAAAGTTGCAAAGGGAGCATGGTGTAAGGAATTGTAATTGTTGGATATATCTTGTCTACTGAATCAAATGCTTTTATCTTCCTTAATTCGAAATTAGAATCAGCTAACGCTGGAACTTGGTATGCATAATAATGCAGCTAGCTAATCTTACCTTATGATGACAAAATAGGGCTAGCCGTTCAGGTTTACTATGAACTGAAAAACAATTACATTCTACGTACTTGGGTCAATGGGTTGTGCTTAACACACTTGGAAAAAATGCAGGTGCACCTGAAACTTAAATAAGAAAAATTGGAGAAGTACAGAAATAAGGGGTACTAACAGGAAACAATAGGAAAATTGGATCCTTGTGTTCACTGTAGGCAGGAATTGCAAAGGAGTTACCACTGATATATGCAGCATCTGAGTTTCCTGTAGTGTAGAATTTCATGAACCTTGGAGTAAATCTCGAAAATACTGACTCTATACAAATATTCAAATAAACATACAAATAAGAAATAATGAATTTATTATCTCCTAACTACGCCGCTTCGCTCCCCTCCCCTCCCTCTACAGTAAAGGCGACTGCGCGGCGATCTTCTTTTCCGCCGGTGATTCTGCCGCCCTCCTTCTTCCCGTCGGCCTTGGTGCCGTCGGAAGGGGGTGGGGGGTAGAATCGCCGGTGGGATCTGTGTGTGCTGCTAGTTAGTATAGCTAGGTAGCTTAGGTTTTCCTGCTGCTCGTTGTTCTGCCGTCGGTGATGGTGGAGGCGGCGGCGGCGAATAAAGGTGCTTCAGATCCGCGCCTGGTGGCCTGCTTGGCGGCGGCAGGTGCTGGATCTGTGAGCCTCGTGTCCATTCATGGCGGTCGGTTCGGCGACGACCTCCATGCCGTGGATTTTGTGCTTGGTCCTCGCCGGCACGGCGACGTGGGTCCTGGCGTCGTCGTGAGGACATGGAGCTGCTGCGGTGGTAAGCTGGTGCCTGGCGCTGGCTCTCTTCACCGCTTGTACAAGAGAAACTTGCTGGGGTTTTGGAGGCGTTCGTCGGCTTTCGGTGCGGTGCTCGAGCTTCTCCTGCTGGCCATGGTGGCGTGGGGAGGTCTGCTTCGATCAGCGTGCTCCGGTTCAACAAGGCTTCATCTCTTCCTTCTCCGGCCGGCCGTGGCGGCGAGGGGAGAAGGTTTGATTAAGGAGTGCTCTCGGCGTCGACTCCGGCAAACCGTGTTCAAGCTCAGCGCAGGTAGGTCTGGAAGAGGGGTGGTTGCGGGGAGGAGGCGCTGTGGCCGTGCGTGTTCAGCGTACTCGGTTCCGTCGCTTGCGGCGGGCGGCTTCTGCGGTCTTCTACAAGAGTGGGGGTGCTCTCTTCCCCGGGTTTTGCGGCGGCCTGCCGTCTTCCTCTCCGGTGACTTGCTCGGTGTTCGTTTTCTGCTGTTGGTCTTGCGGTGGTTCAGCGATCTTCGGATGTTGCTGTTGTGTTGAGTTCGTCGGTTTGCTTTCCTGTGTACGTTGGTGTCTTCTTTGCTTTTCTTTGTGGAATGTACACAGGTTGGATCCTTTAAAAAAAAAACTTATAAATACTTAGATTTATAAAAGAAACTGTAAAGGTCATCAATGGGCACAACAGACTGCAACATCTCTAGGTGAAACTGAGGCTGCGACCCTGAGCAAAGATGTAGTTTTTTTCAACATCTGCATGTATTGAGGAGGGGAGACATGCATCTAGAACATAATATGTTACATGGTTACATGGAGAACTCTTGTTGTTCAGTTCGAGTAAGCACACAAAATCAAAAGGCAATACAAGAGGAATTTGGGAAGACATACCTCGTGTTCAGTATTAGAATGTCTTCTGGCAAAGCTGCAACGGGAGAAATAGTGGAGGGAAATGTGTTTGCGGCGGCATCGGAGATGTTGCACAAGGCTGACTCTATTTGAGGCCGTGCGTAAGGCCTCCTCTTGTTCTTTTTTTTACAGTAGCCATAAGGCCTAAATTTTCTTTTTCTTTTGAAAACTCGTAGTCTAACCATTCATGAGGCCTTTGGGAATATGGACACCAACGAGCTGGGCCAAATAGCAGCATAACCCGTGAAAACGTCTTCCATTTCACTCGAGGGGTGAAAGGCCCGGAGAAACAATCTGCTAACCAGGGAACCCCTACATGGGCCGCATTGCCTTTCGGACCACAGTTTGAAGTACATATTCATGGCCGCAAGGGACACTTAGAGCATCTCCAAACGGAGCTCTCAAATTCGGCCCCCAAACTGTCCACGGATGCGTCCGGTGACCGGACGACCCCATAGTTGGGCTCCTACAACCACATCCCCTAAAATGTTGTCCCCAAACTCATGCAAGCCATGCAACGTCGATCCGATACATACCGGATCCGCATTACAAAACATAGTGGTTCAAATTTAAATGAAACAAACAAAGTTCAAGTTGTCCGATACAAGGGGCGGAGTGATCTTTTCTTCTTCTTCTTCTTCTTCTTCTTCTTCTTCTTCTTCTTCTTCTTCTTCTTCTTCTTCTTCTTCTTCTTCTTCAAGGGGCGGTTCCACCGGAGGCATCTAGGCCGAGGTCACGGTCGGAGATACTCTTCTTCATCATGAGGATCCACTTTGCGCTAGGGAGGGAAGCGTCTTGGAACATGATCCTTTGTTCCTCGGTAATTTTTGCAACATTGACTTTCTCTTGCTCCATCGCATATGCATCCGTCATCTTCTTTTACTCCAATTGGACCTTCATCCAAGCCTCCTCCTTCACCAATTCCAAACTCGCCCTCTCAATCTCCATCCTCTCCTTGAGTCGGAGGCGATCAAACTCCATTCTTTCCCTTTGCAAAGCCAAGAAGGCGTCATACCTCTCGGCCATCTTGTCCTCTCTTTCTTCCTCCTACTTGTGCATGGATTCATCCTTCTTTTAGAAGATGTCCTTCCATGTGGTGGACATCTTCGTGGCGGCGCCGTCTCGAGCCACCCGATCCTTCTCCCACCTCCTCCCCATCATCATCCTCTTGCGGCCACTTCCGGCTTCGGACGGCCACTAGTAGGAAAAGAGTTATAGGTGGGTTGGCATTCTGTGGCGCACCGGCGCACCGAAATAATTTTTGTGGCGCACCGTGTCCCGTGCGCCACAGAATTGTGCTCATTCTATGGCGCATATTATATGCGTGCGCCACAGATGCATTTTAGATCTGAGATCTCAATTTGGATATTTCTTGCCTACTCTCTCTACCTTTATCTCTCTCCACCTAATCTCCACACTCACGCACAGCCACACACACCACGTACGCACGCTAGCTCTCTTCTCACTCCTGGCCACACACCCAGCACCACGCACGCAGCCACACAGCACCACGCTGCACGCACGCATCCGGTCCCCCGTTTTCTCTCTGCCTTATTGATACGTGGTGTCCAGGGGAATCATCACCGGAGGGCTCTACATCGCCATGCCCGCCTCCGGAGTGATGCGTGAGTAGTTCATCCTTGGACTATGGGTCCATAGCAGTAGCTAGATGGTTGTCTTCTCCACTTGTGCCATCATGTTTAGATCTTGTGAGCTGCCTATCATGATCAAGATCATCTTAATGTAATGCTACATGTTGTGTTTGCTGGGATCTGACTTATATTGATACCTATGTGGAGCTGAATATTATATTATCATGTCTATGTCATTTGTGATCTTGCATGTTCTCCGTTACTTGTTGAAGCCTTGGCCAAGTGAATACTTGTGACTCCAAGAGAGGGTATTTATGCATGATAGTTGGGTTCAACCTCTATTTAATCTGGGATAGTGACAACAAGTTCTAAGGTTGTAGATGTGTTGTTGCCACTAGGGGTAAAACAGCAATGCTTTATTCAAGGATAAATGTATTGTTTACATTACGCACATTACTTAATGCAATTGTCTGTTGCTTGCAACTTAATACTGGAAGGGGTACGGATGTTAACCGGAAAGTGGACTATTTAGGCATAGATGCATGCTGGATAGCGGTCTATGTACTTTGTCGTAATGCCCAAATGAATCTCATAGTAGACACCACAGCTCACACATGCATGTTATATGCACTTATCAATTGTCAATTGCCCAGCTGTAATTTATTTACCTAGCATGTTAGTTATCTTATTGGAGAGACACCACTAGTGAACTGTGGACCCCGGTCCATTCTTTTAAATCTGAAATACAATCTACTGCAATCATTGTTCTCTACTGTTTTATGCAAACAAACATCATCTTCCATTCGATACGTTTAACCCTTTGCTTTCAGCAAGCCGGTGAGATTGACAACCTCACTGTTAAGTTGGGGCAAAGTAATTTGATTGTGTTGTGCAGGTTCTACGTTGGCACCGGAATCCCTGGTGTTGCGCCGCACTACACTCCTTCACCAACACCTTCGAAGCAACCTCGTTTTCCTACTGGTTCGATTAAACTTTGGTTTCATATTGAGGGAAAACTTGCTGCTGCACTCATCATACCTTCCTCTTGGGGTTCCCAACTGACGTGTGACGTACAAACATTGTTTCTGGTGCTGTTGCCGGGGAGATATTCCCTCGTCAACTTAGCGCTAGCACTTATCTCTTCCTCTCGACCTCCATGGCGGCCAGCAGCGACGGTGACGGTGGCTTGCCGCCACAAGCGCCGTCGAGTGACCCAGAGCACGTGGGCCGCGTCTGCGCCGCCATCGCGGACGTCATCACGGCCGGCGCCGACGAGAACATGGAGGCAGCGCTCTCTGCGATGTCGCTGCCATTCTCCGAGGCGCTCGTGCTTGCTGTCCTCGTGCCTCCGTCTCGGCCTTCGACGCGCGGGATACGCTCATCGCCGTGGCCTTCGGCTTCTCCGGCCACACCCTCCCGACCGCCAGCCGTCGCCGACCCGGTCCCTCCCCTGCGCAGAGTCCTCGCCGCACGCCGCCACTGCTGCTGGCGTCGCCGATGGCGTCCTGGGAGCGGCTCGCGCCCTCGCCGATGAGATCCCCTTCCCAGAAGCACACCATCCCCGCGCGCATGAGTCCCCTGAACCCCATCCCCGCTCCTCTCCCTGCGCCCCAGCAACCCCCTCCCCCGCCGCCATCGGCGCCCTCCCGCGGCCGCTAACACCACCGGAGCCGGCTCGCCGTAGGACTGGTTCCGCCCG
Source organism: Poa pratensis (assembly GCA_947311845.1). Classification (NCBI taxonomy): domain Eukaryota; kingdom Viridiplantae; phylum Streptophyta; class Magnoliopsida; order Poales; family Poaceae; genus Poa; species Poa pratensis. Next base: position 24,214,662 of record CAMZMU010000078.1, read on the forward strand.
CGTGACTCCGACTCCTCCACCCCCGGCGGGCGCGTCGCGGCGCGTGACCCGGGCGTGCGCGTCAGGGCCAAGTACGGCGGCGCCCAGGAGGGACGGCGGGCGGGGATGCGGGCGAAAGAATCTTCGGCCGTGCTGCCAGCATTTAAAAAAAAACGAAAAACGCTTTTTGTGGCGCCTAGCTGGGGTGCGCCACAGAATCTTCGTTTCGTATTTCTGTGGCACACCTGGCCGGGGTGCGCCACAGAATCTTCGTTTGTATTTTGTGGCGCATATGCTAGGTGCGCCACAGAAAAAAAAACTTTTGTGTCGAGAATTCTGTGGCGCACCCAAGGGTGCGCCACAGAATTCCAAAATGGTGTGCCACAGATAGGCCCTTTCCCAGTAGTGGGCCCATCTTCTTCATCAAGTCCAATTGGGGTGGAAGAGCTTGATCCATCATTGGTCTTCTATTTTTTATGCCGGATTCTTGTGATCATCATATTGGGAGATCCACTTGGGCTTCCCGGTCAACTCTAGCCAACAATGTGCCATGGTGAAGGGTTTGCCCTCCGTTTGATGGTACAAAGTGGAGGCCAAACCGGTCTAGCAAGCAAACAAGTAGAGCAATTAGAGCAATGCAATGTGATGAAATGAAGAGATGTCAATGAAACAAGTAGAAGAAATTGCATACATGGGAATTCACGTTGACACCACTTTGATTCCGATTCACCACTTGTGCATGAAAGCCACAACACTTATTCACGCTTTCTTGGATCGAAGCCCACCTATGTTGGAGAGAACTGGCATTGCGATCGGACACAATCGGGTGGGGTTGCACATATTCCTTTTGATGATGGAAGTGGGCATGTATTTTCTCCCACAATCGGGTGCCCTTTTGCTCGGTTTCACATATAGCATCCATGCTTGTGGCTAACCAAGTTCGGTAAAGTAAAACATCTTCGAAAGTTGTGTATGAAGTGCCTCTTGGCGTGTACACCTTCTTGGCCTTCGCCTTCTTCGTCGTCGCAACGTCCGCCGGCTCATCCTCACCCAAAGTGTAAAAGGGAGTAAGTGTGGATGCCGACGGCTCCTGCGATGGCGGATTGACCCCATTTCGGATCAATTCCATCATATATTCATCCTAATCATGCTAACAATTACACTACGGATCTAAAATTGACTCGGAACAATGCAATTCGGATAGAAATTCATACCCCAAAGTCCAATTGACTTCCGTCGAACAGGTTGTGGGCGAGTTGGTTGTCGGTGACGCCGGAAGAAGCTCGCGTCTGCTGGAGCGGTGGAGACTCCCCCACCACCTCCTTGTCCTGCGTCGGCGGCACCTGCGACGGGTATTCATCCGCGATGAGGCGTGGCTCCTCCTGGTTCATCGTCGAGGACGGAGGCGGCGCCGGCGTAGGGCGCCGAACCACGGGCACTGGCGTGGTCATCACCGGCTCCTCCTCATGCGTCTTCGCGTTCGCAATCCTCTCCGCCTCCTTCGTCTCCCGCTCGCGTTCGCGCTGCTTGCGGCGGCGCGTCCTTCGGCCACGGTCTTCGGCTTCAGCGGCGAGTCTGTCGCCTGTTCTACGGTCTCGGAGGATGCACCCTTCTCTGCCGAATCGATGGCTCCTTTCGCCTCCATCCAAATTTGCAGGTGGACGCTGATGCATGTAAAATGCATACATGAACTTTGCATTGTATTACTTATATTTCAATCATATTTGCATCATATAAGGGTTATATCATTGTTTTATATTGATTTTGGGAATATTTCATGGATTCCCTATTTTTCTGGAATTAACCTTGCACAGGCAGAAAATCCTATTTTCTATATTTTGATGTTTGAGGGACCCAAACGACATCCAAATGACCTGGAAATTTACGAGCATCAGTTTTTGGAAGGAACGAAACGTGGGAGCGAAGGAAGCGAACAAACGGAGGCCCGAGGGCCAAGATAGGGTGGCCCACGCGGCAAGATTCCTTGGCCGCGTGGGACCCACCATCTTGGGCCTCGAGGCTCCGTTGCCGTCGATCTTTTTTCCCGAGCCTCCGTCTTGACCTAAAAACGACTATAAAAATAGTCCCCGACGCCCTTCGGAGAGGAGCGCCGCAGAAACACAGAAACCACGAAACAGCGACCTAGGGTGGTCTACATCTTCTCCAACAACTTCTCCACCGTCTCCATGATGAAGAGTAAGTAGTCTACCCTTGGACCGTGGGTTTGTGGTGGTAACTTGATCCAATCTCTCTATGTATGATCATTGTTGAAGTCCATATGATGTGCCTTGCATGATTATGGAACTATCTTTATAATTCCTATGGTGGATATTGTTGTATGAGATGATATTATGTTATGCATTTACCGTCATGTTGGGATTTTATGGTTTGTCATACTTTGGAATAAATCTATGTTACATGCAATGGATTTATCTATTTTTAATGCCTTGTTTATCCACGCTAACGGGGTGGTTGACAACCATCTCGGTGGGTAGATGAGAGGGATGTGGATGCACGTACATTAATAAATAATTGCACTAGTTCTTAGAATATGTTTTACTTTAAGAGTATGATGTATGTGGGTAGAGAGTGGCCTAGTGACAGAAGGCATAGACATTAAGTGACAGTAATGTCGCCCAACATTCTTTATCCGGGGGTAAAAAGGAAGAAGAATGATGTGGGGTGACAACAAACCACGCTAGTCTTACGAGGGTGACCTAGCAACACAAATGATTATTTTCTTTCAACTATGTGTTTTAGGACATGTAGCCGTCATAGAGGTTTACCATTAAAGCATGACAATTGTGTGTACTTTTTATCTATAACATGATAATCATCATAGATGGGAGAGAGGATTGAGTGAACCCATATCCATTGTTCCTATAAGAGAAAACTTTTGTCTTGTCCTCTTGCATTGAAGAGGATTGGGACACTTTTACATTCTTGTTTTGTTACATTAAACTTCCATCTATTAAATGAACCATCTTGTTCATTAACCTTGTTTAGTGCATAATCAACTAAAACTTGTGACACTTTAGTTGTAGGGAATAGATAACTTTTTCTTCTTGCTCATGCGGATCGATACCCTACTTCCACATTGAGAGGTGCTACAGTGATCCCTACTCTTGGGGGTTATCAGACGCGGCGGGAGGAATGAAATGAAAGTAGCCGGCGGGAGGAATGAAACGAAAGTAGCCGGCGGGAGTAATGAAATGAAATTGGCCGACGCCGAAATTTGGTTTCAAATTTCGTGGAGCCGCCTTGCCAGATCCGACGTGGCGGACGCGTCCGGGTGGCCCCAAACCCACCCTACATATGGGCTGGCTTTAGTGTGTGCCGGACCGCCCGGACGTTTGTGGAGGCTTTGGGGGCCACGGTTGGGTGGCCGATTTCAGCCCAAACCGCGTCCGGGCTGTCCGCCCGGACGTTTAGGGGGGTTTGCCAACCATGGTTGAAAATGCTCTTAGATTAAAAGACATTAGGGTTGGCTATCCTTGAACATGCTCTAATCCTTGTGAAGAGTTAGTTTTTTTTCACTCAGCCTTATCTCCTCTACGTCAACAATAGACCTACATGCGCGAGAGAGTCAATAAGTAAGGCTTTTGGTAGGCAACATCCGGTGCAACATGTGGTGTACAGAAGGTGTGGCAATCGACTCATCTTCCACCGCTACCGCTACATGTCGTCCTGTAGCCGCTTCCAACAGTAGTCGGTGCTTCAATTTAATCTTTTGTCCACCAAGTGTTCATTTGATTTGAAGTTTAAAATGATTTCATCTGTAAGTTCTTGAAATTTGAAGTGTTCAAGCCTTCAAGCATCTCCATTAGAATATTCCGATATGTCCCATTGAATTGCCCAATGATTTTTTCCGAGAAAATCTTTATCCCAGGGTAGCTACCAAATGTCTTGGTGCGAAAGAGGAAGCTAGTAGGAGGACGAGGAAAATGTGAAGCAGAGCAAATTAACAGAAGGGGTCACCAGTGAGATTTGGAGGGATGGTGTTGGATCACGATGAAGGAGATCACCCGAGGGATATGAAAGTCGACAATGACCAAGAGTGTGTGTGTGCACATGCACACATAATTCGCTCGGTGAAAACATTTTTCATCAACTACATTTATAATGAGTCGCGGGTAAATATCCTCGTAGGTTAGGAGCACTGCTTCTCGTATGGGTTAGAACCAAAAATTGATCCAGTGATGAAAGTTTAACGCGAAATGGACCATTTATGAAACTTTAGCCTGCAATGGCCCTTATTAACCTCCAAACACTCTGACGGTTAGGTTGGAGGAGAACCACCTGAAGCTACTGCGGTTGGGTCTTGATCAGACACATTAATTAGGATGGTAATCCTTACCTTCACATAGTAAACAGGAGATGACACAGTGGTTTGAGATCCACCCTCTCAACTTCATTTTCTGGCACCACACTTCTTCTTCCATCGATTAAAACTAAAATAAGATGGGTTTGAGAAGATTCAAACTCATGACCACCTCATAATATTGTGGCCTGTCTTTCCACCACAAAGAGTGCACAACCATGTAATATAGCTCTTTAAGTGTGGTGCGGGAAAAGAAAGGTGAGCAGGGGTTCGAGCCAACGATGTCTGAGATAACAGTGTGGAGCTCTAAGGATGACTCCAACGGGGCGACGCATCGAGTCCGCGCGCGTCCGTCCCTGTCCGATGGAGCCAAAAACACGGCCCAACGGGGCGACGCAAACGGACCGCGCGTCCGTTCTCCTGTCCGCCGCGACCCATTCGTGGCCCAAATTTGACGTGGGCGGCTATGTCCACAGCTCCGAGGAGGAGGCGGCGCGAGCATCCCACATGCAGCTGAACGCGCAAAGGGCGGACGCGTTCATGTCCGCCACGCGCGCCGTTGCCGACGCTGCACAGGAGGCCGAGACGGAGCAAGCTCGCCGCCCATCGAGACCGCGGCGCGCCGTAAACGGCACCGCAAGGCCAAAGCGGCCGAGGCGGCCGACGGAGCAGGCGGCTCCAACTGATGTCATATCCCCGCCGGCTAGGCCGCCTATGCGCGGCCAATTTTGCAATGAAGCCGGCGCCGCTACGTGTTTCGTAGCTACGATCGAGAAGGAGGAGCCAGCTAGTCCGCCGCTGGCCACGGCCATGACGAAGGAAGAGCCAGCAAGTCCGTGGCCAAACGGGCTTGTGGCTGGACGTTGCTCAGGGCCGGAGCCCCTCTTTGATCTTCCCCTTGTCGGCCGGTGGTCGGTTGTTAATTTTTTTTCAGTTTTTAGTGTAGTTTTAAGGTTTAATGCCGGGGAGGGTGACCATCTGGCCGACGGTCCGGCTGCTCGAAATCCGTGTGTGGCTCAATTAGTGTAGTTTTAAGGTTTATTATGTATTTTCAATTTCCAATATGTAAGAATTCTTTATTATTAAGAAAAAACTTTGAAAAAAAAAGGCCGGACGGACTCAATGCGTGGGCCCTATTGGGCGCAGTGGCCAGAAAGGGACGGACGTGGACCGGACGCGCATCCGTTTGCCGATCTAAATGGACCAAGCGCGGACCAAACGCGCATCCGTTTGGCTTGCCCCGTTAGGGTCATCCTAACCAGTGTGCCATCTAGTGCTTCCTATAAGAGTAAGGGTGACCGTCCTAATTGTTGTGTCACCATGATCTAACTGACATAGCTTCTGGTGTATGTTCCCCTCCAACCTACCCACCGGAGTGTTTGGTGGTTCGAAAAAGGTCAATTCGGGTTAAGTTTCAGAAATAGTTTTTTGCGCGTTAAGATTTTATCTCGCGGTCCATTTTGTCGTTATGGCCGCTCATATGTGGATTGTGGTTGATTCCTTGGGCGCTAGGTCCAAGCCCATGTACCACTCACATGTCACCATCGATAACAACAATTATGTAAATCGAGCCATTGGATATTGATATACATGAGCCTATGACGAGCAGATCACCGTACTGTCCAATCAATACAATGCAGTGGTTAGTGTATGTCCAAAACCTTACGCCAATAGCTCCTAGTCAAATAATACTCGTTTTCTCAAAAAAAAAAAAACTTCTTAGCTAGGTAAAGGGTCCTTCGTCCGTTAGTCAACAACTCTACCTAATTCTTTCCTGGAATCAAAGAATCGCAACACCAACTGCTCCAAGACCTAAACCGAAAAGTACTACTCCGTACGAAGGACCCTTTACCTAGCTAAGAAGCTCTCCTCCAATCGGCGTGGGCGGCTATGTCCACAGCTCTGAGGAGGAGGCGGCGCGAGCATCCCACATGCAGCTGAACGCGCAAAGGACGGACGCGTTCATGTCCGCCGCGCGCGCCGTTGCCGACGTTGCACAAGAGGCCGAGACGGAGCAAGCTCGCCGCGCCATCGAGACCGCGGCGCGCCGTAAACGGCACCGCAAGGCCAAAGCCGCCGAGGCGGCCAAGGCGGCCGACGGAGCAGGCGGCTCCAACTGATGCCATATCCCCGCCGGCTAGGCCGCCTATGCGCGGCCAATTTTGCAATGAAGCCGGCGCCGCTACGTGTTTCGTAGCTACGAAATGATCGAGGAGGAGGAGCCAGCTAGTCCGCTGCTGGCCACGGCCATGACGAAGGAAGAGCCAGCAAGTCCGTGGCCAAACGGGCTTGCGGCTGGACGTTGCTCAAGGCCGGAGCCCCTCTTTGATCTTCCCCTTGTCGGCCGGTGGTCAGTTGTTAATTTTTTTTTCAGTTTTTAGTGTAGTTTTAAGGTTTAATGCCGGGGAGGGTGACCATCTGGCCGACGGTCCGGCTGTCGAAATCTGTGGCTCAATTAGTGTAGTTTTAAGGTTTATTATGTATTTTCAATTTCCAATATGTAAGAATCCTTTATTATTAAGAAAAAACTTTGAAAAAAAAGGCCGGGCGGACTCAATACGTGGGCCCTGTTGGGCGCAGTGGCCAGAAAGTGACGGACATGAATCGGACGCGCATCCGTTTGCCGATCCAAATGAACCAAGCGCGGACCAAACGCGCATCCGTTTGGGTCGCCCCGTTAGGGTCATCCTAACCAGTGTGCCATCTAGTGCTTCCTATAAGAGTAAGGGTGACCGTCCTAATTGTTGTGTCACCATGATCTAACTGACATAGCTTCTGGTGTATGTTCCCCTCCAACCTACCCACCGGAGTGTTTGGTGGTTCGAAAAAGGTCAATTCGGGTTAAGTTTCAGAAATAGTTTTTTGCGCGTTAAGATTTTATCTCGCGGTCCATTTTGTCGTTATGGCCGCTCATATGTGGATTGTGGTTGATTCCTTGGGCGCTAGGTCCAAGCCCATGTACCACTCACATGTCACCATCGATAACAACAATTATGTAAATCGAGCCATTGGATATTGATATACATGAGCCTATGACGAGCAGATCACCGTACTGTCCAATCAATACAATACAGTGGTTAGTGTATGTCCAAAACCTTACGCCAATAGCTCCTAGTCAAATAATACTCGTTTTCTCAACAAAAAAAAAGCTTCTTAGCTAGGTAAAGGGTCCTTCGTCCGTTAGTCAACAACTCTACCTAATTCTTTCCTGGAATCAAAGAATCGCAACACCAACTGCTCCAAGACCTAAACCGAAAAGTACTACTCCGTACTCACTTGTGTCCAAAACCAAGCACCACAAGGTCCACGACTGATCACATGCATGCCCTGCAGCAACTAACCCGTTGTGCACTAGGTAAGTTCAAGATCTGAAGCCATGCACTTAGGTTCATTGTGCTTGTGCACTTAGGGTAGCTCTAGTGTTTGTTTTTTGAAACAAGACGAAAGATTTACCTATTCTATTAATTAAGTAGAAGTTTAGAACAAGTTACAATGAGCACAAGCTCGGATACAATGACTGCTCTCGAGGCATTAGCGAACTCAAATGCTTTGCCCCCGCCATACCCCATAGGGCGGCATTCTTTTTGATGGACATGAGGATTACGTTGGGCATAGTGGTTATTTTCCTAAAAACTCTGGCATTCCTTTCGTTCCATAACTCCCAAGTGGTAAGAAGCACCAAAGAAGATAGCCCTTTGCGTCGTTGACCGTTTGCCCCGATGATTGCGCACCACCAATCGTTTGTTGAGTTGTAATTACTCCAATTGTCCACGTCCATGTTCTCCAAGCCTAACCACTCCGTAAGGCCTCTCCAAATGCGGGTAGAGTATCTTCATTGGAACATAAGATGCGCCACGGACTCCGGCACCCTCTTGGGTAGCTCCAGTGTTCCCTTCAGAGATTAAATGGTTCCGTCTATGCCTCGATTGATAGAGATTGTTTTTCAAATTAAGTCTGAATCCATTTTGAAAAGCAATTCAAGTTATAGTTTTGTGAAACATCAAAATAAAATGGAATTTTTTAGAGACTTTAGAAGATCTCAATACGACTGTAGAATTATCAAAAGTATGATCTCAGTCTATCCATGAGAGTGCTGCATGTGCATGGTGAGTGTTAGCTGAGTTAGTGGCCTATTTTTTTTGACGATTGCAATTAAGAGGATGAAGAGTTGGTATAGTTCGGGAAACCGGATCCAAAAACCATACAACACACGATTAATTTAAGGAAAGCTGGTGAAAACCCAAAACACCCAATAACTAGTCAGGGCACATCGTCCGAGCCTGATACAAGAGTTCCAAGGCTTAAGGCCAACTAAAACCCCTTGTGTTCAGCCAAACCAGGCACCGCAGCCACAGGAGCACTCACGCGACAAGAGCAAAACTTGCACCTAGCCTTAAGGAAACATAAATTAGACATTAAACCGGACCAACTCACAAACAGCCTGCATTGTCAACAGCGTGAGAGGCTTCTTGCACACTTTCATCTTTTCTTGCACATCTTGCTCAGTGTCTTTCTTTAAGATCTTTTCCTTTGGGAAATCGACGAATGCTTCTGCCAATCTATATACAGCACGCTTGGCAGTTAGTGGTCTATTAGTTGTGCGCATGTACTAAACGTGTGCGTGCGTGCAGCTCGTGCAGAGTAAAATACGGATCAAGCCGGTGTGTGGCTTGAACGTGTGTATGTTTCCGTTTAAATACTCTTCTAATCAGGTGAGAATTAACAGAAAGTGAGACAGAAAATACGGATCATCTTCTACCTGTGTGTGAGTCTTCTTCTACCTTGGGCAATGCCGTTAGAATTATCAAAACTACGATTAAATGTCAAAATATCACTTGAGCTGTTCCGCAGAAGCTCCTCCATCGATCGACGTCCATTTTTTTTAGAAATGGAGGGTGTGCCCCCAGGCTCTGCATCCAAAGGATGCACACAGCCGAGTTTTATTTATATGGAAAAACAATAAGCATTAGGCTTTACAAAAAATACATCGATCAACCAGAAGAACCACCATCCAGGCGAAAACTCGCTACACCTACAAGCTTGATGAAGGGGGTGGACCAATCGGAGCCAATGCCCTGACCTCACACACCTATGCACATCATCTAAATCCGGAGGCTTCAACAGGCCGCCCAACAGCGCGCCAGAAGCACAAACCGGTCCAACCGATCCTCAAGGTACGCCACATGCGCACAATAGAAGCCGCTGCCACCATCTTCCGCCATCCCATCTTTACGAGCGATCGACGTGAAGACCTTGCAAAGCCTGCCATCGGCATCACCACGACGCCAGACAGCTTCACCATCCTGCGTGAGTCCATCATCATACGCTCGTCGCCGAGACCCCGCTGCGCCACGCCGCCGAGACTCGCCGTCGTCAACGTGGTAGATGTACACCGCTCCTCTTCTTGCATCCTCCGTCCAGCAACTGCTCCAAAAACAATGCCCCCAAGAGGGAGAGCGACACCGATAGCGCCGCCATCGTCCGACCCAGGAAACCCGGGATCTGGGGTTTCCCCCGGAGCAGCGCGAGTAGGTAGGCAGTAGATGCAACGGCGATGCCTTCAACAAGGAAACGGCGCGTACACGCCGCCATCGCCCGTCCGACCGTAATCAGAACTCGGTTTTCACTTGTAGCCACACTCCCCACTTGCCGTCGGGGCTGACCGTGAGATCTCGGATCCGCCACAGCCAACCGGCCGACCACCTCCGGCGGAGGAGGAGGCCACCACCACCAAGCCAGGAATCGAAGCCCTGGGCTTCCTCGTGCAGCGGGAGTAGCCCCGGAGCGGCCGTGTCATCGTCGGAGGCGACAAACTCAGCGTGAGCAGCCTCGACCGTCCGAGCCCAATGGGCCCAGATCGACCGCCGCGGCTGCGCCACCCCCCAGCACCGCCGCTGTTCGGCCGGGCCGGACGCCGCCGAAGCTGAGGCGAAGGGCCGCCGCCGCGCCACCAGGGCCTTGCCCTGCGACGCCTTTGGCGACGGCGACGAGAAGAGTAGGCGGAGGAGAGGGCTTCAGGGCGAGGTTGTGCGGGCGCCCCGGCGCTGCCACGCGGAGGCGGAGGGAGGTTAGGGTTAGGGAGGGAGGTTCTAGCGGAGGGAGGTTAGGGATCGACGTCCACTAACAGTTGAGGATCTTGTCCTAGGTTCGTACAAGATGCAGAGCTGCGAGACCACGAGGAGTTATAACTAGCTGGAGACCGTTCACCAGCTAGCTAGCAGCATGCAACTTGCAAAGTAATTTAGCCCTAGCACTAGCGATTCCGGTTAAAGCGCCGACAAATCATACGTATTTTGGGGCAACAACGACCGCATCTGCATGTGCTGCCTGCTACATTGGCTAGGTTTCCCGCCCCAGTTCCTTCAGGCCAGCGGCTATATGCAGGGACGATATAGCTACTATATTTAGGTAGCAATTGACTTTGCAGAGATAATTGATGTGGTTTTAATTAACCTAAGTACGTATGATTAAGAACTGTTAGCTAGCACGAGCGAAGGAACGGGCGAGCGCGAGGCGATTGGCGGCGGCCTAGGGTTTCAACCCTAGCCGCCGCCGGTGACATCTGTGGCTTCATCGTCGTCGTCGGCAAAGATTCGACGGGTCCTCGCCTCCTCTAGCTGTCGTTCTGCCACTACGAGGGGTGGGGACCTCGGACCTGCGCACGGCGCTCTTCGAAGGTCCTTAATGTTAGAGATTGGTTTTGGTCGTCATCTTCTTCGTTAATGGAGATGATATCGTCTGTAATAAGTGATCTTCCACGCTTCGTTCGACGGCGAGATACCCTTCCCGACGTCAATGGTGGCTTTGGAAGATTAAGTCTGTCTAGGTATGGTTCTTCAGATCTTGCTTCGCCAGATCAATCTTGGATTGTTTCTCATGTTTGCCGCGAGGAGGTTTGTCGTCGCAATATCTATCCCGGCTATTACGTCTTCGGCAATGGTGATTCGTTATCTCGGCTCCCAACGACGTCGTCGCAATATCTTTGCAATCCACCACCAAGAAATATCTCCATACATTACTTGTCTTGACAAGTGATAATCATATTTGTGGTAAATATATTGATCATATTCACTTTGTCTCTTGCTTTGAATTGCCTTATTTGATTGCCAATGATTTGTTTTGATCTAACTCTCATTTGTCTTCCTTGTATCTTTTGGATCCTTTATTGCTCTACACAAAATTTATTTTGTGCTTTCTTGAGTTGGGAAAAGCAATGATCCAATTCTTGTGCATTGACATTCAAAAGTCATACTTCTTAATAATGCACTATTCTTTGGGAAGCTATCCTACTTTGAGTAAAACACCGTTCTTTAAATTGGTATTGCAATTTCTTGCCTTTCTTGAACATGACTAGTGTTTGAATAATATATATGGAGAGTGATGATCTCATGTGTGTACATTTTGTATTCAAATGCAAAATCATAAATAATGCACACATCTTGGGGGAGCAATCCTATAAGCTTTTTGAACATTAGTTGTATTCATTTGGTAGTTGATCCCGATGACGTGTCTCTTTGGAAGACAAACATTTTTCGTCTTGGTACTTGTGCCATCATGAAAAGTGTAGAGGGTTTGGTTTATTCCTTGATGATATTTTCATCAATTGGTATCTTGATTTCATTGGTATCTTTTCAAAGTGGTATCTTCAATCATGTGTTGATTTGGGTATTTGATATAATTTGGGCAACTTTTTTCTTGTCACACTTGTGTGTACTTTGTTGGTTAATTGGTGTTTTGTCCGAATTGTATCTCGTTTGGTTCTTGAAAGTTTTGTGCATGCATATTTACTATATGTATATCTTATGGCATGCTTACTTTCATTGATCCAATATATAGGATAAACTCCATCAAATCCTAAATGGTAAGATGTGCATGAAATTCAATTTCATATCAATATGCACATATTTATGTGGAGTTTGTCCTATGTATTGTAGTTGCTCTAACTACTTTGGACCCAATTAGTTTGGGTACCATGTTGTACTTGAATTTGTTTTAGGTACACTTGAGATACATTGTTAGCTTGTCTCATCTACAAGGAAGGTGTTGTCACCATGTGCTTATTGGAGCCAAGCTCGGATGATGTGAACTCTTATCTTCTACATCAACAATGCTATCTCGGTAACAAGTATCTAGCTCATGCATACATTTCTAGCTTTCAATCTTGTGTAGGTTGTTTCATGGCATGAATCTCTTTTTGCAATTCTTTTGGTTCTTGCAAAACAACTTTGTTGCAAATGTGGGCAAGCCGGGATGATTACATATCAAGGGGAATATATATAATCATTTTCATGATTCATCAATCCCATATATGTTAATCTAGCACTTTCTACTCTATGGCTCACATATGTAATATTGATGCTTTTCAAAATCATTTGCCTTTTGCGATACTTGTTATCTTTCTCGGAGCATCCCATTTTTATCACTTTATCCCTTGTGGATAGTTTTGATGCTATGATGAGTATGTGTTGGAAGTTCATCTATATCCCTTTAAGATAAAACTAAGCTTTGTGCTATGCTTTTAAACAAAGATCTTATTGGTGTATTTATGACTTCCACTTGGATATCATGTTCTTTAGCTTTGTACCTATTTTTGTGTGTACATGTTTATTTGTGGACTTATATCTTAGTGATTGGTGTCTACTTAGAAACTTATACACATGAGAATAGTTACTTCTTTAATTGGTATTCCAATTCTTTAGTGACCACCCCTTGTTCTCTTTTGATTCCTTGGTGGTCTCTAAAAGGCACAAGCTTCATTTTTCATTTGGTATTCCATTTTACATCTTAATAAGCTTGTGGAGCTATTTGCTATATCTTCTTTGGTGTGTGGGTACGGGAAAGACACGATATGCACTATGTGCAACACTTTTTAAAAGACTATGTTGATGCTTTTGCTCATCCTTGTATTGGTCTCCTAAAATGTCTTTATATCTCACACCCATCATTTTATTTGCCGCTCCTTGCTCACGTTGCAAAACATTTTATTTGTTGCAAGTTGTTTTGCTCCTTTTTTCTTTATATTCTCTTGCATATGCTTGTGTTCGAATCTATCTAGGAGGGAGTGAGGATTCCATGTTGTGCACACTATATTGAAATGCAAATCCGTTTTGTGCACGTACCTTGGGGAGTTCCCTCTCGATTTTGAGAACCTTTTCGGATCCTTTGTTTGGTTACTTCTTTTGTCGAAGTATCCTTCAAATTTGATTTTCTTTCGCAATCTTTGGATCCTTGATATAGTTTGATCTCCTGCCTCTATTCGTCATTGGATATGTGCATTTGATTTAACTCATATTATGAGAAATGCACACATTATGGGGGAGCTATTCCTATATTGGTCTTCTAAATTTTTCCTCCCATTTCGGCAATCGATGCCAATGGGGGAGAGATTTAGAGGGTTTAAGGGAATTTGGTTTTGTTCTTTGTTCTTGCATCCTTGCTCTTTGTGTGCATGGTTGCTTAATTCATTATATAAACCCTCGTAAAAGGGATTGTCATCAATTACCAAAATGGGGGAGATTGAAAGAGCATGTGTTGCCCCATGTGTGGTTTTGGTAATTAATGACAATCTCTATGGACTAATGTTTGCATTGAGATATCTTTATAGATCGAGTCCATGAAGAAGTTTGGAGTTCATGTGTTGGACTCTAGAAGAGTATATGATGACCAAGGTTCTATCCAAGGATTTATATATGAAGAATGGTCATGTGTAGAGATGAGCTTATTGCAAGAGTGGCTTGGAAAAGAAGATTGAGTGAAGATTCATGTTTATCTCCAAGCCATCATCATATCAAGACAAGAAGTATATGAAGCGCAAGTGGATTCTTGAAGACGGAGCTTAGCGAGGCTCTCCCATAATGGAGTATGGGGGAGCATTTGGAGATGTCTTCATCAAGCATGTGCTAGCAAGCGCAATCAAGAAAGGTGGTCCACTTGAAGAGATCAAGATCGTCATCATCTAGCTCAAGTGGAATGCGCAAGGCAAAGGTATGATCTTGATAGGTTTTCTATTTTACCGGTCTCATGTTGTTAGTGGGAGACCGGGTTATAGGATAGACGGCGTACTATCAAGAGGGGCTCTCAAGTGAGTAACTTGATCGCATCTTTGTGGAGAGCTCAAACCTTTGCATTCTTGGCATATCATCTTTCTTGGTTCTTATTTGGCTTTTATCCATGTGAGAATTTAGAGCTTGTGTTCATCTCCATACCAAGCTCTAGTTCATCAAAAACGGGTTTCAAGTGAATATCTTGTGGTGTTTTTGATGTTGGAGGTTTTACCGGTTCGTCGTTTCTAGAGAGGTCAAACTCTCTCCTTGTGGTCTCCTCCTCACATGATGGACTATGATGTGTATATGCATGATCTTGTAGTGCTTGTGATTATCTTCGGAACAAGCCCAAGATCATTGAAAACGGAGTCCGGATGAAAACTTGTTTGCATTCTCGGCTTTGGAAATATTATCGGTCCACTTCAAGATAGGGTCCACACCTTCCCATGTGTGGTATCCCCTCTATATTTGTGACCTTAATATTTCCACTTTTTGTAGGCTTGCTCTTGTCGTTACCTTTCCAACGCAATTGGATTCACCTGATTTGGAGTTCGGACGAGAAAGTTATTGCATTTCAGGATTTGCTGCTCTGCTGGTTTTTCTGTCCGGAGTCTCCGTGGTTTTCGGTCCGGAGTCTCCGGCCCCTGGTTTTGAGGCTAAGTGCCTCGCGCACGGCGCTTGCGGTATCGAGGCCGGAGTAGGTCCGGAGTTTCCCCGGAGTTTCCGGCAGGGCCGGAGTTTCCGCCCTCAAGGTCCGGAGTTTCCGGCCCATCTGGTTTTTCTGCGTTGAAGAGCTTCGCGGCGGCAGCCGCTGTTTTGAATCCGGAGTTGGTCCGGAGTCTCCCCGGAGTCTCCGGCCTTTGTGGTCCGGAGTCTCCGGTGTTAGTTTTCTGCAAACGGTTTTTCCCTGCTCTCCCCGGTCCGGAGTCTCCGCACTTTTGGTCCGGAGTCTCCGCACTGGCCGGAGTCTCCGGCCTCCGTGGTCCGGAGTCTCCGGTCTAAGTGGCTGCAACGGCTCTTTTTCTGGGAGGGGTATAAATACCCCTCCACCTACCTTCAGCCACTTAGCTCTTCCAAGCACGTTTTTCCCCTTCTCTCTCCTCCATTGTTGACCTTGGAAAGCTTGCCCCTCTCCCAATTCCTCCCATGATTCTTGCATATCTTTGAGGGATTTGAGAGAGGAGATCTAGATCTACATTTCCACCAATCCATTCCTCCTCTTAGTGAGGGGAACCTAGTAGATCTTGATCTTGGAGTTCTTGGTGTTTCTCCTCCTTTGTTCTTCCTCTCTTATTCCCCCATAAGCATTTGTTGCTTTGTTGGAATTTGAGAGTGAAGGACTTGAGCACTCCGTGTGCTCTTGCCATTGCTTTTGTGCATCGGTTTGCTCTCTCCACGAAGATTCGTGGAAGTGAAAGTTCGTGAGTTTGTTACTCTTGGGTCATTGGACCCTAGACGCCTTTTGTGGCGAGTGGCGCCTTTTGTGGCGGTGCAAGGCCTTTTGTGGCCGCTTGGGAGCTCCCGATCCTTTTGTGGGTTGTGCCTCAAGTTTGTTGTAAGGGACTCGATTTCCGCCCAAAAGGAAATCAATAGTGGAAGGTGAATCGAGCTTTTGTGCGAGGTTCATCGGAGAATAGGGTGAAGCCATTTGTGGCATCTTGAGTTTGATACTCACACCCCTCCAACGAGACGTACTCCCCTAAAAAGGAGAGAACTCGGGAATACATCGTCGTCTCCACGTGCCTCGGTTATTTCTATACCCGAGCTCTTTACTTATGCAATTTACATTGTGATAGCCTTCGAGCTTGAAGTATATATCTTGCTATCACCTCGTTGCTTGACTTGCTTAGCATAAGTTGTTGGTGCACTTAGGTGAACCTAGTTTATTTAGGTTGTGTGCTTGATAATTTAAACACCTAGTTTTATTCCGCATTTATCAAGCCTAAACCGGAAAAGTTTTTAAACGCCTATTCACCCCCCCTCTAGGCGACATCCTTGTCCTTTGAGTATTGTTTTTGTAATCGATATAATTGTGTACTCTTTGCTGGTTTAATATATGTAGAAAAATTCAAAAAAAAAAGAACTGTTAGCTAGCTGTTGCTTTTTTTTTTGAACTTAGATACTTGTATTCATACGGATAAGAGTACAATACACAAACAAGTACACGCAAAGAGAGAAAACAGGAGAACTTGCCTATGGCAAGATGGTTAGGAGGGTGGTTGTACCCCCAGCCCACCAGAGTTCAAACCCAGGTTTGACGCTGGTGTTTCTCATTTAAGACGGAATATTCTTCAGTGGGAGGCGACGTTCCCGTCGACAGCGAGGCGCCCGTGGTGACTTCGTCAATCTCAAGACACAATCCGCCGGCTCAGTCTCTCGGAGGTGCTCATAGGGGTAGGGTGTGCGTGTGTGCATTCATAGGGGTGAGTGTATGCGTGTGTATGTGAGCGTCTGCGTTGTACTGTGTTTAGCAAAAAAAAAGAGAAAACAAAGAACGGCAGAACTGGCACTCTCCATCTTCAACCTCGAGGTCGCCAGACGCACAAGCCATCCACTGCCGGAGCCGTCGAAGGATCCAGCCGCCTAGAACAACCACCAGTGGAGCAGAAGAACCCCTAGCCCGGAGGCGTTGAAGAGCCGCATCAACCACCAGCTCCGAAGAGCAGGATCTGAAGACAATGACCGAACATCGGCCGGGGGCACACCCCGAGCTCAATCTGCACCAGATCTGGGGCCAGGGCCACAGATCTTCCACCTTCACGCCACGAACCAGCACAGCCTCCGTCTTGAATCCCCTCTTCCAGCCTTGAAAACACTCGCCACCAAACTGCCGCCGCCGCCGGGAAGAACAGTGGCAGAAAGATGACTCACCTGCAGCCCGGCAACGCCGTCGAAGACGACGCCGGAACGGGGGAGCCGCAGAACACCAAAAGGTCGACGCCGGCGTCCCCACCACGCCAGCGCCGCCCAAAAGCCCTAAAACTACACGACGGAACGGAGATCCGGGGATTCCCCACCCTCCCGCCGCCGCAGCGGCCGGCGGAGGGAGAGGAATCCCACGGATATGCCGGCGGCCGCTGGGAAAATCCGGGTCGCCCCCGATTCGCCTCTGTGCACTGTAGAAAAGGGGAGGTTCCAGAAAAAAGGGTCGAGTGAGATTTCAGCTAGCTGTTGCTAGAGTGGACGTTTCAACCTGATCTTAATTCGGAAATATTGCAACGCACTCTTCGGTATGGTCCAAAAGGTTTCAGACCCTGAAGCTGCTGGTGGACTTATGCAGGCCGGCATATAGATCCCACAAGAGAGCATCAACAGTTGGAGAGAGCTATGTTAGCAGTTTTTACATCTGAGTCACGGTGTTCTTAATTAGGTCGTTCTACATAAGCTCTTTGTAATTTTATTTTTATAATTTTGTCCGTCGGCCTCGCTGTTCGAACTCTCCTTCTTATTCAGTGAAATGTCAAAGTTTTTACCCATTTCAAAAAACAAAACAAAAATCAGTCGCTTCCCATAATAGTAGGAACACACTACTATGAGAGTATATTTCACTCCTGATATAAGATATGGACTGAGGTTACTGCTAGATTTTCTAGTAAAACCTATATACTGAACCTGTAACTATATATATATATTTGAAACGTGGGGCAAAAGATTTGCCCCAATTTATTAATTAAGAGGGAGTTCGAACACAAGCTTGGAGCCGAACATAAAAGGACAAGTAGATTACAAACAGATTACTCTCCCGGCAACATTGCACCCAAATGTTTCGCACCCGCTAGAGACCAAATTATCGCCTCATGCTTGATCTTGGCAAGGATTGTGGGTGGTGACGTGTGCTTGTTTCGGAAGACCCTCGCATTCCTTTCATTCCAAACTTCGCACGAAGTCAAGAAAACCAGGGAAGCCATCGCCTTGCGCGGTTAGTCGCGCCGTCTCGAGCCATATGTCACCACCACTCCGGGAGGGTGAGGCTTGGCCAAGTCGAGAGGTCCAAGTCGTGTAGACCTAGCCAATCCTTCAAATAGGCCCAACATAATGAAACCCGAATTATAAAGTTTCAAATGTATTAGATCCTAGATTTTATGAAATTTTATCCTTCTCAAACAATAGCATAGTTTTGGTTGGTGACTAATATCTCCGGCTTCCAAATAATATTCTTCAACATTAATTAGAAAGCTCAGGATGTCACATGGGCGGTTTTAGAACAAGTTGATCAAGTTATAACTTAGTATTCATGATGTACTCTCTCTTTCCAATAATGATGATCATATATGTAAAACATATTTGACAGACACATTACTCGAAAAGGTAGATTAATTAAAACCTTCTGGTGAGGTATGCCCGGATATATGCAACCATCAGTTTATCAAAGAAACAGTTAGTAGAGGACAATGTAACTATAAGTATACAATACACAAAAAGAACGGTGATATGCCTATCATGGTGCACACGGGCACATATGAGTTTGAATTTCCAAGCATCTTAAATATCGAATTTCAAAGTTTTCAGAAAAAATAAATACGATCACACAGGTACATGTTACCTTGATACTTACTCGTGCAAAGTTTCATGAAAAATATCTGGCCTACAAAAAAAATGAAATTTTTTACTTTTTGCACAAACAAAATCTGGGTCCTCGGACACTATCTTTCAAACAAGTTACATAATTTTATATTTTAGTTTCAAACTTTCATGCACACAACAGGATATTCTCTACACGCATGAACTCACTAGTACACTAGTAGGGAAAAGCTTATAGTCGTTTTGTCATTCCTGACAGGCAAAAGTGGGCGTACGTCAGTGCTGCTCAATAGCACTAACGTACAAGACGATGGTACGTCAGTGGTATTCTCATAGCACTGATGTACATGTTGCTCGGCACGTCGAGACGCGCACCCACGTGGCCCCCACTTAGCCCTGACGTGCAACACCTCGGCATGTCAGTGGTATGTTTGTACCACTGACGTACGTCATACAGCACTCGTCAGGGGTATTTCGCTCCCGTCGGCTCAAGCAGGCCCCCCACTTACCCCTGACGGGCACAAATGTTGTGTGTCAGTGCTATTTAGAATACCACTGACGCGCATATATGTAACCTGGGATATAATTGCACTCTCTCTCCTCCTTATCCTCTCTTCCGCTCGAACACAGTGCGATTCCCTTTCTTTCTCCCTCCTCGATCCCCTTTCTCTCTCCAAGCTCCACCTCTCCCTTCTGAGCCCTCCAAACCCTAGGTCCTACCGGCCGCAAACTACTGCTTGTTGTAGTTTGCTTATTTGTCTACTTGGATTACTGCCTGTGCTATGCATTGCAAGTACTGTACTCCATCACGAAAATACTCCAATTACACACATGATACTGCAATTACACACAACAAGCTACTGTCAGTATCTTGCTAGGAAAACAACTGAGGATAACTAGTCCTTGTATATGTACTGCTAGTAGATGGCCTTGGTGTAGATGGTCTTGAACCATTTGCTTGTGTTCAGTACTTCCATGTAAAATTCCTGTGCTAAAGTAAACTTGCAAGGATTTATCAGTTGCCTGTGCAAGTACCGAGTGCTTGGAGTAAGTAGTAGCAAATACGGCTTCACAGAATTTCACTGTAATTTAAACTGAATAACTGAGTTTCACTAATTTAACTTGCTTCCTGAATAACTGACTTTCATTTTGTTAACAGTTGCTTGTGAATTTTGTGAAGCATTGGATTACTTGCACTTGCACCTGTACACTTGTATTGTTGGAGTAATTTGCATTATTTTTTAGTAAAATGCAGTATAAAAGGAAGGAGGCGACAATGACGATGACATCGAGACGGGGCGACGACGACGACGACATGGGCTACAGCGACAACGACACATGGCTGCGGTGACGACATTGACACAAGGCTGCAGTGGGGATGACGACGACGACATCGATGGGCTGCGGCGGCGACAACAACGACAACATCACATGTTCTTATGTGTACTAGATAGATGAGATGTGATATGGTGGACGTATGGATGAAACATGTATGTATTTGGATGTATACTAGGACAAATAAAATATATGGATAAATTGACATTTGGATACACTCTGCTTCATATATTTTTGGACAAATATATTTATGTGAAAATTAATTTTTTTAACCCCAAAATTTTTACTAGTGGCGTGCGTATTAGATGGCACGCCACTAGTACTCTTATCACTACTGACGTACAACCCGCTATATTTTGTATGTCAGTAGTAAGTTTTTTCCTACTAGTGACAATGTCGCATTTTTTTTTGTATTTTCTATTGCACTGTTTTCTGGTATCACATGTAACCATATCCACCAAATCCGCGTCCCAGTAATATGCCATAATTATGACAAGATTAGACAAACCACTTATCCGAATAAGTCACCAATGTTCCGAATCAACGTATTCAAAACAGGAAGTACTCACTGAGTGGCATAGCTGCGGTTGTATCTCTATGTGTTGGTGTAGGGCGCCCAAACTGAGTTGTGGGCTGATTTAACTGGACAGACAATTAATTTATTATATGCCTGAGTTGTTGACTTCTTTCCAACAGACGATGTACCACGAGATGAAAAAGAGGGCACATAAAAGGCAAGCAACGTACTTCTGATGATATCGATAGACCAACAAATGTGTAGACAAGTTAGGTGTCCAACTAACTTTGGATCAAACATTTTACTTTTGAATTGTCGGCCGGTAGCTTTAGACTATTCACTGTTGCAGATTGCCAGGTTCATGTAGGCTTGTCGGTGCTAATCAGGAGCGGAGTAAGGATTTGATCATAAGGGGTCTGGTGAAGAGGACAATGATATATGAACATAAACTTATACTGTTACATATAGTAATCGAAAGAAAGCTACACACTTATTGATTAAGTGAAGGTCTACTGGTACGGACGCGTCGAACAAGTCGATAATTGATGCTCTTCTCTTCATTCTTAAAGGATGATAAAACACACATGTAGAAAAAAAATTGAGCAAGACAACTTGGAAAAAATTTGACTAGGTGACATGGATCTCAATGATAACAAACAAATTATATTACGACATGGATCTTAATGAGAAATAAACTAGATTTTACACTGATCAATTAATTTCTTGCCCTTTAACCACTAATTTGAGATAGATTGAATTAGAGCATCTCCAGTCGGAGGCCCCAAATTCGGCCCCCAAACTGTCCACGGGCGCGTCCGCGGACAGTGACCGGACAACCCCAAAACTGGTGTCCTACAACCGTAACCCCCAAATAATCCCCCCAAAACTATATTGACATGCAACGTAGATCACATGATAGATCATAGTTCAAAGATCATACGAATAAACATAGTTCAAACATCCACGGACATAGTTCAACACAGAAATTAATCGGACACAGTTCATCGGAGACACCGGAGCGGAGGCACACTGATGCAAATTCGTCGGACCGCACGTTCTCTTTGGCGACGGCGATGTGCCCGGCGAACCCCGGCTTGACGTTCTAGGTCCCGTGCGTGAGATACGCCGGCTTCACGTTCAGCTTCCACCGCTCGCGCCGGCTTCACGTTCAGCTTCCACCGCTCTCGCGATTGCTTCGCGTTCCCGTTCACGTGCTTGAGCGGCGCCCTCTTCACGTTCCCGAGCTTCACGTTCCCTTTGCCGAGCACGGCGTGCCTGTCGAGCCTGGCCCTCTGATTGCGTGGATCACACGTTCGTTGGGAGACCCCAAGAGGAAGGTATGATGTAGTATAGTAGCAGTTTTCACTCAGTATGAAACCAAGGTTTAATCGAACCAGTAGGAGCAAGAAATCACTTCGGAAGGTTGTCAGTGGCGCGCTGACGTGGAACCTGCACACAACACAATCAAACTAGTTTGCCCCAACGAAACAGTGAGTTTATCAATCTCACCGGCTTGCTGAAAACAAAGGATTAAACATATGGTGCGGAAAACAGTAGTAAATTGCAGAGAATAAAAAAGAACAGTGTTTACAGTTGGTTGTATTATCAGTGTAAAAGAATGGACCGGGGTCCAAAGTTCACTAGTGGTGTCTCTCCATAAAAGATAACTAACATGCTGGGTGAATAAATTACAGCTGGGCAATTGACAAAATATTGAGCGCATGACAATGCATATTTCTGACATGATGATTACTATGATATTCATGTGGGCATTACGACAAAATATATAGACCGTTATCCAACAACGTTTATGACTAATAATCCACCGCCAGGTTATCATACCGAGTTCCCCGTTGGTATTAAATTGCAAGCAACAGATAATTGCATTAAGTAATATGCGTAAAGTAAACAAATGCATTAGACCTAACGGCGTAGCCTTTAGCTAATCATCGGTTATTTTATCCCTAGTAGAAACAACACATCCATAATCTTAGAAGTTATTGTCACTCTCCTAGATTACTGGAGGCATGAACCCACTATCTAACATAAATACTCACTCCTGGAGTTACAAGGATCTACTTGGCCAAAGCATCTACTAGTAACGGAAAGCATGCAAGATCATAAATAACATAGAAGATAGATTGATAATCAACTTGACATAGTATTCAATATTCATCGGATCCCAGCAAACACAACATGTAGCATTACAATAAGATGATCTTGATCATGATAAGCAGCTCACAAGATCTAAACATGATAGCATAAAGTGGAGAGACAACCATCTAGCTACTGCCATGGACCCGTAGTCCAAGGATGAACTACTCACGCATCACTCCGGAGGCAGGCATGGTGATGTAGAGCCCTCCGGTGATGATTCCCCTCTCCGACAGGGTGCCGAGAAAAGCTTCTGAACCCTCCCGAGCTAGGGTTGACGGCGGCGGCGTCTCTGGAACTTTTCGTGGATAATGGCTCGGGTCTTTAGGGTTTTCGCGTCGGGGGGAATAAATAGGCGAAAGGGCGGCGGCTGTGGAGCCACGAGGGCCCCACACCACCCCACGTCGCGGCAGGAGGGCCCGCGCGGCCCCATGGTGTGGGTGCCACGTGGCCCTCCTCCGTCTCTCCTCTGGACTCTTTCTTCGTGTTGGAAAAATAGGAGGTTATGTCCAAGTTTCGTCCAATTCCGAGAATATTTCTAGACTAGCTTTTCTGGAATACAAAAATAACAGAAAATAGGAACTGGCACTGTGGCATCTTGTTAATAGGTTAGTCCCAGAAAATGCATAAAAATGCTATGAAATGTATATAAAACATGTAACAATTGGTATAATATCAACATGGAACATCAGAAATTATAGATACGTTTGAGACGTATCAAGCATCCCCAAGCTTAGTTCTACTCGTCCTCGAGTAGGTAAAATGATAAAAACAAAATAATTTCTGAGGTGACATGCTACAATCATAATCTTGATCAAATAATATTGTAAAGCACATGTTATGAATGAAGTGATCTAGATCAATGGTCTATAGTTTACTAGCAAGTAGATAATGAGCAAACAACTGAATCATATAAGCAAAAACTTTTCATGAATAGTACTTTCGAGACAAGCATCAAGGAGTTTTGCATAAGAGTTAACTCATAAAGCAATATATTCTAAGTAAAAGGTATTTGACCAACACAATGGAAGATTTAAGTTTCAGCAATTGCTTTCAACTTTCAACATATATATCTCATGGATATTTGTCAACACAAAGCATATAATAAGTTCAATATACGAGCATATAAAAATTGTTGCACCAAAGTTGACACGAAAGAAGTAGGTAAACTGACTCAACATAAAAGTAAAAGAAAGGCCCTTCGCAGAGAGAAGCAGTGATTAAATCATGTGCTAGAGCTTTTTAAGTTTTTGAAATCATATATAGAGTAAAAATAAGTTTTGAGAGGTGTTTGTTAATTGTCAATGAATCAGAAAAATGGAAAGTACAATATGACCCCTGCCAACCAGACTTTTAAGAGCGGCTCCCATGAAGGACGTTATTTCTACCAGCAAGGCAGATCATCCTTCTTTCTCTTTTGTTTACACATGCAGATATTTCACTGTTTGTCATTGCTTGACTGATAAATCGGGGCAAAAATGTGAAGAGAATTAAGCGGTCAAAGTTGTAATTAATTGGGACTGGGCACCCCATTTGCCAGCTCTTTTTTGCAAAATTAATGGATAAGCGGATGTATATGCCGCTAGTCCGGTGTTAAATCTGTTTGACAGTTGACATAAAGACATTCACCCCGTCCTCATGAGCTTGGTAAACATTGACACAAAAAAAGGAGTAATAATGTTTGAATAGTTGATGGCTACGTGTTGGTGAACCCCAAGAGGAAGGTTATGATGTAGACAGCAGAAGTTTTCCCTTGAATAATCTACCCAAGGTTATCAATCCAGTAGGACTTGACGATCTATCGGAAGGTTGTTGATGTTGACTCCCCCTGGCGCTAGGGAGCTTGCACCAACGTGGAATCTGCACAGACACAAACCAGAACTTTGCCCAAACACGAAACAGAGAGGTTGTCAATCTCTCCGGTCTTGCAGAAACAAAGAGTTAAACATATGGTGTGGAAAACAGCAGGAAAACAGCAAGTAACAGGAAACAGATGATTGCAGCAGGTTGTGTAAACAGTATGAGGAAATTGGACCAGGGTCCACAGTTCACTAGTGGTGTCTCTCTCAGAACAGATAACTAGCATGTTGGGTAAACAAATTACAGCTGGGCAATTGACAAATAGAGAGGGCATAACAATGCAATACATGCCAAGATGTCTACTATGAAATCTAGTTGGGCATTACAACAAAGTACATAGACCGTTATTCCAACATCATCTATGCCTAAATAATCCACCTTCAAGGCAGCATCCGCATCCCATTCAGTATTAAGTTGCTAACAACAGATTATTGCATGAAGTAAAGTGTGTAATGTAATCAATACAAGTGCCCTTGGACACTGCACCAATGTTTTATCCCTAGTAGCAACAGCACATCTACCATCTTAGACCTTTCTGTCACTGATCCAGATATCTAGAGACTGAACCCACTATCGAGCATAAATACCCCTCTTGGAGTCACAAGCATCTACTTGGCCAAAGCATCTACTAGCAACGGAGAGCATGCAAGATCAAGAGCACATAGATAAACAACTTGAATAAACATGGTATCAATATTCATCGGATCCCAGCAAACACAACATCTAGCATTACAATAAGATGATCTTGATCATGTTAGGCAGCTCACAAGATCTAAACATGGAGGCACAAGGTAGAGAGACAACCATCTAGCTACTGCTATGGACCCGTAGTCCAGGGGTGGACTACTCACGCATCACTCCGGAGGCAGGCATGGTGATGTAGAGCCCTCCGGTGATGATCTCCCCTCCGGCAGGGTGCCGGGAAGAGCTTCAGAACTCCTCCGATCTGAGATTGACGATGACGGGCGCGACGGAACTTTTCGTGGAATATGATCGACCGTAATAGGGTTTTCGCGTCGCGGAGAATATATAGGCGAAGAGGCGGCGTCGGTGGCCGAGGGGGCCACCACGCCATAGGGGGGCGCGGGCCCACCCTGGGCCGCGCCCTAGTGTGGCGTGGCCCCCTGGTGGGTCTGCTCCGACTCCCCTTTGGACTCCGTGATCTCCTCGTGATATTATTGACGATGTCTTTTGTTTCGTCCAATTCCGAGAATATTTCCTTAATATTTTCTGAAACCAAAAACAGCAGAAAATAGGGAACTGGCACTGTGGCATCTTGTTAATAGGTTAGTCCCAGAAAATGCATAAAAATGATATAAAGTGTAACCAAAACATGTAGCAATTGATATATTAACAGCATGGAACATCAAAAATTATAGATACGTTTGAGACGTATCAAGCATCACCAAGCTTAGTTCCTGCTCGTCCTCGAGTAGGTAAACGATAAAAACAGATAATTTTTGAAGTGACATGCTACCAACACAATCTTTGATCAAATAACAATGTAATGCACATGATCTGAATGAAGTGATCCAAGCCAATGGTCTATAGTTTGCAAGCAAGTAAATAAAGAGTAAATATAAGTGATCACACAAGTGCAAACTTTCATGAATAACACTATAAAACATTTAGAGATATAATAGTCTAACATAATAGTTAGTTCACAACAGCAATAATTCTCAACATGAAAGTGTTTGTATCAACACAAAGGAAGATAATAGCTTCAGCTTTTGCTTCAACTTTCAACATGTATATCATATAGATAATGTCAATGCAAAGAATATGATCAACCAAACACAAAGTTATGTAAAAACTGTTATACTGGAGTTGACAATGATGTTTGCTTAAGTAGACAGAAAGAAGTGGGAAAACTGACTCAACATAAAAGTAAAAGAATGGCCCTTCGCAGAGGGAAGCAGGGATTAACATCATGTGCTAGAGCTGTAGTTCCCGAAGGCATATAGAGAGCATAAAATATTGTTTTGTAAGGTAATGGTGTATACAGGTGTCAACAAATCAAATAGCAGGTACTTGTCATCTTCCATGGCTAACTAACTTTTAGAGCGGTTCCGAGAGTTTTTAGGACTGCACTTGTAACAAGCACTTATTGGTGACACTCCTCCCAACCATTTACTTTCCACAAACCATGGCTAACCGAATCCTCGGGTGCCCACCAACATTCACCATGGAGGAGTGTCTATTTATTTATTTATAGGGTGGACTAACCAGCTCTTTAATGCAAAATAAAAGGTGGAGAAGCAGATGAAGCTGCCAATCCTTGTAAATTAATTAGCATGGAAGATGACAAATCTCACTACTACGTCCTTATGAGCTTTTCAAGTAGTGACACAAAAAGGGATAATTGTTTTGAGTAGTTAGTAGATAGCACATGAAGAAATTTACTTGGAATGGTGAAAACACCACATAATAGGTAGGTATGGTGGACACAGGTGGCATGGATTTGGCTCAAGGTTTTGGATGTACAAGAAGCATTCCCTCTTAGTACAGAGTTTAGGCTAGCAAGGTTATTATAAGCAAACATCATTATCAACTGGAATAGCAAGAGTGTACATAAAACACAAGGTTTGACGAACCATAGACTCCCACTGTCTTCCTTGTTAACACATAGCCTTCATCCAAAAATTATCTAGACTACTATGGACTTCCAATCATGCAACAGATTATTATAGCAGAAAATCCTTATAGTAGTTCTTCATTAATAGCCATTACTTACATGATGCACAAGCTTAAACATTAATTACTTGACAGCTCAAAACAATTGGCAAGCATCAAATTACTCAAGACAACGATCTAAAAAGATTCATGTAAGCATTTTATACCACTACCACATGCATAGCATTTTTCTGGTCCAACCAAACACCAATCAACTTATTTGACAACTCTCCAAACAGATATAAGTGAAGCAAGAGAGTACTTTCTTCAAAAGAAACTGAAAGCTCTAACAAGAGATGTATGAAAAACTGAGAGCTAACAGCAATAACAGCAACTAGACAGGAATACTCAACAAGTATAAGTGAAGCACAAGAGTATTCTAATGAAAAAGTGGAGCGTGTCTCTCTCCCAAACATGAATGCTAGGATCCAACAAGTATAGCACAGCAAACAAAACAAAACAAACTGAAAACAAAAACACACTGACGCTCCAAGGAAGAGTACACTAGCATGAAGCAATAAAAATATAGCACCATTAGAGATGACCTGATAATTTGTAGATGAAGAAGGGGATGCCTTGGGCATCCCCAAGCTTAGATGCTTGAGTCTTCTTGAAATATGCTGTGGAGGTAAGCCTCCCCAAGCTTAAGCTCTTCACTCTTCTTGATCATGTAATATTGTAACATCCCAAGTTTTTCAAAAAGTTGAAAATCAGAAAAATTTAAAACTTTTGAAAACTATTATGTATTTTGCTTTGAAAAGAAAAATCCTGCATGCATTCATCATCATATAGCTTGTTTGCATTTGGTTACTTCAAAAGTGGGAAATAAATCTCCACTTGAAAACATATTTAAGAAAATATATTAGTAGAGCAAATTATGCTCCAAATTCTTTTGACTTTTGAACTATATTGTTCTTTTAATGTTTGCTTGTGATTGTTTGTATTTGTTGAATTATATTTTTGCAAAATGTTTATCTTGTGATATTCAAGTTTTATTTAAGCCAACTTTGATTGTTTTAAATCTATTTTAATTTGGACATCAAGTGTCATATTTATTATTAAAAACCTAGTATGAAAATCAAAATGATTTCTAATAGAAAAGTGTGTTTGATTGTGAATTGTTTGTTTGTATGGAGAATTATTCTATTACTCACCAATTCTATATTTTCAAGTTTATAGTATTGCCTCTGAAGGAAAATATTTATTTGATTTATAAAATGAGTTTTGAATTCATTTTGAATCATCAAACCCTTTTTAAACAAAAATATATAATCTTATTACTCATAAATTGCTTTGGTTTAAAATATAATTTCAAAAGGAATTTATAAAAACCTATAGTTTTCAAATAACATTATTATGTCCAAAATTCATTTTTACACTTTTCAAAATTTTAGTTGACAAAATATTTTGGAAATGCTTTTTGAAAGTTACAAAATAAAGAGTTCAAATTTACAAAATTATAGAAATTGGTTTGAATCCAAAAGGATTCATATTTTAAAAGTTATGAATTTTAGAAATTTTTCAGAAAACAAAAAGGAATAGGAAAAAAATGCGAAACGGGCCTAACTGGGTCGAACCCATCTTTATCTCTCGCACGTGCAGCAGACAACAGTCCGGCAGCAGCCCACCTCCCTTCCTCTGACTGACATGTGGGCCCCACCAATGACGTCAGCAATGACGTCATCGTCGTCTCCACCGTGTTCATCACGGAGTCTACCGAAACCCTACCCGATTTGATTCCAAAATTTGTTACGATTTGCTCGCGATCTTCCCGTGCCCTCACCCCTATATAAACCCCACAAGCCCCGCAGTATTTTGCCCCAAACCCTAGCACCTTAGACGCCCCCAGGCTGCCGCACTTGAGCCGCCATTGCGCCATTGTCCGCCGCCGTGCAACGCCGTTCCCGGCCAAGGTAAAGGGCCCCGACCCCTAGATCCTCCGCATCCTCTCCTCCTTGACCTGGCGCACGTCCCTGACCCCTCTTCGAATTTTTATTCGTAGCCGTTTGTCGAGTTCAAGCACAACCCGATCTCGCCGGCGCCATCGCTTCTCCGTCCGTGCTCCGCCGCTGTTCTGGGAAGAGCACGACCACGCTGTCACCTCCATCCTCTTCGCCGAGCCCTCCTGCACGCCGTCGTCACCACCGGGAGCCAGGAGCACCACCGGAGCTCCGTCGACGTCGACCACCCGAGGCCAGCGCCACCGCGTCGTCCCTTCCCGGTGAGAAACACCGCCACCTTCTCACTCTTTCTCTCCTGGGCCGTCAGATCCCGTTTTAACGGCTAGGATTAGATCCATCCAGCGAAGGGGTACCGGCCAACCGCAGCGCGCCACGTCACCAAGTTGCCCACTTATGTCCGCGTCGCGTCCGTCCGCATCCACGCCCGCTTCTGCCCGCGAGAAGAAGCGCACCAATCAGGAGACGCCACGTCGCCCAGGGACTCCAGCGCAGAAGAAATTTCCGTTTTTCATACTTTTAAGCCCCTGCACATCACGGATAGGTCCCTGCAAATTAGATTCGTTATTAATTTTTATTCCTTCATCCAAAATTTATGAAATTTATATTTTTGGAAAGCTTATCATGTGTAGAAACTTTTGGTATCCTTATTTTGCGGTTTTGTCGAAATTAAATTAGATAAATTTTAAAAGTTGTTTAAATAGTATTTTGGCTGTATTTCGAATTTAAAAATAGATTTTTGAGCAAACTCTTTTGCCATAGTGTTGTATGCCTAAGTATTGGCCGTAGGAATACTCTATTATTTTTGTAAAATTATTTTCAATGATTTTTTGAGTAAATATTGATTAAAAGCTTTTTAGGTGTTATTTTAATAAATAAAATGTATTGAAAATTATTTTCTTCTTATATTCGAGTTAGAAAATAACTTAGAAATATTTTGAAGACTTTAGTACTAAAAGTACTTAGAAATATTTTGTCTCTCGAAACAAAACTATTTCTTCCTTAGAAAATATTTGAGAAGTATTTGACAACACTTTTCCTTAGAAATTTTTAGCATCTCTTATGTGTTAACTTTTTCTTAGAATAATTTTAGTGACTTGTTGTTGACCCTTGGTCCTTAGCTATACTTTTGATCATCTTTCTTGTTTGCAATTCCTTAGAGCATTTTCATAAGCATGGCATGCATATTAAAGTCCTTAGTAGTATTTTGTACCTCTTACATGGCTCTCCTCCTTAGAAGTTTTGGAGGATGCATGTTAGCTCTTTTGACTCTCCTTGTCAAAAACCACTAAGTTAGAAATTAGTGGAAATCAAAGAAGGACTTAGCATGAAAACAAGACTCCAGAAGCATCTCCAAGAAGATAGGACTTAGAAGAAATCAAGAGGAAGTTCATGAAGACCAACCAGCTACAATTTCTAAGTCTTTCTTCCCATTCTCTCTTTCCTTCTCCCTATCTTGAACTTCATGGTGGCTAAGTTACATTCAAGATCAATCTTCTGCCAACATCATCAAGTCTTCAGAATCAACAAGTCCACAAAGTGCAATGAAGACATCACATCAAGTAAAACTACAATGAAGCAAGGAGAAGAATTTTAGAAGACCAACTACTTATTTTCTTTCTATCTTCTTTCTTTCTATTTTGTCTCACTTTGGACATAGACCAAGTCCTTGGTGTTTAAGACTAAGTTACTAGAGTGCTAATTGAAGACCATTGAAGATCAATGAAGCTACAAAGGAGTTGAAGATTATTTGAAGACCAAAGTTGTGAAAACTTAGAATAACCTTACAACTTTTCAAGTTGTTTTATCAAGTTTACTTTAGGCTCAACCTGGACCTTGCCTTAGCTAAATGGGATATTGTTATTTATGTCTTTCCCTTATTTTGTTTGCATGTCTTTCATACTGTAATTATTGTGTCATCCTGCATCTGATGCATATCATATTTTCTAAGTGTTGCATTTATGATTGTGTGTTTATTTGTGATTTATTTGACTTGTTAGAAATTCCGGAGAGAGACGAAAGTGGTTGCAACTGCTACTACTACACTTCTGTTTGCCAAGGCAAGTGGCACACCCCCATGAAATTTCCTAAGTATTTTTATATGCATTATTTAGTGTATTTCTTTATATGCATGTGTTGGATAGTATTATTGCTAGATGCTAACCCACCATACCTTTACACTAGTTGTGTCTAGAAACCCTGTGATAACTTAGTAGATTATTTGATGATATGCAAATGTGTTTTCTTTAAAGTTTAATTCTACTAAGTAATTTATCACCTGGGTGGACTTGGTTTTGAAAAGATGATGGAAAGGTTGAGTGTCATCTCTTAGGGGTGACCTCTAAGGGATGGTCACTTGTGGTTGCCACCCAGGAATAAAGGGACCAATGTTTTCTCTAAGTAAAGATGCTTCCAGTGCAGCCACTTGGTATTATGGCTCTGCCTTGACTAAGTAAGTTCTAGGAACCTGATTCCGGCACGTCTCAGTAGATGAATATCTTTGGGTCTGCCCAGAGGAACAGGGGACTGTTTCCCAAAAGTCTCGTCTCAACTCTCTCCTTTTCCTTAGCACAAATTGAGTGCTTGAGGATAGTTTGGGTTTGTTGGGTCTCGTGGTGAAAGTGCACAACCTCTCGAGAGTGTAAAAACTAAGTAAACTTAGCCGTGTCCCCGGTTACGGACAAATTCAAGCAGCTGATCAAGGATGGCAACGGAGGCTCCCAACATTCCAATTTCTTAAGTTAAAATTTTGAAGGTTGGACAAAGGTAGACAAGAGGGTGGTTTTCATGCCATACCTGTTTTGACAAAAGAAAATGTTTTATAAAAGATAGGAAAAATTGGCGTTTATGCAAAACAGCCTTGAAACTCCACCAGCCAAATATGCATATAGGCTATTAGAGTTATTCTATTAAGTGTCCACATAGTGTCACTTGCCAGATCCATTTTTAATGGTATCTGACCCACTCTATTGCAAAATTTTATTTGTTGCAGATTGTTCTGACGACGAGTAAGTTTTCGTTAAGGTTTCGAGTCTGCAACCAACATGTTTTTGCCTGTGGCACATGCAAAGGATGAGGACTCCATGAAGATTTATTTCCGCTGCTTTACTCTTTCAAGCTAGCTATATGCTATGCAAGTTGTAATGAGTATTTTACCAAGTCTGGATCATTCGATGTAATAATGATACTTTGTTGTGATACTTCATCTTAAATTGTGTGTGCAAATGAAACGATCCAGGGGTTTGCACTATACACAGGTACCTTGCCAATTTCTAAGTGCAGGTACGCTTCAAATATCATTCTCCTCTATCAACACTTGAAAACTTCCTTCACACCAAAACTTAACAGCTTTTCTCATTAGCAGGTTAGTGCACTAAAAGATAATACTTCAAAGTTCTAGCAAAGACAAAACTCACAAGCCAACTATTTTAAACATTAGCCACTGTTACTAGGCTCAAGTGGGCACTTTTACACGAAAAGAAACCACTTAAAAACTTGTAAAAGAGAGAATGCAAAATAAAAGACAGAATCTGTCAAACCAGAACAGTCTGTAATGACGAATTTTTTCGAGGCACTTACGATGCTCAGATGAAAAACTTTTGAAATAATGAAAGTTGCGTAACATCATCAGGAACATGCACAAAAATTTCAGCATTTTTCGATTTTTTCTGATTTTCTACTGAATTAAACGGTGACGAACAGCAATCTGTCCCAATGCAGTCCCGAAAATAAATACCAACTTTGCATTAGTAACTCTCCTTGGCACAACAAAACAGCAAATAAAGATACAAAGGAGTTGCTACAGAGGTAAACAAGCATCCTTGACTCAAGAAAACAAAAATAAAACAGCAAATAAAAACATGGGTTATCTCCCAGAAGTGCTTTTCTTTAATGCCTTTGAGCTAGGCATGAAGAGATGCATCAAGTATTGTCAAGACCAGAAAATCCAAAACCATAATTTGTCTTGACACTAGTATCATGTGAGTATTTCATCTTCTTCCTAGGGAAGTGTTCCATACCTTTCTTGAGTGGGAATTGAAATTTTATATTCCCCTCTCTCATATCAATAACAGCACCAACAGTTCTCAGAAAAGGTCTTCCCAAAACAATAGGACAAGAAGGATTGCATTCAATATCCAAAACCACAAAATCAACAGGGACAAGATTGTTATTAACCATTATCAAAACATCATCAA
This sequence comes from Poa pratensis, assembly GCA_947311845.1. Taxonomy (NCBI): domain Eukaryota; kingdom Viridiplantae; phylum Streptophyta; class Magnoliopsida; order Poales; family Poaceae; genus Poa; species Poa pratensis. The sequence goes on from CAMZMU010000078.1 coordinate 24,248,219, forward strand.
CTTTTCCTAAAGGTTTCTTCATAGAAGAATCAGCAAAGTGAACATCCAAATGACATTTTTCCAAAGGTGCAAGCTTGAGAATATCATATAAATTTTTAGGCATAACCGAAATACAAGAACCAAGGTCACACAAAGCATTGCATTCAAACTCACTCAGTTTCATTTTAATAACAGGTTCCCAATTATCATCTAACTTCCTAGGGATAGAAGCTTCAAGTTTTAATTTTTCTTCCCTAGCATGCATGAGAGCTTTGATAATATGTTCAGTAAAAGCCATATTTATTTTACTAGCATTAGGACTCTTAGCTAGCTTTTGCAAGAACATGATGACTTCAGTTATGTTACAATTTTCGAAATTGAAGTTGTTGTCATCAAAAACAATGGAGCAATTATCACCAACACCTCTAAAAATTTCAGCACTTTTACTAGGAACAAAAGTAGTGCTATCAGGCAATTTAAAACTTTTTGTAGAGGTAGTAGAGACATTTCCAACACTTATTATCTTTTCACTAACAGTAGGGGGCGCATTAGCATGTGAGGCATCATTTGTTTCATTAGTAAAAATAGTGCAAACTCTAACAACACTATTTTGTTCAGCAATTTCAGCTTCTCTTTCTTCTCTCTCCCATCTTTCATGAAGTTCAGCAAGCATCCTAATGTTATTATCAATTTTAATTTGGATAGCATTGAGTGTTTTACTCTCTCTAATATCACTAGGAATAGCTTTTATTTTCAGCATTTCAACATCATGAGCAAGACTATCAACTTTAGCAGCAAGAGTATCAATTTTTCCTAGCTTTTCCTCAACAGTTTTATTAAAAGTAGTTTGTGTGCTAATAAAATCCTTAAGCATGACTTCAAGATCAGAGGGCACACTTCTATTGTTACTGTAGGAATTACCATAGAATTACCATAAGAGTTGCTACCATTAGCAGGATATGGCCTATAATTGTTGCTACCAAAATTATTCCTATAGCATTGTTGTTGAAGTTGTTATTTTTAATGAAGTTTACATCAACATTTTTCTCATCATGAGCAACCAAAGAAGCAAGAGGAATATTATTTGGATCCACAACACCATGTCCATTCGAAAGCATAGTCATAATAGCATCAACTTTATCACTCAAGGAGGAAATTTCCTCAACAGAATTTACCTTCTTACCAGTTGGAGCCCTTTCAGTGTGCCATTCAGAATAATTTACCATCATATCATCAAGAAGCTTTGTAGCAGCACCCAAAGTGATGGACATAAAGGTCCCTCCAGCAGCCGAGTCCAATAAGTTCCTTGAGAAAAATTTAGTCCTGCATAAAAGGTTTGGATGATCATCCAAGTAGTCAGTCCATGAGTGGGGCAATTTTTAACCAAAGACTTCATTCTTTCCCAAGCTTGGGCAACATGCTCATTATCAAGTTGCCTAAAGTTCATAATACCACTTCTTAAGAGATAATTTTAGCAGGAGGATAATATTTTCCAATGAAAGCATCTTTGCATTTAGTCCAGGAATCAATACTATTTCTAGGCAAAGATAGCAACCAATCTTTAGCTCTTCCTCTTAAGAGAAAGGAAACAATTTCAGCTTAATAATATCACTCTCTACCTCCTTATACTTTTGCATATCACAAAGTTCAACAAAGTTGTTTAAGTGGGCAGCAGCATCATCAGTACTAACACCAGAAAATTGCTCTTTCATAACCAGATTTAACAGTGCAGGCTTAATCTCATAAAATTCTGCTTTAGAAGCAGGTGGAGCAATGGGTGTACAGATAAAATCATTGTTGTTTGTGCTAGTAAAGTCACACAACTTAGTATTTTCAGGATTACTCATTTTAGCAAGCCTAAAACAAGCAACAGGGCAACTCGAAATTAAAAACTAGATGCAGGAATTTAATTTTTTTGGGTTTTTGATTTTTAACAGCAAGCAAAACAAAAATAAAACAAGACAAAAAACAAAGTAAAGAGATTGGAACTGAGAGACTCCCCTTTCCAATAGCCTCCAAGTCCCCGGCAACGGCGCCAGAAAACAGCTTGATGGCTACGTGTTGGTGAACCCCAAGAGGAAGGTTATGATGTAGACAGCAGAAGTTTTCCCTTGAAAATCTACCCAAGGTTATCAATCCAGTAGGACTTGACGATCTATCGGAAGGTTGTTGATGTTGACTCCCCCTGGCGCTAGGGAGCTTGCACCAACGTGGAATCTGCACAGACACAAACCAGAACTTTGCCCAACACGAAACAGAGAGGTTGTCAATCTCTCCGGTCTTGCAGAAACAAAGAGTTAAACGTATGGTGTGGAAAACAGCAGGAAAAACAGCAAGTAACAGGAAACAGATGATTGCAGCAGGTTGTGTAAACAGTATGAGGAAATTGGACCAGGGTCCACAGTTCACTAGTGGTGTCTCTCTCAGAACAGATAACTAGCATGTTGGGTAAACAAATTACAGCTGGGCAATTGACAAATAGAGAGGGCATAACAATGCAATACATGCCAAGATGTCTACTATGAAATCTAGTTGGGCATTACAACAAAGTACATAGACCGTTATTCCAACCATCTATGCCTAAATAATCCACCTTCAAGGCAGCATCCGCATCCATTCAGTATTAAGTTGCTAACAACAGATTATTGCATGAAGTAAAGTGTGTAATGTAATCAATACAAGTGCCCTTGGACACTGCACCAATGTTTTATCCCTAGTAGCAACAGCACATCTACCATCTTAGACCTTTCTGTCACTGATCCAGATATCTAGAGACTGAACCCACTATCGAGCATAAATACCCCCTCTTGGAGTCACAAGCATCTACTTGGCCAAAGCATCTACTAGCAACGGAGAGCATGCAAGATCAAGAGCACATAGATAAACAACTTGAATAAACATGGTATCAATATTCATCGGATCCCAGCAAACACAACATCTAGCATTACAATAAGATGATCTTGATCATGTTAGGCAGCTCACAAGATCTAAACATGGAGGCACAAGGTAGAGAGACAACCATCTAGCTACTGCTATGGACCCGTAGTCCAGGGGTGGACTACTCACGCATCACTCCGGAGGCAGGCATGGTGATGTAGAGCCCTCCGGTGATGATCTCCCCTCCGGCAGGGTGCCGGGAAGAGCTTCAGAACTCCTCCGATCTGAGATTGACGATGACGGCCGCGACGGAACTTTTCGTGGAATATGATCGACCGTAATAGGGTTTTCGCGTCGCGGAGAATATATAGGCGAAGAGGCGGCGTCGGTGGCCGAGGGGGGCCACCACGCCATAGGGGGGCGCGGGCCCACCCTGGGCCGCGCCCTAGTGTGGCGTGGCCCCCTGGTGGGTCTGCTCCGACTCCCCTTTGGACTCCGTGATCTCCTCGTGATATTATTGACGATGTCTTTTGTTTCGTCCAATTCCGAGAATATTTCCTTAATAGATTTTCTGAAACCAAAAACAGCAGAAAACAGGGAACTGGCACTGTGGCATCTTGTTAATAGGTTAGTCCCAGAAAATGCATAAAAATGATATAAAGTGTAACCAAAACATGTAGCAATTGATATAATAACAGCATGGAACATCAAAAATTATAGATACGTTTGAGACGTATCAATAGTTTAAAGGTAGCACATGAAAAATTTACTTAGAATGGCAAGGAAGTACCACATATAGATAGTTATGGTGGACACAGATGGCATGGATTTTGGCTCAAGGTTTTGGATGCACGAGAAGCATTCCCTCTCAGTACAGAGTTTAGGCTAGCAAGGTTATTTGAATCAAACACAGAATATCAACCGACACAGCAAGGCTTATATGAAAACATATTGCAAGCATTATAAGACTCTACACTGTCTTCCTTGTTAACCAAACCCTTTTACTAGAAAATATCTAGACCTTCGAGATACCAGTCATGCAAACCAAATTTCAACGAGCTTTACGGTAGTTCTTCATTAATAGATTTTAACTACATGATACAAAAGATTAAACATGAACTACTTGATAACTCAAAACAATTGACAAGTATCAAATTATCCAATACAATGATCTACAAGAATATGTAAGCTTTTTCCATTATACCATCTACCACATGCAACATTTTCTGTTCCAACCAAACACCAATTATTTCAGCATAAACTCTCCAAACAATTATAAGTGAAGCAAGAGAGTACTTTCTTTAAAAGAACTAATAGCTCTGAATAAGAGATGCATGAAAAACAGGAGCTAAAAGCATAGCAATAGCTAGATAAGAATACTCAACAAGTATAAGTGAAGAATAGGAGTATTCATATGAAAAAGCGGAGCGTGTCCCTCTCCCAATCAAAAATGCTAGGGTCCAATCAAGTTGACCAAAAGAAAAATAAAATACTAAAAATAAAAGCACAAAGACGCTCCAAGTAAAGCACATATGATGTGAAAGAATTAAAATATAGTTTCACTAGAGATGACCTGATAAGTTGCTGATGAAGAAGGGGATGCCTTGGGCATCCCCAAGCTTAGACAATTGAGTCTTCTTGAAATATGCTGAGGTGATCCATGGGAGCATCCCCAAGTTTAAGCTCTTCACTCTTCTTGATCACATTATATCATCCTTCTCTCTTGACCCTTGAAAACTTCCGCTACACCAAATTCAAAGTAATTCTCATTAGCGGTTAGTGCACAATCAAAAACTCACATGTTCTATAAGGACACAAACATGACTGTTACTTTTAACATTAGCTACTGCCACTGATGTTATATGAAGCTCTTCCCCTAAAAAAGAATTCCACTCAACACTAGTAAAAGAGAGAATGCGAAAAATAAAAGACAGAATCTGTCTAAACAGAACAGTCCGCAAAGACGAATTTTTTCGAGGCACTTACGTTGCTCATATCGAAAAACATTAAACTAACGAAAGATGCGTACATATCTGAGGATCACGCACAAAAATTGCAGATTTAAATAATTTTTCTGTGATTTTACAGAATTAAAACGGTGAACAGCAGAAATCTGTTCCTGCGCAGAAATCCAAATCTAGCATCATCTTCCTATTAGAGGCAATACTTGACACAACAATGCGATAAAATAAAGATACAAAGGGATTGTTACAGAAGTAAACAACTCCTTGACTCAAAAAAAAGAAAAATTGCAGAAATAAAATAATGGGTTGTCTCCCATAAGCGCTTTTCTTTAACGCCTTTCAGCTAGGCGCAGAAAGTACGAATCAAGTGTTTCCAAGTGATGAAGCATCAACATCATCAAAAACTTCCTCAAAAACATAGCTTGTAACATTAGGCATTTTTTTCAGGTAATTCTTGGGAAGCAAATTTAAATAATTCATTATGTAATTCACCCTCAATTTTATCAGTTTTAAGCACATTAGGGGGTTTTGGTTGAGGCACTTTTCGAACATACTTGAATTTTTGCTCTTTCCCCACACAAGCTTTCTGCTTTTTAAACTTGATAGAGGAGAAAGTTGAACTTAGAGTATCCTCTAATTCACCTGTCCTGAAGTTTTGATTATCATGGCCAGTGCTAGCTTCTAAAATATCAATTCTTTTATTAATATCTCCTAGTGATTCATTAACTTTGCTGGAACTATCCGGCAAGTTTTTCTCCATGGACTCCAATTTTTTTATAACATCTTCCAAAGTAGTCTCAATTTTAAGATCATTAATAGGTGGTGTCCTACCAAACTTTCAATTAAATTGCGTGCTTCCAAAGCAGGAGTCCCCAGAAAGTTGCCTCCTGTCAGAGTATCTAGAACATACCGATACCAACTAGTGATACCAACATAAAAATTTCTAAGAAGGATCATGGTAGAATATTTTTTAGCACATCTACGGTGAGCATCACTGATCCTATACCAAGCATCTTTTAAACTTTCTCCACCTTGTTACTTAAAGGACCGAACTTCAATTTCAGGGGTACTCATTTAGCAAAATTAAAACAAAACAGAAAGATAACAACTTGAAAATAAAAGTAACTAATTTTTTTGATTTTGATAAATAAAGCAAACAAACTAAATAAAAATAAACTAAGCAAGATAATAACAAAGTAAAGAGATTGGAAGCGTGAAACTCCCCTTGCAGAAATCCTGCTCTGCTCCCGGCAACGGCGCTAGAAAATATGCTTGATTGCGTGGATCACACGTTCGTTGGGAGACCCCAAGAGGAAGGTATGATGCAGTATAGCAGCAGTTTCGCTCAGTATGAAACCAAGGTTTAATCGAACCAGTAGGAGCAAGAAATCACTTCTGAAGGTTGTCAGTGGCGCGCTGAAGTGGAACCTACACACAACACAATCAAACTACTTTGCCCCAACGGAACAGTGAGTTTGTCAATCTCACCGGCTTGCTGAAAATAAAGGATTAAACGTATGGTGTGGAAAACAGTAGTAAATTGCAGAGAATAAAAAGGAACAGTGTTTGCAGTTGGTTGTATTATCAGTGTAAAAGAATGGACCGGGGTCCATAGTTCACTAGTGGTGTATCTCCATAAAAGATAACTAACATGCTGGTTGAACAAATTACAGCTAGGCAATTGACAAAATATTGAGCGCATGACAATGCATATATATGACATGATGATTACTATGATATTCATGTGGGCATTACGACAAAATACATAGACCATTATCCAACAGCGTCTATGACTAATAATCCACCGCCAGGTTGTCATACCGAGTTCCCCGTTGGTATTAAGTTGCAAGCAACGGATAATTGCATTAAGTAATGTGCGTAAAGTAAACAAATACATTAGACCTGACGGCGTACCCTTAAGCTAAGCATCGGTTATTTTATCCCTAGTGGCAACATCACATCCACAATCTTAGAAGTTATTGTCACTCTCCCAGATTACCGGAGGCATGAACCCACTATCTAGCATAAATACTCACTCTTGGAGTTACAAGCATCCACTTGGCCAAAGCATCTACTAGTAACGGAAATCATACAAGATCATAAATAACATATAAGATAGATTGATAATCAACTTGACATAGTATTCAATATTCATCGGATCCCAACAAACACAACATGTAGCATTACAATAAGATGATCTTGATCATGATAGGCAGCTCAGAAGATCTAAACATAATAGCATAAAGTGGAGAGATAATCATCTAGCTATTGCCATGGACCCGTAGTTCAAGTATGAACTACTCACGCATCACTCCGGAGGCAGGCATGGTGATGTAGAGCCCTCCGGTGATGATTCCCCTCTCCGGCAGGGTGCCGGGATGAGCTTCTGAACCCTCCCGAGCTAGGGTTGACGGCGGCGGCGTCTCTGGAACTTTTCGTGGATAATGACTCAGGTCTTTAGGGTTTTCGCGTCGGGGGAATAAATAGGCTTAAGGGCGGCGGCTGTGGAGCCACGAGGGCCCCACACCACCCCACGTCGCGGCAGGGGGGTCCGCGCGGCCCCATGGTGTGGGTGCCACGTGGCCCTCCTCCGTCTCTCCTCTGGACTCCGTCTTCGTGTTGGAAAAATAGGAGGTTCTGTCCAAGTTTTGTCCAATTCCGAGAATATTTCCAGACTAGCTTTTCTGGAATACAAAAACAGCAGAAAACAGGAACTGGCACTGTGGCATCTTGTTAATAGGTTAGTCCCAGAAAATGCATAAAAATGCTATGAAGTGTATATAAAACATGTAACAATTGGTATAATATCAACATGGAATATCAGAAATTATAGATACGTTTGAGACGTATCACCCTCCGCTTGGCGGATCCTGTCCCTCTTCTCCGCATCCGGCGTGTAGTCGATGAACGGGCTATCCTTCAGGATGTCCCAACAATGGGCGAACTTCCACTCCGTCGTCGCCGACCTCCCCCCAAGTGTGTTGTACAGTAGGATGGCAATGTTCATCTATCAAAATAAAATAGGTACTCAACAAAAGTAGCTAAGGGAACCAGCCCCAAAATGAAGCACGGTGGTAGCTTCCGGTCTGAGTATCATCCGGGGTGGACAACCACGCATTGCACAACACCTTATCATCGCCGACGGAGTACATCGGCCCTCTCGCAACGGCCTACGGGTTCATCAAATTACTACATTACGCATCCTACTTGTTTCTAAAATGTTGTTCCTAAAATGTACATTGGTGGAAGGAGGCGCAAACCTGCGGAAGCGCCGCCACTGTTTCGTTAGACGCGGCGGCGGCGGAACTGCCCGCAGAGCCGTTGCAAAGAGCCGCCGCCACCGACCGAGAAGACGGCGCCGCGGCATCCGGCCCGGGGCAGCCTTCAATCTCCTCCTCCTCCGCGAACGCATGCCAGTACAGCTCGGTCGTGGATTCGCTGCCGGAGCCGGCCATTGTCGAAGCTGCGGACGGAGCAGAGTGACAGTGGAGTGGAGTGGAAAGGGGATCGGAGGAGAGTGAGAGCTAGGGTTTCGACCGGGTGGGGATTTTGTGGATGTATGTGGGGTCATATTGGGCCGCGTCCGACGTGGCGGCCTGTCCGGGCGCGCCCGGACCGCCCCAAACCCTCCCCACATATGGGTTGGGTTTGGGGTGTGCCGGACCGCCTGGCCGTTTGGGATGGCTTTGGGGGCCTCCTTTGGGTGGTGGTTTTCAGCCCAAACCCTATCCGGGCTGTCCGCCCGGACGTTTGGGGTGGGTTTGGGGGATCCGACTGGAGATGCTCTTAATACCAAACTAAGGTTTACTAGTGTATAGTTGTTACAACACACAATACCTGAGGCTTTGGGCAACTCCAACGGGCTAGCTCCCCCCAAATTTTTCACATCCGTCCATTTTTTTTTGCGGCCATAAAATTAAGCCCTGATGGTGCTTTCAAAATAAACAGTGTCCGCGTTAGCCTCCACGTCTCCCCCGTCCTATTCTTTTTAAGGCGTCCACTCGGTCCCCTAGTCACTCTTTCCACTGCCTACCGTGTCAATTTCTCGCACCACCTCGCTGTTGCCGCTTCTGATGCCTGCAATGAATAGATCAGATATGCGCGCATTCCTCGGAGACACCTCCTCATGACTCACCCCTGGTAGAGCGGCTAGAGCAGTGATTCGGCCCGTTGTCGCGGGTTCCTCGTCGAGCTCTCCTCTTGGCGTCGCTCGAAAGACTCGGCTGGAAGAATGTCCATGAGGAGGCCTTGTCCCACGTAGCTCCACCTCCACCTTCACATGTTGCGCCTGCCGTATGTAAAACCAGAGTTTGGACCTAAACAGTATGTCTCTATTCGTTTGTCTTATCGGTGGTGCCGCTCACAATGCATACTGGGGACCATATGCTTGTTTGAACTGACAGTGATGAATGCGCCAGAGTACGCGCGCCGCCTGCTGCAGGGGGCATCTGATACAAAGAAACATCATTTTCTCTCTTTTGCTAAACACCACCACCAAACAAGATCAATTTTCTGTGCATGTACTTTTATACCTGACATGTGCGCTGTGATAATTTTTCTCTGTACCTGACATGTTTTCGATCCGCTTGCCCAGTACTGACTGATCGACTCGAGTTGGGTGGATTTGGTAAGCATGATTTAAATGCGACTGTTTAGTGTGCCCTGTGTAGGTTGAGATAGATGACAACTGGAGTAGCACAAAATGATGACTGATCGAAGTGTGAAGTGTTGTCTTCAATAGTAGATCCCTTAATGCTCGTTAATTACTCCGCTCCACTACCTTCCCTCGTCGTCTCTCATAATAGCCAATGGTCAAGCAAACGCCTCCCCGACCTTGCGACTTGCTCAAAGCGGAGAGGCAAGGCAGCGGTTCATATAAATGGTTGAATATGACTACAGAAATACAAACGTGCTTAGCACATAGTTTATCGCCTTCACCTTCACATTATATTTGACAAGTAACAGGTATTTTTAGGCAACGTATTGCCTTATTGGTTGTGGTAGGAAAATTTAGAATATCGTTAGTCAAGCAAATATTATTGTAGCTAGACAACTTCACATTATATTTGACAAGTAACATGCATTTTTCTTGGATACCAGCGTGACCATGTTTTCATTGACTTTCTACTTCGGGTTCAGCGCTAAGATAGATCCAATAGTGGTTGTTTGCTCTCTAGCAGCGTCCATAAATTATACTAGGGATCTTAGCGCGGCAATGCCGCGCTCGGTTGATGAATTTCAGTTTTTTTGTTGAAATTTGAATATTATTTGAATTTGGAAAAATTTGTGCTTGGAAGAATGTTCCCGGTTGATGAATTTCAGTTTTTTTTGTTGAAATTTGAATATTATTTGAATTCGGAAAAATTTGTGCTTGAAAGAATGTTGAGTATTTGAAAATTGGCCGTATTGGAATGTATTGAAATTTTTATTCTTTTAATTTTAACAAAATGGTAAGTTGAAATGATTAAATCAAATTAGTAATTTGGGTTGGAGCGCTCGAATATGATTGTTTAGGGTTTAGCTTAAATTTGAAAATATCCGCAGTTGGAAGCTGCTTAGTTTTGAATGTGCTTTTTTTTTAAAAAAAGTGTGAAGCTATAAGGTGTTTAAATTTAAAATTAGTTAAAAGTAGAAAGTTTTTTTTTTCTATTTTACGTTTACTGAATGAATGGTTTTGAAAGGCATTCAAAAATTGAATTCTCGAATTTAAATTTTGGTCATATGACATAAATAGGCAATTTAAATTCACGTTCGATGGTTTATTGGATTTGGATCTATTGAAATTTAAAAATATTTTGTGTTTGTAAGTTTATTATGAATATAAAGACTCGAAATGTATTTAAATTTGCAAAATATTCAAACTTGGAATTTGCTTATATGCTATAAGTAGCAATGTTTATTTTTTTGTGTTCATGTTGTTATGTTTAACGCTTTTAACATTTACGAATTGAATTTGATTCGAAGATGATTTAAAAATTTAAAATACTGAATCTGAATTTTGAATGCTCAGTTTGGAAAGGCATTCAAAAATATTATTCTCGAATTTTAATTTTGGTCGTATGACATAAATAGGCAGTGTTTTTTTTTGTCGTATTTGTGAATAACGCGGTGTGAAGAATTCAAATTTCTCCAAATATTTAGCAAATTTGAAAATTCAGAAATATTTGTATTTTGCCATAAATAGACAGCATGTATTTTTATGATTATTTTGATATTTTTTTCATATTTTTCTGGTGAGTAGGTTTAAAGTAATTGATTTTGCAAATTTAAACATTTTCGGTTAATAAAAATAACACGTGGGGCCGCAGATGACGTCGTGCCGATGTCATCCGTCATCTGCGGCCACGGCGGAGCACGGCAGCGCCGGCGACGCGTCCGCGCGTTCCAGGACTCGCGCGGGGGCGCGCCCGACGCGCCTCGACGCGGCTAGCCCGTAGGTGGCGGCGCCGCCCCCCCCTTTAGGTCGCCGCAGCGCCGCCGGCGGCGTGCGGACGCGGGGGAGGCAGCGTGGCACGGCGGCGACGTTTCCGGCGACGGCGCGGCGTCCCGGCAGCGGATTCGCGGCGAGGAGGTGGGGGATGCGGCGGCGAACCTCGCCGTGGTCGCCGATTCGAGGGAAGAGGGCTGGAGCGGCGCCGGCACGTGGCGACGGCGGCGGCGAACCGCGGCCGCGCGTGGGAGAGAAGAGAGGAAAGAGGTGGTCCGCGGTCTCTTTTTTCGGAGACCCCTGTTCTTTTTCCAATTTGCAAATAGGTCCTTTGCGGGCGGTTTTTGTAAAATGTGCGCCGGAGCGCGACGTGGCAGCGCGTGACTGGTAGATATTCGGTTGCTACAGTATTACTGTAGCAGCACGATTCTTGGCGTGATCTGGGACGTCCGTGAGCTCGATCGGACGAGGCGCGTTTTAGGGGCGATGTGGAGGCTGGAATCGGGAGTGGTTTCGTCCTACTTTTTTATATAGTAGGTATTTTGCCATAAATAGACAGCATGTATTTTTCTGATTATTTTGATATTTTTTTCATATTTTTCTGGTGAGTAGGTTTAAAGTAATTGATTTTGCAAATTTAAACATTTTCTGTAAAAAAACACGTGGGGCCGCAGATGACGTCGTGCTGACGTCATCCGTCATCTGCGGCCACGGCGGAGCACGGCGGCGCCGGCGACACGTCCGCGCGTTCCGGGACTCGCGCGGGGGCGCGCCTGACGCGCCTCGACGCGGCGAGCCCGTAGGTGGCGGCGTCGCCTCCTTTAGGTCGCCGTAGCGCCGCCGGGGGCGTGCGGACGCGGGGGAGGCAGCGCGGCACGGCGGCGACGTTTCTGGCGACGGCGCGGCGTCCCGGCACCGGATTCGCGGCGAGGAGGTGGGGAGGCGGCGGTGAACCTCGCCGTGGCCGCCGATTCGAGGGAAGAGGGCTGGAGCGGCGCCGGCACGCGGCGACGGCGGCGGCGAACCGTGGCCGCGCGTGGGAGAGAAGAGAGGAAAGAGGTGGTCTGCGGTCATTTTTCTCGGGGACCCCTGTTCTTTTTCCAATTTGCAAATAGGTCCTTTGCGGGCGGTTTTTTGTAAAATGTGCGCCGGAGCGCGATGTGGCAGCGCGTGATTGGTAGATATTCGGTTGCTACAGTATTACTGTATCAGCACGATTCTTGGCATGATCTGGGACGTCTGTGAGCTCGATCGGACGACGCGCGTTTTAGGGGCGACGTGGAGGCTGGAATCGGGAGTGGTTTCGTCCTACTTTTATATATAGTAGGATAGGATGCCGAGTGGGTTCCGCGAGGAAGAAGAGTTACTATGTAGAACCGGGAGTTTGAGGGCGTGACTTCGAAAAGCACCTATAGTAGTCTCTAAAACTAATATTCTAGGGTGTTGTGGAGTGTTTTACTCTGATTAGCTCCTCCGTCCGTTCTGGAGCTGACTAATGATGATTGTAACCAAACTGTTGTTTCCTTGATGTAATACAAGCTGAAGTTCAATAAAAAATATCTAGGGTGTTCTCTGAAATTATTTTACGAGATTTTTTTATAGAGTTACGGTAGATGCGGCCCAACTAACCGGGAACTTTTTTTTTTCGTCTCACTTAAGAGGGTATAAGTTGTAGTATCTGATCAGATACACAGCTTTACACACGCACACCACATGCACACTACACGCACACCACACTCACACCACTAGCTGTGAACCTAATCTAGACCTACAACTAGAACCAACTTGTCTGCCTGGTACAAGATTTTTCCCTCATGGAGCTTACAGGCGAGACCAGAGACACTTATTGATGTTGCGGAATATTGTTCCTAGTGAACAGTATAGCGAACACTGTTCCTAGTGAACAGTGCCCTAGCGTGAGACACTCGCGAAATTCAATTCCGGGGAATCGAACCCGCGAGCGGGTGGCCAGCCCACTGATGAACCAACCAACGCGCCAAGCGCGCTCCTCAACTAACCGGGAACTGAGTTAGCGTTGTGTATTCGCTTTCACGGAAGAAATAGCAAAAACATAGTTGGTGATCACCACAACATCTTCCAACTTTTCTTCGAAATGAAAGTTGTTGAGATCGAGGAGGCGGAGAAAGGAAAACGAAATACAGCCTCCGGTCCGGAAAATGTGTCGTTGGAATTAAACGGTACAGTACAATTTTTACTTACCACCCCCGACACATTTTTAGGATCGGAGTGAGTAAAATTCATGTCAAGTGGGTACGAGTTCCACGAGGATTATGAATTACAGATCCGGAGTTTTAGGGGGTTTGACTTCGAAGAGCATCTATAGTAGTCTCTAATAAAATTTAGGGTGATCCTCTGTAAAACCATTTTATAAGCTGGGAAATGAGTTACGGTAGATGCGGCCCAACTAACAGGGAGTTGAGTTAACATTGTGCATTCGCTTTCACGGAGGAAATAGTAAAAACATAGTTGGTGATCACGGCAACATTTCTCAACCTTTTCTTCAAAATGAAAGTTGTTGAGATCGTGGAGGCAAACAGTGCTGTAGTAGGAAGCCACCTCCAGGCCACCTCTCCTCCTACATCTGCTCCTATAAATACCCTTCGAGCGCCCGGTGTCGCTCACTCCAGCCCATTTGTCGCAGATAGCCATTTAGAATTAACAGGGTCATCAGCCATGGGCATCTTCGCCGTGACCAAGGTTTCCGAGGGGCCAGTCCGTCCCTCCGCCGAGACGCCGTCGGAGACGCTCCCCCTCGCCTGGGTCGACCGCTACCCGACGCACCGCGGCCTCGTCGAGTCCGTGCACGTCTACCACAACGCCGTGCCCGTGCAAGCGCCGCCCAAGTCGGGCGACGGTTCCGCTGCCGCGGCAGAGAAGAAGACGAAGCCCCCGGCGGCGGTGGTGCGCGGTGCGCTCGCGGACGCGCTGGTGCACTACTACCCGTTCGCCGGGCAGATCGTGGACGGCGATGAAGCGGGGCGCCCCAACGTGCTGTGCTCCGCCGCGGGCGTCTACTTCGTGGAGGCCACCGCGAACTGCACGCTCGCCGACGTCAACTTCCTGGAGCGCCCGCTGCTGCTCACCAAGGAGGAGCTCGTGCCGTACCCGACGCCGGATCTCTGGGCCGTCGAGCCGCACAACAGCCTTGCCATGATCCAGGTGCGTTTTTTTAACAACATTTCCTTTTGCTTTCACCTTCTCGGACAGTCCAGAAAGTCAATGAGGAAGCGATAAAAACTCATTTGTGCCGTCTTGATTGCCACGTACGTAAGCCAAATGTCAATGATGTTGCTTGTACACACTAGAAGAACTAATGACATGTTAAATTTTTACAGAAATCAATAGTGAAAACGAGAAGATACGTGAAACAAATATGTTATCATTTGAAATCAGTGGCATTCTGTTAGAAACAGGCTGCATGAGCATGACAGTGACAGAGAACCTAACGTGCACGTACGTGCATATTTTCAAATTTTAATGGTTGTAATCTTTTGGTTGATCAGGTAACAACATTCACCTGTGGTGGCTTCGTGATCGGTCTGCGCACGAACCACGCGGTGGCCGACGGCACGGGCGCGGCCCAGTTCCTCAACGCCGTCGGCGACCTGGCCCGCGGCCACCCTGAGCCCCGCGTGAAGCCGGTCTGGGCGCGCGACCGCTTCCCCGACCCAAGCATCAAGCCCGGCCCGCTCCCGGAGCTGCCGACGCTGGCACTCGAGTACATCGCCTTCGACTTCCCGGTCGCCTACCTCGACAAGATCAAGTCGCAGTACACCGAGTTGACCGGCGGCAAGTATTGCTCCGGCTTCGACATCGTCATCGCCAAGCTCTGGCAGTGCAGGACGCGGGCCATCGGCCCCGTCGATGTCCCCGGCGCCGCGGACGTCAAGCTCTGCTTCTTCGCCTGCGCCCGCCACGTGCTCAAGCTGGAGCCGGGATACTGGGGCAACTCCATCTTCCCGGTGAAGGTGACGGCGCCGGCGGAGAAAGTCGCCGGCTCGTCGGTGGTCGAGCTCGTCGGGATGGTCCGGGAGGCAAAGCGGCGCATGGCCGAGGAGTGCATGAGCTGGGCCGAGGACCGCACCGGCGGGCGCGACCCGTTCCAGATGACCTTCGACTACGAGTCGGTGTACGTGTCGGACTGGAGCAAGCTCGGGTTCTCCGACGTGGACTACGGGTACGGCACGCCCATGACCGCCGGCCCGCTGGTGAACTGCGACCTCATCGCGTCCGTCATCGTCATGAAGGCTCCAGCGCCGCTCGCCGGCACGCGCCTGCTGGCCAGCTGCGTCACCAAGGAGCACGCCGACGACTTCGCCGGCCTGATGAGGGAGGACCTCGTTTGAAGTACGTGCATCCATGTGTGAGCAAAAACTGAAGGAGATCCAGACTACTTAAATTATGTGGAAAATGAATGTGCGCGCGCGCTACGATACGGTACTATTAGCTGTGTTTTAGAAACTTTGCAAAACGATCGGTGAGTGTTCGTTACAGTTTCCTGACTGTTTTGTATGTACGAGAGCAAATGATATGGCAAGCTATGTTTGTTATATTGCCTATCTGATTATATGCATGGTTGTGTCTTTGAGGTGTAACAGTGGTAATCCCGATTTGACATGTACTACATCATTTTATGTACATACTTTATTATTGCTCGGTCGGGTGTGAATTTTGGAGCAGACTTTCACAGCTCACACAAGAACTAGGGCCGTCTCCAAAAACTGGGGGGCCCTGTGTAAAATGTAACATATGGCCTAATGTATGGAAACTTAGGTAATCATATCATAATTTATTTATATTTATATACTTAAAAATATATATTACTTGTACGGGTGTATGCTTACTTTATTTTTTGTATCCAAGCACTGGGCCGCACGTCCTCTGGTGAGCAGCCTAGCACCACACATAACGTGGTTTCTAAGAATTTCGTTGACCTTTTAAAAAGCACGTTCTCTGTAGCTTTTTTTCGACCACGACACCACCTAGGTCCAGATGCCTACGTCCTTGGACAACCAAATTTGTCCCAAAAACCAATTAATACCCCTCACTTTATTGTCCTATATCGTCTTCTACATCGCGACCAAGAACAGACCGACTCCTCCATGGCGGCCCTGCAGCTTCCGCCAGGATCTGCTGAGTATATATCTTGAGCAGAATAAAAAAAAAGAGGTAGAACGGTCGCCTCACTTTAAAGTACTAAGTTGGATTTGGATCTTGGGGGGCACTTAGCCTGTACTACTTGATCTGAGATCCGTACGACTCGGACACACTACACGTTACAGACTTACAGCAAGGTACTTTCTTGACTAATTAAACATGACTGACACACTCGGCTAGTTAACGTGTAACCCTTTGGTCTCAAACTTGCACTTCAGCTTCGCATCTCGCCATGCTCGCCGCATCGCACGACGCCACGTATAGTCGCATGCCTGCTGAAACCCGCCGGCTTACTACGCACCGCACGTACACCTTGCCGGACTAGAACAGGCTACATAAACACCTAAATAAATGCAAAATTCAAAACTAAATATATGTGATACAAGATATCAAAAAAGATTAGTGGTAATAATGAAAAGTTGTTTGTCTCTGAATAGACAAAGGTAGATAGAGGTGCTAGCCTTTTCACATGTACATCTATTTAAGTAGTGATTTACTATTACTCGGTCGATCGTGTGTGAAAACTTTTTTTCTCTGAGTCGACCAAGGTAGATAGAGGTGCTAATTTTTTTTGTTCTCCTCATTCACCACCCGGATAGAAAGCATATAGAGTATTGACACAAATTGTTTACCTGCTGATGTCAGCATGACATCACCATATGCACGGTGAGAATCCATCCTCTCTGTCTTTTTGCTTTCCTTTACTGGTCATCTCCGGTTGCTAGTTCTCTCGGGCGTCGCTTCTATTGCGAATCCAACTAGGCTTGGTATTTCTCACAGAACAAGATTTTCTATGTATAATTTTAAATCTAGACCCCTATAGTTAGAACTCACATCGACAGACTAAATAATTTAACCTTTGTGTACGATTATTGTAGCTTGTTTTTCAGTTCTCTTAATAATTATATAATAGATAGACCAAGGTATATATTATCATTGTTTGTACGTGTGCAACTTCATATTAAGAAATACATGATTAATAGATCGACCATGATTGAAGGCAACAAAGTTCACATTAAGAAAAAATGCAACATAAAAGGACGGAAAATCCTTTATCATTTTTTCCTATTGTCTAGCAGGAATCCGAAACGAAATTGGAAACCCAAAAACGAATACAAAGGCAGAAATCACCATAGTCGAATGTAGAACAGATAGAATACGAAAACAAACATTTGTCAAAACACATAGCGATAAATTATCTTGGTCTGTACACCAGAAGGCACACATAAAGAAGTAGGCGATAAGACAAAGAATACCTCACAATTTTGACAAGCGGCATTTGAATATAACGTAACAAAGAGAGTTCAGCACTTCGAGAACGCACGGATTTTCACATAAACAGTTTCACCTGAACACTAAAACACGTAGCCTGACCAGCTGACCTAGTTGCATGTAGGCTCTAGTTGCACGTATTATGTGGCCCGATGCACGCTGAGAATCCATCATCTCTGTGTTTGATTTCCTTTACTTGTCAGCTCAGGTTGCTAGTTCTCTTAGGCGTCGCTTCTATTGCTAACCATCAAGGCTTGTTATTTCTCATAGAACAAGATTTTTTGTGCCTAATTTTAAATCTAGACTGTTAATAATTAGAACGCATGTCGACAGACTAAATAATTTAGCCTATGTGTACGATTGGTGTACCTTGTTTTCCAATTGTCTTAATAATTATATAATAGATGGACCAAGGTATGTATTCTCATTGTTTGTGTGCAAGTTCATATTAAGAAACTAGAAGAGTACCCCGCGCGTTGCAACAGGAATCTTTTTTTTTTTTTAGGACAAGGTGGTCGAATCCACCGCCCGAATAGATAGAGAGAGTTGACCCAGTTTATAAGGGAAACCGGGTCCAAAAACCATACAATCTGTACAAAAGAATGACACAAACGAAGCGACCCGTCGCCCACACGACCCAAGTCGACAAACGCCACAACACACACCACCCACTCCGGGCCGCCGCCCAGGCGTACCAACCAGATCGACCTTCGCATTGCCCGAAAGCGATCCAGTCATGGTCGACGAACCCTCTGCCCACGCAGTCTTCATCCAGGTTGCCACCAAAACCACCATGTACCAGGCAAATGAAATGGCTATAAATGCATGAAATATTCAATTGTCAAGATTTCCTTGATCACAATAGTGAAGACACTAAATTTAATTCGTGTGAAATTGTTGAATATTTGAGGACTAAATATTAGTGACATGGACAATTATATGGCTCAAAACATGGATAGGTTGCATGAAAACTATTATTAATTATTGTTAGTGGAGATGACATGGAAAATTGATTGGCCAAAATTGTGGGTGATGTAGATAGGTTGCATGTTGAGATAGAAAAATAATTAATGCACTTAGTGAGGCTTTGTAAGATGTATAGATACGGGATTATTCGATCGACCGTGATTGGGGGCAACACAGTTCATATATATTAATAAAAACATAACGAAAAAGGGAAGAAAAATGATTTATCGTTTTCATTTCCTATTGTCTCTGTGGAATAAGAAACAGAATCAGAAACCGGAAAACAAATTTGGATGCGGAAATCACCAGAGATGAATGCATAACAGATACAAGACATATACGATACGAAAATAGATATGTGTCGGAACACAGTAGAGATAAAATATATTGGTCTGTACATCAGAAGACACACATTTAGAAGTTGACTATAAGACAAAGAATAATTCACAATTTTGACGAGCGGCATTTCAATATAGCATAACACAGATAGTTAAACATCGAGAAAGCACGGAAATTTACATAAATAGTTCCACATAAAACACGCAGCCTAAACTAGTTGCATGTAGGCTCTAGCTGCACGTATTTAATGGCCCTATGCAACATTGGTCTGAGCTCATAGGGAATAACAGTGAAAATCACCGACTCGAAGTAGTAGACTGACTTGGTTGAGTTGTATTTCTGGAAAGTTTACATGATTGCTTCTCCGGAGAGTTGTTGTGTCATTTTCATTACCGTTTAGATTGCCCCCTGTTTCGTATGATTTTTCCATTTAAAATATTTAAGTTGCATTCTTTAAAAAAATACCGTGTAGGATTCTTTTTTCTGCTCTCCAATTTTTTCACAGAAACAGACGAATAGTTTTCGTTCCGTTTTCAACCCCTCCTAATGGTTTGGTATGATAAATAGTTTAATTACACCCATCAGTCACGAAATAATTTGCTTTCAATAAGATTTTTTTTTTGTAGATAACATTGTTACATCTACAGTTGTTGTGCGGCTAGAAATCATTTAGGGTAAAGCTTAACTGCGATGTGATGTCTGTATATGTTACGACCTATTTCCACATAGTACAAGCACTGTTCTAGGAGAGGTGGAATATAGACAAATTCACTTTGAATGCTCCCTTGTTCAATTCCCATGGACGCAGCTTTCGTTCAATTAATTAACAAGAACAAATGACCTTCCTTAACAAAACATATTTGACAATTAGACTCCAATCAGTAGAACGAAAGTACAGTGCTTTCTTGCAAGAGACTCCAGAGAGGAAACCGGTTGTCTTTCTGTCCCCGTTGGCCTATGAATATGATGCCAACCGGCATTCATGGCGCAAGACTTTCGTTCAAGCACTAGTAGCTGAACTCTGTTTGTGATGAACTATATACAGTCATGACCCACCCCGCGTCATATCAAGCAACATCATCGTGCATTGCTCGACATCCTGCACACACATGATCGAGACTCAACAAGCCTTATACGAACGTCGTCGCCCCAAACAATTCCTGCAGCTGCCTTGGTAATTCTCTCCCTAGTACGGTCCTTGAGTTACATCAGCAAACTGACCCAAAATACTTCCGTGCAAACTGGAGTTTAGTCCAATCGCGGGACTATTTCCTATAATAATTTGCTGCATCGCTCCATTCATAACTTTTTTTTCGAGAAAACTTTCAATCTATTCATCAATTGTCAAGTCAGTACAAAGAAGCAAAAAGTAATAAAAATTACATACAGATCCGTAAACCACCTAGCGACGACTATAAGCACTGGAACGAGCCGAAG
Organism: Poa pratensis; assembly: GCA_947311845.1. Classification (NCBI taxonomy): domain Eukaryota; kingdom Viridiplantae; phylum Streptophyta; class Magnoliopsida; order Poales; family Poaceae; genus Poa; species Poa pratensis. The sequence goes on from CAMZMU010000078.1 coordinate 24,268,658, forward strand.
GCGCGCCGCTGTCATCGCCCCTCCCTCACTAGAAGCACTGGAATCGGGCAAAACTTGTTGTAGTAGACAGTCGGGAAGTCATCGTGCTAAGTCCCCACAGGACCAGCGCAGCAGACGAGCAACCGTCGCCGATGAATAGAAGCGTAGATCGGAAGTATCCAACCTGTAAACATAAGAACACAGACGAACGACGGCCAGATCCAATCGGATCCGCCGAAGACAAACGTCGAGACGAGTTGTAACTGAGATAGATTTACAAAAGGAGAAACGGTCCGTGACGAATGGCGCTCCTCTCCTCTCCTCGCACCTCTCCCATTGCCGCCGCCGCCACCATCACTTCCACCACCGCCTCTAGCCATGTTCTCTAGATCTGTTCTTCCATGGAGGCTCTCCTACATTGGGACTTCTCACCTGGGTTGGCCGTGGCGAATCAGGTTCGTAAGAGGTTTGGCTCTACGGTGCATTTCTCTCCCTCTCCCGGCGCAAAGGAATTCTTCCTCGTGGTCTCCTTCACGTCGGCTTCTTTCCCTCTCTCTCTGAAGAGTCTGTTGGTTTGGCTTTACAATGTTGCATTGGTGGGGATCATGATGCTTTCAAGGTTTTCAAACTGAGTGATCGTCGTTTTCGGTTTTCTCTGGCTTCTAGCAAGGTCGGGCATTTCATCTATGGTCTCAAGGATCGAATTTGGCCAGATTTTGTCTGCCATTTCTAGTTATTTCGTGGTGAATTGCCATCTGCGGCTAAGTTTATCTCTGAGGGTTCTTGGTGTTCATCAGAGCAAGATCTGAATATTGCCCAAAGGAGTCCGACGTTGATTCGGCCTAATCTGAATTTTCTCACTAAGAGTGCGGCTCTGGATCCATCTTCTTCAGCAGCGGTTTTATCCAAGTTTGGTCTTCTGGATTCTACTCCTTGTCAGCCATCTCAATCTGCTGCAGCTATACGTTTTGGATCATTCACGCCGCCGCCGGTGAAGTCTCCGGCCACCGTCAAGTCTACATTCGATTCGGGCAACGACATCCTTTTTGGTAGTTTTCCCGATCCGCTTTTTGTGGATCATGATTTGTCTGTGCAAAAAACTTTTACTGGAGATAATTTCGTTAGAAAATATTATGCCAATATTCAAAAGGAAATTCTTGAACACATCAATGATTTGCGTGTTGCCAATTATCCTGACAAAGATATTTTAGAGGCACTGAATCTGCCTATTCTCCCTCCCACGGATCTCCTTTACGAATTATTGGGCCGTAGTTCACGGTGTGGGCTGAAAGATCACTTGCGACCGAAGTGTCCAGGTATTTGCACCGACTGTCAGTTGTTGGGCCAGAAATGTGAGTCCTGTTCAGGAAAAAAATATTTTCTTCAATTAGATGTTGGGCCTGTAAATCCTTAGGGCACCGTAGGGCTGACTGTGTGCAGCATTTGCAATGGAGGCCCAAGCAAGCAACGTCGCTGCCACGGACTTCTCTGGTCCGAAAAATCTGGATACCAAAACAGAGGATTCAAACAGAAAAGGAAACAAAGGATTTACCCCGGACTATTCGTGATTCTTGCCTCACCGTTTCATCTCCCTCGACACCTGTTCCCCAAGCTGCAGTAAAACCTTTGGAGGCGGAGGACGAAGCAGTCGAGGTCATAGAGGTCGCAATGGCGAACTTTCCAGTGAATCCTTTGGCGTTTATCCCTGAAGGCATGACGATCGACCAAGGCCCTGCAGACAGAAAGGCGCGTGCGAGGCTTGTGGTGCCTCCGGTGCCGCCGCTTCAACACGACAGAGTGGTAATAGCTGAAACCAATCGCTTTATTCCGATTCAGTTGAGGAGCAGATGCGATTGGATGTGATAGGGTTTCTGGTTGAATCTGGTCACGCAGTTCGTGATTATGATGATCATCCATTTGGTTTAGGAGTGTTTAAGTTGGTCGATACCCTTGCTGCTGATACAGTTATTGGTCTTACCTTCGAGGTTGATGAGATCACAACTGTTACCTTTGTGCGCCATGATCAAGCGAAAAATATGAGGCTAACCACCTTTGGGCGAGATATCTGGATTCTGTTTCTAGGTTTTCCTCTAGACTATCAGACCAACTTTTACATTAATAGAGATGTGGAAGGTTTTGTTTTATTATCTGTGTGGCACCACCCTAGGGGAAACATGAAATATGTTCTGGCCAAGGTCTCTATTGTGCACCCGAAGTTTGTTCCTAAGAGCCATGTGGTGACTCAACTTGGTGGAGCTCGTCAGAGCTGGTCTGTGCCAGTTTACATGCTTAGGAGTGTAGATTGGAATGCACATTTCCATGATGTCCCTGCACCACCTGAAGACCCAGAGCCTGAGGATGGGAACCCACATCCGTTGTATGGACAAGATACCAATGCAGAACAGATATATCAGAATCAGTTGGCGGCATGGCTGCAACAGAACATGGCACACAACGCTCAGTTCAATAACCAGGGTCAGAATGTGCAGCATCAGATGAACAATGCTCCTCAGAACCAGAATCAAGCTCCAGTTGGTTTTGTGCATCCACAAGGCAACAATGCAAACCAGAACCTAAACATTGTAGCTGATAATGAGATCAATGGTCCAGATGGTATGATGGTGGATCCACCGCTGGTGAATTTTCATGCTATTTTAGCTGATCAGGGAGTGCCTCTTCATGTGGGGATGCCTCCACCTGCTTCCAATTTGGCTGACAGCCCAATGCAAGCTTGGACAGATTCTATCAGTAGCCCAGAAACAGACCAAGATGAGGTAGTGGTGCAAGCTATGTTCATAACTGAGGATTCCTTCTATGATGCAAATGCTGCAGCTCTTCAACGTTATGGTACGAGCAAACTGTTCAACAAAAATTTCTCAGCTGTTCAGATTGATAGCCTGCATTTTGCTCAGGCGTGTGCTTTGGGGATGGTCCCCTTTGAAGATGTTTCTATCACTAAAGTGTCCATGGTAGAGATGTGTGTTAAAAGGGCTCTGATCCCTAGACCATGTCCTTTTCGGATGAATTTTGCTCAGAGTTTTTCATTTGTTTCTGTCATTGCTGGCAAGAGAGTTGCTTCTGCCCTCAATTTATTCCCTCATCCACCTAGGAAAGTTGCCAGGATAGTGGAACTGCTGGATGATGAACCTGAGCAGATGGTTCAAACACATGGATTGGAGCTGGCTTTACGTGAAGTTGACCCTGCTCTGATATGCCCTAGCCCTGATAGCTCAGTGACACCGTTTGTAATGCAGCAAGTGAGGAGAAGCTCTCGATCAAACAAATTTGATGGTTTCAAGGTAAATTTGGTCTCAGATGCTAAGGCAAGGAAATCAAAGGTTAAAGCAATCACAATGCCTAGAATTGTTGATGCAGTGACTTGCACTGATGGTCGGGTCCAAGACAGTACTGTTGTTGATGCAGAAGTGCCTCCACCGACCCCAATTCCTACTCTGCAGTGCATTGGTGTTCAACTCTGTGGTGTTCCTCCTGCAGAGATCTCCCCTGCGAAGCTACTAGCTAGCCTTCAGGACAAGGAAGATCGTCAGGCCTAGGCCTTTTATCTTTTGTAATGAATTATTTAAGGAAATGGTTTGTTTTATGCTGGAATATTAGGGGACTTAATGCTAAGACTAAACAGTTGGCCTTAATGAATGCTATTAAGCCAAGTGGTTGTGCTATTGTGTGCTTGCAAGAGACAAAGAAATCACATTTCGATATGGCTTTTATTAAATCTTGCTGTCCCAGCTCTTTTGATGAATTTGTTTATGTTCCATCCAATGGAGCTTCTGGAGGCTTGATAATTATTTGGAATAGTTCTGTTTTCACTGGATTGGTTTTGCACTGTCAGCCTTTTGCTCTATCAGTGCATTTTACCTCAAAACAAGATGCTTTTTCTTGGACTTTAATGAATATTTAAGGGCCATGTTCTGGAGATATGAGAGATGCTTTTGTGCAGTGGCTTTATAATCTTGCAATACCTGACGATGAGGATTGGTTAATAGTTGGAGATTTTAATTTCATTAGATCTCCAACTAATCGTAATAAGCCAGGGGGAGATGTTGATGACATGTTGTTGTTCAATGACATAATACGAGCACACAACCTTACTGAAATCCCTATAAAAGGAAGGAGCTTTACATGGAGCAATATGCAACAAGACCCTTTGTTGGAGCAACTGGATTGGTTTTTTACTTCCCTTCATTGGTCGTCTTCATATCCTGCAACTGTTGTAAATCCCCAAGGAAAACCTACATCTAATCATTCTCCCTGTGTGGTTTCCATTCAGACAACCATACCAGCCGTAAGCTGTTCAGATTTGAAAATTACTGGACAGCACACTCGGGATTCTTGCAAACGGTTGCTGCTAGCTGGACTAAACCCACCCATAAGAAGAATAGTGCTGCCAATTTAAATGCAAAACTCAAACGTTTGCGGTATGATTTGAAATTCTGGAGCAAGAGCATTTCTAGACTGTCGATCTATATTGAGAAAATTGCAATAAAGCTATCCTGGAACTAGATAATCTGGAGGACATAAGAGGCATGACAGTCCCTGAAACGAACTTCGGAAGAATCATTAAGGACCACTTGCTAAAACTGCTTGATTATCAGAGACAGTACTAGAAGAAACGATGTACAATTAGGTGGACTAAATTCGGTGATGAAAACACAAAATTCTTCCATTCTATGGCCACGGACAGATATAGAAGGAATTCGATTGCCCAGCTTACTCTAGCAGATGGCACTCAGATTTCTTCTCATGCTGACAAAGAGAGAGTTATTTTTTAGGCCTACGAGGAAAGGCTTGGAACCTGCCACAATCCTGCTATGGGTTTTGATCTAGCATCTTTAATTGAGCCTGTTGATGGACTAGAATGCTTGTCGGTACCCTTCACTCATGAGGAGATTGATGCAGTGGTGAACGAAATGCCGGCCGATAAAGCACCTGGACCTGATGGTTTTAACGGCCAGTTTCTGAAAACTTGTTGGCACATAATCAAGGATGACATATACCAGCTTTGTCAGGATTTTTATGAAGGAAAACTGAACCTGGAAAGTATTAATACATGGTACATCACACTGATACCGAAAGTTGGCTCTCCTGAAACAGTTAATGATTTTAGGCCAATCACTCTCCTTAATTGCTGCCTAAAGCGTATAACTAAGGTCCTGGCAAATAGGCTGCAGAAAGTTATTCTTAAAATTGTCCATAAGAATCAATATGGATTTCTGAAGGGGAGGACAATTCAGGACAGTATTGCATGGGCCTTTGAATTTCTTTATCAGTGTGAGACCTCCAAGAAAGAGATCATTCTGCTCAAATTGGACTTTGCCAAAGCATTTGACACCATTGATCATGCTGCAATGATTAAAATAATGAAGCAGATGGGGTTTGATAACAAATGGTTGAAATGGATTGAGTTGATTTTTGGCTCAGGCATGTCATCTGTGTTGCTTAATGGGGGTACCAGGAAGGCAGTTTCATTGCAAAAGAGGAGTTCGGCAAGGTGATCCTTTATCACCACTTATCTTTGTTTTGGCAGCCGATTTGTTGTAGTCAGCTATCAACAAAGCATTTCGTGATCAACTCCTCAAGGCTCCTTTTTCTCCTGATTTTGGAATGGACTACCCAGTGGTCCAATATGCTGATGACACCATTATCATTATGCCAGCATGCACCTCTCAAGTGGTGAAGATGAAGGAAATCCTAGACACATATGCCAATCTACTAGACTGTGTATTAACTACCACAAATCGATCATGATACCCATAAACACCCCACATCAGAGATCAACAGATATAGCCACAATTTTGGGCTGTGACATTGGTGCTATGCCCTTCACATACCTTGGACTGCCCCTGGGAACGACAAAACCCACTGTTCATGATCTAATGCCACTAGTGGACCGAATTGAAAGAGCCATGTCTGCTAATTTCATGATGATGTCATATAGTGGAAGAGTTTCTGTTATCAATACTCTTCTCACTTCCATTGCAACATTTACTATGTGTGCTCTGAAGGTGGATTCGAAAATTCTTGAGCACATTGATAAAATCAGAAAACACTGTTTGTGGAATAAAAAGCCTGAAGATGGTGAACACTGTAATCCCCTGATCGCTTGGGATAAAGTGTGTCGACCCAAAAAATAAAGGTGGCATGGGAGTTCTAAATCTGAAAGTTCAGAATGAGGGTATTTTGCTTAAATACCTTCATAAATTTTATAATAAGGATGATACACCCTGGGTCACATTGGTTTGGCAAGCTCATTATACTGACAAAATTCCACATGCCATGGAACCGTGTGGTTCATTCTGGTGGAGAGATGTTTTCAAGCTGTCACCTATTTATAGAGGGATTTCGAAATGCACAATCGCATCTGGAGATACTGTTCTCTTTTGGAAAGATCCTTGGAAGGACATCATTGCAGCATAATCATACCCTAGAGCTTATTCCTTTGCTTTGAATGAGGATGTGTCGGCTAGGGATTTCCTTACAGCAGATACTCTTGGCCTCAACTTTGCTCTCCCCCTGTCCACACAAGCAGTTCAGGAACTAAGGCAGGCGCAAGAGGACACGGCTCACATTATCCTTGACACTAATGTTCATGATCAGTGGACATATCTATGGGGATATGATAAATATTCATCTAGCCGATATTATAAATTCTGCTTTAGGGATATTTTGCCACATGATGCGTTTGGGTGGCTTTGGAAAGGAAAGATCATCCCTAAAATCAAATTTTTCTGCTGGCTGCTACTGTCAGACAAGCTCAACACAAGAAACATGCTGAGAAGAAGGCACTTTAATGTTGGAAACAATTTTGAGTGCACTATGTGTGCTGCTAGAGTGGAGGAAACGGTGGAGCACCTATTCTTTCATTGTGAATTTAGCAAAAGCTGCTGGGATACTTTGCATTTCCCTCTGTCGAATGACCTGATGGTGAACAAGTTGGATCTGCTGACCTACTCCAGAAACAATTGGAGGAAGGCCATGTTCATAGATGTTTTTGCTGTTGCGGCTTAGAGCTTATGGAAAGAGAGGAATAACTTTTATTTCAATGAGATTGTGCCCACCAGGTCGGCATGGACGGCGAGATTCAAGGAGGATTTTCAACTCCTAGTTCATAGGACTAAGGAGAATAAACATGCCTTTATAAATTCAGTAGTTACTACATCTAGCTCTCGAACCCGCCTTTACCTAAACTTTTATGTGAATATGTAAATATTGTCTCTACCCTTTGGGGGTTTATATTAATTTAGAGGCAGTAGGGGCCTTCCCTACTGTCATAAACGTTTAAAAAAAAGACAAACGTCGACCGAATCTCGCGAGATTCGACGAGACACACCTCCACACGCCCTCCAGCGACGCTAGATGCACCGCCTGAACGGGGGCTAGGCAGGGAGAACTTTATTCCATCACCATGTCTAGCCTGCTCATCAGAACTGCAGGGGCGGATCCAGGATTCGACCATAGGGGGCGAAGAAGACAATGGCAACTCAACATAATGACATATCAATTTTTTTGCTAGACACATGCATATATAAATACTAAAATGGACATCTCTATTAATAAATAGTAGATCTACAACTATCAAACTCACGTACAAATCGGTTATGTATCATTGATGTCTTTTATTCATTCTTGAAGGATGACAAAGCATATAGATCATATTTATTTATTTTGTTAATTTATAGCTTAACATAGCATATAAATTCAGAGAAACTAAAACAAATACTAATGAAATGGTTCAGAGCATATAAAGAATAAAAGAAATAAACAAACTAGATTGTCTATTGATCAAGCAATTATTGGATTCGATCAAACTAGCACGTAGCAACTGCACACACGTATACAACAATACCTTGCGCGATCAGGCTAGGAAATAAGCGTGGGGGCGTGGCGCGTGAGACGGCGGCAGGTCGTAGCTGTCGCCGCGCCGGAATGTCGCAGCTTCGCTCGAGTCCGTGTGACGTTTCCTGGCGGCCGGCCGGCGGCGATGCGCAATTGGTCCAGCTTCAGGACACAAAGCCCCACCATGAGGCCGCCAAGCTTTGGGCCGTTTCCAACCCCAAATGGGCCTCCTAAACACAACCCGTAGCCTGCTGCCCGCTCGGGAGCGCCTACTTTCCGCGTTACGCGGAACGCATCCTTGCTCCGCCCGCTGCGCTCGCTACATCGGCCGCTCCGAACACGGCCCAATAACAGGTACAGCTTCTCTTTTCTGCTTTATTTTAATTTCTGTTTTATTTTCCCTTTTCTTATATGTTTTTACAGTAATAATATGGGTCATGTTTTTGGAAAAATAACAAGATACAATATTCGTCCTATCTGAACATTTTAATGTTTTTTTATTAATTTTATGTTATTTAAACGATTTTTAAAATACAAGCATTTATATTATTCGAACGATTTTAATATGAACATTTATGTTATTTGAACGATTTTTCACTATGAACATTTATGTAATTCGAACAAATTTTAAATATGAATATTTATATTATTTGAACAGTTTTTAAATATGAACATTTATCTCATTTGAATGGTTTTAAAAAGTGAACAGAAAATGATGGTGAACGGAAACTATTTTTGAACGATTTTACAGGTGAACAAAAAATGGCGATGAACGGAAACAATTTTTGAACAATTATAAAAAGTGAACAAAAAATGGCGGTAAATGAAAACTACTTTTGAACAATTTTAAAAGTGAACAGAAAGGTCGGTGAACGAAATATATTTGTGAACGATTTTAAAAAGTGAACAGGAAAATCTGTGAATGAAAATTATTTTTGAACAATTTTTAAAAAGTGAAAAAAATATGTATTTGAATGGAAACTACTTTTGTACGATTTTATAATGTGATCAGAAACTATTTTCGAACAGTTTTAGAAGTGTACAGAAAATGTCGGTGAACGGAAATTGTTTTTCGGTAAGAAAATGTAACTTACTTTAATGATTTTTAACAAAGACTGTTTATCCTCTTTATTTTGTAATAAAAAACATTTATCTTATTTGAAGGAAAAACCATTAATATTTAAAACAGAAATAAAAATAAAATTTAGAAGAGAAAAAATGAAAATAAATAAATATTTGAAGACGAAAAAGACACACAAAGGAAACAGAAAATACTGAAAAAACAGAAATGAAAAAGAAACAGAAACAGGAAAATAGCGAAAGCAGACAAAAAAAATCCGGATGAACTAACTGGGCGGGCCCACTTCACGCGGGAGGGTGCACGGAACGCAATCCGCTCCGACCTACTTCCTCCGTTTTTTAATATAAGATGTTTTAGCTAGCTCACATGTTGACTTGGTGCACACCTAAATAAGTGTGCATACACATTAAAATATGTCTACATACATGTTGACACATATGAATATGAACAAAATCTAAAACATCTTATATTTATGAACGGAGGGAGTACGTGTTAACTACGATTTGCCTGTCCGCTCCCACATGAGCCTGCGGGAGCTATTATTTAACGCTCAAATTATTTAACGCTCAAGACGTCTACTTTTTTTTGAGACTTGCTCAAGACGTCTACTAGGGGGCTGAAGCCTGAAGCGCACCGCTTCGTTGGCCGGCCCAGATACGACTTTTTTTTGTTATTTTTTCTTTTTTCCCGTTTTATTGTTTTGTTCCTGTTTTTTCTTTTCGTTTTTATTTCCCATTTTCTCTCTTTGTTTTATCAAATTTATTTTTAATTAGTACAAACATATCTATTTGTGTAATGAATGAATATTATTTTGAACCGTGAAGAATCATCTCTCTATGAACATTTTTTCGCTGCGACCTATATCTGGGACTGAAAAAATATTCACTTGATTTTTTATATATTATAGTTCAAAAGATAGTTCGCGAGTTTAAAAATATGTTCGTAAAAGAGAAAATTTTGTTCACACTGTTAAAAATTATTCTAGAGTTCAGAAAAATGTTTACACGGTTACAAAAAATGTTCGTTAGTTCAAAATATTTGTTTAGTTCAAGATAAATGTTCAGGAGATTCAAAAAACCACTTATCATTGAGTAAAAGTAATATTCATATAATTAAAAAAAGAACTAAAAAAGAAGTATGAATAAAAAATAAAAAATCTTAGATGGTGTAGTAATTAACTGATGTGCCTGGCAGATGGAGTTCCTGCATGGTTTATGCTATCGAGGTCATATTATTGCTCAATATTTCGATGTCATATTATCGCTCAATATGTTCACGCGTTGACAATCTCCAGATGTCCTTTTCATAGGGTTCACTTATTGAGATAGAGTAGATAAGATTGGGAAACTAGAACCGACCAAAGTAGAGACTAGAGAGTCAGACAGTGTCAGTTGCACACAGGGCCGGCCCTGGGGTCAGGGTGTGCGGCCGCCCCGGGCCCCTGAAATCCAGGAGCCCCTACCCAGGTATGTTACATACATATGCGTACATATACTCAGCGCAGCAGAAAAAATAGTACGAGTTTTTTGGGCTAATGGGCCTTGTGGTGCGATCGCAAGGGAGGCAAGGCGTCATGGCAATAGTATCGCTGGCTCACTGCTTCCCAGGCTGCTTCCGATCGATCGATCAAATCATCTAATCATATCGCGTTCCATCAACGGATCGAGACATCGAGCAGTCGCGAACGGCCGATCCCATCGCCGAGACTCATCCCTCGCCGCCAGGGCCGGCACGCCGCCGCCGTGCGCTCCAGCGCTCGGGCGCCTCAACCGCGCTCTCCCTGGCCTGACTCTCTCGACGACGTGAATACGGAGGTACATACACTCTCCCAGTATAAATTATTTCCAGACTAGTATGTTCCGAATTTTTGATTTTTTAATCAATAGTTATACTCTCTCCCGGTATAATTCATTTTCATCATTTGATGTATGTTTTTCAGCATTCTGCATTGCCATGTCTTCGAGAACGTATGAATCCGGCGCCGCTAAAGGGAAAAGAGCAAAGAGTGTTGACGACTTGATAAAATCACAGAAAGGGAATATTTAAAAGTTTTTTAAGAGTAATACTGGTGTTTCGATAAACTCAAATGACGAGTTGGCTATAGTTGCTGTGAAAAAAGAGCAATAAGGAAATGAGAATTCTGAATCTGACCAGTAAGAAGAAAATATCGACATCAACATCAGCGATAGCAATGTAAGTGGCTCTGAAAATGTAGCTAATTCATCGGATGCACATGCAAAATTTGCTAGTGTTGATGAACAACCAGTTTATACCTCGGATATTTTAGGGGCCACAAATTAGGGTCCGAAGGGTTTAAAATTATGATGTCTATTAGGGGTCACAAATTTCAGTTTCGCCCCGGGCCCCTAAAATCTCAGGATCGCCCTGGTTGCACATGACCACCAGTGCTCTCGTTTTACAAACTTATATTTTTGCACCAGTGTTCTCGTATAGCCCCTAAATTTATTTTTTTAGGTCTACAAACAATGAACGGAAAATATACAAGTACGTATACACATCTACTGTGGGTACTGCAATTTTACGTAATATTTTGTCCCACAGAACAAAAGACAAGATTTTGTCCCCAAAAAAGAGTTTTTTATGCTCACAAATCTGTTTTTTCGATAGCCACAAACTTAACGCCCTTTTTCACCGGAACTTTGCAAAAAAAAAAAAATACAATGTATGTGCACGCATCCACTGGAAAAAGATTGTGATTTTTTGAAACTCAAAAGTATATTTTTTTTAACTTTCTAAAATCCGGGAGCACTGGTACCCTGATCCCACAAATCCTCACTCGGAGAGAGTGTACTGAAGTAACTGGCGGACGGCTGGCAAAGTTTTTGCACTGAGGAAAAGACAACAGAAGGTGGTCGGGATAGGAATAGGCATCGTCGTCCCTGCCGATCTCCAGTAGAATGAGCAGTTGCAGAAGCTTCCGAACATTTCACTCTCGAAAAAAGATATGTTTTTGTATCTCGTCGAGCATCTTTTGCAACCAAAGATTTTCCTTTTGTGGAACATAGAGCAAAGCAGCTTCCCTTTTGCAACGAAAGCTTCTAGAAAGTCCATCAATATTCCAGCTGAACAGATGGAACAAACGACAGCACCCATTCGAGTAACGCAACTCTCATCTTCAGATAAAAATCAAAAACAGAGGCGGAATCATCTGATTGAGCTGCACATTATCTTTGAGCCACCATCTCCTTAATTACATCGTCGCTATGCACTCTTGATACATGCATGGCGGAGGGAAATGCAGAGCTCGCAGGCGCGCATTGATGCTTTATACACCTCTGTATATACTATACATGGCTCTGTACTCTGTAGCTTCGGTCGACAATTACATCTCCAGGAAGCAGGCAGCCTGCACGTGGCCGGAGAACTCGGGCGGCGCCGGTGCGCGCGCCCAGGACGCGGCCTTGCCGGCCTCGTCGCGCAGCATGTACACGGTCTGGTCCCCTCCGTGGCACCCGGAGCCGATCACCACGACGCGGCCGCCAGAGATGGCGGCGACGTTCGACGCGGTGCGGGCGTCCTCCGGCACGGACGCGACCGTGCGCCAGCCCGCCGACCCGTCGCGCGCCACGAGGTTCCCGTCGCGGATCATGTAAAGTCGCTCGGCTCCCGGCGCCACGCAGCACGTCCTCGGGCACGCGCCGTCCTCGAGCAGAGACTCCTCGAGAGGGGCCCAGGCCCCCGTCGCCGGGTCGAAGGCCTCGGCGGAGCCGGCGAAACGCCCCTGCGCCGGCGTCGGGTACCCGCCGACGACCAGGAACTTGCCGCCGACGCAGAGCCCGCGCGGCTCGTCGCGCTCCTCCGCCATGTCCGGGAGCGCAGCCCACGCGTCGGCGTCCGGGTCGTACGCCAGCGCGGACCGCAGCGCGTTCTTCTCCTCGTCGTGCCCGCCGGCCACGTACACGGTCCCGCCGACGGCCGCGGTGGCGAAGAACGAGCGGCGCGGGCCCGGCATGGGCTCCCCGCGCCGCCACGCGCCAGTCAGGAAGTCGTACACGTACACCGAGTCCGTCGGCGCCCACGACTCCGGGTCCCACCCGCCAACGACCACCAGCCGCTTCCTCGACCCCTGCTGCGGGCTGTCCACCGCGGCCACCTGGCAGAACAAGGGAAGGCTCCCGGTGGGGCCGGGCAGCACCGGGAGAGGCGCCCACCGTCCCTCCGCCGGGTCCAGCAGCACCATCCTGTAGTTGTTCGCCGGGCCACCGCCGTTGGCCGCAGACGACGCGGACGAGTGCTTCAACTGCGCGGGTCCTTGCTCCTCGACGACGTGCTCCGGCTGCGCCTGGACCATGGCGAGCACCGGGCGCGCCAGCCCCTCGGCGCGGCGCAGGCGGGTGTAGTCCGGCGACTCGACCTCCTCCTTCCACTGCCGCGAGATGCGGCGCACGGCCGGCAGCTGGTCGAAACCCACCCGGATGAGGCACTCCCTCGCCACCTCCTCCGGCAACCCGGGAATCAGATCGGCCATTGCTGTTGCCGCGAAGCTCATTAATGAAACAGTACTTGACTTGGATCGACTGTGGAGTGTGGAATGATCTGAGCAAGGAACAAGTGAGAGCTTTCTTTACTCGTGTGAGAGCTCAGTGTTGATGTTCTTGCTTGAGTGCGGCGAGTGGCGGGAGTGGCGCGCCATATTTATACGGGATGTTGGAGGTTGGGGAAACAGAGGGATTGATAGATTTGTGATTTTTCTTCTCTTCTTTTTGGCGGGTGTTATTGTCCGCTTGATTTGGTGCTTATCGTTGCGTGAGCGGACTCTTCTAGAGTTTTAAGCGGTGTCGCGATCCGTGATAGGGACGAGAGTGTACTGGTATACTAAGCGATCGGTATGTGTGGTATGGCGGCGGCGGGAGGGAAGGGATAAGATGGATTTCCTGAGGTTTATCGCTTGCTATCCTTGATCTTTGTACCGCGCAAACACGCCTAGCTAGCTGATCCATCGAGGTTCTTTCGTTTCGTAAGGTTGCAATCTCCTATCTGAAGTATATCACGACAGCTGGAAATAGGAATCGTCCATAAAATCCCATACAATGATATCATATGAAGTTTGTTGCAATCTCGTATCTGAAGTATATCACGACAGCTAGCTGATAGTATTGTGGTAGTGGTTTACGAGTAGTGTGTGAAACAAGTGATCTTCTGCTGTAACGTTCAACCGACTCAAAAGTGGCAACTTTGACCTCCGTTCCAACCTGGCAAAACCAGTTATGCATAGAAAATAGCAGAATTATCTATCTATGGGATTTGCCAATTCCAATTGGCGACTCCTTGCATTCCACGAAGCCACAGCCCAAACCGAGCTCGATCATTACAGCCGATGCGCCGTGCAACCAATGCGCGAGGCCCACGTTTGCGTTGTAATCCGTGCACTACTACTACACTCCATGATTGCCTTGTCGGCTTGTCCTCTTCGAAACGGATAGATTCTCGGTCCGAGTCAGCGGCAGCTCACGGTTCTTCTTCTTCCCTGTAGCGGTTTCCGCCGGCTTCTAGCATGTCACAGCCGGCAGCTGCCTGATTGTAGGAGCCGGGGATCATGGAGCTCGGAACCCGTGAACAGTATACTCCTAGCCGTCCCGGCAACGCCCAGTCGCCACGCGTCCGATGCAGATGAGGTGTCCACTGCAGTTAACGAAGCGGATGTGAGGTGTCCGCTTTGGAGTTAGTATAGAAGTACTCGTACTTCTACAACGGCTTCTCGCCATACGGAGTATGTGTCGGAAGCTGCACGGTTTGCAGGTCCGACTGTTGAAGTCCGTCGTCGTCAAGAGAGCCCATGCCCGCGCCGCGTGTCGGAAGCTGCACGGTTTAGTCGCATCTCGGGTTACTACTCTACACCGGAATGTGAACTGCTTCGTTTTTAAATATTCAAAAACTGACAATATACGGAGCAGAATGAGTTCAAAAAAAAATTAAAACATATGACAATTAAATTGTCGGATTTCGGTACATACAAATCATCTGTTTATCCAATCTTCAGCCATCGGACCTCTCACTCATATCATATCCTCGAATATGAAGTTATAGCATCTCCGCCGACCATCCGTTAATTTGTCGAGCGGCGCCCCCAAAACAAAATCCCCCGAAAAAAATTAGATGTAAAAAATTAAACAAAACTATAAAATTTATTCAAATTTTTTGAAGTTTTACAAGATTTTTTCTGAAATTTTAACTAAACCTAACCCTAATCCTCACCGTCGAAGGGGCCTAGGCCCCAACTCAAATTTGGAAACTTTCATAATAATTCATTCATAATTCAACAAAACACACAAAATTTAAAGTTTCAATAGGAAGTACCCCACCCCACTTAGAAAATATTTTAGGTTCACTACTGGTCCAGCTAGGTCAGGGCAACTTTAACAGACATTAACATATCACCCGATAAATCGACACTAGTGAAAATAAGTCGCGACTTACAACTATATATATATCCTCAAGCCTATGTGATCCCCTGAATTTTTTAAACCGGCAAAAAATTCGAGAAAGCTTTCTTATGGAGCCAATTCGGACAAGGTGTGGGGTGGTTAAAGGTCAATTGGAAACTCAATTGTAGACCTAAAAATTTGCAAGGGCTCGATGTGTTCACTGTGTGTTTTGAGGCAATGATTGTTGTGGCTTATGTGGAAGGACCCACGAAGGCGTGGACCGGTGTCGCGTACTTGTATCTCAAACAGCGACGACGAAATGATGGCAAACTCATGCGTTGTACCTTACGGGCAAAAGCTCAAAGATATTGAAGCTGCCGTTTTGATATGCTCCCGGTATTTTCAAAAAAAATCAAAATTTGAAAACTCATCAAAAAAATCGGGAAAAAATCATGCACATACCTGACCATGGTACGCACCACCGTATTTTTTTCGTGCCGAAATGACATCGTACGCGACCTGTACAAAAATAACAAAATTCCTGTCAGAAAATGAGATTCAAAATTTGAATTTCTGACAGGAAATTTGTCATTTTTGTACAGCTCGCGTATGATGTCATTTCGGCGCGAAAAAAATACGGTGGTGCATACCATGGTCAGGTATGTGCATGATTTTGTTCAGATTTTTTTGATGAGTTTTCAAATTTTGAATTTTTTTGAAAATACCGGGAGCATATGCTCCCGGGTGCCAAAGCGAATTTCCGAAAGATATTAACCCTTCTAACTTTGCTGTCCCACAGCGGCAGATTTTTTTTTTGTCAACAATGCGTTTGATCATCATTTTGTATCCCAACATAAATCTCAACTGCCGCCTATCCCTTCAACACCTTATGGATTTTATTGAGATTTGGTCCATGCTCCAGGACGTGCACCACACTGATGGCACCCCAACGTCATTTTTGGGATTTCATTACTTCGGGGTCCTATTCGACAACTTCCGCCAGAGAGCACAATTTGATTGGTCGATATGTTCTACGAAGCCAAAGCCGGTTGTTTGAAACAATTGGGCTCCGCCCAAGTGCAAACTCTCTCCTCTTGGCTTCTGCTCCAGATAGGGTTTGGATGGCTAATCGATTTCGGGGGGGGGGGGGGGGGGGGGGGGGTCCTAATTGTGGCATATGCTAGCTATGCAAGCATGAGAGGAGTTAGTTTTGCCCACACCTTTTGTTCTAATATGGTTACTCTTTCTGTATTTGGAATATAATCTTTGTCTGGATTGGGATCCCCAGCTTGGGCACTCTCTTGGCCTTCATTCACTTCAGGAACCTTTGCATCCCTTCTCATGTTGACCTCGTGGAAAATTTGGAACAAAAAAAAAGTGAGGGCTTCTGCAATATTTAAACCATGTCCACCAGTGTTTTTGTCTTTGTAACTTTGCGTTCATTGATGATACGGGGAAAAGATTTTACCTCCGCTATGAAAGAAAAAAAAAACTTATATATACAGGTAAGACGATATACTCCCTGTTTCTCCCATTGTTCTTCGTTCTGTTGGCTCCTAGTTGCTATGGGAGCTCAGAAGTTTAAAAATACTTTTCACCTTTGCCAAATCGAAAGATCGAATTTACACCACAAGTGGACGTATCATAGATCCGGAGGCAATTACAGAGAAAACAACGGACAGCGCACAGGGGGACGGAACGGGCTGTCCTGTCGGAGTCGATAGTGGACGGGAATTGCTCCGTTCGCGGCTGGCCGTTGTAATCCGTAATCCTATCTCCTCACCGGGGGCCCACGGCTGATGCTGCGCTTGCTTCCTCCGGCGTCACGATCAGTTCGCTCTAAAGAAAAACGTCAGGGTCAGTTGTGCTGCCATCACCGTTCCCGGCTCCCCATCTCGCCGCGGCGCCGCCAGCCTTATCCCGGGCGCACGCCAGGCCCCGCCCGGTCTTTCTCTCCGACGAATCATAGAGCCGGTCGACGTCGCCGTCCGCTCGGCGTCGCGAGGAGACGGAGGGTGTATGTATCTGTCGATAGAGAGCGAGGGCGTCGCTGTCCCGGTGCCCGTTAGCAGCAGCGCCGCTGCAAGTTGGTGAGCGTCGTGGTCACAACAGCCAAGGCCTCGTCGGGTCGCCGGAGCCTTATCAGGATTGCTGGATTGAGGGCGTGGTGGTCGAGCAGAAACTAAAGCTTTGTGTACTTTTGTCCCTGCCGAAACCCCACGTATTCATCGTCATTCATTTCGTAGATTTTGTAGTGTCGGTCTTATCGCCTGAGATGCCAGATACGTAGACACAACGTGCCGGAGCTTCTGTACATTTGTCCCTGGCAAAACCCCACATATTCATCATCTTTCATTCTTAGAGTTGTAGTGTCGGTCTTATCGCCCTAGAAGCCAAGAGGGCACTTTAGCAGCCCGCGGACTGAACGTAGGAAATATCTCTGATCCAGGCACTAGCAAGTCAAGCCATCCACCAAGCAAAGTACAGGAAGCTGAATATTTCCCATTTAGAGGGGTGGCGTTTTGGCACGCGGGAGTTCAAATTGGTTTTAAAACACATCTTGAAATGTCAGAAAATTTGATAAAATATTCGCGCGCACATCTTGATATTCTATGAGCTCATGAGTATATTTGGCCATATGTCACACCAGGATAGGCTTCGGGCCGGACTAAAAAAAGTTCGGCTCTAAAACCCCCGGCTGGAGCCTAGCCCAATCGTCGGGCCGCAGAAAATCAGGCTTGAGCACGAAAAAGACTAACTTGGCCTGGACATCCCGACCCTTGCGTAACTCACTTATAAATTTGAGGTGGACCTTAGTCTTACTAGGTAAATTTGCGCGGCGATGCCGCGCGTGTGTTGGTAAAATTTAAATTTAGAAATGCGGGCACTTAAATTTGTTGAATTTTTGGAATTATTGAAATTGAAACAGAGTTTATGTCTAAAAGGTTGTTTAGATTTTGAAAATTGTTCAAAATGGGAAGTTTTTTTAGATTCGAGTTGTTTTTACGTGTGTGAAATGTGTAGGTTCGAAAGGCATCTATAATTTTGAAATATGCAAATTTATACGTCGCGGATATGTGGTATGTCTGAAAGTCGAGAATGTACGTATTGGAAAATCGTTTAGGTTCGAAAATTATTTGAAATTCAAAAAGAGGTTACGGTTTAAAATTGTTTAGGTTTGGATTATTTTTACTTTGTAAAATGGTAAGATTTGGGAGTCATTTAAATTTGAAAATATTTAAATTCGAAATTCTACCATTTGCCATAATTAGTGAGCCTTTTTTTTTGTGTGATATTTTTGTTTAGGGTTTAGTTCTAAAGTTATTGAATTTGTAATAGTAAATTTTTTTTCTGGATTTTGTACAAATTAGTAGGCCCCACATGTAAGTATTGTAGCATTTCCCTCTTTTTTTTCTTTTTTTTTGTGAAAAAGAAAAAATTCTGGCATTTTGGGCCCACGCTGACGTCATGGTGACGTCAGCAATGGCCAACTTCTTCTTCTCCCCTGCGGCGACATGGAGCATGGCGGCGTCGACTGGGGGCGAGAGGGGCGGCGCAGTGTGGCGCGTTCGACACGGCGCGTCGCGGTCAGTCGAAGGGTGGCGGTGATGGAAAGGCGAGCCTGTTTGGCGGCGAATTGGGGCGCGGCGGCGGCGTACGGGCACGGCGAAGGCGACCTCGCCGCGGCCGCGTCCGAGCTTCCCAGGTTGCGTTTTTTGGCGGAGATGGAGAGGAGGTCGACGCGGTCCCGCGGTGAGCTTCGATCTGTACGGGAGGGCCTGCAGCGGCGGGACGGCCCGGCGGCGGCGGCAGCTCCGGCCGCGCGGGGGAGGAGAGAGGAGAGAGTCGAGTTGTGTGGTAATTTTGCAAATAAATCCCTGCATTATTGCAAAATTACGGATAGGTCCGTTTACTCGTAAAGACGTGGACCGCGGAGCACTGGATGTATTTGTGAGGGGTCTTTCTGCAAGAACGTGACGGTGTGCTCTGTGGGGCGTCCGATCGACGGGCGACGCCCTGGATTGCACCGCGGCACTGTTACCCTGTAGCGGGCACAGTAAAACAGTGCCGCGGTGCGCTGGCGCGCTGTGAAAGTGAAATTCAATTTTGGGAATCTGTATATTTTACAATTTTGCTTATTTGGAAATTATCGAATATGTATCTGGAAAAGTTATGAAAGATTTTGTAAAAAAGGAAAAAACAGGAGAAAAAAAAAGGCCGAGCCAGCTGCACAGCAGCCAGCTCAGCCCAGCAGGCGGCCCAACTGCTCGGCCAGGCCCGTTGGGTCGTCACGCTGACGTCACCGACGGGCGGCTCGGCCACGGCGGCGATGGCGACGCCGGCGCCGAACTGCGGCGTTCCGGGACGCGAGAGTGGGCGCACGCGACGCGGATCGACGCGAGGTGTCTGTAGGCAGTGGCGCCGCCACCGTTGGGTCGCCGGAGCGGCCGTTACGGCGTGCGTACGCGGCGGCGGGAGGAGTGGACGGCGGCGTCGATTCCGGCCAGTTCATCGCGGTCCGGGACACAAAACTCGTCGAAGAGGTGGAGGCGAGGACGGCGAAGACCGTCGTTGCCGTAGATCTGGACGGGAAGCTCCGGAGCGGCGGAACGGTGTGTCGGCGCCGGCGGCGTTCTCCGGCCACGCGAGAGAGAGGAGAGGGAGCGATGCTCTGGGGACATTTTGCAAGGAAGTCCATGGGGTACCTGGAATTTACAAACAGATCCTTTGTAGTTAGAAGTATGGACTGCCGAGCAATTCCCAGAAAGTGCAGGGTCTTTTTTATAAAGTAACCACGGGGACCGTTTGATCCGGAACGGACGGCGCGGAGTGCGTTTCGCACTGTTACCCTGTAGCGGGCAACAGTAATACAGTGCCGCGGTGACGCGGCTCGCTGCGGGAGCTCAAATTCCAGCGGCTTTAATATATAGTATCTATCTATGGATATATTTGTTTTTCTTCGCAATGTATAAGGACACCTCAAAGATTGTGATTTAAGTTGTGCTTTTTTGCACGGCTGGCCAATAACGGAACTACGAAGGATGGTGAGATAAGTTGTTTACCAAACGGATAGCGAGTTCATTATAAGAGCTGAAAAATGAAAGACACGTATACCTTTCCATCGTCATCCTGCTTCGACCTCCCAGGACAGACCGGCAGGTCTTATCACTGTCACTCTTGCATGACCAAGCTTTTCACAACAGCTCTAATTAAGTTTGATACGTTAGCTGTACTTGGTATATACACGTGTTCTACTGGCCGAACCATGTTTTTAAATCCATCCTAGTGTACTTATCCACTTATACGTAGCAAGCGTCATCTGGCATGAAGCCCTGTGGCACTGCACAATGAAAAGCATGAAACCTAAAATCCTTGTGTTGGTAAGTTCGATGATATCAGTATATTTCTTTGCCGCAGCCCTGTTCCACTTCATTGAAATGAAACAGAAGTAACAGCAATTCAAGCGCGACGAATTAGCTCCAGCTTACAAGCCACAAAGGCTGGACACAACGCTCCTCGACATCAAAATAAATTCAGTCCAGCTTATCTATGGTTCAGCTCAAATGGCGACACTCCAACTTGTCCAGGTAACACATTATAAGCATTTATTATTGGCCCAATGGGCAGTGTATTTTCCTATTACATCATCAACAGGAAAAAGGATGTTCAAGTGACAGGAAAAAGGATGTTCAAGTGACAGGCAAAAGCATTCTGGGTTGCTACCAGAAAATCATACATTCAACTCAGCATCGGCAGCTAATGGTTCAAAAATTGATTCGACCTCATCCATGTTTACGTCTTCCAGAGTTGGTGGATCCCATTTTGGATTCTGAAAAGTGACAGTAAAATCCAATGAGAAGGTTAGCGGCATGCTACTGGTCCCTTTAAAAGTTCAATGAACCACTGCCACATCAGATGTAGATAACCTTCCCCATGATGAATAAATACATGCCCGATACATGTCAATATCTTGAGTAAAATGTATAAAAAACACGGAAATATGTATTTAATGTGTGATAAGTTATTGCTAGCTTGAATATGGAGCTACCTCTGTACCTCATCTTGCAAGATAACAGAAGGCAGTCCAAGTTGGGCTATAGTTAAATGCAATTACACTTATTGCCCATTTGCGCCGAGTTTGCAAGACATAGATGATACCAGGATCTAACATTTTACTGGTTCTGATGCTTGAACAAGAGTACAACGTATCCTACACAATCTGATTAAAAGAAGATTCAATCTGTATGTGTAGAGAGCAGTCATTGCAATTTACTTACATTAAAAGACTACCATGGCAGACCAGGGCCCTCATTTCTCAAAATGCCACCCAATGATGGTGTCCACAGCTCTATCTCTATGCCCAATGATTAAAAAACGTACTCCTTCCATCCCATAATATAAGACGTTATTACAACCTGCTAACTCATTTATTGGTTGTAAAAACTTCATATATTAAAGGACGGAGTAATTGTTAATATAGATGATTTATATAGTTAATTGGGTCATATTTGGAGAGATAAAAGGGTGAAAATGCTCAAGGAAACCCTCCACACTTGTAAACAATAGCAGAAAAACTTCCATTTAAGGCTCTAATTATAATAGCCCTAGGTCACATTCCCAAGTAGAAGCTTAAGGCACCGTTTGTCACAGCTTTTGCTTGGATTCTCCATGCCAAAAGACACTAGTCAGAAGAGGCCAGTTACTCACCTAGGTTATGACAGAAGACACCTTGGCTCATCTTTGCTTCTGCGACATTTTGGCAAAGGGTACTGATACTGGATGCTCATGGTATTTGCCCACGTTTGCTACCGGTGTACAGGTTATGCAATCCCACAACGCAGCATCTTTTCTCCTCCCTGACTCATCTACTTCCCCACATACAATATCGTCTCCCAAGAAAGCGGTGCCACTTACACCTCATGCCCCCCCCCCCCCCCCCCCCCCCCCCCCCAACCCCCCAACTCCGGCATCACCTCCCTTGAGCCAGTGCTGCCTCTCTCCATCCTCACATGCTCCCTTTTGGCTGCTAAAACCGCCATGCTGATAAGTTCTTTTTCTTTTCTCCTTTGATTTAGATGTGAGTTTCTGTATTTAATTGCCCCCTGGTTTAGATGGAGTTTGTATGGGTTGGTTATAAAATTTCTTGATGGCATATTTGCTACGATTACATAGTGATCGTATATGTATGAACATTTTTCATCTCGAATGTTGAATATAACTGTGAGTTATTTCTCTTTGATAGATATCTCCTCTTGTAGACTTCTGCTAAAGGAGCTAAACTACAAATGTGGCAGTGTTCAGATTTCTTAATATGTGGTATCTTTAATACAAATCATCATAGAATACAAGACTAAGGGTATTTCAAAAAATTGATTCTTTAGCCCACAAAAAGCCAGACTATGAAAAGGCAAATTTCTACAGGCAACTGATTCTCAGGAATCAGGACCACTTGCCAAACACATGCTTCTGCACAATTGACAGCTGTATCAAAGTCAGGGGAAGTAGCTCCCAGCCTTACAAGCTGAACAAGCCCAAACCGCTTAGCTAGCTATTCCTCCTGTATGTTCATAAGCTGGCGCACGGAGAAAAGCATACAGTTAAGGTTAATCATGCCAATACAACCCATCTGGCAGGGTTAAGCTTATGACTTGTCTGAACTTAAGCACTCGAAAACAATAATCAACTTCCTCTTCACAAAATAGGACCTTACCAATGGACCCAGCTGCAGAATGCAACTATATGTACAGTTTTGGCTTTTGTAGCACTTATGGTATGAACAGTGGTAGTAGAAAGGAAAATGTTCCAACTGGTTGGACCTCCTATAGGCTTAGAGAAAAGATCAATAGATGGAGGACCATGGAAAAATGGTGACTAAATTTACAGTTGCCCACCTTTCCACTGAAGGACAGGCCTGGCGCAGTGGTGAAGTACTCCCCACTTGTGCCAAGAGGTCTTGGGTTCGACTCAGCCTCTTGCATTGCACTTTGCAGGGGCAAGGCTTGACTCGTATAATCCTTCCCCAGACCCCACGTGGTGTGGGAGCTTCTAGCACTGGGTCTGTCCACCTTCTTTCCACTAATTCGGACTTCTGGTTCTAATAGTTGATGCATGAAACTTAACATGGTATCAGAGCAGAGGTCTTTTCGTTCAAGTCTCGGCTTTCGCAATTTAATAAAATTTGCTCTTGCCTTCTTTCTGTCCACGTATAGGCCTTATCGAGTCATATGTAAGATTCTATTCATGTGTAGACCTCATCGAGTCACACTTGACTACTTGAGAGGGGGTGTCACAATATATGTGATTGCCTACCTCCTTACCATCAGTTCAGACTTTTGGTTTTATTGGTTAGCACATGAACCTACTCCCTCCGCCCCACAATATACGATGTTTTGGAAGCTAAAACAGCTTGCCAAAACATGTAATATCATGGGACAACAACTAACACATGTAACATGCACATCTAACTGTATGAGTCTGGTCCAGTTGACCTAAGTACCTAACCATTTAAGAAATCGAAGATTCAAAATAAAACCACATGGATAACTTGCCTGGTCCTTGTCCACTAAGACAGCACGTACACCTTCAATAAAATCATCTCGAACCGATGATCTCAAGGCCATGCGATATTCCAATTTCATAACACCAGCCAACTGAATGCACCAAGCACCAGAATTAGCAAAAATACAGGAATGGCTAACATAAATCAATGGTACGGGATATTAGAGACTACCTTAGATAGATGGTTTTCATTATTCCCATACGATGATGCAACTCGAGAGAAATGCTTCTGTGTTAAACAAAGAGAAAATGGAGCACCTTTCTTTAGTCCTGCTAAAGCATCGTTGGCCCATTCTGCCACTGCAGCCAACAAAGGAAAAGAATAATTACATATACAGATCAGTACTACACTGGGTTAATTATTATATAGCACAGCCCATTTTCAAACAAAAATGCAGTTGACACTATTTAATATATGGGTAGTCTTTGTGCCTTGAAAGAAGACCCTTAACAAAAGATTACCTTCGGCATCACCACTTTGACTAAACTTCTTTAGCTCTTCGACAGATTCAGCAGCTGATTTTTCAGGACCAAAAGAAGAAATGATATTTGGTAAATGCTTTTCTAATTGGGGCGCTGACTCAGGTTCCTTCTTGTACCCAGTCAGGAGTGACTCAACATCTTTGTGAGGATCAGTGGTGCTGCGAGATAAAGATAACTACATATATCAAGATACCACCAAAATAGTACTATAATATTCCAAGCACTTATTGTGTCGTGAAACTAAAGATATGAATATATAAACAGATAACTACAGAAAATAGTAAGTAAAATTGTATAATTGATGTGTTTAGTATGTTTTCACCAAGTTAGAGACATACAAGTTAGTACTCAAGAGGGATTCCTTAAGTGAGCCCAAGTCCCCCGAAGGTACATAATGGGTTCCAAGACCTATAAACAGAGCATCAGCAGGTGCAGATATCCTTTTTCCCGTCATCCCGAGGTAAGCTCCTGAAAGAGTATATGGTTAAGGGAAAGTAAAGTGAAAAGTGCTTTTGGCTCCCGAGCACCAGTGATCCTGGTGTTTAAAAAAAATCAAAACAAATATTTACGAGTTTCAAAAAATTCTGAACAAAATCCCGGATGTAGCCAATGGTTTATTCTACAAACGTGCAAAAAATCAACTTGAAATACATTGTATTCTGAGCTACACAAAAATGAAAAAATCTGATAAATTTAGAGATTTGAAAATTAGCATACTCAGATGCGCACTTTTGTCATTTTTGTGTAGCTCAGAATACAAAGTATTTGAAGCTGATTTTTGGCACGGTTGTAAAATACACCATTGGCTACATCTGGGATTTTTTTTCAGAATTTTTTGAAAGTCGTAAATATTTTTTTCAATTTTTTAAAAACACCAGGATCACTGGTGCTGGGAGCACGAAATCTCCACTCGTAAACTAAAGTAAAGAAGCAACGATATATGATTTGAACATAGTTTACCCATTTTTGGGACAGAGAAAGCCACAGCAATGTCATAGTATTAATGGAAAGATCAACTGGAGATGAAGGGGCATAAGCAAAGATCTGCATGCTGCACATACACCATAACTAAACAATGATGCATAACTTCCAAGACTGGGAATTTAGTAGTGTCGAACTTCTTCCAGAATACAGGAAACAGAGAATTTTCACTAAATATTCACTTGATTATGCTCCACGAAAGATGGTCATCTTAAAACACACTCACAGCAGAAATGGAGACAAGATAGATACTCCCTCTGATCACAAAAGAGTGTCACGAGTAGTACTATTAAGTTGCACGTAATCAGCACTTTTCCGGCGACATTTAAACCAGATCGGAGGGAGTAGCAAAAATGGAGATAACAGAGAAACACAAAGAGGTTTGAACATCAAGGTACATAGGAGTGCAAGATGTAGGGACGGAGGGTACAGCTCTGACTTCTATGAAATTAAGAAGGCTAGAAAGGCATGATGATTACAATAAATTAGTAGCAGAAGACACCACATATGAATTACTACAACAAGAGGGAGAGGACACAGAAGCTTACCAACTGCACCCCCTCCTGGCGCTTTTGCAGCAATGTAAGCAAAGCCAACATCTGGGAACAGGCCTATAGCATTTTCTGGCATGGCCAAGAGTGTTCTCTGTAATAGTAGCACATTGGACAAAAATGATCAGTCTTCACAAAGCGAAAGTTGGAAGCAGAACTCATTAAAATGAAGAGCAAATGGAGTTGCAAAAAATTGCCTCGGTAATAACGCGGTAGCGGCCATGTCCAGACAGCCAATTCCAAACCCCATGGTCACTCCATCCATCAAGCATATATAAGGTTTTGCATACTCATGTATCTTACAAATTAAAGAGTACTCGCAGTGAAGACCTGAAAAGAATAGTGTGTTTCGTAGTGATGCATATGATAACAATATACTGGACAAAACAGAACATAACACAATATGCTATTTTCATTCACAGCAAGGACGACAAGCTAATATACTAGTAAGAGCGAGACATGCACAATTATGTCTATTAAACATTTTTGGCATAAAAATCTTAGCACTGAACAATATTTTCATTCACCAATGACAAAAAAGGAACAAACCGAGGAGCACAAAGTAGGTGCTAATAAGACAAGCAGATTTGTGTCAATTAAACATTAGTTATTCAAAATAAGATCGAGAGGGTTCTTCTCAGCAATGTAGCAGTTAAGGTCATTCCACACTAGCTAAGCATTACAAAATATTAGTACTGTAAGTACATAGATGTATTGTGCTTGTAGATGCCCGGCCATATTAATATTGATATAGATGACGTAATGTAATGTTAAATGGTAAGTGGGTTAAAGAAGCAGAGTGTTACAACAATAAATGGTGACTTATCATTTACGGTGATATAACTGAACCATCTTTAAAATATATGTGCACATTCCAATATTCCGCAATGTCAAAGTGAAAACATAAATAACTGAAATCAGTCTGGTAAAACTACAGCTCGTTATCTTCTTTCACTTTCCATGTAATCAGAATCAACCAATAGAATGCAAGTAGCTCGGTTGTCTTTTCGCTTTTCATGTTATGATAATCAACAATAAAATGGCAATGGCTCAGATTTTTAGTTATTACGCGATGGGAATCCACAAAGAAACAACCCTATGACTGTCAAGTGTTTTCAGAAATCAGCAATTGAATAAATGTAGTTAATATTTTGTTTGGCATTGTCCTCAAATTTTTCTTCAAGATTATATTTGATTCTCCCATCTCAATGGGACCTTCAATGCGTATGTTTTATTATATGGCTGAATTAACGGTTAAAAGTAAATCTTAATTAAACAAGTGAAGTCTTGAATTATAATCCAAATGTTGCAGAATTATTTGAATATTGCGTTAGTTTTTTAAGTTGACTGTGAATTCGAAAATTCTAACTATGTTGGATTGACCCTTCAGATTGGAATACAGTTTCAACTATATTTTCTAACGGTACAATTTAATTCTCAGATACAAACAAGTTCTTATTACTAGACCTCTATTATCTCTGGCATTGTGCAATCATTAGCAAGTCTCTTCACATCCCCACCTGCAGTTTACACTAAGCAGTAGTTACTTTCTTGTGCAAGTTTGAGCAACGCTATAGACAACAACAACAACATATACCAATACCGCATATATTTTTTTACAAAAAAGAGAAGAACCATCAGTTTTAAATATAATGTTCGATAATAAAAACCATCAAAATAAAGACCTTTTGCACAAGTGATGTGCTCTTGTCCTTTTGAATTTCCGCTGCAACACCCTTAATATCCATCCCTGCATTGGCCATGAATCTTATTTGAAAACATCTCCAATGCTCCGGACAAAGAAGGCAATACAGCATGTTCAAACTTCAAATACATAGCTTATTGACCACAAAAAAGGGGACAAAACGGAGAGAGAAAAATACCAGCTGAGAAGGCACGTGAAGAACTGCCTTCCACAAGAATGCACTTCACACTTGGATTAGTTTCCCAATCATCAAGAAATGCCTTGTATTTAAGGTCCATTTCTGCAACCATTTGAGGTAATGAATATAAGAGTGGAACTCAACAAGGTATCAGACAAACAATCTATGGGGACAGTGTAAGTGGACAAAATCAATGGACATACACAATCAGAGTTTATATTGTGGACAATTAATATATATGCGTACATGCTATGCATGTGTACAGTTAGCAGCTACCACATCATGTCTCCCCATAACCGTTAAATCTCAAATCTTGACCCTGGACAGGGTGGAGTAGGCCCATTAAGTGCTGAAGAAGGCAGCCTCTCTCTGTTCCCTTTACATTACGGTTTGTTAGCATTAGTTTCCTTTAGACAAGACTAGTTAATATAAGCCATCCCCGTAAAAAGGGATCAATATACCCATTATCATACGAGCAAGAATTAGTTAACCTGCTTTCAGTCTATTCTTCCCTTCATAACATTTCAAATTTTCTTATACACGGGTAGGAGAGTTGGTGTCACTCTGCTCAGTTTTTGCAAATCAGTTCGTGTAAGATAAGGTTTACTTAATGACAAACAAACAAACCAAAAAGGACGGCTTGAGAAACCTAAGGACGTTAGTTTGAAATGAATTTTGTCTACTCACATGAAAATGCAAAGTGATTTCTTTGTGAGTGATGAAAACATAGCAATAATATATCTAGAGAATATAACTAGAGCCTCTGTTGTATGACATTATTTTAAAACATAAACATACATTCTGCTTAGTGTACACATGAATGCATGATATCCATGCCTTAGTCAGACCAGAATACCATATATCGTGTAACATGAGGTAAAACAGCATATCTACCAGACTACCACTGCTAATATGTGCAACCGGGCTTTCGCCATCCAAATAGCTTTGGTACCCACTGCAGGCATATCAGTGGGCTTTTCCTACACCTAGCAAACACAATTTTCAATAACTACCCAAAATGCCACTACCTTCCCTTTGGAAGTTCACCTTTCTCCCCAGCTCTTTCACTCTCATATGCTTCCAGATTACCTCAGCTCAATAGTAAAACTATATTTCCTGCAAACCTTGTTAGTGTATACTTAATCTGTTTATATAATTATATTAACCTAACTCCGCCTATGTTGTCTCAACATAGACGGTCCCAAGCCTGGATAAAGGAGGAGGGTTGTGATAGGCTTGGCGAGCCAACGTGAAAACCCAGCCAATCTTATGGAGATGAAATATAATAATATTAACCTGGAATCACAAGTGAAACTAGTTGACAAATTTGACATATATTTTGTACTACCTACGTTCCGAAACACAGAACGTTTTAGACATGGACATATTTTCCAAGGTATAACTTTGACCGTAATTTCTTACTTGGCCAATCTTAATAATCTTTTATATATATAAATAGTCAAAGTTAAAGGAGCTTGACTGCTCTAGGACGCCATCTATTTTGTAACAGAGGGAGAAGTAAATTGCTTCGCAGCACCTCAAAAGGTATGAGTTGCCATGTTTCATCTAAAAAAATGGGCATCATGTTCACACGGGCAGGAAAAGATGCACAAGTCGCAAACAGAGGGACACTCCGGCTTCAACCAAGCATGTATCTTCACAATCAACTCGTACATGATTGCCGTGCCCAAGAATGCCCGACATCTGCATGTGGGCCCATGATGTCACCAGTCCAGAACTCAAGATCAATGGGCTCACATGATTGCCAAAAAAATTGATGTGGTGTCATATGATAGAATGGCAGCACTAGCTTTTTTTGTGTAAACTCAATTAAATGTAGGTGATGAAACGTGCAATGTACTACCCTGATCTCAAATTTCACTTAAGTCCTTGCTATTTAGCAGCGAATTTATACCAGATGCTGTCTAGTCACTAGTTCGGATGTATTAATCGAAAAAAATTGTACAATTACACTGGCTATACAATAGAATTTCGAAAACATCACCAAACACGCAGCACGGGCTTCACTCAACCAACCATCCGCGATCTTCCAAACTACTATTTGGGATCCCACGAAAATAAATCGAGGTATTCCCACTCAAATTAGACCACAAGGCACACCCAATCAGGCAGGTAGGAGAGCGATCCGCACCGAGGTTCATGGCGTTGAGGGCCTTGGGGCGGTCGAGGGTGATGACGGCGACGCCGTTGGGGAAGACGCGGCCCTTCACGAACTCCTCCGCGGCGGCGGCGGCCATGGCGGCGACTCGGCGGAGCGGGACGAAGCTAGCGGTGGAGGCTAGGGTTTGGGAGGAGGAGGAGAAGAAGGAAGCGGTGGAGATCGGGATGCGAGAGAGCAGAGCTCGCATAGCGACTTGACACTGAGGGCGAGATGGCGAAGCGCTGAGCCGATGAATATTGATTATTTTCGACAAGTGGGTTATTAGCCGTCAGCTCAACTGCAGTGTCGTGGTGGCGATGGAGATGAACTGATCATTGACAGTGATGACGTGAGAATCGACTAATTGCGTGTTCAGGGCTACTAAGTTTGTACTGGATTTGGGAGAGATTTTTTCGCAAATCTTGTTTAATTTTTACTTCCAAAATTAGCAATTGGAGCACCGGACTGTCTTTTTCTGACGACAGATTCAGTTAGCCATGACTGCCGTGAAGAAAGACAGATCACAAATCACCAGTGTAAAACGAGGCAAATTGCATTTTCATTGATATAGTAGAAAAGAATTGGCCAGTTTTAAACTGGCAAAAATTCGGTACAACACAAAACACACCATGCCAGTGGAAAGTGCGCGGACGTGGAGATTTTTTAGCGCGAAGTGATTTGCCGACGAGAGCGCCCTGTGAGGCAAGCTGGCACTCAAAAGCCATGTTTTTTTATGGTACCAAACGTATGTCCTAGCAGGCAAGGCTATAACCGATTTTGCCTAGGATCCAAACGCGCCCCAAGTCGCTCAAGTGAGCAAAACCAACACCCCAACATCAATGCAACACGGCGGATGCGAACATCAGAAGGCGTCACGCCGACAGCCCACGCGGATCACCAGTGTAGACTGTAGAGTACAATGCCAAATGTAACCGGACAATGCGAATCATGGACGAATACATGAAACCAAACAAGGTGTTTGGTGTATTTTGGACGAGAACCAGACGATAGCCTAGTGGTTGGGGGTTGCAATGGCACCCCTGCCGACCCGGGTTTGAGTCCCGTCGGGACCGAATTCCGGGAATTCTCACCTGGGCGGGTCCATCTTAATGACATGCCACGGGGCTCCTCCCCCGTCGGTCTTATTATTGTATTTTGGACGAGAGCCTGCAACATCAAGGCAGGCATGTGCTAAGAGCATCTGGAATTGTGGAATAATATTTGTACCAGCTCTAGGAAATGCCAGGCTGAGATTTGTTTGTTCTCTTCCGCCGAGTGTTTTACACCCCTTTCCTCTCTAAAACAAATCCGCAACCAAAGAAAATGGCTAGCTGAGGTTTGTTTGTCTAGTGCTTTTACAGCCTTTCCTATCTCAAGCAAATTAGTAACCAAACAAATGGAGAAACACGTTCTATTTATCCATACCCGTTCCTCAAACCCCACCAAGATTTGCAGAACCTGAACGGCAGTCCAACGACGGCAAGAGCAGCGCCCACCAACCACCACCAGACACCAGTGTCCAAGCCGGCCGGCAACAGAGAGTAGGGCACGTGACGACCTGCGCTGATGCGCACAACCTGACCACTTAAACTTGCTTGCTCACGAGCACGGCACTTCACTCACTCTGCCCTCCACAGAAAGTCGCTTGCTTGCTTGCCGTAGTCGCCGATCGAGCGTCGATCGAAAGCCACACGAAGCCACCGGTCAGGAGAAGAGGCCGCCATGTCTCCGCGGCCGCACTTCCTCGTGCTCACCTACCCGCTCCAGGGCCACATCACGCCGGCGCTCCGCCTCGCCAGCCGCCTGCTCGCCGCCGCCCCCGACGCGCTCGTCACCTTCTCCACCACCGAGGCCGCCCACCGCAGCATGTTCCCGCCGGCCGAGCCGCACCACCACGACGACGCCCGCCTCCAGCTCCTCCCGTTCTCGGACGGCACCGACACCGGGTACGTTCCGAGCACCGACCCCGCCGCGTTCAACGACTACGTGCCGTCCTTCCACGCCGCGGGCGCGCGCAGCGTCGGGGAGCTCCTGGACGCGCTCGCCGCGCGCGGCCGCGCCGTGACCAGCGTCGTCTACACGATGCTTCTCCCGTGGGCTGCCGACGTCGCGCGCGACAGGGGCGTCCCGTCCGCGCTCTACTGGATCCAGCCCGCCGCCGTGCTCGCCGTCTACTACCACTACTTCCACGGCCACGCCGGCGTCGTGGCCGACCACCGCCACGACCCGTCGTTCCTCGTGCGGTTCCCGGGCCTACCGCCGCAGGCCGTCCGGGACCTGCCGTCCTTCCTCACCGACTCCAGCGACCCCTCGGACTTCTTCCACTGCGTCTACGTCACCGTCCGCGACCTGTTCGACACCCTCGACAGGGAAGCCCCCAAAGCAACAGTGGTGATCAACACGTGCCAGGAACTCGAGGTGGGCACGCTCGCCGCCATTGGAGCGTCGTACAACGTGCTCCCAATCGGCCCGGTGCTGCCTGCCGGCAACGAGGCTGGTCTTTTCAAGCAGGACGACGCCAAGTACATTGAATGGCTGGACGCCAAACCGGCCGATTCCGTGGTGTACGTCGCGTTTGGGAGCCTGGCCACGATGGTGAAGGAGCAGCTCGACGAGCTGCTTCTGGGCCTCGAGGAGAGCGGGAGGCCGTACCTCTGCATCGTCCGGAAGGACGTCAAGGCGGACCTAGCGGAGGCCGAGGCGTCGGAGGAGCCGGAGATGGACGCGCGGATCAAGAACGGCATGGTGGTCGAGTGGTGCGACCAGGTGCGGGTGCTCACCCACCCGGCAGTGGGCTGCTTCGTCACGCACTGCGGCTGGAACTCCGTGGCGGAGAGCGTGGCGTGCGGCGTGCCCATGGTGTGCGTGCCCCGGATGTCCGACCAACGGATGAACGCGTTCCTCGTCGATCACGAGTGGCGCGTCGGAGCGCGCGCCGAGGTGGGAACCGACGGCGTGCTCGGCGCGGCAGAGTTGAGTCGGCGGGTAGAGGAGGTGATGCGGGGAGATGCGCGGTGCGCGGCGGCGGAGTGGAAGCGGGTGGTCGTGGAGGCTCTGGGGAAAGGTGGGACGTCAGATCATAATCTGATGGCGTTCGTGGAAGGCGTCAGTAGTGATGTGCACAAATCATAATATGTTTGTAACACTGATGTAATATTTTCTGTGTAGCGTGTTAAAAAATATGCAGAGAAATGTCACGACATTTCAGACACACATGTAACAAAACTTGTGAGTATGCAACAAATCCCCGTTGTCGCAGCAAACCGCGGAGAAAAATCATTGCACACATGCAACATGGAGCTCAATGCTCGCAGCAATGCAAAACACACCGGTAAAGTGAATGCAACATTTGCAACAGAGGAGGTGGGAACCCGTGTGGTCGCCGCGACGGAGGTGACGTGGCGAGTAGAGGAGGTGGTGCAGGGGGACGCGCGGTGCGCGGCCAGCCGGCCACGGAGTAGAAGCGGGCGGTCATGGTGGCTCTGGGGAAAAGATGTGGCACGTCAGATCACAATCTGATGGCGTTCGTGGAAGGCATCACCACTGATGTGCACCTGTAATTATAAGATCTTCTTGGTTAAATCAGCTCGTGTATACTGACTTCATGAGATTGTTCGAGAAATGGCTACCCTAACCCTAGGCTTAAAACTGGAGACAATCAGCCTAGCCGTTCGCAGAACAATTCGATCTAATTTAATATCGAGATCCCGAGTTGTTCTATCCTTGCGATCGAATACCCTCCTTTGCAACATTACATATCTTATATGTAACACAGTTGTAATGTTTTCCCAAGTAGTAACCATCGAGGAACTAAGACTAGCATGGAAGCACCACTACAATGAGAGATGAGGAGGAACAGACGATGGTAACAAGATAGAGAAGATGGTTTGTGGGGGAGGTGGAGGCTTGTGTAGATGTGGGGGTGATCAATGGGAAATAATTTCAAGGCAACTGTGAATTTGTGAGTAGAAAAAAAAGGCTCAAATGCTAGATCAAGTGAATACGAAAACAATTGTTCATTATTTCAACCGTCTTCTCTCACTAGCTTGACTAACAATAGAAATTTCAACAGCCACAGATTAGTAGTATCTTTGACTGAAGAAAGAATTGTACCAAATACCAAATCTAGCCGTGCAAATGTGTGGACAACCCTGCTAGTTGCTCATTATTTCAACAGTCTTTATTAGCCGGCGTAATTTGAACACTGAGAGTATCTTCAGCCGCAAAATGCTCGGGAAAAGTAAGAGGCCAAGGTGATATTTTCCTTTGCCATTGGGATCGGCGTCTATAAATACGGGGCTTCGGCAAGCAGCAGAATATACACAGCTCGAAGCCAAGCCAAAGCAAGCGCCGA
This sequence comes from Poa pratensis, assembly GCA_947311845.1. Lineage (NCBI taxonomy): Eukaryota > Viridiplantae > Streptophyta > Magnoliopsida > Poales > Poaceae > Poa > Poa pratensis. Next base: position 24,302,930 of record CAMZMU010000078.1, read on the forward strand.
ACAATGGCGTCCTTCTCTAGAGCTGTCCATTTCCTGGTGCTCCTCCAGATCGCGCTGTTCGTCGTCTCCGCCATTCTCATTAGCAGCTCCGTCTGCCACGGAGCCCGCGACGTCAATGGTTAGCGCTTTCAATCTGTTGATGATTTTGTCCTCCTCGTCATCATCTCCTCCTTGTTCCTCCTTGAAATAAACAAGCTTCTCATTCAAGAGTTCCGAAATTAATTAGTTAACCGTATACTGATGTTTGTGTTTTGCTGTAGTGTGCATCCGTGGAGAGTGCGGTCCTCTCCCCTTCCCCTCTGCACCCCCTCCCCCGAGCAATTGAGGGATTGGACGGCCCTTATGCATGCCTTGATCTAGCAGGAAAATTGGCTGCCACTAGTGGCGGAGCCAGGAATTGAATCGAGGGGGGGCGAAGCATAGGGTCTAAATTTTTTAAGATGTAAAAGTGAGTCTATTCAACAAAATAAAAGATCCACAAGATTCAATTTTTGTAACTCATAAAGTATAACAATCAATGTGCAGCAGGCCGCAGCAGACCAGCAGTGCAGAACGACGGCAGCAGTGCGAGCTTTTGTAGCAGTGGCGCGACTGAGATTTTTTTTTTGAAACAATATGAAATTTCATTGATTTAGCAACAGCGTACATGTACAATCGTGCAGCTATGCATTGTAGAAAGAGCAAATACAACTGCGTTGACGCAAGCTTCAGTTGCTACTCCTAAGCATCTTAACCTGTAAATGTACTCTGAATTTTGAAGCCTGGCATGATGATGAGCACGGAAATTATGGCTTCTGTTAATGCGATTGGGATTGGGGATTTGCTTGGGGGAAAAGCAGCTAACAGCTTTCTTTTTTAGTGGAGCTGCGAACAGATTTTTTTTGAGAGAGAAAGAGCAGCGAACAACTAGGTCGGGTGCGTGACTTACCTCCTGGTTAGGGCTGGACCTGAAGCTCGAGGCTCGAGCTCGGCTCGGGCTCGACAAGGCTTGGCTCGGGCTCGGCTCGGCTCGGCTCGAAGGTGGTGCAAGCCAAGCCTTGACCTCCCGGACAAGGCTCGAGGCTCGACGAGCCGGCTCGGTGAAGCTCGCAAGCCGGCTCGAAGGCTCGATGAAATAAAAAAATTGACATGGTCTTTGCCAAAAATGTAACACTTTGCAATTGTAATCAGCAAGAGAGCATGGATATATAACAGTGGCATGAACTAAACAACAGTGGCATCCATGACAACAAGTCGATCACACAAAGACATGTCAAATAAGATGGGATCGAAACAAGGCAACAAACAATAGTCTCATACATCACAAACAATAGTCTCATACATCACAAAGTGCACTTAGTTCAACAAATAGAACACGACATGAGTTGTAGCTCGATCGAAACACAAGTCTTAACAATTTAACATAAAGTTCAACCACAAAAGGACCATTGCGCCATCATTTCATCTTCTTGTCGGCGCTTGTCACTTGTTAGAGGCCATGTCGAATCTGAAGTGTAGACAGACAAATTTCAGCAAGCACATACAAAAAATAAGGACCATTTATACTAGTTTGCATCAGGTTTTTGTTGTAGAGAAAGTTTCAGCAAGTATACACAAGAAATAAGCATCATTTATACTAGTTTGCATCAGGTTTTTGGTTGTATAAAAAGTTCCAGCAAGTAAATGAAGTAAATAAGCACCATTGACACTATTTTGCTTCAGTTATTTGGCTGTATAAAAAGTTCCAGCAAGCGAATATAGCAAATAAGACTCATTTACACTATTTTGCTTCAGTTTTTTGTTGTATAGAAAATTTCAGCAAGTATATACAAGAAATAAGCACCACTTAACCAAGTTTGCATCAGGTTTTTGCTGTATAGAAAGGTCCAGCAAGCAAATACAACAAATAATACATCAAATAGAACTTACCAATTGCTCCCCACCACACTTTTTGGAAACGAAATGGTCTCCACATCATCATCATCATCATCATCTGGCTCCTACAAGAGAGACAAAAAAGTACATGAGCATAAGAAAGGTAATAAATAAGAAAGGTAATAAAAAATTATAGCACATACCACATTCATTGAAACTTTGACATCATTTTGAGAACCTTTTATCCAGCTAGAAGCACACACCAATGCCTCAACCATGGCTGGCTTTAGAGAACTCCTATAGTCATCAAGAACTCGACCCCCGGTGCTAAAAGTTGATTCCGAAGACACGGAAGTGGCTGGTATACTCAAGAAATTTGCCATCTTTGCTATCACTGGGTATCTATGTGCATTCAGCTTCCACCACAATAGCACATCAAAGCTTTTGTTTAGCAAGCTCTCATTCTCCTCATCAAGATACTTGCCAAGCTCATTCTTTGATGTCTCCAAGGAAGATGCGCTCAAGAAGGAGGTAAACTCGCTAGCACTTGAGGGTAGAGAGGAACTTGTATCATCAATTGTAGAGGAGGATAAATTTGTTCTATACGAATCAGCCTTCTCATGTCGGTGATGCATATCATAAGTGTCATACAATTTTCCTAGCTCTTCCTCTACCAAGTTATATTCATCCATAGCTTTCTCATGATCATAGATCTTTTTGAAACACCAATTAATGTATCTCAGCTTGTACCTTGGGTCAAGAATGGTAGCAATCACCATGACATTATTGGGCTCATCCCAATACTTGTTGAATTTATCCATCATTGCCTCCCCCATAACTTTCAAATTCGGATTGGTTGAATCACAAGCATCTCTAAGTGCAATTTTGACATTGACAATGTGAGGATAAAAAATATTGGAAGTAGGATATTTAGAGCCAGAGAATGCTGTAGAAACCTCAGCCAACCGAGCAAGAATCGGTGTAATGGTGTTGAACAATGTCCATTCATCATTTGAGGGCTTCCATGTGTAGGCAGCATCTCTGTCCGAATAAGAATCTAATGCATCTCTATAAGCAATGGCTGTTCTTAGCATGTTGAATGTTGAATTCCATCTAGTGGTCACATCAAGTTTCAGCCCCTCCCCAATTGTCATGGCAAGTTCACGGCAACATTCCACAAAGGTGTGCATCCGAGAATTTGATTTCTTTATGTACTTCACAGTTTCCCTCACATTCGTTGTCAAATGGGAGATGGTTGCTGTCCCATCGGTCACCACCAAATTAATAATATGAGCACAACAACGAACATGAAAATATTTGGGAACAAAGCAATAGGAGGCTCGGGTCCCTCTAGCAACAAACCTAGCCTTCAAATTTCGGATTGCTTTGTCATTGTTCGATGCATTGTCAAGAGTGATTGAGATGATTTTATCTTCTATGTTCCATGCAGCCACACATTCAAACACTGCTTGTGCAATTACGTTTCCACTATGTGGAGGGTCCAACTCCACAAAATTCAGCACACGACATTGCATATTCCAATTTTTATCAATGAAGTGTCCAACTAAACACATATAGGAAAGTGTTTGGTTGGATGTCCACAAATCAGTAGTTAAAGCAATGGTGTCCACACCTTTAAGAACTTTCTTAAGGCTCTCTCTCTCAGATTCAAACACCTTCAAGCATTCCTTTCTAATGGTTTTCCTACCAATAAACTCATAACGAGGATTCAAATATTTCATCACTATGTTGAACCATGTGTGCTCTACCATCCTAAATGGATAATCATGGCATATAATCATCTTAGCAATTAACTTCCTAGCCTCCTCTTGACTAAACTCCCTAGAGGATTGCAAAACAGGAATAGTAGAATCACATGCACTAGATGGCTGAAAATTGAGAAGGGTTTGACTTGCCGCAGCTGCCATTGCAATCTTGTAGTCAGGACATGAGTTGCGGTAGTGTCTCAAGAGATGTGAAGTGGCTCCTCCTTGCTCCTTTTTGTAGGAGAAGAACTTCTTGCAATAATTGCATTGTGCCATAATAACCATGACAACACCAGCCTCCGTTTGGGTTGGCTGAGGAACCTTCTCAAAGTGATCCCATACCTTTGAACCAGCCTTGCTGCTCGACGAAACAACAACCTTCGGACCAACCTTCATTCCCTTTTGCCGCTTGTTCTTTCTCACAGAAACCCCATCATCATCGGATATCTGAATGTGACCATCTTTGGGTATGGGTATCTCAATATGACCATCAACAAATAAATTGTCCTCCTCCATGTCATCGTTCTTGTCATAAGAATTCTCTTCCTCATCATCATCGGACAAAGTTGTCGGCTGCACATAAGAGTAATCGCAACGATTCAATCACACTGAACAAACAACAAGTACTAGAGCAGTTGCATCAATTTCAGAAGGGGAAGCCAAATTACCGTTTCCAGCTGCGACGAATCCACTGCTCTTGCTTGCGACGATGATGGGTTAGTCGAAGAGATGCCGAGTAAACCAGCTGTTTTGGAGTTCATCGCGTTGTGGTACGCAGCCCTCTTTCTCTGCGATTTTGCTTGTGAAGCAGCACTACGAGGTTGCATCGTCGGTAATTGTGGTGAGTATGGGTTGTCTCTGTCACACAGTAGCGAAAAATTGCATCAGTACCTCGAGCAGTCCTAAAAATTGCATCATACCGTAGTCCTAACTCCTAAACAGAGAGCCTGGAGTGCTAGTGTGCTACTGCTACTACCATTCTACTAACAAGAACAACAAACGGTACCATAAATCAAAAGAATGGACAGTGCCTGGAGTGCGGAGCCGTCAGATCAGATGGCGTCTAACACAACTAAAGTAGGAACCAAACATGAAACAACATACTCTAAGTATTCCATCGGCGATGTTTTCATTGCACGCAGACAGACAGGAGCTGACAATATCGACAGTAGCAGAGCCAGCGTTAAATGGTTAAGCGCAATGCCGCGGACCAAAATTATCTAATCGAACTCGCTGAAGACGGAACCGGTGGCAGTAACAGGAAGTGAGAGCAAGCGGGAGTGAGGGGACCTTGGTGCCGCGCTGGCGGATGATGATGGCGCCGAGCTTGGCGAGCTGGTCGCCGTAAGTCTTGAACCCGAGGCGCTGTCCTTTGGAGTCCTGAGGTGGAGAGAAGCGATGGACACGGATCCCTGCTGGCTGCTGCTGCCGGAAGGCCGCCGGCCGCCACTGCCCACTGGAAGCACGGCGACGACTCCGCGCGGCGCGCGCGTCCAGGGTCCAGGCGACGGCCGACCTTGAACGGCTCCACTGCCCAGGCAAGCTACGGGGGGAGGCGATTCAGGCGACGATCCATGGGAGGCGGTCAGGCGGACGGCGGTGATGGCGGCCGGCGTCAGCGACGGTGGTGGTGGCGGCCGGCGGCGGGGTAACCCTAGGGAGGAGGAGCGCGATGGGGAAGGTCGGAAGGAGAGACAGAGCACGGCACGGGCACGAAACGATGCGTGGAGTGGATGGGGTCAACGCCAGCTTTGATAATTTGATCGATTCATCATTCATGTGTAAATAAAATAAAATTTGCTGAGGCTCGCGAGCCGGCTCGGCTCGGCCTCGAGCCTGACGAGCCGAGCCACGAGCCCACTTTCTCCTAATTTTTCAGGTGCAAGCCGAGCCAGGCTCGGCTCGTGTTTTTCCCGAGCCTGACCGAGCCGAGCCTCGAGCCGGCTCGGCTCGGCTCGATTCCAGCCCTACTCGTGGTCCGAGAATACTTGTTCTCCAAACTAGCCCAAATAAGTCCCATCCGCTTGTTTCGGCCCAGACCCAGATACTTGTTCGTTGCATGCCTGCCTGTTCGTGCAAAACAGACCGAAGGTCTTGTCCAGCGTCAATGGCGCCGCCGCCGATATAACCCTGGCAAGGGGGTGCCTGCTCTGCCCTAGGGGGGGGGGGGGGGGGGGGGGGGGAGGGGCACCACCGCCCTAGCAGATAATCATCCCGTCTCGTGTACTTCAGTTTATTAGAACGTTGAAAAAATTGCAAGTTTGGCGGGCCGTGCTATGCATGAATATGTTCTTTGTCTTAGGACAGTGAGCTCGCTGTGTTAAGTGTTAAAAGTTGCTACCTATCAGATTCAACTCGTGCTATTCTACTCTTGGCAAAAAAGGCAGGGATGAGATGCCTGCAATCGCCGTATTTTGTTTGACACTGAACCACGATTAAATTAAGTGGTGTGTCTCTGAACAAAAGAATCGAAAATGGGTGATCGAATTGACGAATTATGCAGATCGAAGGGGTAGAAGTGCAGAACACGCTGGACATTTCGAAATTAAGTTTTTTTCTTTCTTTAAGTCATTCAGATGAGCTGCCTGTTACGAACAAAGACAAGGAAACAAGAAATACAAATTTCAGCACTTACTATAGCTTTCTCGATAAATGCTGCTTTTATTGCCCAATCGTTACATTGAGACCATACAAACGGAAGATTTTACACTCAGTTATTACACAACAAAGTTCCATACAACTTTTTTTTAATGGTCACCGGGGATAAATCCCCACCGAATATTTTTTCATTCAAGTTGTCTTAACCCTTTGCAGACTCTACAAGATAGGTTCAAATGAATCAGAGAGTACGGGGTTACATAGGGGGAGAGATAAAAAAAAAAACACACACACAAACACAACACATGAAGAGAGTACGGGGGTTACATAGGGGGAGAGTAGCATATAGACAGAAATAATCTTAGAAAGAAATAATTTACCGCCGCTACCTGAGCATTGGCTGCGTGGTTGACTGCGCCGGCGGCCGGAGCATTGGCGCCGAAGTTGTTCACCACGGCCGCAGCCGGCGCATTGGCCACGTTGTTCGCCACGCCGGCAGCTGGAGGATTGGTGCCGACGTTGTTCATCGCGCCCGCGGCCGGAGCATTGGCCACGTTGCCCACCACGCCGGCGGCCGGAGGATTGGCACCCACGTTGTTCATCTCGCCGGCTTGAGGATTGTCCACTCTGTCCACGCGCAAAGAGAGGGTTGGAGATGGAGAAGTGTTGTGGTGTGGAGTGAAAAGTTCTTCCCGCACCGATGGGATCAAGTATAGTAGCCAGCAGCTGGCCAACCCACGCATTGTAATAAGTCCGGTCACAAAAACTTGCATTCTTACAATCTTCTCCCTTAATTAATATAAGGGGCAAAGCTTTTGCCCCTCGTTTCAAAAAAAAAAAAAATGCTGTAAAAATAAGTTTCTTTCTCGTTTTGGGTGTAGCAGAGCTCACTCGTCTCCGGTAGGACAGCCTCGGAGCAAGGCACTGTTCCGTGTAAGCTGAAAGTGCATGAAATTAAAGCTGGAAAAAAAGGGAGCAATTCTCGCTCTCTCGTGAAAAGCAGGCAGACTCCGAAACGGCAATGATTTTGAACATTGCTACGTGAACGCTGGACGGCTGGAGCCACTCGTTTGTTTGTGTCAGTATGAGCATATATTCGATTCTGAACATTGCTAAGTGTGAAGCTAGGATCTCGCCGCTTAAACACCTCATGAAGAGATTTGTTAGAGAAATGGAAGTTTTTATTATCCCAGGCCTCTTCGTCAACGAGGCGAACAATGAAGAGATCGATTCGATGGCTCTAACGAAATTAGAAGAACATTAAACTGTGCGACATCTGGATGTAATAGAGTTCTGAGGCTTCAGACAGCTCCAAAAGCAACTGTTCGACATTCAGTGTCGGGCACACCAATTTCAGATTTCACCTGCTTCACAATGAAATAAGGTAGCACTATTTTTATTTTGTGTTTCGAAAATGCAAGCTTTTAACCAAGCAAACTGTAAAACGATCCAAGCAAACTGTAGATCGATCGAACAACTGGTGTTCCTAGTTCTACGTAAAATGACAGGCACGCCAAACTGAGCTGTTGTCGGTTTATTACAATGGTCAAACTTTTTACTACTGCTTGACTGAACACACGAACAAATCGCTCGATCTCAGGAAAGTACAAGAGAAAGACCAATTTATAATACTAGTTCTTAGGAAGCTGCTAGTGAATGAAGCATGTCTGCAGATCGAGCACTCCCTACAGGCGATCCCATGGATGCGTCATCAACAGCCCAGCCCAATCAGAGCCAGAAAGGCCGCCGGGATGACCACATACACCATACAAAAACCCTCCTCTTTTTCTTCACCTCTAGAAGTCAGTTCAGCGGCGATACCAGCAAGCACATGTTCGATCTCAGTTCATCCGCAATGGCAGAGTTGAATCTGTCTAATTGTCTAATTACTGACTTGTGCATGTTGAAAAACTAGGGAAGATTAGTGGCATCGGCATAAGCTTTACAGTTTGAGATGGGAGGCTCGAAAGAGCCCAGCTTTAAATTAACGAAGCCACATACGGCAAATGTTACAAGGGTGCTGAGAACAGCAAAAACAGAAACAAGCAAGTAAGATTACAGATCGTAGCTAGAGCAAGCTACATGAGACCACAAGAACAGCAGGTCCAGGCAGCAGCGAACAGCACCAAGAGCAAGCAAGCAAAGCCCCCTACCCCTATTGCGCCTTGACACTAGGAAGTTTGGGGTTGAGAGCCGCTAAGGAGCACGATTCGAAGAAAGCCGCCTGTTTCTGGAGGGATGAACTGAAGTTGCCAAGACAAGACCAACGCCACCAAACACACAGAGGAAGGGACAACCAGCGTCGCCGGGAAAATCCGCGCAAAGGCACCACTCTCGAAAACGCTACTGCCGGAGGGGAACCCAATCCCCTCGCCAGGCTCGACGGCGCCGAACCGCCGGCAAGAAGCGCACGTAAAGAGATAGACACCGCCGCCGCAAGAAGAAACCTGCAAACAACTGAGTTGAAGAACTTCAACTGGAGCCAAGGCAGAGGCGCCGCTGCACGTCCACAAACCACCAAAAACGCTGGAGCACCTCGTCCAAAGGCAATGTCTCCAAGGAGCCCGCGACACCGATGCGCCGCCATTGCTCGGTCCAATGGACCTAGGGTTTTCACCCGGGACGGAGACCACCACGACGCCTCCAAGGAGGGCTATGGTGCCCGGAGGTGTCGCCATTGTCGGGCTAGCAAACACCAGCCAGAGCTTTCACTCGGTCTCCCATACCCCACCACACCAAACACCGCGCCACTCCGCCGTCTCAGATCGCAGCGAGAAGCTGACCCTCAGATCCGGCGAGGGGAGCAAGGCGAGGTGGAGAAGAACCACAACCTCCAGATCTGACGACCGACCGAAGACCAGCCACCACCCCCGCTCACCCCGCCGCCCTAGTGGTCCGAGCAGAGCGGACAGCACCCGCGCGCGCCACCCGCCGCCGAGCCGACACCGCATCCGCCTCCCAGGGCCGTGGCCCCGGCGTCCGAGCTCCCCTGGGATGGAACACTGGCAGGTAACCACCAGGGCGACCCAAGGCAGGAGAGGAGCGATCCTCCCCGCCGCCACCGTCTACCGCACGGTCCGAGGCCGCCGGCGTCCTCCGGCGGCGACAGGGGGAGGGAAGGAGATGGGGAAGGGGGAGCTTTTGGGGGGTGAGGGTTTTGCCTCCCGTGTCGCCCCAAGCGGAGCAACGCGGGGGCAGGAGGAACTCTAAGCTTTACAGTTTCAAATAAACCCATTGGGTTTTACTGATATAGCAGGAAAATTCAAAAAGAGAGTGAGTGACAAAGAAAGTGCATATATAGCTAGACATCATCTATGTTTCGATATGTAGCTCTTAACCAGTAGATTAGATCTAGCGAGTTGAACATGAAACATGAGCACGTACGGAACATCGGTAGGCTGTAGCCCAAACCAGAACACCTTGATTCAGAAAAGCAATTGTCACGAACTATTTTCCTTAGACTACTCACAATGGGGAGTAACATAGAGTAGTAACATGCTGATGTTAATAGCCTATGTTACTACCTTCATAGTGAAAAGTAACATATATGTCGTGCCTTATTTATTAGGCTATAAACTCATTTTGTCTTGATAAGTGTGATGTTAATGTAACTAGCTAAGTTATCACAAACATCTTTCTCCTCATTAACTACATGTCACATAAACAAACTTGTCTTCAAATATGTGATGTTACCATCTTAGTTACTCCCATTGTGACCAGTCTTATAGTCCCATACTCTGCTTGTTTGCTTGTTATTAATGTGCGAGTACCAATTAATCGCGTGAAGAATAAAAGGCATAAAATTAAGTAACGAAGGTTAAAAGCAGCAGCGTTATTTAACTGACAGTTTGACATAAATGATCTCGTAAACCACACCGGAGGATTGGGCAAGTTGTTGGCAGATGCCGCCAAGGGAGGATTGGCCACGACGTTGCCTGCCGCCATGGCCGCCTCTACCGCCGGTGGGTTGGCCACGTTGTTGGCTTCTGCGCCGCCGCCTGAGGAATGTCCATGGCGTGCCCGCGCAGAGAGAATGGTTATAGACAGAGAAGGTGTGCTTTGTGTAGTAGACGAGTTTCTTTGGGCGAGGGATGGATTTAACCAAGGAGTATAGCAGCTACTCCCTCTTGTTATCCACTAAATGTGGATGTATCTAGACATGTTACATGTATAAATACATCCACATGTGGTGGATAGCAAGTCAATTAAATTAGAACGGAGGGAGTAGTATGCAGCCAACCTAGAATAATATTGTTTCTTTCCTTTTGAAACGATGCAAATGATTTCAGGGTAGGACGGCCCCGAACAAGCTCCTGCCACGGCAAAATTGAAAAGCGCTAGCTGTGAATCGGAGTGGACTTGCCTTGACCGCTCCACGTGAAACCATAGCTAAAAAAGATGGCAACCTATCTCATCTCTCACATATAAAGCAGGACAATACTCTGAAATGGCAATGCAATTATGCGATGCAACTACCGCTTGCACGCTGCAACATGTCCAGTGATTTGATCGAGCACCGTGTGCTCCTGTGACTGGCTGCAGGTGCCATAAAATTGATACACCCACTGCTAGAGACGGGAGAGGTACCTACGTACGCGATTTATTTCCTTATACAATTTCCATCACGAGCCTTCTTTGTGGATTTCTTGGCAAAAAACATCGATGATAGGCCGAATAATCGCCAATCATAGTGCATACTCCCTCCCTTCCTTATAAGACTTGCTTAAAAGAAAACCTATAACTTTTTTCAAAATGTCACACAACGTAAATTTTGACCATGCATGCTTTTAGAGAAACATATCAACAATTGTCATATTATGAAGATATTACATGAAAATATATTTCAAAATGTATCTAACGACATGTATTGATTATGTATTATACTAGGTAAAAGCATCTTCACCAGCGATGTCGATAGGACTTCCAATCGGAAAAAGTGATTCCAGGGTCCGGACACAAAAATACACCCCTTGTGGTGCCCCCATGGGTCCTACGGGCTGAAAAACTACCTTGCATCCCCTTATTCGCCGCCAAATTCTGAATTGGCTCGGGGGTGCCGGAAATGATCGCCGCATATATCTAGACAGACGTGCACCACATGTCAGCGACCTGATCATTTGGCCAGGCAGAAATCTTGTATGCCCATTCATACAAACTAGAATACATGAATTTGACCAATTTTTTTCCATAAAGTGTCAATTTCCATCTAAAAGAGTATGGTTTCTCTTACAGAGACACCCTCATCAATCTCTCCACTGGCCAACTAAGAGGTTCACTTGTTGCCACTAAGAGTCCGCCGAACTTCAATATTCAGCCGTGTAACCGACAAGACATCCGCAACCAAAATATTTTTGTGTCATGCAATATTAAATAGAGATGGATATTGACTATCAGAGTATCACCTAGCCAGATATATTCCAAAAACGAGCCCCGCGCCCATTACCAACAAGGTAGGAGCCGCGATCAAAGAATTCACGTAACTTCTATAATTCACTTCCAAAAGGGAGAATTAGTGGGTTTTGCGTTTACTTGAGATAAACTCTAATGGTTTTTCTTGCAACATGAATGGTAACGTCCCTCCCGTTAATTAGCGCTCACAAACTGAGAAGAGAAAACATCCGGCGAAAACATTGTAAAAACTAGAGCTCTAAGCAGTTGTTCCACATTTAGTGCCGGGCACAACAATCATAAATCTTACTTGGTTCACAATCAACTACATAGATGGCACGGACTAGTAAATACAGAAATAAACAGATCGCTCGATCTCACTACAGTGCTACTACATCAGAAAGACCGTCTGATTATTCAAAGGAAGTTGCTAATGGAGCATCTCTCCGGCGCATGAGGCCGGATTCTTCCTTCCTGCACCATCTCTACATATCTCACAGCTGGTTGAGCTTGAAAGTGGCCAGGACCATCAGAGAGTTTGATCGCCACAACGACGAGCAAGATGGTGGTCATTATATCGTCCTGCCTCCTCCCGCGCGCGACCTGTGCTGCAGCAGTAGCGGCGGCAGCAGCAGCAGCAGCGGCGGCGGCGGTGGCGGCAGCAGCAGCAGAAGCAGCAGCAGCGGCGGCGGCGGCGGCAGCAGAAGCAGCAGCAGCAGCGGCGGCCTGCAGTTCAATCAAAGTATCACTAGCTAGTTAAGGCAACATCCGCAGGCGATATCAAGGAATGAACTTTGAATACGCTCGTTTGGGAATCAGGGTTTTCCGTTTCGCAACGGAGAATGGAGTATCATTAAGTAGCAACAGAGATCAGCTAAGTAGAGGGAGGGAAATATAAGTCAAATAATTTGTTTTTCTTACTCAAGGTTATCCAAGCAAAGCACCGAGGAGATTACTCTTTTTTTCTTGCTCAAGGTTTATATATGTTGCTAACCAAGGAGATGACTTGAAGACCTTACTGTGATGCATGGCCACATCTATTTGAAAATATTAAAATTATATCTCTGTAGTTCAAATTCGAACCACTAGATCTGACCAATTGAAACAAGAACACGAAGCTAAGTTTCCCGACCCGCAAAAAAGAAACCCCCAAACTTTCCCGTAGCTCACACTCAGATCAGCTTTCAAGCATTTCAGTTAAGCAAAACGTAACCGAACAAGAGCACCATCTTGACAGAAATAATCATAGAAACGATATAGTATTACCGCCGCTGCCTGAGCAATTGCCGCGTTGTTGACCACGCCGGCGGCCGGAGGATTGGCGCCAACGTTGTTCACCGCCCCCGTGGCCGGAGGATTGGCCCCGACGTTGTTGACCGCACCCGCGGCCGCAGGGTTGGCGCCCACGTTGTTCACCGCAGCCGTGGCCGGAGGGATGGCGCAGACGTTGTTGACCGCGCCCGCGGCCGGAGGCTTGGCACCGACGTTGTTCACCGCGCCCGTGGCCGGAGCATTGGCCACCACGCCGGCTGGAGGACTGTCCATGCTGTCCACGCGCAAAGATTGAGAGTGCTGAAGATGGAGAAGTGTATGGCCCTGCGGAGTGAGAAATTCTCTGCACCGATGGAATCAAGTAGCAGTAGCAGCCAGCAGCTGGCCAACCAAGTAAAAGTAAGTTTCTTTCTCGTTTTGGGTGTAGCAGAGCTCCCTCGTCTCCCGTAGGCTTTCGTGTAAACTGAAAGCGCAAGAAATTAAAGCAGGAAAAATCGAAGCACTGGCTGTGATCGATGTGCACTGGGATGGCTAAAAAGATGGCAGCCTATAGCTAAAAAGATGGCAGCCTATCTCATCTCTCACATATAAAGCAGGACAATACACTGAAATGGCAATGCAATTATGCAGTGCATCAACGGCCTGCATGCTGCAACGTGTCTCGGCGATTTTTTTTTTGCGAGTTTACCTGTCTCGGTGATTTGATCGAGCGCCGTGTTCGTGGGACTGCCATGGAGTTGATACATCGACTGTTGGAGACGGGATAAGCACCTACGACCTACGCGTTCCATTTCCTTATCCCACTTTCCATATTACGAACCTTCTATGTGGATTTTATTGGCAGAAAACAACGATTAATCGCTAATAATCAGAAAGCATGCCTACAACTTTTTTAAAAAGTCGAAGAATGTAAGTTTTGATCATGTTTTCAGAAAAAAAAACTATCAACAATTATAACACTATGAAAATATTATACTGTATGATAATATATTTCGACATGTATTTAACAATATTTATACTACGATTCTACGTCATTGAACTGCAATCTCAAAATTACAGGCGCCAGTTCAACTTGCTACATGGATACGTGAACAAATTTGACAGATAGATTGGAATTGTCAGTGTGTCGGTAAATAGCCCATGATTCTTCAGGTTGTGATGATGTTGCATGGCCAATTTTTTGTTCACTAGGCAAAATCAGTCGGTAGTCAGCAGCTCTATGCTTTTATTGAGGTTCAGACGATTTGAGACAATATTTAGAAAACACATCAATTTTTTGGTTAAGCCCACGCTTCCGAAAGCATACATATGTTAGAGAAACAAAGTGAACAATATCATATATGAAGTAGTGAGTACAAAAAATATGTCAAAACTACAACACATGAAAATGCTTTGAATTAATAATTTCATGAATTTCTAGATACTCCTAACGAAAGAATATTGCCAAAAAGAAGCAATGATACACATGTTTGTAACGCCCAGGCCCAGGCTACGACTGGAACAGCTAAACGCTCGTGGGCCTTGGACGGCAACCAACCAAACGGCCACTGCCCACCGTTGGCCACGTGTTCGTCAAACATGCTTCTGACGTTCGTTCGATTTCCCTTTCGAAAGAGAAACCTTTTTCTAGATGTACCCAACACCTTGTTTGCAGCTTGCTCCAGGGTGGGCTTCCAAGGGGCCATAATAATTCTCTTTCCCTGGAAGCTGTCAGTTTAATTTCAGATGGCCCAGCCCAGGTAGCCGCCACGGCGATTCGAAATTCAAAACACGAGTAAGGAAAGACGTTGGGCAGAGGCCCTGTCCCCCACATGTCAGAACGAGCTCACAAGACTCTCCTTCTCCGCCGCTTGACTTGAGGTGAGAGCAGAGCAGAGCAGCGCGCTCGGATCGAATCGAATCTCTCGACGATGGCGTGCGGCGGAGACACCCCGACGGCGATGGCGTGGCCGCGGTGGCGCCGGCGGCACGGCTGGCAGCTCCCCCTCCACCCGCTCCAGGTCGCCGCCCTCTCCCGTTCGTTCACCCCTCTTTGCGGCCGCTTTCAGCGCCATCTGACCTCCCCGTTTTCCTCGGATTGCAGCTCGTGGGCGCGGCGGTGTTCGCCCTCCTCGTCGCCGCGTTCTACGTCGTCGTCGGACCCTACCTCGGCAGCACCATCGCCAGCAACATCCTCCTCGCGCTCTTCTCCTTCTCGGTACGTTCATCGCCAGTGACCTCTGCCTAGTAAGTCTTTCACATCGCTCCTCGCGATGCCTTGTGCTGACCGGCCGGCTGGTCAACGACAGGCCGCCGCCACCGCGGCTCTTTACGTGCGCTGCACCGCCGTGGACCCCTCCGACCGGACACATGCCAAGAAGATGAAGAGACAGCGCCAGCTCGCCAGGGCCGGCGGCGGCCGCGGCAGAGGTTGCCGAGGCTGCGGTACGGGTATCCTGTGGCGATACGCGATGCGGCTTGTGAAGAGGGTGGAGGTCCGTGTGACGAACCGCTGGGTGCGGCGGAGCTACCTGGAGCAGTGGAACTCCAGCGTCCAGCTCGACCCCATGCTCCCCTTTGCCTTCACCAAACTCGACGACATCGTCTCGCCGCACGCCACCGAGGACCAGGACATCTCATTCTGCCCAATCTGCGACTGTGAGGTCCATTCAGTCACATCCCTCTCCTCTCTAGTTTATTAATCTCTTCTATGTTTGAAAGAAATCTAGAAATGCAGCTTCTTTCGATGTTTTGGGATGAAACTATTTATATGTGGATATGTTAATTTCTGAACATGGCATGTGTTAAATGGACTGAATTCCTATGTTGTTAGTAAAGTTCAGCAA
Organism: Poa pratensis; assembly: GCA_947311845.1. Classification (NCBI taxonomy): domain Eukaryota; kingdom Viridiplantae; phylum Streptophyta; class Magnoliopsida; order Poales; family Poaceae; genus Poa; species Poa pratensis. The sequence goes on from CAMZMU010000078.1 coordinate 24,318,633, forward strand.
ACTAATTTACATCTCTGACAGCTGTTGAGCAATCAAGAACTTACGGACCTTAAATTACAGGTGAAATTGCGCAGCAAGCACTGCAAAACTTGTGACCGGTGTGTTGATGGATTTGATCACCACTGCAGGGTAACCACTATAGATATTCATACCCCACTTCCAAATCTCTGGCTCTGCTCTTCATCTTTCAGGAAGTCAAGTGACTGATTAATCACTTTTTTCAACGCAGTGGCTCAACAACTGCATCGGCAGAAGGAATTATGCAGCATTTATTCTGCTTATGTTCTTTGTCTTGCTAATGGTGGGTACTAAGTCTGGACAAATTTGCTTCTTTCAGAATTCCATTTGTCTATATGTCATATATGCCAGCATTCCAAGCTGATTTAGTTTAAACAGTTCTAATTGGCATTCCAATTACTTTATCAGCTTGTTATTGAGGGGGTGCTAAGTCTGGAAATTTGCTTGTTTCAGAATTCCATTTGTCTATATGTCATATATGCCCAGCATTCCAAGCTGCTTTTAGTTTAAACAGTTCTAATTGGCATTCCAATCTACTTTATCAGCTTTTATTGAGGGGGGAACAGCGGTTGCGATATTTGTTCGCTGCTTTGTCGACAGTAAAGGGTTAAAACGGAAATGGAGCACAGGCTTCACATAAGGCTCCCAAAGGAGCTCATGCAGCATTATCTGTAAGTTATAAAGAATAATATGCCTGATAACAAACTGCATTGTATTTTATTTGTCAATCTCACACTGTTCTTTCATTTTTTTCCACAGATGGCATTGTCCTCTTTACATTGTACAGTACTGCAGCACTGGGCCAGCTCTTCTTTTTCCATGTTCTGCTCATTAGAAAGGTTTGCGTTTAGCCAAACCCATGATTGTGTTACCAGTGTGCTGGGCTCAGGAATATGCTCTCATTTTTGGCAACTTAAATTTGCATAATTTTTTCAGGGAATGAGGACATACGATTACATCCTTGCTATGCGAGAAGCTGCGCAAGCATATGATCCTTTTGATGACTCAGATTTATCCTCGGAAGAGAGCATTGACTTCAACTCTCCCGAAAGACCATCGTTCTTGTCAAGGATCTTTTGCAGAAAAGATCAAGTGAATGAGGTAAGCTGAGATAAATTGCTGCACTAGTATAATTATAACAGTCAATTAACATTAGAGCTAACAAAACAATTTTGAACACGATAGAGTACTCGAAAGTTGTCGATAAGGATCGACGAGAAGGAGCCCATTGATGCATCAAGAAAGAACAATGACATCCAGATCAACCCATGGACGTTGATCAATATGAGTAGGGAAAAAGCGATGGCAGCCGCAGAGCGTGCGCGTGAGCGAATCAGGCAGAAGCTGCAATCCACGACCATCTCCCCGATGAAACCATTACCATTGGAGACAAAGCGTGGTCCTTTGAACCCAGAGAGAAGCATGACAGGGAAGGAGATCGTGCCTGTATTCACAAAGAGCTGGGTGTCAGGGTCACCGACAGCAAGGTTGTCGAGCCCAAGGAGGCGGTTTTCAGGTTCATCGTCACCCAAACCTCAGAGGAGCAGGACCAACTTCGACTTCAGACTAACCGAGTTATCAAGAGAGCTTGATACCCACGTCTCGAAGCAGGTCATGTGCTCTGTTGTCATGAAAGGCATCGAAGATGAAGGTTCTTCGTCCTAATTTAGGATGTTGTTTAGCCTGCAAATTCATTCAATTTTTTGTCACGGAATCTCTGCTTATTGTGTGATGTGCTTTCTTAGCCCATGCACTTCTTCACGCAGACATTTTAATGCTGCTGTATACATAGTTGTATGTTGCTCTGTTGTACTAAATCCCTGAACATTGAGTACAGCAATGCCATGGTTATTTATATTAGGACCTTTCCAATCATAATTAGTTTTCTGTAGAAGTCAATTTGTTATCTCAATTGCTGTTATGATGTCGATCTTCAAATTGTTTGCCATCTCCATCTCAGTAATCATAGTACTTGAGGTCTTTTACAGAAGGGATCAAAGGAATATTAATCATCCGTAGAGTCGATTTAAAGGCCAGATGAGTAAATACCGAAACATTGTGTTTTTTGTACGACAAATTTTTTGAAGGAGAAGGAAGACCAAGTGCTAAACGGTCATCCCTGAAAAAGAAGTGCTAAGTGCTATGACGAAATTAATTCCATGTCTTCAGCTCGTAATGTTTCGGAGCAGGAAAGCGCTAGACATAAGCCCATGACTGTGACTTGCAGAAGATATTCTCTACATTTTTCTGGCTCGTGATGACCCTGTTCATTGTTAGAATGCAACTCCCAACTGTTCAGATTAGCCTTAGCAATTAGTCTATTATACTTGGGAAAAGCTCCTTCTAAATGATGATTTTTTAGCATGTTCTTCCTGATCTAATTTGTTCTGCCAGTCCATCATCTCAATAACACAAAGGTTTGATGAATGAACTTCACAGACTGAATGCTGTTTTACCTAGCATGAAAAGGAGAAATACAATTTACCTAAGAAATGTTAGTCTGCTAAGTTTCCTTGGCTTGTCCATTTTTCTTTACATCCTGATTAAATTTTCTACTGTATAAGCTATTCTATCAGAGCGAACAGGCGCTTGCCCTTCTCAACATGTTCAGATCTTTTTGTGCTCATAAGCAAGCAAAAAGGTTTAAACAGTAATTCCTTTCAGAAAATAATATAATGAGTTGAAGCAATGCACTACATCACTATTATGCTTTACAGACATGTTTGGTCGAAAATTCACGATGATTTGTTTTACGAAAAGGAAACTATACATGTATACCACTTAAATTCACATATTCTTTTATCTTAGTTTCCTTTGACAATGTTTATATCTCTCCTCATATGATCTGTTGCGCATTTTGCATACAGTCTACATCTTCCTAAGCGACTGTTGTGGTGAAATTATGGTCTGTTAATATCGAAATGGGCATCTTTCAGCCATGCGTACCATAGACTTGCTAGGAACTTATATTGCTCAGTACTATTGTTTTGTTTTGTGGGAACCAGTATATTTATTTGATATAGCACAATCAGTATAAGTACACAGAGATCAAGTGTATTTGTGCAGTGTGTGGGGTTTACTGTCTCAGCCCACATCGCATAAAACGAGCCCAACCATTAAACATTACCTTTCTGATGTATACCACAATTTGTCATCAAGGAACTAATCAGCCACACTGAACGGAGTGCCAACGACAAGCATCCAAGATAATACAATATTAGAAACGGGCCTAAGAGGTCACTAGACTGCTTAAGATCATACCAACGGCCAGTTCCCTTTCTCTTTCCACCCTCACTCTTGCACTAACTAACCTCTTTATTCAAGAATCAAAGCCGCGGTGAACCAGGAAAGCAGATCTAGCTACCAGAGCAGCTTCTATGATGCCACCGTCGGGCTGTCGACCGCAAGAGCCATGGTGTTTAGCCCGTTGTCGACATAGACAGTCGAGCCAGTGATAGCAGAAGCCAAAGGAGACACCAGGAATGCTGCTGCATTCCCGACTTCATCTGTTCAAAACATGCAACTCTTCTTATAAGATATCATTTTCATAGAAAAAGTTGCAAGTTGCTGCCAAAATATAATATATATAGAGAAGAATATTTTTAACCTGCCAGAAGTTCCTTCTGCAATGGTGCATTAACGTAAGAGTACTCGATCATCTTCTCAATGAATCCGATCGCCTTTGCGGCTCTGCTCCCCAAAGGACCTACACATGCATCCAATAAAGCACAATGAAGGAAATTGGATGCAATTGCAAGTGCTACCAAACTGTTAAGCTATATAATAATCCTTGAAAACTATGCAGATGCTATATTCAAGGGGATAGCATATTGTACATAACAGAGCACATTAGCATGTAAGAGTAATAATGTAACTATGATATGCAGAAATGGCTTGATCAAGCATCCAAGAAATTTTTGATAGATTGCTTACATAGTAACTAAATTCATTCCTTTCCAGTGCATTCACTATACACCTAACATGCCCAAGATGCCAACCTAAGTGCATCCATTATTCTACCAGGATGAGTCAGCTACAAAAACAGCATCCCTTTTGAAGGATACCTGCAGATATGGTGTTAACTCGAATTTTCCCTTTCCTTCCAGCCTCAAAAGCAAGTACCTACATCAATTAAATGGGAAACAAAGTAAAACATAATAGCACTCACGCAAAACATAGACCTCATGTTTGAAAATGTGCATTATTATTATAAAGAAAATCCTACTCGTGTATCACTCTCAAGAGCTGCTTTAGCTGAACTCATGCCACCGCCATATCTATGAGAAAAAACATCAAAATAATCATATGTAAAGATAGCTTGCAAAACAGCTTATCTCCATAAACAAATATTACAAAATATTTACCCAGGAATCGTCCTTTCAGATGCAATGTATGTTAGCGAGATACTAGCACCACCTGGAAAAAAATTGAACTCATGAGGCAGTGCAAATAATGGCTATGTGGTTCTGTGTTGGAACACAACATCATTTTACTGAAGAAGCTGTCAGACTTAATAAGTGGTATAAGAAATTTCAGCATTGATGTCCACTCAAAAGTTCCATGGACAATCCAAACAACATATCTACTATAATTCACTAGCAGTATAAAACTAAAACAAGACATCAGGCTGGAAAAGAAGATTTTATTCTAGAAAAATGGAATTTATGCCCAACATGGCATGTGCACTGTAACTCTGTACCACACATGTTGGCACTTGCATTGAGATACATTCTGCAGGATATATTCAAAATTCAAACACAAATAAATCCTCAAAGGTCTCAAGGTACATAAAACGGTTGTGGCTTTGGCCAGGCAAAAGTGCGGAACTTCAGTGTGGAAGATAACTATATGAATGGCAGCATAGTACTGAGAGGATCTGCAGTACCTGGATTCATAATAGGAATGAAGTGCTGAAGTAAGGAAACAAAGGAGTAACTGGATGCTGACATAGCAGCAAGATAGCCGCTTCTTGAGGTTTCCAGCAAAGGTTTTGTAACCTTCAAACATAAAGTTAGGTGATTTTTCAGTGAAGGTGTTACATAAGAATTGAGCATAATGCCATGAACGTGCATATGTGCACAAATAAATAAATAAATAAAAGGAAAATGGTACCTCAGGACCATTAGCAAGAGAATGCACAAGAATGTCGATGCTGCCAAAATCCTTCTTGACTTCTTCAGCTGCTTCCTATCAAATGAACATATTCATATATTGGTCAAACTCCAAAGCTATTGCAAAATAAACATATTCTATTGCCAGAGTTGTATTTGTTACTAATATTGCAATGAGGACCACAGTGCTAATATTTATGACTACAAGAGAGATGACTCAAGCTACCAAAAAAATAACATGCGTTCAATATTACCACCCTCAACAACCACCTCAGATTTAAACCGTGTGCAACAGTGTTAAGTTTGGAAGGAATAAGGTGAAGTGATATTGTAGTGGTAGTTATAGTTGTGTTATGTCCCTTGTAGTCCTAACATGCACCTACTGTTAAACTATCAACCTTAACGTTGTCTTGAAGCAAGTTTAGAAATCAGGTACTCATTCATATGCAATAGAGATGGTTTCGTAGACATACCTTCACAGTCCAATTTGATGATCCTGCATACCTTTTGTTTGTTTTGACCTAACATAGTGAAATACAATGTTCATTATAAACCATATTGGGAACTAAACGAGGGGATATACACAGAAGTAGAGCATTACATCTTCAGGAACATCCTCCGGGGAATCATAGACAGCATCCAGTGGATAGACTTTAACAATCTCCATAAGAGATCCATCTGGCAGCCTGTACCAACAGCAAATCAGTAAACTGTTGAACAAGTTCAGAAATATGCTGCGACACATCAAATTAAGCTAGAGGTAGATTAAAATTATCTAAAACAATAGTACGGACTTCCGTGATTCGTCAAACTTTCCACGCCTCAGGCTTGTCTCGAAGATGTTAAGTGCCTGCCAATGGTACAAGTATCCATGAGATAGTTCATCAACAAAAGCTTCCAATATGATGTACTGCACGCAAGGGTCAGAAAACATACAGGCACCCATGTACCAACAAGAATTTCAGCACCAGCTGCGGCAAGAGCCTTCGCAATTGCCCAGCCATAGCCATTATCATCAGCAACCCCAGCAATAAATGCCCTTTTCCCTGAAAGATCACAGCCAAATGAGAAAAAAATGTGGCAATTGGTAGGCTTTATGCTACCTATCAGATTTAGTTTCCTGAAAATTAATGAATTACACGCTTGCTTTCTTTAGTAAGAGAACACAAGTACCATGGCATATTTAATAATTCGGAAAGCCAGTGACATAAATGAACCTGCACCGAACATATTTACCTCGTTTTCAAAATTTCAGCAATTCATGTGACTAAAATAACAGGTATGCTTTGTTCACAGATGGCAATGATCAGTAATATGCCAAATGAACGGGCTAACATCATCATTAAAGGATGACCACCAGCCACTGATAGTTCTATCCTCGTTAACTATATTGCACTCCCTAGGAAACCCACTTCAGTATTTGGCAGTGAGAGAACTTGTGTTTTTCGGATCATAGTGAATTAGACTCAACAGATGGTTCAGATTTGTCACGTGTAGGCCTAAGTTGCTAAACTCCAAAATAAGCAAATACCAAACATGATCTCCACAAAAAGACAACATATTCCTGGCACTGCTGCTTACCTCTAAGATCGATGGGTAGCCCCTGAGAGTACTTTCCCTGACACCGCTCTCACGGCGACATCGCTGAACTTGGAAGAGCCAAGAGACCTGGAGTAGGAGATTCTGGGACAGCTTGCAAAGGTGCTGGTGCCGAGCGCCGGACTGATCCGTGCCCTCGAGGTAAGCATACTCTGGGAGGCCGAGATGCAGGGGCGCGCGGCCAGCATCTGCGCGGCGGCAGTCGCGCAGGGGGCCATCCTCCGTCCTAAGCAGCTACTAGCCTGTTCAGTCAGAACACCATCAAATTCATCACACAGATATGATATGATATGATATGATATGATATGATATGATATGATATGATATGATATGATATAGCGACAAGAACTACGCTCAGTACGAACTGCCGGAGGATCTCTCGAGCAAGAAACCAAAATCGGTGATGTATCGGGAACGGGAGGCGACGCCGTACCTCGGGGAATGCGGGATGGCGTGTTCGGGGGAAGAGGGATCTGAGAGCGCACGTGTGCTGTCGCTGCCTGCGGCAAGGTGGTGGTGATTTTGGAGCGGAGGAAGGGAGGGGAGCTAGTTGTAGAGGAGTGATGGGGAAGGGACGGGGCGACGGGGGTTTTCGATGAGACCGAGGGGGGAGATAGAAGAGGGTTCGGGTTCGGGGTTGGTTGGGCTCGATTTGGCCGGAGTAGCTGAGAAACCGAGGAGAGGCTGCTTTCCTTTTTCTTGGATCGATCGACCTCTGAGGCTATGCTGCTGGCTGCAGCGAGCAGGCTCGGCAAACAACAAGGAGAAAGCTTCACCGAAAACAGTTTTAGTTTTTCCTAAACATTTGAATTTTAGTTCATCTCTAGCCGATCTCTCAAAACCGGCTAGAGGAGTAAAAATTTCGTTTTTAAATGGCTAAACTGCATCTAAGGGAGAAAATCAGAGTTTTTTTTTGCGAATTGAGAAAATCAGAGTTGGTGTGCCTCTTCGGCAATGCCTAGTGTGACGGGGTCGGGGAATGACCTAAAATTCGATAGGACCGCACATATGAAACAAACACGAGCCCTTCGCGAGCTTCCATCTCTCTCTCAAGCTCATCCGCCTTGATTTTTGTTTCAACTTTGTAGAGAGGTGTTCCAACGCCCGCCTTGATTTTATTTTGTAACCCAGCTTTTGTCAATCCCTTGTGGATCACGTTGAAATACCTCTACTCCAGCGGCTACCCGCTTTATTTTCCTGGTATATTTTTTTATACACGCAAAAGATAGAAAAGAGTTATGGCGTACCTCTCTTCAACACCTCGAGTCTAACGGGCCAGGAAATTGGCTAGAAACTCCATGAGCCTGACGAATGAAACAAGTGGAAGGTAGATACAAGTGTCATTTATTAACCATGCGAGACATTCGCAACTATCCATTTACCTCTAAAATCCCCTTTCCATTTGCCAAGTTGGTTAACGACAGACATTACAAGACTAAGCTTGGTTGCAGAGCAAGAAGCTCGCCCCAATGGAGTATCTCGGCACGAACGACGTAATTACTATGTTCCTTGCGTAGTTGTGTTCGACTGCTGGAGCCTTCTCTCCATAGGCTAGTCTATGTACACTCAGGGGGGCCATTGCCCCCCCCCCCCCACCCCACACACCTAGTTTTAAAAGAATTAGTAAATACTTTTTACAAAGCTTAGAGTAGAAAATATAGAGTCTTACCACGTGTGGAATGTCAAAATGCAGCACATGGCACAGTTCCCGGCACTCGGTCGGACCGTGATCATTGGGGTTTCAGTCATCGGCGGCTGCTTCACGGCCATTCTTCTACAGTGGGCATCATTGCGTTGATTTGGTACATCTGCCACAGCTGCGGCCAGAACCACAACGGCGCGAACCAGAAGGTGGCACAGCCGTTCGGCGTGGCGCATAACCAAGCACAATTAGACGGCGCCGCGCAGAACAAGCCGGGCGGCATGAACTAGGACGAGTTTGTGTACACCGTGTGAGGTGAAGCTGTGGAGGCAAAGGGTCTAGGTGATGTTTCTTTCGTCGGTTTAAGATACTATGATCTGGCCGTTTGGAGGTTTGGTCTGTGTAAGAAGTTATGTTTGATGTAGTAGTTGTGTGTTGTGCTTTGCCTTGATCTGCACTTTGCTCTTTCGTTAATGGTCGATCCGTAGCTGTTTGGTCTTTCGTTGTTTGTTGTCTGTTGGAAATTCTGTAATCCATGTAAAGTGTCCCAAACTATGCCCTTATTGGCGTGCTCCCATGGTTGATGCCTGACTAATCCATGTATAAAGTGACCCGAACTATAGAAAATGAGGAGGAGCACCCGACGACGCTCCCTCCCCATATCTCACCTTTGGCTGGCTACCTAACCAACATACCTGATGAGGTCTTCCGCATGCTATTTTGTATCCCACGCGCGTATGCGCGGCGTACAATACGCTCCACCACCACGCGATGACATCAGCCAACAATAAATGACATGCAGCCTCCCACTACCACAGCCCATTGTGATATTATGTGTTATTTCAGATTTTATGGGGTCCTTTGTAATGTCTTGTACACCCACCGTGTTGACTTAATGAATGCTTCCAGCCCCTTCGGGGGCTCCTTGTGCAAAAAAAAACTACCACAGCCCATGTGATCAATAAATGACGTGCTTAAATTAACCTAACCCAACAGATTAATTGCATGCTATTCTATCCACTCGCCCAGCAGATTCTCAATTTTTGTATCGGTAATGTCTTTTGAACCGAATGTCTGATTTTTAATATTTTTTATATGTTTGAGATCGTCATGAGGAGATCTTCAAAACAAGATCAATATTGGAAATATTTCATACTCTCTCCGTCCCAAAATAACTGTCTTAGATTTATCAAAAAGTAGATGTATCTAGACATGAAACAAGTATAGATACATTCACTTTTGTACAACTTTGAGACACTTATTTTGGGACGGAGGTAGTACATATTTTCAAAAGGTTCAAAGTTTGACTCTGAAAATGCTATTTAAATCACAAATATTTTCATGCATATTTTCATTATGTTTTTGCTCGCGACATCACAATTATTTACAACAAATTCAAACAACTTTTAATATACTATATTGATCCAGCTGTCATAGTTTCTCAACGTCGGCACTCAAGTATATTGAATGTTCAAAATTAACAACTTTCTCCAGTGCTGAAATCCCTCAGTTTCAGCGATTAAAATAAGCCCACAAAAAAAGGACTATCAATCCGTTCCCCAGGCTATCCGCTGCATTGATTTTTCGTGAAACCATGTCCGTCAACTGCATCGCCCTCCCTAGCTAGCTCTTTCGTTGTCGCTTGTCATCGTTACCTTTGATATACAGTAGCAACGAAACCACCAAGGCACCAATTGTGAAAGCCATCTCCATGTCAAATAACACTTGACGGTGCAGCTTTAGCTTCTGCATCGACATCAAGCAAGCAGTTTTGTACCGTGGTGGCGTGATCGGTCGCGTCAGAGCGAGTAGTTTGTCGAGAATTGTTTCGATCAGGCGTCAATTGGTTGAGCCGAACATGGTTCTGATTTTTTTTTTTTTGACTGGAACATGGCTCTGATTGAACCAGACTAGAGTCGACTCAGAATTTCTATTTGCTCGATGGGAGCAACTTCATTTTTGTCTCGGCCGGACACCAATAGAGATACTCATTCACTTTAAATTGCTATGCTAGGGCACTGCCGGCAGAATGAAAAGCCGTTCGTTTGAGTTAAGAAACAGTGTCCAGAAGTTCAGAAGTAGCTTCGAAGGATGGCAAGCGAGTTAAGGCGCTTGCACGCTCTAAGCATGCCTAGACCCATGACGACGGACGCTACCTTGACGCAGGCGGTGTGAGCAGGGGCTCTTACGCCTGGCAAGCCTTCATCATCTATCTACCATCTTTTAGCCTTATGTCTTGTTGTCGTTTGGTGCTCTATCACCATGAACTTGTTGCCGGCCAGGCTGTAGTGCCCAGCTATTGTAACCGTCGTGGCTTGTAAACGTTGTGGAACCTTGTGACTTTATTAATTTAAAGTCGGGCACGTGGTGCCTTAGGTCTAAAAAAAAAAGTTCAGATATCCTCTCGTCAAAAAAAAAAAAAGTTCAGATATCCTCTTCACCGTCAGACAAATAAATGAGGAGCCAAAATCATGCCAATTTGGTCCAGGAGGAAATCCGGCATCTTTGATATAGTCACATTCCAACCCAACTGATGGATGGATGATTCATGACATCGTTCATGACACCGTGGTATGATACTGACCGATTATTCTCGTCGCCGTCCAGATTGAAAGAGACACGCCTCACGTCACGTGCATCAACCTCATCGTCGTCGTTCGCGCCACAGCAGGTTAGAGCTCCGACGCGAACGTACGGAGGTTCTTCTCGGACGTCCCGCCGCCGGCGATTACCTCGTTCGCACGCCCCCATCCATCGGTCCGCCGGAGGCCGGATCCCCGACGCGGCCTCTCCGTCGCCCATGACCGTGTCGACGCACCGCTGCAGCTCGCCTCGCTCGACCACGTCCTCGCCGTCCACCCTTGTACGCACGGCGACGCCCATGCGCGCTTGCACCAGCCACGCCACTGTCGGCTGGTCCGTCCACTGCGGAGGTCGATCGGGACTTGATTGATCTGCGCGGGCGTAAAATACAAGCCACACTTGCACACGCCATTACCAACGCCTTCCACGAACGCCATCGATCTGAATACACATACATATGTGGGCTGGGCTTTCTGCATGGTTCTAAAAAAAATAGGTGGGCTGGGCTGCAGGGTAGCATACCGGGCATACGTCCGCCACCTCTTCGCCAGTCTTTGATAAAGATCTTTTGGCAGAGACAAACAAGCCGACTAGTCAAATATGCATTCATCGAAGGCATTATTTTGTTGTACCCTAGGTTACCGTCTAAAAACCTGATGATTTTGTGACATGATGCATCATTGACAAGCATGTCGGTGATTGGCATAGAATATTTATCTTTGGGTGTAGCTATGTTAAGGCCTCTAAAACACACACATCCCGATCTTGCTGGATCTCTTCTTCTCAACTGGAGCAATATTCGAAATCCAGTCGGCATATTTGGAAGGCCGGATAAAGTTCGCCTTCAAAAGCCAGCCAGTCTCCTCCTTAATCCGGTCATAAATCGTTTGACTGAACTCGTAAGCCCATTGTTTCTGTGATCTGAAATCGGCTTTAATGGCCAACCGATTCTCGACTAGTTTTTGGCTTAACGCTGGCATCGCGGTATTCCCACGCGAAGCGGTCCACATACTCCTTTACCAACGCGATTAAGTCGGATTTATAATTGGTTTCCAAATTCCGACTCACGTAAGTCAGCTTAAGGAAAGTGTCATCCCCAATGTCCACTGATCGGCCGACATGAAGCCTTGTCCCAACTTGTCCATCTTGTCTGATGAATCTAATAATATTGATTTGCTATTGCAATTCTAATATCGGCCGCAACAGAAGACTAAGCTTCGCCGCAGAGCAAGAAGTTCACCCCAACGGCGTCTCTCCGCACGCTGTGCTGACCCTTGTACTTTCGCTTGCTCTGCTCTGCAGTCGTTAAAAGAATTAGTACAAATTTTTGAAGAATGATTACAAAATTTTGGAAGAATTGGTAAAGAATTTTGGAAGGATCTAAAGAACTTTGGAATAACTAGTAAAGATTATGTACAATTCAGGGGGGCCACTGCCCCCCCCCCCCCAATTTTGGAAGAATTAGCAAAGATTTTTTTACAAGGCTTTTAATGCAAAATTTAGAACCTTTTTATATTTTGTACCCCTAGCGATCATCGGCAAGCTCTGCCATTGGCACGGTTAAAATCACTCTCCTTTTCTCCGTGCAGAATGTCAAATACAGCACATGGCATATTTTCGGAGAACCCATTGGCAATGACCAAGATTTTGTTGAGAGTTTTAGTCACTAGCGGCTGCCTCGCAGCCATTCTCCGTACAATGGGCATTAGTGCGTTGATTTGGTATCTCTACCACGGCTGCTGCCAGAACCACGATGGCGCGAGCTAGAACACGGCGCGGCGCAGAACCAGCCGGGCGGTGCGAACATGGACGATTTTGTGGACTCCGTGTGAGGTGGAGGCGAGACGCCTAGGTGATGTTTCTTTTGTCAGTTTCAGAGATTTGGTCTATGTAAAAAGGTCTGTTCGATCTAATAGTTGTGCATAAAACCGACCCGGCGAACTGCAGAATAAAAGAGACGGATCATTTAAGTGCATTGGTTGCATCCCCCGCGCATGCTCTTGCCTCGGTAATGACCGAACGTTTGGTTTTACCATCCACGTCACTAGTCCGTGGGAGAGCGCATCCCATCTGTCTATCCTCTCCATCATCGCTCCCAGTAAGTGACAAAGAGAACCAAAATATCGAAAATGCAATACCAAAACTAGTTGGACGTCCCCGACGTATCTTAGGCGTCCAACAGTTAGATATGCGTGTTGGCTGCTTTGACCGAACGAATCCCCTCACTTTGGCCCGCAATGTTGGGTACTCCCGTCATCTAGGGAAGTGTTTTTTTTTTTTTTGAAACGGAGGCAAAATATTTGCCTCATCCATTAATTAAGAAGAAGAGAGCTGCCCAGTTAATTTGTGGAAAACCGGGCGAAAACCATTACAAAGCTTGGCCGCGAAAGGAACCAAGCCACAACCCCAAGAGGCATGCGGACTACTCCCAAATCATGAGACACCACGACCACAAAGACGGATAGAGAGACACTCTACTCCTACAGTGCGCCGAAGAAAGAACATCACTTATGTGTCCCCACAGTATGGTAGCAAACGAGCACAACCACGACGGACCAACACCTCGAGAGCTATCCATCCAGAACCGGGGACGCCTTTCCTATAGAGTCACTCTTCATGCTTCTACGCTTGCTAGATTTCTCCTTCAAGATGACGGGTCTAGAGCTAGCGCCACCTCTCTTGCTCTTATCTCTGATGGCCTTCTCCTTCAAGAGACAACCAATAGTCTTGCTGGATCCAGGGTTGGCAGCAGCCAAAGTAGCGAAGAAATCACATATCTCCTTGGTGACAAGAGACCCCGCACACTTGCCAATGCTCCAGATGCAACAACCATATCACCCGCAGGAACCACATGCCTCATGGACTCAGATGAGAGAGAGGCTGCATCGACCACATCACAACTCTCTTTGGAGTCAAACACCTGGCTTGGAGAGTTCACCTTTACTTGCTCGATAGACAGAGACAGAACCGGTCCGGCACACAACTCCTGAAGGTCGGGCATGATCTGCAACACTGGAGCAACAGAGGCAAACGACATTGAGCTACCTCTAGCACGAGGGGAGAAACGACCATGAAGCCCCGCTTCCTCCTTGTCCGCAAAGGCAACCTCAGGCACATCCAAAGGGCGCGGCGCAGGAACGGTCTCTATCACGGGCGGCGTCAAGGAGAGCCTACCCAGAGCAGCCTCGGCTCGCTCCAAAAAGCTCCCAATCTGCAGCATCCAACCTTGCAAGGACTCAACAACATCGCGTAGAGGCTGAACCGTCTCTTCAAGCCGAAAGGAAGCCATGTCGAGCAGCTCAGAGCGCAACAGCTCAGCCTGTCCCTCTAGAGCGGACCGCAGCAACGTATCCGTCGAAACCATAGAGGCAGCAGAAGCAGAAACAACCGACGCCCAGGAATCACGACGAAACGCCTTGGAGGGGAGTGATGCTTCAATCTGCGCATGACGAGGAGCTGGAGCTTGAGAATGCTCGGCGACAAGGGGGTTCACCGACGACGTGACTTTGCTTGTCAATTGGCTGAGCGGACGCCATGCGTTACGACACCCACGTGCCCAGTGGCCGTTTTCAAGGAACCGATAGCACCTAAAAGGATCCCTGCAATCGACTGCACGGTGCCCAGGAGCAAGACATCTACAACATCTTCCTGCAAGCCAAGCAGGGATCGGACGAGGAGCATTGGACGGGATTGGCAGTGCCGGACGACGCAGACCGCGCCGCGGTAGCACTTCCTGCCAACCCCCGTTCTCTCCCACCGCATTGCCAGCATTCTGGTTGACAACATTGGCGTCGATGGTCTTGGTAGCATCCACTGGCGTGACAGGAGCCAGCTCTTCTTTGTCGACCTCATCATCATCAGCAGCGGCAACCGGCCTCGACGCACATGTCAGGACATCACCAATGGCCGTGGCGACCCGCAGGAGCTCGGAAGTTGCCGGTGGAGTCAGCGCGGACGACGGCGCAAACATCTTGCCACGAGGAATCTCCGGCACCTCCACATACCCACCACTCACAAGGACTGGGAGGTCCAGCGCACGCTGCTGTGGTGCGGCCAGGAGCTCTTCGGGAGGAGCAGCTGATGTGGACAGGGAGCACATACAACAAGGGAGCGGCACCAGGGGCGACGGCAACTGACCAGAGGAAACATCGGCGAGGAGAGCTGGAGTAGCGAGCGACACGGCCGGAGAGCTTGCCATTGTTGCCTTGGGGAGCGAGCGCTTCACCATCTTCCGTCCACGAACAGTTGGGTGGGACTTGCGGGACGCGAGGGCAGCCGCGGCGAGCACGTCGGCGGGAGAAGGGGCCTTGGGCGGCGAGGCTAAGGTGGCCGCCATCGCGGGCTAAGCTCCCAATCTGCCGTCATCTAGGGAAGTGTTAACCTGGTTTGTTTGCTAGCCATGACCGATGGGTAGTTTAGGAAATACTTTCTGCCTAGTGAGGCCCTACTGTAAGTGCCATGGGTCTGTTTTTGGTATAATTATATTTATCAAAAACATTAACAATACCTTAGGACGATGTGGATCACTTCACCGGCCATATAATTTCGCAGAGCGATGCCTAAAGAACACATCGGCCAATTTTCTTAGGACGATACTTGGAATAATATATCGGCCATAGCGTCTTCAAGCTTCGGGTGCACAGAATTCTGCGGGAGCTGCAAGCACCGTATTAACATCCATACCAGTAGCTACATCCTCGCTGTTCTCTGAGTTCTCATCATCAATTGTGTCTTTTGCGGGATCGGTAATGGTGTCATCTGCGGCTGTACCCCTTCTCCCGCAATGTGCTTCTTCCTCCATGTCGGCACCATAGGTTTTTACGACTGGAAACTTTATCGCACCTCTTCTCGGCTATTTCTTCTTTATTTCCAAAGCTCGCAGCCGCTGTACGCGCCGTTTCTGAGTGTGCGTAAGCCCTGTTGGGCACCATCGAGGTCCCGGTTTAGTTCCTAGTGCGACTGACTTAATTATGTTGCCCCCCAGTCTTTTTTTTTTTGACACTTGTTGCCCCCCAGTCTCTCGGCTTTTACCGTTGTACTGCGCTTCCTGTGACAAATAATTTTTTCCTGACCGAAATACTTCTCTGCTGATCAGATACACTACCGGAACCATTATTCTAGCCTCCCCTATTACCTGGATTCCTTCATTGTGTTGACGTGCTAGAACAAAATTTTAAACCCATTGGAGACGACCTCATGGATGTACATGAGCTGCTCTTCCTCATAGCTGGATCGGTATACATGATAGCTGATTCAGTTTTCCCACTTGTACTGGAAGATGCAATGACTGTATTACTCAAACCTTTATCTTGTGTACCAGCATCTCTTTTCTGCACCGAACCACTCCCTACAGCATCAGCGTATGTTCCTTCTGAATTATTCTCAGCAGCGTCAGCCATTTCACTAGTACCAGTACGTACAACTGCCTTGCCTAAACGAGTGTGCACATCAGGCTCTGAATAAGCTTGTATATTAGTATCTTTTGCTGTACTACTATCGATGCAGCCACGCTCAGCTCTATCACGTGCTTCTGCGTGACTTTCACGATTGATCGGCACCAACTTAAACCTCTGACCACCAATATGAATTAAGCCATCAGCATGTCTTCTGCTCATATTTGAAGTTCCTGAGATTGGCTTCTCATCACTACCACAAATTACAATATCGTTGCGTAGTCTAATTTCCTGATCAAATCGAGCTCCTTTTTCATGCCATGGTTTTCTGTACATACGCACTGATGGAGTTCACTCTGTGAATATGCAACCATATGCATCAGCCGACACACTTCCACTACCAAGTACGACTGCCTTCTTTGAACGTGTGTGCACTTTAGGCTCCAAACCATTATGTGAACTGGTACTTTGTCTCTGAATCATGCCACAACATACTGCATCAGCGTTTCTTGCTTCTGGATTATTATCAACACTTTCGGTTGATTGATCTTCACCAAGTTTCAAACATGAGAAATAACCGAATCTTCTGAGTTTTCTACAGGTTTAGGTTCAGCACGCCTCACCGGCACCCAGATGAGCTTGCGGCCTCCCTTATAATTCTTGCCGTCTGCACTACATACCGTTGATCAGTTCCCTGGAACAACAACTGCATCACGTGGTCGAATTTTCTGATTAAACCGATCTATTTTTTTCAGGCAATGGTCTTCTGTACCTACCACCTGATGGAATCCACCCTGGTTGAAAATAATCTGTTGTCCCGTAGGATATGGTGCCAATGGATTATAACCCCACGGAGAAAGCTGTGAATACATGGGAGGTGCATCGCCCCAATATACATGCTGCATTGCAAAATACGGCTGCTGGTTATATGAGTTCCTTTTCCATCGCTCATGACCACCAGGTCGAGAAGGTGACCTAGGATGTTTAGCGCCTCCAAGCCGATTAAACACATTGTTGGCCTTGCGTGAAGTATATTTTTCCAACAACATGCTATCTGTCGGCTTTATTTTTGGAACTTGTCTCTTTTTGCCATTGACTTTATATGCCTCCAATTCTGATTTTTTTTGTTTGATCATCCTCGGTGCAGCATTGTTATCAATGACAACATTTTTCCTTTGGTAGATTTGGTCTGTTCCGACCGAATAAGAACTTTCTTCTTCTCAAACTCAATCACGCTGATAGGAGAAGAATCACTATCGAGTTTCGTGTTAGTATTCTTTGTAAATGTCAATCGTCCGTCATTAATGACCGATTGCACATGTTGTCGAAACACATCACAATCATTAGTAGAGTGAGAAAACGAATTGTGCAACTTACAGTAAGCTCCTTTGCCCAATTCTCCTGGAGGTGGAATAATATGACCTTCTCTCACTCTAATTAGTTTTCCTTTCAGCAATACATCAAAAATCTTATCACATTTGCCGATATCAAAAGTATACTTCATTTCTTCTTTTCTAGCAGGTGTGGACTTCAAAACAGAACATGTAAAAGGATCAGACTTTGGCGCTTAAACCCATTCGGCTACACACATGTCGACGTCATACTTACTAGACGTTTCTAAAGAACTACCAGCGTGGTTCTCCTCTTTATTTTTGTTATCACTAAACCGGCTATATTGTTTAATTTCCTTAGCCCGGTTTTCTTGCGCCAAAGCTTTTTGCAAAACTTGATTAACATCTAAAAATTCTTGCCCTTCTAATTTATCCTTAATATGAGCAAGCAGACCCGAAAAGGCAAGATCGGCTAAATCTTTTTCGGCTATGGTCAAGCTAAAACATCGGTTTTTGACATCTCTAAACCTCCTAATATAATCATGAACATGCTCATTATATTTCTGTCTAACCATAGTCAAATCAAAGCCGAAGTTCAGTTTCGTTTCTATAAAAATACTCATGAAATGTTTGCTCCAATTGTGCCCATGTTGAAATAGAATTGGGAGCAAGCGATGTAAACCAATTAAATGCAGTATCGGACAAAGACAACGGAAATAATTTAACTCTATAAACATCCGATGTCCCAGCGTCATTACATTGTGATAAAAATTGCCCTACATGCTCAAAAGTTGATCTACCATCTTCCCCCGTAAATTTAACAAAATCTGAAATTCTAAAACCACGAGGATATGGCGTCGAGTCAAAATAATCAGGATATGGTTTTTAATAGGCACATGCTCTACCCTTAGGCTCTAAATCAAATTCTCTAAGTATACTGGCAAGCTGATCCTTAAAACTTGCATGGGGCTGCAGAGAACTTGTTTGCGAAACAATTGGTATGCTAGCAGGCGGTTGAATCTCCGACAAATAAATTTGAGCATTTGACGTTTGCAACGGAGACCCATTAAAGTAGGAATTGTGTACCGGCCTACACGGAACCCCAGTAACGACAGACATCAATGATGTTGGTTGTATTGTATGCTACCGACTGATAACTAGCTTGCTGCAAATTAGAATTAAATGCTCCACTTCGGTTACTGCTGTGATAATTTTATGGCATCGAAGTTGAGATAATAGGAGAAGCAACGCTAGAAATAAATTTGTTAGCCGAATTGACATAGTTCCGGCCACTCTGATCTCTACTTAAAGCAACATGAGGCTGTCGTGCTAGATTAGCCGGAGCGTCGGAAGTTTGATTAGGAAAATTAGTTAACCTACTGCTTTCGGCCGGAAGCATCGGCTTTCTACCGGAATTTTCATCGCTGCTTTGCATCACTACCGAACGAACATGACGAGGTATACTAGCTTCAAGCTGCTCCTTAAATTCTTCAAATGTATTATCTAAAGCTTGAGTAATCGTGTGTGTCAAAATTTTCATATCAGAATCATAATTATTATACTTACTAGCCATGGACACATCAACTAAATGAGCAATTTCTTTGGTTGGCTTTTTTACCTCAGCGCTGAGTGGATCGAAAGGACTCGGCGCAGCTAACTTCTTGACGACGCCGTTTCTTGTCTTCTGGTATCCAGCCAACTTCAGTTTCATCTGTTTAGCCATATATTCTTCAACCTCTCGTTCAAGCTCACGCCGATCATCTTCCGACAGATCGTCGAGTGTAACGGCGATGGCGTTGTCCGCACCGACGTCAATCCGTTCCTGAGGTCGGTGTTCATCATGTGTGTCTTTGTTCTTCGTTCCCAGCGGAGTCGCCAATTGTGTTGCCACGCAAAATTGCCGCGCGACACCATGATAACCGTCGTACTTTCGTGACGATGAAACAATTGCTTTCCGAGTAAAGCAATAAAGATCCCCTCGATTTCGTGGAGGAGAGACGACCACTTTTCAGCGCAAAACGGCAAAGATCACCGAACCCTAGATGGTAGAGCTCGGCAAGAGAAGAAACGATAAGTAAAAAAGGATACGATAAAAAAGATACGTGAAAAAGTAGATGTATTTTTAGATGAATGTCGATTGGGGGGCCTTCAATCGGCCGTAGTACCCATATTATATAGGCATGCCTGGTCTTTGGCATACAGGAGTAGGACACGAAAAGTTTTCTTGGCTTCCAAACCGAATACAATATTTTCCAATTCCTAACTGATCCGGCCATGCACCTAATCCTTTTATCCCTGTTTTTTTTTTGAAATTTTCCACCACATATATTAGGTCAGCAAGCCGCCTCATTAAAAACCTCCTAGTCCCTTTCAGTACCCTGGTGAGGAAAAGAGCGCGTGAAACGTTTCCTTCCCTACGTGATTTCCTTGGCCATTGCAATGCACGCACATAGCAGTCTGGAACCTGAAGCCTGGTAGGACTTGTCCTAGGCAGCTGCAGTTGAGCTCAACATATCTCAGAATCCACAAGGACTCGTCACATATTCCTGCTAGTCCATCCAAAATCTCACAAATTTGTCTTGAATAAATAGCTTCACGCCGCCACGATGCTTGTACTGGAATCTCATCAAACCCTGTAGTTTGAACTAAACGCCAAGTCCACATATATATGTCAATCAATAATCTGACCATAATCATTTAAATTAATTTGGCTTATAAAATGCCTAGCAGCCAAATTATACCTTCAACAGGGTCGTTTTCCTTCTAACTTCCATTTTGTTCACGATTTCCACTGATCTGTTCTTACAGCCTCCAACAATGGCATCCTAAGTGCCAACAACAACAGTCTCCATATCCATGGGCAAGACAAAATCGAAGCATCATCTTCTTGTAGCTTCCTACAGTGTGGCACGCTGCCCCCTTCCAATCACTCCCTTAATCCGACTTCATCCATATCTTCGACCAAATCCGTGGGGAGCGGCTTAAAGACTGGAGGTTTGATTCAATCCCAGGCCCTCCCTTTTGTTGCAGATTCCGTACCCACCAGCCGCTAGCAGCTGTAGGAAAGAAATATTATTGTCCATTGGGCTTGAAAGGAAGGGAACTCAGGAGAGAAGGGTATCATGGCTGGAGTGCTGGACGGAGGTGGAAGATGAAGGCAGAGTAAATTTTGCCATTGGCGAATGGATCTCTCGGTAGATCTAGATCCAATGGAAATAGAGTAAGTGTCTCAGAGTGAGATATTGTCTCCTAGTAAGAACAAGGGTGTAAATCACTCGCATCCACGAAATCTATGCATTTTGGGAACTGCTTGTGAGTCCGGGCATGTGTGTTAGGGTGAGGCACGTGGTCGCGGGAGGTTTTATAACGAAGGTCAAAACTCTCTCTTTAGATTTGCTAGGGCGGATATATCTCTCGTATCTCGAGACCAAACGAACGGGGCAGATAAAGTAGGTGTGGAAAAACCGTGTTGTCAAAATACCCCCTCATCTTTTCCTCCAAAACACTCTATAAATACAAACCCATGGTCACCAAGCCACGTGAAAAATTCCTTCATAGAAATAGGAGATGTGCACATGACTTGTGACTTGGTCTTGGCCAGAACGAGAGCGAGGAGTGGTGTGTGACCTTGTCGTTTCGATCGCGAGCAGGCGCTGGCGAAGGGAAAAGGCTAAAATGAACCTTGAACTTGTAGGAGTTGGCGAAATCAAAACTTGAACTTAAAATCCCTAAAATTGGCATACTGAACTTGTTGTTCCCGATCTATTTTAAACTTTGGATCTGTATTCAAAGCCTAGACCTGTTATAAGGTTTAAAATAGACCGGATTACAAGTTGAGAGTGTCAATTTCAGGAATTCGAAGTTCGAGGTTTAATTTATCTTTCATCTATGATTTATTCGCCAGCGGATGCCGAGGCGGAGCGCCGACGCGATGTGGCCGTGGAGCGGGAAGGTGAGCACGAGGAAGTGTCATTCTAAAGTCTAAACGCGTAAGGCTGACAGCCAGATGCCCGTGGAAGACCAAATCCACTCTCTTCCCCTAAACAAACATGTACCGTAAAACATACAAAGTGTCATGACGCCATGGTAAGGTACTGACAAATTATTCTTGTCGCCGTCCAATGGGCAGATCGAAAGAGACACGCCTCACGTCCTGTGCACCAAGCTCATCGTCGTCGTTCCCGTTACAGCAGGCTAGAGCTCCGGCGCGAACGTCCGGAGGTTCTTCTCGGACGACCCGCCGCCGGCGATTGCCTCGTTCGCACGCCCCATCCATCGGTCCGCCTGAGCACGGATCCACGACGCGGCCTCTCCGTCGTCCATGACCACGTTCGCGCACCGCCTCAGCTCGCCTCGCTCGACCACGCCCTCGCCGTCCACCCGTGCACGCACGCCGACACCCATGCGTGCCTCCACTAGCCACGCCACCGTCGGCTGGTCCGTCCACTGCGGCACGGCCACCATCGGCACGCCACGCGTGACGCTCCCAGCGTCGAGTTCCACCCGCAGTGCGTCACGAAGCATCCCACCGCGGGGTGCGACAGCACCTTCACCTGGTCGCACCACTCCACCACAACCCCGTTCACGTGTTCTCCGCCGCCTTCACGGTCGCCCTTACGCCCCACCCACAGGTACGGCCGGCCGGTCGCCTCCAGGCTGCGCCTCGTCTCCTCCTCCTGCCGCTTGCCCATCGAAATGACCGTCCCGAACGACACGTACACCACGGACCGCGCCGGCTTCGTGTCCAGCCACTTCATGTACGCCGTCGTGTCGTCGCGCCGGAACAGGTCCGTGATCGACGGAGACGCCTCGTCCGGCTCCGGCACCACCGGCCCGACGGCGACGAGCTCGAACTGCGGCACGGGACGGAGCTCTTGGGGCTCTAGCACTTCGAACGTGTTGACGAGCACCTTGTGCTTGTGCTCGTCGAGCGCCGATAAGAGGTCGCGCATCATGTCGACCATCAGGTAATGCGAGTGCTCCGGCGACGTGATGGACAGCACCGACGAGAGCGCGCTGGACCTGAGCGGCGGCAGCCCCGGCAGCTCGACGAAGGCTGCGGCGACAGGGTCCTTCGCGAAGGACGAGACGATGAGCGCGTCGTGACCGTGGAAGTAGTGGTAGTACACGGCGAAAACGGCGGCGGGCTGGATCCAGTAGAGCGCGGCGGAGATGCCGTGCGCGTGGGCGACATGGGCCGCCCAAGGCACGAACAAGGCGTACACCATGCGCGTGACGGGGCGGCCGCGCGCAGTGAGGCCGGCGACGACGGCGGAGAGCGTCTCGCGCCCCCACCGTGCGTGAGCGCTCCTTGTAGGTGCCGGTGCCGTGCACCGCGGGGTTGAAGCCCTCGTCGAAGCCGTCGGAGTAGGGGGCGTAGAGCACGCCGGCGTCGTCGACGCCTCTTCTTCCGGGTGGACAGGGAGGGGAACATGAGGCGGTGCCCTCCGACGGCGGTGGAGAAGGTGACGCCCGCGTTCAGCGTCGAGGACAGCACATGGGCGGCGAGGCGAGGTTGCGCGCCGGGTTGATGTGGCCCTGCATCGGGGCGGTGACGAACAGGAAGTGCGGTGTCGCCGAGGAGGATCTCTCCATTGCGCCAATATTCTGGGTAGGGATGGCCTGACGCAGTGACACTGGGAGATTATATGGATCATCAGGGAGCCGAGTGGAGTCGACGACGAAGTCCAATCTAGTAGCTTTCTTTTTTTTCTTGCGAAAAAAACCACCGATCTATTAATCATCATCAGCAGTACAAAATACCCCAAAAGTAACAAAAATACAAATAGGTCAATCGACCACCTTATCTTTCTTTGTCGAGACATTCTCCAAGGTTTTGTTTTCTGTGAATTATGTGGGTAAGATAGAGGCCGTCTTGGCTAATTTGGTGGTCAGTGAGCGAGAGGGACATGGGAACGTCTCTGCTGCAGCCTGCCAAGTGCATCCATTGATCTAGCCTGAAGCTTGGCAATCTGTGTCGATCAAGAGCGTGCAATTCTAGTCGGACTGTGTTGCCGTGGCCGGGCGCAATCATCAACAGTATAAAGAAGACGAAGGCCCAGGCAATGGCTGACGGGCTGGGAAAATAAATTTTCTGTCAGTAGCCCACGACCACGCGCGTAACCTCGTGCTCTCCACTTTCGCCAAAAAAACAACTCGTGCTCTCCACGTGTCCGATTGCGACTCCGCCGTCTCCAACAAGACCGGAAGCATAGTAGCCAGAAACGGGAACGGTGCCCCGTCCCGTGAACCCGATTCGTCGCCCCGATTCGTGGTTCGGGAACGATGGGCGGGACGGCACGATTCGGTGAGCGGAACGCGTTCCCGAGAGTCGGCGCTGCACCCAGTTCAGCGACCCGACATCATCAGGTTCTCGACTCAATTAGGCGAGGAAACGGAAACTAGTGCGAACGTATCCAAGGACTGTAACCCTGATTGTAGCCTAGAATCAAGCATGCTATTAGGAAACTAGTGATATGCTGCCTTTGTTCACGTATATGCATCCCCCGATCCATGGAATCAATTAATTGGATGCTCTTTTACTTACACCGTGATATATATAGTGTCCTACAAACCCTAGAACCATTCTTCTCGTACGAGAGACAAGGACACAAGAGGCAGATCGCAGGCGGCAGGACTTCATCAGTTCATCCTCATCGCTCCAGGATCCAGAAGGTTCAGACTTTCAGCGTTTCAGCCATCAGATTAAGGTACACCTTTAGTTCATCAGAATCAAATCTTTCTTTTCATTACAATTTTGTGACTACGTACATGTTCGTTATTCAGAGATTGCAATGGTGTTTGGGTCGAAACGCAAGGCAGTAGAGAGTGACATCGAGGAGATCGAAGCGCCTGAACCTGAAGTTAATCTCAGCGATGCAAGCGATGCTGACGGCGGCCCCAATGAAGATGATGAATCTGCCGAGCATGGTACATCAAATTCTGCGAAATCCCTTCTAGATGAGGTAACTATGCTTGGTCCAACTACAGCTAAAGGAAAGAACACTGGTGGAACAAAATCCTGGCGATGCAAACACTGTAACAAAAAATATCAAAGTAGCTACACAAGAATCCGTGAGCACTTCTTTGGTCCTGCTCCTGGTAAGAAGAAACAGATCACACGTTGCACTGTCGCACATGATCGTGCCAAGTATAAGAAGATATATGATAAGGTACTTGGCTACATGCACATATTTTTATGAGATAATTTAGTCAGACAACAACACGCCAATTGGCACATGTGTGATTATTTTCCTGGTTTGATTTATCAACAGTTTCAGCAAGGTAAGAAAGGACAAGCTTCAGGCTCGGTGCCTACTGCTAGTCCATTAGTAGAAGCTTTTGCTGGGATGGAAAGAGATGCTGTTGACATGCAGATCATGCTCTTCCTTTGTGCTAATGGAATTCCATTCAATGTGTTGAGAAGTCCACAATATTTTGAAATGGTAGCAGCCATACAGAGGGCACCTAAGGGATACAAACCCCCTTCCTATGAGAAGGCGAGGACTACTCTCTTAGATGCATGTAAGAGAAAGGTGGAGGCTGACTTAGCTCCAGTTAGACAGACATGGTAAGCATTTAACTTGTTTAATCATCTGCTTGGTCAAATTTGTTATATAATTTTTTAAGTTTGCTTATGTAATCTATTTAGGTATTCCCATGGTGTCTCCGTTGTTTCTGACGGATGGACAAATATGAAGAACCAACCTTTAATCAATGTCATAGCGTCGAATAGCCGTGGTTCAATGTTTATGTATGCAGAAGACTTCTCTGGAGAAGAGAAGACAGGTGACACCATTGCAAAGTTCTTGCTGGAAGCCATTGAGGAGATTGGCCCAGCTAATGTCCTTCAGGTCATCACTGATAATGCATCTAATTGCAAAGCTGCGGGCAGAGAAATTCAGAAAGTATGTATACGTATCTATGTGCAATCGACATATATTTCTATTCTATTCTATGAATATAATTGTGTTTCTCTTTTTATATTTGACAGGTGCATAAGCATATATTTTGGTCCCCATGTGTGGTTCACACCCTGAATCTAGTATTCAAAGATTTTGCAGGCAAGTTTGCCTGGATGGTTGACACATACCAGACTGGGAAAGCAATAGTGAAGTGCTTTAGGAACCACCAGCATTTTCTAGCTCTATTTAGAGGTAACTCCGAGCTGGATCTTTTGAAGGTCTCAAAAACGAGATTTGCATCTCATTATATTTTGCTTAAGAGGCTTATGGACGTCCGAGAGGCACTTACTACTACCATTGTCACAAGTAAGTGGAAGGATTTGGTGAGGGCTGGTGATCCTCAAGCAAGAGCAGCAGCAAATGCAGTTGCCGGCAATATCATGGATGAGTTGTTTTGGGATGAGGTTGGCGTCATCCTTGAAATCACAAAACCACTCTACATGGTAATCAAGTTCAGCGATGGAGAGGGTCCGAAAGTTGGTGACATATATGAACGTATGGATAATATGCTTGGTGAGATCCAAGATGTCATGACAAAGGAAAATAACCCTCACAGAGAAGATTGGCCTGAGGTTAATACAATTATTCTTGAGCGCTGGGGGAAAATGAATTGGTCTTTTCATTGCTTAGCGTTTGCTCTTTCTCCAAAGTATTATGATCAAGCATATCTTGATATTCCTGCTCCTGGGGGCGGCCGAAGGAAAGCTCCTAATGATGACAGTGAAGTTATGCAAGGTGTGATAGAGGCTTTTAACAGAATTGCTGAAGATAAAGAAGAGTATGCTCTTCTACGTGAGGAGTTCAACACATTCATAATGAAGAAAGGTCTGTATGCATTGGCAGCTGTTCAAGCTGACGCGGCAACGATGAATGCAATAAATTGGTGGTTCAATTATGGTTCAACAACCCCACATTTATCTGAAGTAGCTAAGAAATTTTTATCCTAACCAATCAGTAGCTCCTCTGCTGAAAGAAACTGGAGTACGTATTCATTTATTGAGAGTGTGAAGAGAAACAAGTTGAATGCAAAGACAGCCGACAAACTTGTCTATATTCATGCAAACGAGAGGCTTAGAAGAAGGTTTTCAGAGGGCTACAATTCAGGTCCACATTACAAGTGGGATGTTGAACCTGATAACAGTTTATTAGAGGATTCAGCTGTGAGGCTTGAGCAGCTACGTTGGACCAGTTTGGAGGATAAGAATAATGCTGATGAATCAGATGAACCACAACAGAAAAAACGGAAGACCGGAAACACTAGGAACTGACCGGTAATATGATTATTAAACTCTACAATATATTGTCTCTTCTCTCTTTATTTTTAGTGGCTACTAATAGTTCTTTTTTTGCTTTAAGAAGTGACGCTCAAGGCTTGGTGATACTTGGTGATATGCTGAAGAAGTGATACTTGGTGATATGCTGAAGAAGTGACGCTCAAGGCTGCTGTTGGAGTGTTTAATTTCCGTCCTTATACACAATTTGTTTGCTTATTTGGTACTTTTGTTTATTATAATTTCGGATTTGTGTGTGAAGTCAAATATTTGGAAGTATTGTTTGCACGCTTCTATTTGCTCTGGTGTCTCCGGATGGGGTTGAATAAAACGCTATCCCCTGCCAGTTTTTTTTTTTTGAAACGGAACTGCCAGGTCTTCTTGCAATTGTAGAGAGTAACGGGCCTAGTGTAAAGGTACAACATGCAAGATTTCGAAAATAAATCAGTAGTAGTCCAATAAGAAAATTTAAATCATAGTCTTTCCCTTGTACTACGTCCTACCCCGTAGGCCGTAGCCATATCTGTGTCGATCAAGAGCGTGCAATTCTAGTTTGACTCCCCAAAAAAGAAACTCTAGTTGGACCGTGTGTTCGTGTTGCCTCGTCTGGGCAGTACAAAAAGAAGTGGTAAGAGCATCTCCACCAATAACCCCAAATGTTGTTCGGCACCCCAATTATGTCCTTTTTAGGAATGCTGGACACACGTCCGAACGAGACCAGAGAAATTGCTCCAGCGGCAACCCCGAACAGCACCCTCCATTCTTTATTTTTTTCAGTCATTAAACTAAACAGCTTGTGGCAGCAGAGACACAGAAGCAAATTCATGGATAACAAAGAACAAAGCTAGCAAATTTGCACAATAGCGAGATGCAGAAAGAGAGAAGCAGCAAATTAAGCACAAACGTACTGGATTAACTAGTACTAGTTTCGAGCAGTAGAAATATAGCACAAAATTCAGCACAAGAGAGAGCAGTGGCAACAGTTGAAGGTGAAGAAGTGGCCCTACAGAGCACAAAATTGAGCACATCCACGCGAGCACGGGCAGAGCCGTCACCCGAGCACGGCCGGAGAAGAGGGAGAGGCGGCCATGGCCGGATCAACTAGCTAGCTAGCCAGCCAGTGGCCTACCTGCCTGCTAGCTTCTTGTAGGTGAGCACCCAATCGATCGATTACCTGCTAGCTTGGTGTACGAACATATAGTACATTTGAGCTTGATCATCTCCGCTGAAGTATCTAATATGTACGAACATACAGTAAATGGAAATTTCTCCTATGTCTAATATGTACGAGAATAGATAGTAAACGGAATGTATTTTGTTTATTAATTAATACAAGTTTAACTATATTGAGAATCAGTTGACTGCAGCTTGTCCCATGTTGTATCATTACATGAAATTTCCCTATATCTATGTATAGAGTATATTAGGAGAGGAAAAAACACAGCTTGTATGGATATTTGCACGTGTAGACTACATTATAAACATGTTTTCTTGGAGAGTGGATTTTTGGAGGCCGGGCGACATGGTGGCCTTTTTTTGAATATTTGAAATCGACATTTTAAAGTTTCTAAAAATCGCGAAAAATTTGTCGGATCTACAATCATGCAAAGTTTTAACTTTGAATTCATTGTATTTTGGGCTCTACAAAAAGGACAAATCAGGGGAAATTTCAAAATTTTGAAATTGTGCATAGTTCACCACCCAGACCCACTCGTTTTTTTTTTGTGCAGCCCAAATATAACGCATTTGGAGTTGAAAATTTGCACGATTATAGATCTCTACAATATCTACATCCGATGTTTTTTTTCGCAATTTTTAGAAACTTTGAATGTCCATTTCGAATTTTTAGAAAACGGCCACCATGTAGCCCGGGCTCCAAAATAGGTTTTCGTGTTTTGTTCGCCATAGTTTGATGCTTCTTATCCAGTGAGATACCACGAAAATATTGGCCACCCAGGTTTCTAGGTAATGAAATATTTGCACAAAGACAAGCTGAAAGAGAATTTGCTGAAAGACGAGCTCTAACTTTCTTCTAAGGACGAAATTGCTAGTAATGCAAAGAAATGGATGAGTGAAGAGGCGATGGTGGCTTTCAGAGGATATATTGAGAGCCAAGATGATCTTAAGGTTCTCCATGTCTGGTTTGAATCTTTAATTGTTTGGAATGTAGTAAATATTACCAACACTTTTTCATATTAGGACATTGAATATGAATTTGAAGAGCTTCTCCATCAGTGCTTTAATGTAGAGCACTATTTCAAGATATTTCACCACTTCAACTTCACAGTCAAGATAAAGAAGTGTGGCTCTGATTGGACACTGATGATGACGTACTTCGCTGAGGTGATATCAATACTTCAGACAAAACACTATATCTGCTATCCTTTGGGCCCAGATGAAAATGGTATGTGTAATTTTCACCTCGTCGGTCCTGAGTTCTAGTGTTCCAAGAAAATATTCTAATCCTGTGACTTATTTTGATAGGACATTGTTATGCATGTCAGAACCAAGGAATGCATAAGTTAAAATACCCATCAGTAGATATATTTGAGTGCGGGAGTGAAGATATAACATTTCCCTACTATTACGAGGACAGTGATTCTGATGAATTGATCCAGTAGAGGGAGGGAGTGAATCTGATGATTATGATATGAGCTAATATTAGAGAGTGTACTTTTGGAGGCCGAGCTACATGTAGCCCGGTATCTCCAACGTTGGCGCTTAAGATCTGTGTCAGCGAATTACAGAAGAAATATTCAGCTGGGCCGTGGTATAGATACGTGTATACGGATGGAGTAATACATGGGCATGCCCACTTGCCCATGCAGAACATGATGGGGCCAAGCTCAAACAAAAATCGTACTTCATTTATAAGAAATAAAATCTACACCGTCAAAGTTTGCATGATTAGCAGAAGTTGAAAAACAGTTTTTGTAATACTGATTTGATTCCATAAGTAATGCGCACATTGACTAAACTTAGCACAATATTTTTTTATTGACACATGATTTCGATGTTCATTGACTAGACTCAGCACAAAATTCTTGATTTTTATATAAATACACATCACTTGCACAAACTGTACTAGAGATATTTGATTTCAAAGTCTAAGCAACAAATCATCACAGATTGATTAACACAAAATAGGCATAGTATCATTTTCAGTAGCCATGATAATGCATGATTTTGTTTGTTTATTACTCCCTCCATTTCAAATTAGATGACTTTCATTTGCCCACATGCAAAGGTATTTAGATATCTTACGAGTATAGATGCATCCACATTTGGACAAATAGAAGTCATCTAATTTAGAACGGAGGGAGTAGAAAAGGTCCACATATTCATTACACAACCCCAAGTCAATAATTCAGAAACACACCAACATTCATATACAGAACTATTGCAGATTGACAAAATCAAAGAAAATAAATTGGAAAATGTTGGACAAACACAAAACACAGTGAGACACACGAAACAAAGTCAACCAAAAATCATCTTCAAAATCATATGCATATGATGAAATCTGTAGCCAGGACGTAGATGCACGCAACGTCGGCGCCGTTGGATTCGGCGAGGAGAACCTCCAGATCTTCACCACTCCACAACCCATCAGAGGATCCGTGACGCAAAGAACCGGGGCACCGCTCCCGGTTTAAGATGCTATGATCTGGCGATTTGGATGTTTGGTCTTTCTAAGAAGTTTTATATGTTTGTTCAACTAAAAAATTAAATTGTCCAACTATCTAATTGCACATTTTCAAAACCACGATTTCTCACTTTTGGCACAACATTAGTATTACAAATGTGCAACTACCCAACTGCGTATTTATAAAATAAAAATTACTCGAATAAATGTGAGTGCAATTTATGTTGGCATCTCTCCGCATGCACGCCGTGATCATCGTGTTCCTTGTGATGTTGTGATCGGCTGCTGAAAAAGGCAAGCCTTCCGGAGCTATGTACAAGTCAGGGGCCATTGCCCCCCCCCCCCCCCCCCCCCCCCCCCCCTCCCCATTTTGGAGCCTTTTGCCACAGTGGGCATTACTGCGTTGATTTGGTACATCTGCCACGACGGCGCGAACCAGAATGCAACGCAGAACCAAACACAGTTGGGCGGCACGGTGGCGTAGGTAGACGGCATCGCGGCGCGAACCAGGTTGGACGCCGTATAAGGTGGAGCCGTGGAGGCGAGAGGCCTAGGTGATGTTTTTTTCGTCGGTTTAAGATGCTATGATCTGGTGGTTTGGAGGTTTTGTCCATGTAAAAAGGTATGTTTGATCTAGTAGTTGTGTTGTGCTTTGCCTTGATCTCGGTTTGCTCTTTCGTTGGTGGTTGATCCAGTAGCTGTTTGGTCTTTCGTTGTTAGTTGTTTGTTGAAAATTTTGTAATCCATGTATAAAGTGATCCAAACTATGATCTTATTCGCTTGCGCCAATGGTTGATGCCTGACTTAAATACTTTGGCGGAGATGATCAAGCTCAAATGTACTATATGTTTTATATAATTGAAGTGTTGAGCGTCCCCGGGGGATCGGAAGCCCCGGTCCCCCCGCCTCCAGTGACCGACACGTGTCCACTCGGGACCACTGACGCCCATGAAAAGCAACCCCACGCTCTGGAAAAAGGAAAAAGTCAAGCTTGTACTAACTCGCTGCCATTCTCCAGATTTTTTGTTCATTTGTCATTCTTTTTGGAGAAAAGGCTAAGATTGACCTGCTTTAAGAAAGCACTACAGTTTTTACATCGTATAGCTGGGATTCAATCCAACTCGAAAAGAGCAGATATAGACATGACATGGTCCTATTATTAAATTTTTTTCCAAGGCAACAAACATATTGTTTGATTAACCCTCTGTATCTACTAAGCTTATTCTAACTTTTTTTCTTAACTTCGGAAGGAGCCACAAAGCGCGAGTTAATTAGCAGTACCTTCGGCTTCGAAGCATTCAGTTTGCTTTATGGACATAACCTCCATGAAGCTGAGCTCGTACACATGGGAGATCAGAGGTGCCATTCCATCCATGGTAGCGAAGCCCATCTGCACAAAATAGCTTTCCTCATTAAACAAGAACAAACCAATTAGTGCAAACTAGCAAGGAGCACTCAGAAGCTGCGATGATCAAACACCTGTATGGATCCGGGACAAAGCCGTGGCCGAGGTGTGCAAAGAAGCAAGGAGCACCCAGTAGGTCTCCTTACCGTATTTCCCTCTGCGACCGCGCCGGTTGTTATCACGGTTGAAAAAGACGACCTTTTTTCAGGCGCAGGATAGCTAACTTCGACAATCAACACAAGTTCTTTTTAGTTGTTTTTGAGAGCGGCGTTTTGGCCCCCGGGAGCATATGCTCCCGGTATTTTTGAAAAAATAGAACAAATTGAAAACTTATCAAAAAAATTTGAAAAAAATCATGCACGTATCTGACTATGGTACGCATGATCGTGTAAAATTTCGCGCCGAAATGACATCGTGGCCGCCCTGTACAAAAATGACAAATTTCTGACAGAAAATCTCATTTTCTGTCAGAAATTTGTCATTTTTGTACAGGGCGGCCACGATGTCATTTCGGCGCGAAATTTTACACGATCATGCGTACCATAGTCAGGTACGTGCATGATTTTTTTCGGAATTTTTTGAAAAGTTTTCAAAAAAATTTATGCTCCCAAAAATATCAGGAGCATATGAGGCCGGGTGCCAATGTCAATTTCCGTTTTTAGTTTGCCTACTTGCTCCATCAACTGCGAGACCCAAGCCTCAAGTTCAATTTCATGTGTCCCTGGAGCTAGTCGTACTGATCATACGGCTCTTTGGGAGTCCTTTTAATTTTCGTCCGTGCCCATCGCAGACATGGATCAGTAAAAAAAAACTGTTATTGGCCGGCGTGTGAAAAACCTTTGTACTCCATGAGGATGTAGTTTACTCAAACATTGGTTAAAGTTAGGCTGCTGTGTACACCAATTTAAGACGCACAAAAAAGCTTCAACATGAGTAAAATAATGCATGCAGTACTACATTATCATTCTGATAACTACAAGATGCCAATGCCACGTTTGCACTGAACAATGGATCCTCCAACCTTAATGTGTAGGTCAACTGGATTTGCACCCGTGTTCCGAAGAGAAGAGCGTTGCGTATTCTATAGAGACGGGGACGGATGTAAGTGCCCTTATTTTTTTTCACTTATTATTTGATCATTATGCTATGTGGCTATATCCACCAGAAGATCACATTGTATTCCCTATTCATTGCACCGCCCTTCTCATGTAGAAAGAAATAGCTATGATAGTGGGACGTGATCCCTTTTCGGAAGCCGTATGGAAACAAATGAACAAAATATAGGAAATATGGACAAATCCTAGTTGTATCATCATCATCATCATCATCATCATCACCGACACATTATCGTACTTGTTTTGGACTTTTGGTTAAGGTCAAGGAGCATGACAGCGAGGTGAGCAACATTGAGCATGGGGGTACAAGTATGGATCTTTCAGAGTTTGAGCTCTGATGCTGAAAGACGCGCCTCAAACACTTGAATCAGCCGACAGGTATGTACACTACAGGAATCAGACAATACGCCGACGGCCGAAAGCCGTCGGCGTATACACTAAAGCCGTCGGCGTAGGGCAGCCGTCGGCGTATCCCCGTCGGCGTATCACGATGTCGGCGTAAACTTGGATACGTATGAATTGGCAGAATTTTGTTTAAAAACATTTCAAAACAAAAAATTTGAATTTTTTCCCAATTTTTTTTGAATTGTTTAGCCACTTAATCGCACTAGACACACATTTAACTCTAAGCATTATTAATTGCAACCTTAATTACTCGTTTCTACTAACACTTCCCCACAGGTCACCCATCTTGAGACTACTCCAGGCCCAGCACGCTTAACTTCTTAGTTCCTCCCCTATGAGCTACCTAGAAACAACAGATACTTTACTGATAATAATATCATATCAATCATATTAATCCATGGACTATGATGTCACACACCTTTATTTTATGAATCCAAATAATTATTTGAATAAAAAGAAATGAATCATTAATAATCTTGAATTAAAATAATAATTAACTTATTTGCCTTTTTCCATTTAATATTGAATAATTCATATCTACAAATCCGTAAATCAAAATTTGACAAATAATATGTCTAAATCGATTAGAAAAATGAGATAAATCCAAATATGACATTCATATCATCCATAACCAAACTCTTGACAAGTTTCCCTCCGGGTTGTCCAATCGGGGGCTATCACGCTATAAGTGCATGTAAACTCCCTAGAGAGAAGTGGATGTCGGGGACTATCACCCAATAAGTGCATGTAAACTCCCTAGCTATAAGTACATGGTATGACACCCCCTAGCTTGTGGTGGGAACCCGACACTCCAGAGCCCCTCTCCGGTGAAACCATAGCCCCACTGGAGAAAAACCAGACTTATACGACTAAAGTCGGTAATAGGAAAGTGTAACTAGTTGCTTGGTTGTCTTAGGCTAGGCCCTAGGAAGTCACAACACAAAGGTATAACCCAACTCTTGACAAGATTTCCTCATGAAACTCACTAGAGAGAGGTGGATGCCGGTGAAGCAGGTCACACCCCGGAGTGCAATCTTGGCCATCCAAAACCCATAACAAACTTGTACACATATGGTATGGCACACCCTATCTTGTGGTGGGATCTTGACGCTCTAGAACCCCACTCCGGTGAAAACCTAGCCCCGCTAGAGAAAAACCAGGCTTATACGACTACAGCCGGTACCAGCGTCAAAATGGGGTAGAAAAGTGTAACAGCCCAAAGTTGAGAACCTAAAAACCCGAGTAAAATTTTCGCTTTTGTGTTTAATTGCATCATGGCATCCATATTAAATTGTTGGGCAACACACTAAATGGTTTAGCACCATTTGAAAACCACAATGCAAACTTGTTTCAACAAACTCCCAGGTAATATTTTGCACTTGCTCTAATTTACCAAAGGAGCAACATTTTGAATTTAGCAAAATGCCCTAATCCAAACCTATATGAACAAAAGTGGTTCAAAACCTTTTATTTTGTCACACCAAAATTTGTGGAGCTTCTACAAGCTAAGGGGAGCCTCCCCAAATTTTGTCATATTTCTCTAAAATAAGTTAGTGCCTTAATTAAATCTAGAAAGGAGCTACTTTTTTCTTTTAAAAGGGGAAAGGACCTATCCGTGTTGGAAACAAAAGTGCAGGGGGTTTTGTGTAAAAAGGGAAAACTAAAGTGGAGGAGAAGACCACAAACCTGCCACACCACTCACTCACTCTCTCTCCCGTTTCCCTCTCCATCCTCTTGCCCTCCATGGCCCAAAGCTAGCTCCCATGGCCGAGCTCGCCGCCGTTGATTGAGGAGCCCCCGAGCAAAACCAAGACCACCAATAGCTCCGCCTCGACGTCCTCTACCACTCCACCGAAGGAATCGAGTTGAGAAGCCCGCATTTGACCGTGCCATCAAGTTCTTCGCCCGACCACCTCCGGAGCTCTCCCGGACGATTTCGGCCGTCTCCGTTCATCTCCGACCTCCCCAAGCATCCCTACGAGTTCAGGGTGAGCCAACCATCCTAATGCACCGCTACATTTCCTCCCTTTCACTCCATTTCGTCGAATCACCGTAGCTCTAGTTCGTTCTCGCCGCGTTGACAAATCCGGTGTCAGACCCGGAATTATCCGGAACTGAACCCGGATTCACCCGGTACCAGACCCGGAATTGTCCGGAATCTATACCGGATTAAGAAAAATGGTACTGGACTCGATCATTTTCACCCGGTTCATACCCGGAAATGACCCGAAATTAAACCCGGTGCCAGACCCGGTATAAAACCCGGAATGACCCGGTACAAAACCCAGAAATTTCTGGAATTTAATCCGGATGCTCCCTGAAACATGTTTTAACACTAGTAAAATTATTTCCAGTTCCTTCTAACTTGATTACAAGAATGTTTAATCACCTAAACCCTGCATTTCATCACATGATCATGTCATATCATCTACAAGTTAAATCCTAGGGTCTCAACTACGTTAATCAACAAGTAAAGATGATTCCTTACTTAACTCCACGGTGTATTCGAGGTGTGTCCCCACTAAGCACCCAAACTCCGTTTAAATTGAATAGTTGAATCATCCTCCTCTCGGGGATTTAAATTGACATGTCATCATGTGTTTGTGCATTGCATTTGCTAAAGTTTGTGTGGTGATTGATTGTTCTTCCGTTGCTATGCCTCGATAGATCAAGCAGCCGGAGTTACTCCACAATACCCCGATGACCCGTATTACCAGCCGTATCAACAAGGCAAGCGTAATCCCCCCTCTGAGCATATCTTATCCTATGTTTCCGCAAATATTTTCTCCACTATAATATTGCATGCGGTTCTAAATGTCAACTTTTGTCGGAGTAGAGTATCCTATAGTTGCATTAATTTCCCTATGCCAATATCTGTTTCCCCTCCTATTATCCATAGGTTTGTGTTGTTGGCCTGAGATACTAAACTATGCTATGTGATGCTTAGCCCTGCCTAGTTATATGCATAGCTGTACGATGGATATATGTGTTGTTGGGATCAGGTGTGAAATGTACAGATGATGGTGGAGAATTGTGGTAACAGGTAATAAGATGCTAAAAGGTGGGGATGAGAGGCCACTTGGGTATGGTGGTGCTTTGTCTCGTTCTCACCGCCTAGGTGCGAGTTCTGGACCTCTTGAACCAAGTTGAGCGTGCAACCATGCGTGGGCTATATGGAACCCCCCATCGACCGACTAACTTGTGGCGGGCTAGCCGAGGGTCCTCTAGTTTGGCTTTCCATTTGCGCGTGCGTTGAGATGGTGGCCAAGACTGGGATGAGGATGGTGGTGTTAGGAAAATAAGTGGCCGCGGGACAGGGTGACTGGAGGAGACACCAAACCCGTCCTACCGCCACTGATGATCCTTGGATAGTCTTAAGCAAGGTAAAGGTTGTAGCCGTTTCACACTCAGCCGGCTTTCCCCGGAAGAGAGCTAATGTCTGGCAATGAGTCTGGCGGTACGCGTGGCGAAGGAGCTGGGGCCCCTCGGGACTCCGGGGACTTCCACTTTGTACACCCCTGCAGGGATAAATCTTTTCGAAAAGCCGTGTCCGCGGTTATGGACGACTTGGGAATGGACGCTGATCATAAAATAACTATAACAAAATGATTAAAAACTGGGTACTAGAGGTACCATTCAAGATTGCAAGGTGAGCTTCCTCGAGGGTGATTCGGGGAGGTGCCTTTGATGAACAGGTACAATGTTGATGCTGGTGATGACTGGTGAGAAATGTGATTCAAGAGAAAAGAGTTACTTCTTACCCCTCTTTTAAAAGTATTCTGATTAGACGATGCCATGGAGTCTTGTTTTATTAAATAAAATCAGCTTTATGCAAAACCGCCATAAAACCTTTGAAAGCTAATCATCGAGCATATATTAGCTCTTAATCTTGCGAGTTCGTCGAACTCAACGTCGTTTGCTTATTTTAAGGAGAGGACTTCACCGCCCTCGAAGGTGGGTTCTTCATGGACGTCGACGAGTAGTCTGGGGTTCCCAGGTGGCAGCTTGGGACATCCTGGAACAGCTGGCGCTGGATGTTTATTTGCAGGCCTCTTAGGCCATAATTTGGTTCTTGTTGTTTAGAACAACACACTTCGCTTCCGCATGTTGTAATGTTGGGTCTGTGACCTCTGGTTGTTATTTTGCTATCTTTCTCTGTATAAGAGTTGAACTATATGTGATTTTGTGTCGTAGAGTCTGTGATGTGCCAGTTGTTCCACAAGTCTTGATCTTACTATTATGCTTTGATAGTTGTGCCTGTGTTGAGGCATCAATCGGGGTGTTGCGTTGTCTGGAGTGAGGTGTACCCAGCAACGCCTGCCAAAGGTTTTGGCCGGGGATTGGTAAACCCGTAACCTCCGATTGTATCGCTTAACCGGTGACACACATCATCACTGTATAGCAGTCGGGTTAGGGCGCCACAAGTTGGTATCAGAGCAGTACTGCCTGTAGGAAACCCTTCTACTGGTCGACGTTGAGTCTAGTGTTTGTGAAAATATTTTTAACCTAAAAATGAGTTGTGAAAACCATCCTAGGATTCTTTTTACTCCTTATCTGGTTACCCTCTAATCTCGGAGCAATCTTACCTCAATTTGACTTAAAGGTTTTACTTCTCATCTGTTACTTCAAAATGATTAGAAACGTGGGTGGGGTGCGACCTTTAGTGTTACGTGTCCAGTTGATCTCGCCGCGCCACAATCCGAAGCTTCATGTGCCGAGAAACCATCTGGAGTACGAAAAAAATTCCCATCAACTCAGTTGGTTACGAACCCTTGTATTCCTATCCAGTTTAATCTCTTAATCCGCTCTTTTGGGTTTTAACCCAAGGACTTGAACAGAAGGTCCCGGAGTGTGCCAACTAGCTTGTGTGAGTCACGTGGTTTCTAACCATTTGCATCTCTCACTAGTAGCGCATGAAGCTGACCTTTAACCCAAGTCCTTTATGTGGTCTGTGTGGTAAATGGTTGAACCTTAATTTCCCACACCTCAGCTGGCTACGTAACTTTAACTCTGCCATAGCTGGAGATTCTGTCTTGGAATCATCTGGGTTATGACCAGAATTCGCTTAGCAAGTCTCCCATCTACGTTTGTGACTCGGCTGCATCTCTCCTTTTTGGGCATGGTTATCACAATTGAGTAATAACCGGTGCATCTTCAACATCTTAGGATTCCTCCTGAGCATGTTTCTTACTCTGATCTACCTTCCGACCCTTGTCTGTCTTTTGACAGTAAAGTTTCATCATGCATTGGGTGTTCCGATGCAAGTTACTCTTGTGGTCCGTCAAGATTTTCCCCTTCGTCTTGTTTGGAGAAACAACTCTAGTACCTTGTCCACTTCTCGGGCTAGGTCAAAGTTTAGTATTCCACAGAATAAGAGGTTTATTAGTCTCTGTTTCTGCTCCACCTTAGAGTGTCACACTCTTTGATATCGGGGTCTCCAAGAAAAATTGAGCTTATGAGTAAGCTGGTTCTCTGAACAACTCCCTTCTCCAAGAAAATCGTGCTAGATATCCTGAATTATTCGGTTGAGCTTAAACAACTTGGAGAGTTAAAAGACCAAAAGCTCTATCTGATATAGTTCACTTCCCAATGGATGTCTAGCTTCCTGTGCCGAAGCAAGGTGGTATCTCCTCTGTGGATATGCTATCCTACAAATCTTTGGTTTGAATTGGGCTATCGTCAAAGCAAACTCAGACCAAGCTACCTGAATGTGTTGGCCTGACTAATCCTTATGCCGTTCATGTGTTAACTTCAGAACACATACCTCGTGAGGTCGACCGTCTTGGAGTATCTAGGTAAGTTTGTCGTTGAGCCCATCCACTACATTCTTTTTCCTCCCTGTTTGATTGGAAAGTTTGTTAGAACTAACCTTGTGTCGTCACAAGGCAATGTTCTGGAGTTAGAAGTGACTTTTCCTGGTTCACGTGCAACTGCTGAAAGATGTCGCCGTGGATCTGAGTGAATTGTCTGGTTCCTCGAAATTATCTCAACTTGATCATGCATGTGTGGAATATTCTCGGAATGGTATGTTGTTACCTCCTATCCTTGGGAATTTCATCTATGCATCCAAGCCACTGATTGAATTGTTCCAGAAAGAGAGGAAGTCTAAGAACTTCTTTGTCTCCTATGGTGTTTCCCATCAAGAACTAAATCGTGTCTTGCTGCAAGTAAATCAAGTAGGGCAGCTGTCTCCTAACAAATTGCTAATCCGCGAGTTCCGCAATCTCGTTCCTCCTTTGGAGTCTGACATTGTAGTCCAACTCTTGGGGTCCTAGCAATTGTAACCCGTTGGTATGTTTTGCAAAGATTCCCTATTCCTACCTGTGGAGTCTGAAGTATCTCTACACCTGACCAGATCTAAATCTCAATCAGAAACGATAGTTGGTGATCCTCAAGAAGCTGGTTCCCGACGTCTAGAAAATCAAGAAGTTTTCCCGATACTAACTTCCCGGGGTTTTCTGGAGTTCTCTCGAACTAGCTTTCCGATCCTTCTCCAGTGATCGAAATGTTCCTCCGTGAGGAAAAGTTCTACTCAAGCTGTGTGGTAGAAGTTGCCTCCTCATCTGTTGGAATCTTGGTTAGCATTCGTCTTCTGAAATTCAAGGCCTTGTGCAAAGTTCATATTCTGAATCTTGGAGAAATAGTTGTCTACCAACTGGAAACTCTTATCAAATCTCCCGTCAAACGCTTGTGTCCCCTAACTGTCAATTCAAGGACTGCTCGAAGTCTCATCCTAGGTTCTACTAGGAGGTACTCGGTCGTTGTATCTTCCGCAAGATCCATCCTTCCGGTGAGGTCCCCTTTTTCGCCTATGGGGTACATTGATAGTGACCTTGAAGTGTAGCCGATGAAGATCTTCAGGATGCGCTGGATCGATCTACACCGAGAAGACCGTTGAAGACCGTCGTAACCTTCCCTCTTCCCTACGCGAAGAATCTCGGGACGAGATTCCTGTAAGGAGGGTAGAATTGTAACAGCCCAAAGTTGAGAACCTAAAAACCCGAGTAAAATTTTCGCTTTTGTGTTTAATTGCATCATGGCATCCATATTAAATTGTTGGGCAACACACTAAATGGTTTAGCACCATTTGAAAACCACAATGCAAACTTGTTTCAACAAACTCCCAGGTAATATTTTGCACTTGCTCTAATTTACCAAAGGAGCAACATTTTGAATTTAGCAAAATGCCCTAATCCAAACCTATATGAACAAAAGTGGTTCAAAACCTTTTATTTTGTCACACCAAAATTTGTGGAGCTTCTACAAGCTAAGGGGAGCCTCCCCAAATTTTGTCATATTTCTCTAAAATAAGTTAGTGCCTTAATTAAATCTAGAAAGGAGCTACTTTTTTCTTTTAAAAGGGGAAAGGACCTATCCGTGTTGGAAACAAAAGTGCAGGGGTTTTGTGTAAAAAGGGAAAACTAAAGTGGAGGAGAAGACCACAAACCTGCCACACCACTCACTCACTCTCTCTCCCGTTTCCCTCTCCATCCTCTTGCCCTCCATGGCCCAAAGCTAGCTCCCATGGCCGAGCTCGCCGCCGT
This sequence comes from Poa pratensis, assembly GCA_947311845.1. Taxonomy (NCBI): domain Eukaryota; kingdom Viridiplantae; phylum Streptophyta; class Magnoliopsida; order Poales; family Poaceae; genus Poa; species Poa pratensis. The sequence continues at coordinate 24,359,660 of CAMZMU010000078.1, forward strand.
TGATTGAGGAGCCCCCGAGCAAACCAAGACCACCAATACCTCCGCCTCGACGTCCTCTACCACTCCACCGAATGAATCGAGTTGAGAAGCCCGCATTTGACCGTGCCGTCAAGTTCTTCGCCCGACCACCTCCGGAGCTCTCCCGGACGATTTCGGCCGTCTCCGTTCATCTCCGACCTCCCTAAGCATCCCTACGAGTTCAGGGTGAGCCAACCATCCTAATGCATCGCTACATTTCCTCCCTTTCACTCCATTTCATCGAATCACCGTAGCTCTAGTTCGTTCTCGTCGCGTTGACAAATCCGGTGTCAGACCCGGAATTATCCGGAACTGAACCCGGATTCACCCGGTACCAGACCCGGAATTGTCCGGAATCTATACCGGATTAAGAAAAATGGTACTGGACTCGATCATTTTCGCCCGGTTCATACCCGGAAATGACCCGGAATTAAACCCGGTGCCAGACCCGGTATAAAACCCGGAATGACCCGGTACAAAACCTAGAAATTTCCGGAATTTAATCCGGATGCTCCCTGAAACATGTTTTAACACTAGTAAAATTATTTCCAGTTCCTTCTAACTTGATTACAAGAATGTTTAATCACCTAAACCCGCATTTCATCACATGATCATGTCATATCATGTACAAGTTAAATCCTAGGGTCTCAACTACGTTAATCAACAAGTAAAGATGATTCCTTACTTAACTCCACGGTGTATTCGAGGTGTGTCCCCACTAAGCACCCAAACTCCGTTTAAATTGAATAGTTGAATCATCCTCCTCTCGGGGATTTAAATTGACATGTCATCATGTGTTTGTGCATTGCATTTGCTAAAGTTTGTGTGGTGATTGATTGTTCTTCCGTTGCTATGCCTCGATAGATCAAGCAGCCGGGGTTACTCCACAATACCCCGACGACCCGTATTACCAGCCGTATCAACAAGGCAAGCGTAATCCCCCCTCTGAGCATATCTTATCCTATGTTTCCGCAAATATTTTCTCCACTATAATATTGCATGCGGTTCTAAATGTCAACTTTTGTCGGAGTAGAGTATCCTATAGTTGCATTAATTTCCCTATGCCAATATCTGTTTCCCCTCCTATTATCCATAGGTTTGTGTTGTTGGCCTGAGATACTAAACTATGCTATGTGATGCTTAGCCCTGCCTAGTTATATGCATAGCTGTACGATGGATATATGTGTTGTTGGGATCAGGTGTGAAATGTACAGATGATGGTGGAGAATTGTGGTAACAGGTAATAAGATGCTAAAAGGTGGGGATGAGAGGCCACTTGGGTATGGTGGTGCTTTGTCTCGTTCTCACCGCCTAGGTGCGAGTTCTGGACCTCTTGAACCAAGTTGAGCGTGCAACCATGCGTGGGCTATATGGAACCCCCATCGACCGACTAACTTGTGGCGGGCTAGCCGAGGGTCCTCTAGTTTGGCTTTCCATTTGCGCGTGCGTTGAGATGGTGGCCAAGACTGGGATGAGGATGGTGGTGTTAGGAAAATAAGTGGCCGCGGGACAGGGTGACTGGAGAAGACACCAAACCCGTCCTACCGCCACTGATGATCCTTGGATAGTCTTAAGCAAGGTAAAGGTTGTAGCCATTTCACACTCAGCCGGCTTTCCCCGGAAGAGAGCTAATGTCTGGCAATGAGTCTGGTGGTACGCGTGGCGAAGGAGCTGGGGCCCCTCGGGACTCCGGGGACTTCCACTTTGTACACCCCTGCAGGGATAAATCTTTTCGAAAAGCCGTGTCCGCGGTTATGGACGACTTGGGAATGGACGCTGATCATAGAATAACTTTAACGGAATGATTAAAAACTGGGTACTAGAGGTACCATTCAAGATTGCAAGGTGAGCTTCCTCGAGGGTGATTCGGGGAGGTGCCTTTGATGAACAGGTACAATGTTGATGCTGGTGATGACTGGTGAGAAATGTGATTCAAGAGAAAAGAGTTACTTCTTACCCCTCTTTTAAAAGTATTCTGATTAGACGATGCCATGGAGTCTTGTTTTATTAAATAAAATCAGCTTTATGCAAAACCGCCATAAAACCTTTGAAAGCTAATCATCGAGCATATATTAGCTCTTAATCTTGCGAGTTCGTCGAACTCAACGTCGTTTGCTTATTTTAAGGAGAGGACTTCACCGCCCTCGAAGGTGGGTTCTTCATGGACGTCGACGAGTAGTCTGGGGTTCCCAGGTGGCAGCTTGGGACATCCTGGAACAGCTGGCGCTGGATGTTTATTTGCAGGCCTCTTAGGCCATAATTTGGTTCTTGTTGTTTAGAACAACACACTTCGCTTCCGCATGTTGTAATGTTGGGTCTGTGACCTCTGGTTGTTATTTTGCTATCTTTCTCTGTATAAGAGTTGAACTATATGTGATTTTGTGTCGTAGAGTCTGTGATGTGCCAGTTGTTCCACAAGTCTTGATCTTACTATTATGCTTTGATAGTTGTGCCTATGTTGAGGCATCAATCGGGGTGTTGCGTTGTCTGGAGTGAGGTGTACCCAGCAACGCCTGCCAAAGATTTTGGCCGGGGATTGGTAAACCCGTAACCTCCGGTTGTATCGCTTAACCGGTGACACACAGCATCACTGTATAGCAGTCGGGTTAGGGCGCCACAAGTTGGTATCAGAGCAGTACTGCCTGTAGGAAACCCTTCTACGGGTCGACGTTGAGTCTAGTGTTTGTGAAAATATTTTTAACCTAAAAATGAGTTGTGAAAACCATCCTAGGATTCTTTTTACTCCTTATCTGGTTACCCTCTAATCTCGGAGCAATCTTACCTCGATTTGACTTAAAGGTTTTACTTCTCATCTGTTACTTCAAAATGATTAGAAACGTGGGTGGGGTGCGACCTTTAGTGTTACGTGTCCAGTTGATCCCGCCGCGCCACAATCCGAAGCTTCATGTGCCGAGAAACCATCTGGAGTACGACAAAAATTCCCATCAACTCAGTTGGTTACGAACCCTTGTATTCCTATCCAGTTTAATCTCTTAATCCGCTCTTTTGGGTTTTAACCCAAGGACTTGAACAGAAGGTCCCGGAGTGTGCCAACTAGCTTGTGTGAGTCACGTGGTTTCTAACCATTTGCATCTCTCACTAGTAGCGCATGAAGCTGACCTTTAACCCAAGTCCTTTATGTGGTCTGTGTGGTAAATGGTTGAACCTTAATTTCCCACACCTCAGCTGGCTACGTAACTTTAACTCTGCCATAGCTGGAGATTCTGTCTTGGAATCATCTGAGTTATGACCAGAATTCGCTTAGCAAGTCTCCCATCTACGTTTGTGACTCGGCTGCATCTCTCCTTTTTGGGCATTGTTATCACAATTGAGTAATAACCGGTGCATCTTCAACATCTTAGGATTTCTCCTGAGCATGTTTCTTACTCTGATCTGCCTTCCGACCTTGTCTGTCTTTTGACAGTAAAGTTTCATCATGCATTGGGTGTTCCGATGCAAGTTACTCTTGTGGTCCGTCAAGATTTTCCCCTTCGCCTTGTTTGGAGAAACAACTCTAGTACCTTGTCCACTTCTCGGGCTAGGTCAAAGTTTAGTATTCCACAGAATAAGAGGTTTATTAGTCTCTGTTTCTGCTCCACCTTAGAGTGTCACACTCTTTGATATCGGGGTATTGTGCGAAGTATCATGATCCTCTTGATGAAGTGATGCTCTTACACCTTGTTACTCTCCGATCTCCGAGTGACTTGTTACTCGGGAATGATAATTCGTGAGCAATGATGTGGCTATCGGATATTCTCAGCAGTTCTTACTGCGTTGCAATCCAAAGACCTTCTTTATCCTCCTTAGCATGATTGGTTATCCGATCAATAAGCTGAGTTTGACTGTGTTGCCAAGTTCGTTCTCTCCGGTGCCTTCCCTCGGTCAAAGAGCTAGGTTCATGCCGAAGCTCCCAAAACCATCTCCTTGTGCACTGAACGGCATGATCCTCTCTCGAACTCAAGATCCACTGCCATGTCGTGATATCCTGTAGATGGATCGTGATATCCTGTTGTTCCTTCCAGAAGTATCGCCAGGTTGTCGCCTGTCCAAGCTCAACATCACGGACAACTTTTTTCTCCAAGAAAAATTGAGCTTATGAGTAAGCTGGTTCTCTGAACAACTCCCTTCTCCAAGAAAATCGTGCTAGATATCCTGAATTATTCGGTTGAGCTTAAACAACTTGGAGAGTTAAAAGACCAAAAGCTCTATCTGATATAGTTCACTTCCAATGGATGTCTAGCTTCCTGTGCCGAAGCAAGGTGGTATCTCCTCTGTGGATATGCTATCCTACAAATCTTTGGTTTGAATTGGGCTATCGTCAAAGCAAACTCAGACCAAGCTACCTGAATGTGTTGGCCTGACTAATCCTTATGCCGTTCATGTGTTAACTTCAGAACACATACCTCGTGAGGTCGACCGTCTTGGAGTATCTAGGTAAGTTTGTCGTTGAGCCCATCCACTACATTCTTTTTCCTCCCTGTTTGATTGGAAAGTTGTTAGAACTAACCTTGTGTCGTCACAAGGCAATGTTCTGGAGTTAGAAGTGACTTTTCCTGGTTCACGTGCAACTGCTGAAAGATGTCGCCGTGGATCTGAGTGAATTGTCTGGTTCCTCGAAATTATCTCAACTTGATCATGCATGTGTGGAATATTCTCGGAATGGTATGTTGTTACCTCCTATCCTTGGGAATTTCATCTATGCATCCAAGCCACTGATTGAATTGTTCCAGAAAGAGAGGAAGTCTAGAACTTCTTTGTCTCCTATGGTGTTTCCCATCAAGAACTAAATCGTGTCTCGCTGCAAGTAAATCAAGTAGGGCAGCTGTCTCCTAACAAGTTGCTAATCCGCGAGTTCCGCAATCTCGTTCCTCCTTTGGAGTCTGACATTGTAGTCCAACTCTTGGGGTCCTAGCAATTGTAACCCGTTGGTATGCTTTGCAAAGATTCCCTATTCCTACCTGTGGAGTCTGAAGTATCTCTACACCTGACCAGATCTAAATCTCAATCAGAAACGATAGTTGGTGATCCTCAAGAAGCTGGTTCCCGACGTCTAGAAAATCAAGAAGTTTTCCCGATACTAACTTCCCGGGGTTTTCTGGAGTTCTCTCGAACTAGCTTTCCGATCCTTCTCCAGTGATCGAAATGTTCCTCCGTGAGGAAAAGTTCTACTCAAGCTGTGTGGTGGAAGTTGCCTCCTCATCTGTTGGAATCTTGGTTAGCATTCGTCTTCTGAAATTCAAGGCCTTGTGCAAAGTTCATATTCTGAATCTTGGAGAAACAGTTGTCTACCAACTGGAAACTCTTATCAAATCTCCCGTCAAAACGCTTGTGTCCCCTAACTGTCAATTCAAGGACTGCTCGAAGTCTCATCCTAGGTTCTACTAGGAGGTACTCGGTCGTTGTATCTTCCGCAAGATCCATCCTTCCGGTGAGGTCCCCTTTTTCGCCTATGGGGTACATTGATAGTGACCTTGAAGTGTAGCCGATGAAGATCTTCAGGATGCGCTGGATCGATCTACACCGAGAAGACCGTTGAAGACCGTCGTAACCTTCCCTCTTCCCTACGCTAAGAATCTCGGGACGAGATTCCTGTAAGGAGGGTAGAATTGTAACAGCCCAAAGTTGAGAACCTAAAAACCCGAGTAAAATTTTCGCTTTTGTGTTTAATTGCATCATGGCATCCATATTAAATTGCTGGGCAACACACTAAATGGTTTAGCACCATTTGAAAACCACAATGCAAACTTGTTTCAACAAACTCCCAGGTAATATTTTGCACTTGCTCTAATTTACCAAAGGAGCAACATTTTGAATTTAGCAAAATGCCCTAATCCAAACCTATATGAACAAAAGTGGTTCAAAACCTTTTATTTTGTCACACCAAAATTTGTGGAGCTTCTACAAGCTAAGGGGAGCCTCCCCAAATTTTGTCATATTTCTCTAAAATAAGTTAGTGCCTTAATTAAATCTAGAAAGGAGCTACTTTTTTCTTTTAAAAGGGGAAAGGACCTATCCGTGTTGGAAACAAAAGTGCAGGGGGTTTTGTGTAAAAAGGGAAAACTAAAGTGGAGGAGAAGACCACAAACCTGCCACACCACTCACTCACTCTCTCTCCCGTTTCCCTCTCCATCCTCTTGCCCTCCATGGCCCAAAGCTAGCTCCCATGGCCGAGCTCGCCGCCGTTGATTGAGGAGCCCCGAGCAAAACCAAGACCACCAATACCTCCGCCTCGACGTCCTCTACCACTCCACCGAAGGAATCGAGTTGAGAAGCCCGCATTTGACCGTGCCGTCAAGTTCTTCGCCCGACCACCTCCGGAGCTCTCCCGGACGATTCGGCCGTCTCCGTTCATCTCCGACCTCCCAAGCATCCCTACGAGTTCAGGGTGAGCCAACCATCCTAATGCACCGCTACATTTCCTCCCTTTCACTCCATTTCGTCGAATCACCGTAGCTCTAGTTCGTTCTCGTCGCGTTGACAAATCCGGTGTCAGACCCGGAATTATCCGGAACTGAACCCGGATTCACCCGGTACCAGACCCGGAATTGTCCGGAATCTATACCGGATTAAGAAAAATGGTACTGGACTCGATCATTTTCGCCCGGTTCATACCCGGAAATGACCCGGAATTAAACCCGGTGCCAGACCCGGTATAAAACCCGGAATGACCCGGTACAAAACCCAGAAATTTCCGGAATTTAATCCGGATGCTCCTGAAACATGTTTTAACACTAGTAAAATTATTTCCAGTTCCTTCTAACTTGATTACAAGAATGTTTAATCACCTAAACCCTGCATTTCATCACATGATCATGTCATATCATGTACAAGTTAAATCCTAGGGTCTCAACTACGTTAATCAACAAGTAAAGATGATTCCTTACTTAACTCCACGGTGTATTCGAGGTGTGTCCCCACTAAGCACCCAAACTCCGTTTAAATTGAATAGTTGAATCATCCTCCTCTCGGGGATTTAAATTGACATGTCATCATGTGTTTGTGCATTGCATTTGCTAAAGTTTGTGTGGTGATTGATTGTTCTTCCGTTGCTATGCCTCGATAGATCAAGCAGCCGGGGTTACTCCACAATACCCCGACGACCCGTATTACCAGCCGTATCAACAAGGCAAGCGTAATCCCCCCTCTGAGCATATCTTATCCTATGTTTCCGCAAATATTTTCTCCACTATAATATTGCATGCGGTTCTAAATGTCAACTTTTGTCGGAGTAGAGTATCCTATAGTTGCATTAATTTCCCTATGCCAATATCTGTTTCCCCTCCTATTATCCATAGGTTTGTGTTGTTGGCCTGAGATACTAAACTATGCTATGTGATGCTTAGCCCTGCCTAGTTATATGCATAGCTGTACGATGGATATATGTGTTGTTGGGATCAGGTGTGAAATGTACAGATGATGGTGGAGAATTGTGGTAACAGGTAATAAGATGCTAAAAGGCGGGGATGAGAGGCCACTTGGGTATGGTGGTGCTTTGTCTCGTTCTCACCGCCTAGGTGCGAGTTCTGGACCTCTTGAACCAAGTTGAGCGTGCAACCATGCGTGGGCTATATGGAACCCCCATCGACCGACTAACTTGTGGCGGGCTAGCCGAGGGTCCTCTAGTTTGGCTTTCCATTTGCGCGTGCGTTGAGATGGTGGCCAAGACTGGGATGAGGATGGTGGTGTTAGGAAAATAAGTGGCCGCGGGACAGGGTGACTGGAGGAGACACCAAACCCATCCTACCGCCACTGATGATCCTTGGATAGTCTTAAGCAAGGTAAAGGTTGTAGCCGTTTCTCACTCAGCCGGCTTTCCCCGGAAGAGAGCTAATGTCTGGCAATGAGTCTGGCGGTACGCGTGGCGAAGGAGCTGGGGCCCCTCGGGACTCCGGGGACTTCCACTTTGTACACCCCTGCAGGGATAAATCTTTTTGAAAAGCCGTGTCCGCGGTTATGGACGACTTGGGAATGGACGCTGATCATAGAATAACTTTAACAAAATGATTAAAAACTGGGTACTAAAGGTACCATTCAAGATTGCAAGGTGAGCTTCCTCGAGGGTGATTCGGGGAGGTGCCTTTGATGAACAGGTACAATGTTGATGCTGGTGATGACTGGTGAGAAATGTGATTCAAGAGAAAAGAGTTACTTCTTACCCCTCTTTTAAAAGTATTCTGATTAGACGATGCCATGGAGTCTTGTTTTATTAAATAAAATCAGCTTTATGCAAAACCGCCATAAAACCTTTGAAAGCTAATCATCGAGAATATATTAGCTCTTAATCTTGCGAGTTCGTCGAACTCAACGTCGTTTGCTTATTTTCAGGAGAGGACTTCACCGCCCTCGAAGGTGGGTTCTTCGTGGACGTCGACGAGTAGTCTGGGGTTCCCAGGTGGCAGCTTGGGATATCCTGGAACAGCTGGCGCTGGATGTTTATTTGCAGGCCTCTTAGGCCATAATTTGGTTCTTGTTGTTTAGAACAACACACTTCGCTTCCGCATGTTGTAATGTTGGGTCTGTGACCTCTGGTTGTTATTTTGCTATCTTTCTCTGTATAAGAGTTGAACTATATGTGATTTTGTGTCGTAGAGTCTGTGATGTGCCAGTTGTTCCACAAGTCTTGATCTTACTATTATGCTTTGATAGTTGTGCCTGTGTTGAGGCATCAATCGGGGTGTTGCGTTGTCTGGAGTGAGGTGTACCCAGCAACGCCTGCCAAAGGTTTTGGCCGGGGATTGGTAAACCCATAACCTCCGGTTGTATCGCTTAACCGGTGACACACAGCATCACTGTATAGCAGTCGGGTCAGGGCGCCACAAAAGTGCAACTCTTTGCTGGTTGTGTTAGGGTGGACCCTAGGAAGTCCCAAAATAAAGTTATACCCCAACTCTTCACAAGATTTCCTCCAATTCGACCGAAGTGGGAGTTTCAAGGTGTAAGTCCAGAAACTCACTAGAGAGAAACTGATAACGGTGAAGCCGCTAACATCCCGGAGTGAAATCTTGGACATCTACAACCCAAAACATACTTGTACCCACTTGGTATGGCACCACCTAACTTTTGGTTGGATTCCGACGCTCCGGAGCCACTCTTCGGCTCAACCCGTTTGAACATGGAATTTTTTGTCCTTTCTCATGATTTTTTTTTAAGAATATAGTTTGAACAATGTGTATGATGATGCAGATCTACTTATCCTCTTCTAAACGAGCTAAAGAATATCGAAATCCGACTTCCAATGCAAAAGTTGTGTTCAAAACGCCGAGTAAGTAAAAAAACAGCGTATCTCAAAAAAAAAATATATATATATATACGCCGACGGCACAAAAAAACCTAGAAAATATAGGCCGACGGCATTGCCGTCAGCATATCTCAAAAAGAAAAACAGAAAATATAGGCCGACGGCAATGCCGTCGGCATAGCTAAAATAAAAAAGGAAAGACCAAGTCTAGCCTAGTCAGGGTCTACGCCGACGGCCCCGATATTTGGCCGTCGGCGTAGGTCCTGGCCGTCGGCGTCTTGTGTCTTTCCCGTAGTGGTACATCTTTAATTCATCATTCTTTTTCATGAAATCAGTATTGTTGATTTTTTGTAATTAATATTAGTTAGCACAAGTCGCTCTCGTTTACCGATTCCACACCCCATCTCATTCTCTTTATCTCTCTATTGCAATCTTCTCGCGCTGGGGGAGGGCCTTGTCAGTTAGCCAGCCGGGGGAGGTGCGGCAGTCCGTGGGCGCAGTCCGCGGTCGGGGGTTCGGGGCAGGCGTGGTCCAGTACGGTGGCCTCTTGCTCGTCGACCCCTTCGTCAGGGTGAGCAGCAGGAGCTCAGAAGCCGAGCCGGTGAAACTAGTTATAGTTAGAGTTAGCCGAAGGTCCCGTGCGGGGCGGACCGGCTTGGCAGGGGCGGACTTGCGCGGCCTCTCATCATTGCGGGAGAAGCAGGGATGTGCGTCGTCCCCTGCGCCGGTACGGGAGGACGACGGGATGCGGCGGCCTTGCGCCGGTGGGGAGGAGCGGGGCGTGGGGAGCTGGGCTTGAGAAATGTGGATCGGGCGGGTGAGGAGGTTGGAGACAAAGTGAGGTCGAGAAGTTTGTCGCGTGGCGTGAGCGCTCGGTTCATCCGTTTAGTGCAGCTGCGCTTTCAAGTGTATTTGCCAAAGAAGGGATAAGGCCCATGCAATAGCTTACGGCCTTACGGGCCAGGAAAGAAAATTTCCTCGCGTGTGCGTTTTGTGTTTTGGATCGTAAGCTCGCACAATAGCCCGGCCCGAACCTCGCGTTCTCCCCGTACCCGAGCACAGCTCCCCACGCCCCGCTCCTCCCCACCGCCGGCTGTCCACCATCTTCTTCCCGTGAGATTTCTCCCCTTCTCCTCCTTCTCCTTTCCGTAATCCCCCTCTGCAACCGCGCGGTTGGTTACTACGGTTGAAAAAACAACCTTTTTTGAGGCGCAGAATATCTAACTTCAACGAGAACTGCACAAGCAACAACAGTTGTTTTTAGTTTGCGTACTAGCTCAAATCAACTGTGAGACCCAAGCTTCCGAGTCCATCACAGAGACATGGATCGGTTAAAAAACTGTTGTTGGCGTGTGAAACAATTTGGTAGCTGATTATCTTGATACCATATGGATGTAGCTTACTCAAACATTGGTCAAAGTTAGGCTGCTGTGTACACCAGTTTAATTAGACGACAAAAAAGCTTGAACATGAGCAAAATAATGCATGCAGTACTATATTATCATTCTGATGATGACTACAAAACTGCCAGTGCCACGTTTGCACTGAACAATGGATCCTCCAACCTTAGGGTTTGTTTGATTCAAAGGAACTTCATAGGATTCTTGTAGGAATTTATCCTATAGGAATTTTTCCTTTGCTAGTGGTTTGATTCATAGGATTGGTTCCTATAGGAATTTTTCCCATAGGAATCTTTGTACTACTTCCTATAGGAATTCTAACATCCACTCCAAGCTCTTTTTACAATTCCTTTGGTGGAATCAAACAAAGTTTGGTACAAACCAAATCCTATAGGATTGGAATGTACATGACATATCAATCCTATACTTTTCCTATTCCTATGTCTTTCCTACCCTACAAATCAAACAAGCCCTTAATTTGTAGGCCAACTGAATTTGCAACCCGTGTTCCGAAGAGAAGCGCGTGTTGTATTCTCAATACAGACGGGGACGAATGTAAGTGCCCTTACTTTCTTTTCACTTATTATTTTGATCATTACGCCATGTGGCTATATCCACTAGAAGCACAGTGTATTCCCTATTCCTTGCACCGCCCTTCTCATGTAGAAGAATAGCTATGATAGTGGATCCTTTCCGGGAGCCGTATTGAACGAGAAATAAGGAAATATGGACAAATCCTATCATCATCATCATCATTGACATATTATCATACTCTTTTTGATTAGGGTCAAGGAGCTTGACGGCGAGGTGAACATTATCGAGCTTGGCGATACGAGTATGGATCTTTCTGAGTTTGAGGCTCTGATGCTGAAAGACGCGCCTCAAACACTTGAATCAGCCGACAGGTATGTACATCTTAAATTTTTCCTCCTTTTTCATGAAATCGGCATTGTTGATTTATTTATTTGTAATCAATATTAGTCAGCACAAGTGCAATACTGTCGCAAGTGATGTAATTATTTGTCATTATTTTGCAAAGAGGTTGGAATAGATTCTGACTCACTATTCGTTCATAATGTATTTGTTCAATATATAGATGTTGACACTATCTTCATAATCCTAGTTGTATTTCCAATATCATAATAATAATAATAGTCATTAGCACATTGTCGTGTTTGTTTTTAGTACGGTTGAGGAGCATGCCGGCGAGGTGAGCAACACTGAGTTTGGGGGTACAAGTATAGATATGTCTGATTTATTTTCATAATGTTGTTCAATATACATATGTCGATACTATCTTCATAATCCTAGTTGTATTTCCACTTATCATAATAATAATAGTCGTTAGCACATTGTCGTCTTTGTTTTCAGGAGGGTTGAGGAGCATGCCGGCGAGGTGAGCAACACTGAGCTTAGGGGTACACAGCTTAGGGGTACACGTTTCGACATGACTGAGTTTTGGGCGCTGATGATGAAGGATGGCACTTCCTACACACTTGAATCAGTCCTCGGGTATGTCCTTCTTTAAGACACCCCACCCCCCTCCCCCCTCAAAAATATAAGGTGTATAAATTTTGTCAAAACTCATATTTGTCTATGTTTGCAAAAGTTTATAGGAAAATATGAACATGTACAATGCCGAATTAATATCAATAGATCCACCATAAAATATGTTTTCACAATGTATTTGTTCAATATATAGATGTTGATACTGTCTTCATAATCCTAATTGTATTTTCACTATCATCATCATAATATAATAAGAATGAGAATAATAATAATAATAATAATAATAATAATAAATAGTCATTAAGATATTATCGTACTTGTTTTTAGTAGGGTTGAGGAGCATATCGGTGAGGTGAGCAACACTGAGCTTGGGGCTACAAGTATGGACCTTTCTAAGTTTGAGGCTCTGATGATGAATGATGACACTTCCCACACACCTGAGTTTGAGGCGCTCGAGGAAAAAAAATCAAGGTAAGCACTTCCCAGAGATGATTGATATGATGTATGCTGCTTTCCATAAAACACTTACGTTTTTGTATGTCAACACAATAGCCTTATATAATGGGGCTATGCAATCGTCTTCCCTGGGCCATAATGCAGTTTAGTGCATTTGTGGCACATATTTTTAGAATCTGGTTTTAGTATATCATACACATACCCCGAATCACTATAATCATGGGTGTCATCATACTGCATAAATCAAGCTTCAGTACATGACATTTCTAATATCTTGATTGCAAGAACTTTCTTAAGGCTTCCAAGCCTCCAATTTAGTCAGATAGAGATTGACTCAAGCATCGATGTAAATTGTTTGACCTAGGGTGGTGATGCATGTTGACACAATCGATAGTGGCATGCCTGATTCTACAATTGCAGAGCCATCACCGGCTGAGGAAAAAAAAACCAAGGTAAGCATTTCCCAAACATGTTCCGTATAATGTATGCTCATTTTCAGATATGTCAACACAGTAGCTTGATATATTGGGGCTATGCAATCGTCTTCCCTGGTTCATAATGCAGATGAGCGCATTTGCTCACGTAGTGAAGCCCACATCATCTTTATCTCGTGAACCTGGTTTTAGTATCATACCCATACCCCAATCACTATAATCGAAGGTGTTATCATAGTGAATAAAATATAAAACAAGCTTCAATGCTTCATTAGAGTAACGTTCTTATCTACTCCCTCCGTTCAAAAATAAGTGTCTCAACTTTGACCAAAATTGGTTGTATCTATACATGAAACATGTCTAGATACATCCACTTTTGTGCAAACTTAAGACACTTATTTTGTGACGGAGGGAGTATCTAGTATGTCCAAATAGACAGTGAATGGAACTTTCTTCTATATCTAATATGTCTGAGAATAGATAGTAAATGTAATGCATGTTTTGTTTATTAATACAAGTTTAACTGCATTGAAGAATCATTTCATCGCAGCTTGTCCCATGTGGTATCATCACATGAACTTTCTCCTAGATCTATGTATAGAGTATGCTAGGAGAGAAAAAAAACCCAGCTTGTATGAATATTTCTTTGCATGTCTGGATTATGTTATGACCATGTTGTGCTGACCATAGTTTGATGCTTCTTATACAGTGAGATACCAAGAAAATATTGGCCGTCGAGGTTTCTAGGTACTGTAATATTTGCAGAAATACAAGCTGAAAGAGAATTTGCTGAAAGACAAGCTAAATCACTCCAAGCACCAGGACAATGTACTAATGCTTCTAAGGAAGAAATTGCTCGTTATGCGAAGGAATGGATGAGCGAGGAGGCGATGATGGCTTTCAGAAGATATATTGACAGCGAAGATGATCTTAAGGTTCTCCATGTCTGGTTTGAATCATTAATTGTATGGAATGTAGAAAAATATTACTAATACTTTTTTTCATATTAGGACATTGAATATGATTTTGAAGAGCTTCTCCATCAGTGCTTTAATGTGGAGCACTATTTCAAGATATTTCACTACTTCAACTTCACAGTCAAGATCAAGAAGTGTGGCTCTGATTGGACAGTGATGACGTACTTCGCTGAGGTGATATCAATACTTCAGACAAAACACTATGTCTGCTATCCTTTGGGCCCAGATGAGAATGGTATGGGTAATTTTCACCTCGCCCGTCTTGAGTTATAGTGTTCCAAGAAAATATTCTAATCCTGTGACTTATTTTGATAGGACAATGTTATGCATGTCAGAACCAAGGAATGCATAAGTTAAGACACCCATCAGTAGATATATTTGAGTGCGGCAGTGAAGATATAACATTTCCCTACTATTATGAGGACAGTGATTCTGATGAATGTGATCCCGTAGTGGGAGGGAGTGAATCTGATGATTATGATATGAGTTAACTTTAGCTCTTCTATGCGAGTTGACTTGACAATAGCAACGTATAATCTATTGAATGCGTCTCAGAAATGGCAAGTAATACAGCAGCAATGGTTAACTGGAATTCACCCCTAGAACCAGCTGCATCATGGCTGGCATATTTTTGTTATTTTTGGGAGAGACTGGCTGCTATATGGATGTGCTATTATGTATTGGTGGTTTTAATGTCACACTCGTGCTTGCTTTGAAGCCTCTGCTTTATTTCGCTTTAAATTGTTGCTTTCGGAGTTGGGGAACTATAAGTTTGCATCTAACTGAAACCGATGAAATACTGCATCTGACACATGGTGCCACCTAAATTATTTCCTCACTTTCAAGATAACTGCTTAGTAAACTAGCCTAGCCTTGTTGTGGATAGTGTATGCACCATACCGACTGAGTCCCAGGGCATAACATATAAGATTCCAAAAACAATTCAGTAAAACAATAACCAACTTTCTCTTGTTGCGCACTGACTAACATGTGTAGAAATCATTGTATATGTATAAGTTTTTTCCTACAGTTTCAACAGGCTACAATAATGATTTCCTGGATATATCAGACAAAAAAATGTGTGCAATACACACGACAAATCAGAAAGAGCTTATTCGAATTGAGTTCATTCCTTGTGGTCTCTGCCCTTCTTTCTCTTCCATTTGAGAAAAATTTGCAGAGAGAGACCAGAGAAGACCATAACAACACTTCCCCATTGCTCCAAGGACAGTGGGTTGCCACTAATAACGGATGAGATGACGATGCTCATGAACTTACGGGTGGTAGTGATGGTAGTGTTAGTTAGAGAGCCGAATCGGCTGATGGTTAGGAAGATGAAATTCTGACCCACAGCGCCGCATAGGCAGAACATGAGAATGTCCCAGGCCACCTCTGGGTTCTCCTGGCAAAATTTCACCGCCTCGAAGCCGTTTGCGTATGGCCAATTGCTGAACAGTAATGGTGCCGCAAACATATTACAGTATTGTATATGGTTCCCCAGAGGTTCATGCCAAGCATTATATCCCACGGGTTGGTCTTGGGGTATCTGCAATAACACAATATTACATTCTGTTCAGAAAAAATATCACAGTTTTGCTTTGATGGAGATTGACAAATATGTTTACCTGGACTTTATTAAATCTTGGGTCGAGTTAGTGTAACCATCAAAAGCTAAGTTGAGGAAGCACAGTGCATAGCCAAGAGGAGCATTAGGATTAGCGAGCTTCTTGATAGTCTTCGAGCTTGTCTGGTTCAGTAAAAACGAACAAAAACTTCATAAGTGACTTTTAAGTTTTAAATACTAATATTTGAGTCATTCTAACCCAGGTACACGTAAAAGCTAACTAAGCAGAGTCCTAGTCATGAGAATAAGAAGCTTATGCAACATGATATAAACATAATATATTAACCCAGGGGGCTCCTCCCTCCTGTTAGTCTCTTTCTTTATGATAAAAACTTATTTATTTTTCTCGGTTTAGCACTACAGATCAGTGAAAGGTTTTAATAGTCTAAGCCTCTAAGGTTCATGGCCATCATCAGAGGCATGCAAAACTCTGCTGGTTGTTGATCAGAATATGAAAATGATGAACTCCTTACCTTCAGCAATGCAAAGGATGACACGCCGCCAGCAACAAGAAAGGTGCAAAAGTACTCTGGAAGTGTATACTTGACACCATACAGTAGAGTTCCCATCAGCATTACTGTACATCATGAAACAACAGTTAGAAAGATGGTACAACGTTGTCCAGGCTAAGAAGCATGAAAGGTTTATTGTTACTCAAAACACTTAAACCCAGAATGCTCAGTTACACAGTTATCTATCTGGCATCAACTGTACATGGCTTGAGATTGGTAGTGTAAACAATGCATAAGGGTTTTTCAGTTGTGCAGGAATTACTGACAGCTACATGGTGTCAAAATGGAATCAAAATGCTTCTTGTAATACATAATGACAAGCTTTAAACACGTATTTGATACACAAAGATGAAATTCAAAGTTTGAAAAGTTTCCCTAGTGTACAGAGGTTCAACTATTGGCCTACCACTAATCATTTTGAAACAATTTCGTCAAAAAAAAAGATCATAGTTCATCTTTGGTAGCTGCATACACTGAGGAGTTAGGAGGCATAGCAATAGCAGCTTATGTATCAATTTCTTCCAGATTTGACTGGGAGACATTGATCCGTAATAGCCTTAAGACCCTACTAGTTTGTTTTGAGCCCCTAGGTGATACTAAGACCCTTTTACGACTGGGAGTACAATATTGACATGAAAAGTTTTGCACATTTGTAAAAGATGTACTTTTTCACTTATTAAATGATGAATATCGATCACAAATTGATAGCCATCATATGCAGCATCCATATGAAAAAAGAACTGTACATATAAACTGCATGGTATGCACTAACATATGCAAACTCACCTGGAATCATCTTAGAAGATTTTGCCAACACCTGTAAACACAGACAGAAAATAATTAATGATCCCTGATTTCCAGTAGTTGGGGGCATCATTATATAAACAGAACCAGCAACATTTCATCCATTTGAAGTACATCTGTGCTATTTAATAAAGATGCGACTGGTCCGGGTCGGCCCGTTGGCCCTCCGCACCGCACCTTCGTTTTGTTACCAATAGGTTACAGGGTAGGCCCGTAAAAATTGAGGGTCCAACAGGGTCAGACCCTAATGACCCAAGGGTTGAACCGCTACTCCCTAAACGAGAAGCCGCCGACCGTCTCCAAGGTTGCGCCATGGCCGGGCACGCCCCGTCCCTCTCCTCGCCCGCGTTGTCGGACGTCACCGTGCTCTCCTCGTCGCACGGCCTCGCATGCTGCTTCTCCCACGCCGACGACATGCTCTTCGTCTGCAACCCGGCCACCGCGTCCTGGTCTGTCGTGCCGGACCTGGCCGCGCGCCGACGCCTAGCCATCGTCGTGTTCTTCGACACGACGCCGTACAATTCCGCGGCGACTACACCCCCATCTGTGCCACAGAGTGCGCGTCGGTCTCTGGCGCCTACTGCTTTCAGATGTTCATGTCTTGGACGGGTGCCTGGCGGTTCGCGGACGCCAGGCTTGTCGCCGTGTCCGGCGTGGCGGCCGACGGGACGGCGTTGCTGCGCACGAGCTTCGGCACGTCTGTGGGATACAGCCCGGCGACGGGGTGCGTGTGGAGGTGGTGCTCTGCCCCGGCGACAACGCCAAGTGGGAGATCGGCTCAGCCGGGAGCAAGCGCCACTGCGCCGGCTTGGCGAGCACGGGTGCTGGGAGGAGGCCATCGCGTGAGTGTCCAAGTCGGGCTTCAACGAGGTCATCTAACGCGTCATGGCAGTATGGCACGCGTGCGTCGGAGGGACGACCACTGAAACTACATGGTGGCCTGGACGGCACTTCTTCATGCACCTGGTCGGGCCACTCACCGCCGTCAGCGTGGGCTCCACGCCGCGGCCGTTGTCGACAAGGAGTTCTCGGTTGATGAATCTGCCAGGTTGTGGGATGTTCATCATCCACGCGGCTACTGTCCTTGGACGCTCCACCACCAGACTAGTGCTGTGCAGCCATAGTAGAATAGTACGAGAACGTCAGGCTAGCTAGCTAGGGGCAAACCTTGGGTACCCCTTTACCCTACAATGGTAGGATCGGTCCGAACCTTGGACCTGCAATATTCCAACAGGTTTGGAGGTCCAGCGCTAGGGCCAAACCGGACCGGACCTGGCGCATCCTTACTATTTAATTGAATCATCAAATTCTAATGCCGCACAAGGTCAAGATATGAAGCAGGACATGTTACATTTTTCTAATAGCTGGGAGACAAATCAACTAACTCTTGCTGTATAGGATTGAGCATAGGCAGCATACTCAAGACTATACGATAAATGTGATATCCAGTGTTCAGTCATCTTTGCCTACGCGGTCATGGATCACTATACTTAACTCATGTGTGCACCAATAATTACCAAAATGTATCAAAGCTCCCAATGTATGGCAATACCAAATGCAAACTCACAAATCCTGAACTACAATTTTACCACATCAAATTCAAAAAAAAATCCAATATTCCAGCATTAAATGGGGAAGAACCTTAACTGGTTAAGTATCCCATTTAGGCTGGTAAGTCTCTACTGCTGCCTACAGAACTCTATCACCAATTCGACAATTCCTTAGCATAGTTAAGTAAGTCCAATCATAGAACATTCTAGTCCATAAATACAACTTACTACATCACCGATTGACGCAATCAACACCTAATTGCAAATGCATCATCCGCACAAATCTAGAACAAGGAAAAGGCTGAAGCGGCAAAAGAAGCTGGATCCGAACCTGGGCCGGGTAGCTGATGTACTTGAGCGCCTCGATCCCCATGGTAGGGCCGATGGTGTTAGTGATGCTGACGCCCCAGTACTTCAAAAGCGGCGCCCGCCCGGCAGGGCTGCTGCCACTCGACCACAGCTTAATCACTGCAGGAATCAACCAAAGTCACGAACCCTCCACACGCAATCACCGCCAGAAATGTGAAATGCAACACCGCGGCGCGGGCTAGAGAGAGATGGTGCTCACTTATGAAGGACCAGACGAAGCAGACCACGTTCTGCGCGAAGTTGAGGAACGCGAGGTGGTCGAACCGCCGTGCCTCTGGCCCGAATCGCTTCGTCGATCTGAGAAAGGAAAGCCCCGGTGATGTGAGCCCCGTTTCTCTCTGTTGTGATCACCATTGGGGAACTGGAGCGAGAGGGTTGGGACACGGCGCTTACAGCGTTTCCTGGAGGACGCCCTGGGTGATGTAGGCCGAGCAGATCCCGGCGACGCAGAAGGCGAGCACGGCCACGCGCGAGACAAAGCTGCCGCCGCCGTCTACACGGGGGCGGCTGCGGACTCCACCTCCGCCTGCGCCGCCGGCGGCATGGCCCTTCCGCGAGGCTACCATGGTGCGTTCCGATTCGGTTCGCCGGCGACGGGGTCGGTCACAGTCTCACAGAAGAGAATCGCGGGGAGGGAACGGAGGCGCGTGTTATAGCAGTTGGGCGCAACCGTGGGAAAGTAGAGCACGCGTCAGAGGAGTGACGTGGCGTGCTGTGGTTGGGCCACAGGTGCCAGCAGGGACGGCCCATTGGCTACGTTGGCGTGGAAGGACCGTCCGAGGCCGTCAGACAGGACTGAGGTTTGGGCTGGGGACTGGGCCAGAAAAATGGATCTGTTTCCTGCTTTTCTTTTGGAAAACTGGTGTTGCTGTGAAACTGACGTGGTCTTGTGACTTAGAGCAAGGATGTAAGCGAGAGCGGCGACATGAGACCGAACTACACATACACATAGCTCATTATTTTGCAATTTTTTTAAAATATTTTAGAGTTTTCAAAATATCTGAAAGCAATTCTGAATGTAGATAATGTTGTCTTCTATCAGCGTGTACAAATAATATTGTATTTTGGCTATGCAAAAATGACAAAATCCGAATATGAAAGCAGTGAATAATGCAACATTTTAACTCTTCAAAATCTGTTAGATTTTGAATTTTTTAGCCTGAAATATGAATTATTTTGAGTTGAGATTTTTATTTTGCAAAAATATAGGGCTACGTGGAGCCCGGACTTCAAATGCACTTTCTGTATGTAAGCGGGCTATGGATTCAAATAACATATTTTTACATCTGTGGGGCTAATAGCTCAGCCAAGTGGCAAGCAGTGCAAATTTTCTCCCAAAAGCAAAATTGTCATTTGGTATGCCTCCAGGAAACAAAAATTGAGTTGATGACCAAATAGTTAGTAGTTGAGATGTTGGGGCTGCGGCTTGGGGACAATTTCATTTTCTTGTCGGCAATTGGCTCAAGGGGAGGAGTGTTATTGGCTTGCTCCGGTGAGTTTCCACATCACATTGAGCTATAGGTTTATGTCTAGCACATTCTTTACTTTCCCTACAAAATTATTTTAGTTATTCTCTGCGCTGCCAACTTGCATGACCAGTCATGTTCTTTTCACTTAACCATTTTGCTATCCGGAGACTATGGCCGTGATGGGTGCAATGTAGCGTGTAAGCTCCTATTTCACCATTTGTTGCAAGTACGTGAACAAGCAATACTCAATCTTGGTTCGCTGAGAGTAGGTTCTATGCGTGAACGTCCTTATATTCAACTATAACACGCCAGTTTATATGTTCGATTGTAACCTACTGGTATTGGTGACCTTGCCATCCAAAACAAACGTATTGATATTCTCTCTTAACTTAAAAAGCCCAGCAGGAAAGGCCCTCCTTGACTAAATCTGAGGAACATCAATTGCAGGCTGCAATGGCTTTCCAACTTGAGGTAATGGACATGCAATTATTGTATTCATTTATTTTCTCGCAGAAAAAGTAGTATTCATCTATATTTGCAGTTTGTGGATGGATTGTCTTAATATGACGACATGCTGCCCTATCAATATGTTTTCTTCCCTATTTATATCCATGGAAACTTGGAAAAGTTTATTACTATTGAGGTTTAGTCTTTTTTGTTGACCAAGGTTTGCTAACATTAACTCACCTAGGATTCGAGAGCCCTTGCGTTGCTCAAATAGCTGCTTATTTCTGTTCATATCTACATTGTATTTTGGACACTGAAACATGTTAAACATTACCATTATGATTTCTTTCTAATTAACTGAGCCATGTCTTGATGGGCCAGCATTAACAGATCTTATTGCCCTTAGAAGCCGACAAAACGGCGACGGCGGTGGACGCAGCTGGCCAGTTATCATGGAGGCGGCACCTAGGATTGCAGCAGTCTGTCTACACACTTAGTAGATGGAACACAGAGATGGCAGCTGATTGTAGTTCTATGTGAAAAGGGTTGTTATTTCCCTGTGAAAGTTGTTCTTTATTCCTTGTGAAAATTGTTTTGTCAGAATACTCTTTGAATTACTCTACTCTGGTTCAGCTAAGCAAAATAAAATAAAATATATATTGTTGTCTTGTTTTGGTCCAAATTCAGTCCAGAGAATCACACAAAATGGAGCACATGAATTTAGTTAAGCATGAATGTTTCCTTTTTGTTTCCATAGTATTGATTGCACTTCGGTTAAGTATGATCTTTGAACATGCACATTATAGGTTGCTCTGCCATGTACTCTTTCTGTTTGAATTTATTGTTCCACCTTGATATGTAAGTCCCAATAGCATTGTGCTATTGTTAGTGTAATTAGATATTCGTCATCATTAAATTGTCTTGCACTAGGAAACAAGTGCATAATCCATATAAGAACGCTAACAATAGCATTGTGCTCCATCTCCTAGGCTCCCAACTTGTGCCTCTGCATTTATAAACTTACACCATCTGCTCTTTTTCACATTACCCCAAGGAATGTAGTGGAAAGACGACATGTCTTTTGTTTGCGGCATGGGCTGGATAGGGAGACGTGGGTGGAAATGAACAAATATTCATACCATAGACATAATAATGCACATTTTGAGCGAGAATGTTGTGGGAATGAACACACATATCATATATGATTGGAAATAAATACATACTCATAGTAGCGACACAGTGGTCAGTGGGAGAGAGATATTTGTTGCGACTTGTGGCGATTGTATATGAACTTGCAGACTATCATGTAAATATAGATGTGAAATTTTAACTTAGCTTTTGGTCGAACCATTTTCTTTTACGTCCGTAGCTACGCACGGGCATTCAACTAGTAGTTAGTAGTTGAGATGTTGGGGCTGCGGCTTGGGGACAATTTCATTTTCTTGTCGGCAATTGGCTCAAGGGGAGGAGTGTTATTGGCTTGCTCCGGTGAGTTTCCACATCACATTGAGCTTTTGTCTGCATGGGCCCGCTTCTCGGTTACAGTACGCGTATTGTAAATCGTTTAGAATATTCGAATTGGTCCATCATTGGGGTTTACGGCCCCCAAGAAGATGATCTGAAAGTGGAACCTGAGGGAGCTTAGACAAATCATAAATATGGTTCGCGATAAGTGGATGATCATGGTTGGTTTCACCTTATTTGCCGGGTTGAGTAGAAGATTAAACAAAATTTAAATCTTCGGACTGGTATTGTGAGACCGAAGCGGTCTTGCGACTTAGATAGAGCAAGTATAATAAGTACTAGACATCCTCAAGGCGGAGGATCCAACTTCTATGTACATTAGTAATCCTGGTCTTTGTGGACATCTAGTTCCAATGCAATGTCCTGGTCCTCCGGGAGATCTGCCAACCAATGAAGATTCAGCAATATGGCATGAAGATGGTTTGTCTCAAATGGATTCTGTTCTACGATCAATTATTGGTTTTGTGGCTGGTGTTTGGATGGTATTTTGTGGAGTTCTCTTCATGAAGAGATGGAGATATGCGTATTTCAAGCTTGACTCGATAGGCTATATTACATGTTATATGTCATTTTTGTTGTTGCTTGGCGGAAATGGTTCTCAAACAAGAGAGTAAATTAAGCAAGAACCACATGGGATGTTTGATCGATGCTACTTGAATAAAGGGGATGAAGAACTCGTTGAATAAAGACCATGAGATATATGATTTGATTTTACTGGTATGTTTTTATTACTTGCGGTTCAATCGATGTTCATGTTCTTGATGTTATTTTCAATCCGCCTAAATTTAATACTATTACTGCATGCAATACTACTTTTGATCTCATTTCTGCTACACCATGATTTTGACAAAATTTTCTCACCGTTCAGAGTAGCACAAATGTCTCACCAAATCATGCTGACAAAGGGCTTGAAATGCACGCCCGTTGGGTGCTAGCATAATGACATGGTAAAGAGAACCTCTATGCCTCATGTTTCCGCCTGATACTTCGAGTTATCTGATGCCGCTTAGCTTTAAACCGACGACCATGATGATTTTTTCATGCACAACTGAGTTAATGGGATGTCAGTGTAGCGGATCGCATCGGTCTCACGGCTTATTAATGGATCACCTAGTATTACCAAAAATGAAATATGTTTTATTGAGTGAAGTTTGTAGGAAAGTATCAACAACTAATTGATTTTGTCAAATATATCAGCGCCTAGCATTTTCAGTTATGTGCCTTGCCGCTCGATTTTTCAGAAAGAGGCGTCTGAAGTTTTCAACGCCGAACTCTGACCGGCTGACTCGGAGTCGCTAGACACCGGCATTCTCCTGCACCTAGCCCGCGTCTTCTACTGCTGACCACAGTACAGCAGCCTCCGGGATTTTTTTATAAGGAGGTTGAGAGCACCGGCCTCTTCATCAAATGATGCATACAACCTTTATTAAATTCCAAGATTAAATTAGCATCTGGTCCTGTACTTAGAGGCAGAGCTCCCTTAGGGCAAGGTAGCGCGGCCGCCCTACCTTGATTTTTGGCGAACATGTGCATGTGCACGTGTATTTTCTGAACGATTTGAGTGGTTGTAGCTTATTCTAATGAACATGAACGACACATCGGAAACGGACCAAAAACCCCTTCGGAAACGGAGGAATGGTCTGTGTCCCCGCCTATGTCACTGATATGAAGGACCTCATCGGTAACGGAGGCGCAAAACCGTCACCGATGAGCCATGAGTTTGGCTACGGTTGCCGACCAATCTCCGTTGCCGATGTATCGGTGCATCAGTAACGGAGATTCTATTTTACTCGTTTGCATTGAGATTTCTTCAGAAGTTACATCAGCAATGCAGTTGCCAATTGACATTCAAAATCTCACAGCAGAAGCACAAAATTGTTAGCAAATCCATTCATAACGTATATAACAATTGTCACCATTACATAGCATCAAAAGATGAGTTACACATGCCTCGCTAATCCTATCATTCTCATGCCTGGCTAAACTTAACTTCTATGGCACCACACTCTTCTCCAGCTCCACCTTCTTTCTCAGTTCCGAAGCCCCGAAAACGGTATTCGGCCTAGCAAATGACTCGAGTAGCGGTTGCATGCTTCTCCAAATCACATCTGCTGCCAAATTGCTACACACATCCACAAAATAGATGGAGAAACTGAAAACCAGAAACCACACCGAGCTCGCAAACCTCCTTAGCAAATTAATTTTGCCAAATTTTTCGTACTGAGACTTGCTCCATCTTGGACGGTGTCGTTGAAATATAATAACGTCACCGCTGTGACATTTCGGCCACACTGTTCAAGACACTCTAAATTAAAAAAGTGTTTTGAACAGTGCAGCGAAACGTCACAACAGCGACGGTTCACGGATATGATCTCATTTTGTATTTAGCTCATTTAAAACTTGTTTGGATCTGCATGGCGTTTCTGCATATAAAATACATGGATGTCTAGTTAGAAAAGAGCCAAATATGATGATACATGATATAAACACAATTTAAGATGAAAACAGTTTACACCTTAAGCGTCTATATCCGTGTGCTTGCAGTCCGCTCTAAGCGATTTGGAGGCAGAAACTGAAGGTGATGTTTCCTTCAATTGCCTCACCGTTTTTATGCATTGTCGCCGAAATATACTATTACTTCATACACTAGCTACACAAAATCATAACGAGGATTAGCACATTGATAAAGGGTTGAAATTAATCTATTCATCATCGGTAGTACTAGTAGTGAGGGATCTATTCATCATCGGTAGTACTACAAAGAGTTGAAACTAATTTACCCTACTAGACTTAAAATAGTGCAAGATTTAGTATTGAGGGATGTATTCATCATCGGCAGTACTAAAAACAGATAACACAATACTAGACTTCAAATACTAGACAAATTTTGTATGCTACTTTAAATAAAATGTAAGATCTAGTATTGAGGGGTGTATTCATCATCAGCATTACCAAAAAGAGACACGACACAATACTAGACTTCAAATACTAGACAAGTTTTATATGCTTATTTAAATAAAATGTAAGATCTAGTGTAGAGGGGTGTATTCATCATCGGCAGTACTAAAAAGAGATACAACACAATACTATACTTCAAATACTAGACAAATTTTCTATGCTACTTTAAATAAAATGTAAGATCTAGGGTTGAGGGGTGTATTCATCATCAGCAGTACTACAATACTAGACAGAACACAATACTAGATTTCAAATACTAGACAAGTTTTCTGTGCTAATTTAAACAAAATATAAGATCTAGTCGGCGACATACTCGGGGAAGATGTGCGGCAATAGACCAGCAGATCCGCGTCGGCGACATACTCGGGAAAGATGCGCGGCGGCTCGCCGACGCGCCACTGGGGAGGATGCGCGGCGGCTCGACGACGCGCCGCTGGGGGAAGATGCGTCGACGCGCCGCTGGGGGAAGATGCACCGACGCGCCACTGGGGGAAGATGCGCGGCGGCGGTGTCGGCCCGACGCGCCGCTCAGATGTGCGAGATAAGTCAGGGTGGGCATAAAAATCGAAGACCGAAAACCGAAACCGAAAAGACCGAGACCGAAACCGAAATGACCGAGACCGAAAAGACAGTTAGAAATTTGGGTAGCGAATTAGAAAAGACCGAAATTAAATCCGAAATTTGGGTAGCAAATTAGTAAAGACCGAATAGACCGAAGGACCGATTTTATTTTATTTTGAGTGAATTACGTACGGAAGCAACCGAATTTGTGTGCCAGCCTAGCTTATGCACATCTAGTCTATAGGCTCAACTACTGAATCAAGCATACCATCTAGTCTCTAGGCTCAGCAACTGAGTATCCCAGCCCAGCGTACTGTAAATTCTCCAGTGCGCGATAGACCTGTCGATCGCTTCGCACTTTCCCAGTCCCGGGCGCCGTTTCCCCTTCATGCGCCCTATATTTCGGTCTATTTGGTCATGACCGAAGACCGGACCGAATAGACCGAAGACCGAAGAACAGAAAACCAAAAAGACCGAAATTATTACGGGTATCATTTCTAGATGACCGAAATTGTTAAAAACCGAAAAGACCGAACCGAACTAACCGAAAAGACCGAACGCCCACCCCTAGAGATAAGGGTTAGGTTTGGTGCTGCTTGAAGCCGCCGCCACACTGTGACTGTGGAGTGAGAGTGAGAGTGAGAACGAGAGCGTTAGGGTTGTCGTAGTGGCACATTTATAGCACAAAGTATAACATCGCAAACGGAGGCACAACTGTTTCCTTTTATTTCTTCACTGACACACTGGACCTACTTACGAAGGATCGATACAGTAGAATTGAACTAACTATCTACTCTACTTGTTCTTCTTACGCCCTGCCTCCGCGCCATTGTCATCCGCGGCGCGGCGTCGCTTCTTGCCGGTTGCCTTCTCCTTCTCCGGCGCGTCCTCCTCCGGCGCCTCCTCCTCCGACGCCTCCTCCTCCTCCTCCTCGTCATCGGCGTCGTATTCTTCCTGTCTAGAATACGGCTCCGACGGGTCCTCCGGCGACTCGTCCTCTTCGGAGTCGTCATCTCCTTCGCGTGAAGACGGCGGGTCCGAATCGTCGGAGTCGTCTTCTACAGAGCGTGAAGATGGCGGGTCCGAATCATCGGGGTCCGAGTCCGGCGGCCCATCTTGATCCCACCATGGGACTTCACCACGGTCTTCAGCGCTCGCGTCGTCGCTCGGGACTTCCTCGTTCTGCCGCCAGGGTTCCTCCATGGCAATTGTGCTAGTGTGGTAGAGAATGTGGGAGAGAACGAAGGGGAGAATGCGAGAACTGCCTGACTTCGCGTGGTTCCAGTCACATTTTATTAGCGTCGATCAGGCGATTCTAATCCCTCGTGAATTAAGTAGCATTGAATAAGCGTGCTTCCAGTTTGCAACTGCAATTTCCCAAGCACATCGCAAACGGATATCCATAAACAACCGTTGTCATAGAGATACGTATTGAAAACGGAGGTGAATTTATAACCGTTGTCAATAATATTGGTAACGAAGATCAATAAATCTCCGTAACCAATGTTGACGGACCAGCCGCGGCCCAGTTCTGCCAGGCCTCGTCCGCAACGCTAAAATCGCGATTCTCTGTCGCCTAACTCGTGTCGTTTCCATAGAGGGGTATCGGATGTGTCGTTCTGTACTAGTATTTGGATCCAACTTTTGTCTTTACAATAGCTAATTTTCAATCTAACAAAATACGATTCTAAACAATGTCCTATTTGAAGTATTTAAGAAGGAAAACATCATGTCACCATTGAGTCACCACAGAAAATTCAAAAAAAAAAACCATTGATTATTTTACACTGAAGACACCTTCCATTTTGCCATATTTCTATAGACTATATTACCATGGATTTTGACTATCATTTAGATTAGTTATCTTCGTAGTTGAAAGAGACTTCTAAGAGACAAAGATCATCAAGACCAAGTTGTGATGGCTTATTGATGACTTGATGATGTGTTACATTGAGCAAGAGATATTCGAAAGTCCAGATGAAAATACGGAAAAAAAATTCAAAAATGAGTAGAGCTTTTCTAGTAGTATATTTTTTTTAGATAAAGAGCATATATTAATATCGCGGAGATACCAATTATACCCAGACTCTGCAACAACGCAATAACCGAAGGTATTACGGATGCACACAGCCGAAAGACAATAAGGAAAAGAACTAAAAAAAAGTCCCGCTACAGAGTTACAGTCCTTGCAGCAGCATCACAACCACCACCAAGCCAACACTTGATGTTCAATTCTTCAAAAGCAACGCCTTCAAGAAGGAAACAGTGCCAGACACAACCAATTAAGGCCAGACCTTGGGTTTTCACCCTGAAGATAGTCCCCGCTCTCAAAACAATGTCTTCAGCAAGACCATTGCCAGACACAACCAATTAAGGCCAGACCTTGGATTTTCACCCTGAAAGACAGAACTTTAAACTTCACCTGTGTTGTCGCCCCCGCTTCCATACCGCTACAAACAAGTCCTGAAACCTCAAGCCAGTTCCTCATCGCCGCCGAAGGCTCGAATCACCATTAGAGGTCTTCCAATCTCGCTTCCATGACATTCTCCGCTACTTCATCATGGATTTGCCCATGATTGTAACAGAAGCAGAGCTTCACGCCGCTCCCTCCGGCGCGACCGAATCCTCCGATCCAGCATTCTCCAGGCAAAAGTCCATGTGAGATCGCCGGCGAAGCATTCCGGAACCCGTCACTCCGGCCAGATCAAGGGGACACCCCTCAAGTAGATCTTCGTCTTGGCGCTGTTCGGAACCCTAGGACCGCTAACCACCATTATTCTTGTCAATCCAGCAGTCCCCACACCGCCGTTCGATTCCTGGCGAACAGAACGAGCAGAACTACCTCCTGCCCAAGCGAGCACAGGGTAGATCGGCCAGAAGCTCCGCAAACAACGCCGCCGCCATGATGGCCGCACCGTCGTCGCGAGGCTAGGTCGCGCCGCCGCAGCAGGTCGCGCCGCCTCTTGGCCTAGCCCAGATCAACACAGCTCCGCGCCAGCCCATCTGTGCTCGCACCACCGCCTCCCTGCAGCGTGCCGGCAAGTGCCGCCCATGGCGGCCGCCGCCGCACCGCCGCCTGGTCCCCACCGGAACTTGGTGTGGGATCCCGAGATCCCCCACACCAGGTCCAAGCCGGACGACCATCTCCGGCCAGGGGAGATCGCCGCCGTCTTGCCCGGGGCTGCCGCCCCGGCGTCCATGTGGTGCGGACGGGACAACACGCCGGCTGTCGAGCGCCAGGGCAGGTTTTGCGGACCAGCCGCCATCACCTGCCGCCGTCGCATGGCTGCTCTCCGGCCACCGCCGCCGCTCACCACCGCATCCGACGGAGAGAGGACGGGCGCCACCTCCTCACCCCGGGGGTGCAACCAGCGGATGCCCCGCCGCCGCCTTGCCGCGCGAGCCTTGCCCGGCGACACCACCGGCGGCGGCGGGGGGAGGGGAGAGGGATTGGGGAGGGGGCTGGGCGCCGGCGATTGAGGTTTCCCCGGTGTGGCGCAGCGCCGCCACACGGGGGTCGGGGGTGGGTTAGGTCGGGGGTCTCAATCTTATCCCAGAACTTATGGGTTAGGTTTTAGTTATATTTAATATTTTTATATGTCTATTTTATTAAATGATTATAATACATATGCGGTGTTAATGTTTCGACATTATTTCTGTCATCGCATCTTTTTTAGAGTTCATCCTACCTCTAATTTTTTCGTCCTCCGCCACAGCCTGTACTCCTGTAAATCATATGATATGACGTACTGATTTAAATAGGTTCGGATTTAATTAGAACATGGATATTTAGCTCATCGACTAATTATCTGGACATGCACTTCTCTTATAAGAATCGATCTTGCTCCAACTATGAGCATGTCCTTCCGGTCAACATGAGTGTTGACAATGACATACAGTCACATTTCTATAACTGATCTGCCCAACTAGTGTGACCCATCCCAAGCTGTGGACGACAAATAAACATCACACCACGTTCTACCATATCTCCGTGTTTTATTTTTCGATGCCTACGTTTTTCTGATTCGCGAAATATCGTCAATAATTCCAACCATGGCACTGTCTTACCGGTCAGCAAGAAAGCGAGCGAGCGACCGATAGTCACAGCTCTAACTGCTACCGTATGACCCATCCCTAGGTTGGTAGCCGTTCCCTACAATAGCGTTTTTCTCCTCACCATGTTTCTCGTTCGGTAGAATTCTACTCCATGTTCTCGTTCGGCGTCCTCTCCATGCTTACACGCAGAAGCCTACTACCCCAGCACAAAGCCATGGCTGTAGCGAGCTTCCTCTTCCTAATCATCCTAGCTGCTGCTGCTGCTGGGTCTCCTCCATCGATGGTGCGAGCGAAATATCTAACGGGAGCTGCATCCCGGCCGAGAGGGCCGCGCTGCTCTCCTTCAAGGCCGGTATCTGGCTCGACCGGGCAAACCGCCTCGCCACATGGCAGCAAGAACACTACGACTGCTGCCGCTGGAGCGGCGTCACCTGCAGCAGCCGGACAGGCCACGTCGTCAAGCTCGACCTCCGCAACGACTATCCAGCAGAGTTTGATGAATTGATTGGTGTCAAGGGATTGCATTCACTACGTGGTCAGGTATCTTCTTCGTTGCTTGCTCTCCGACGTAGTCTCAGGTATCTAGATCTGAGCGGGAATATTTTTCTCGGGATAAAATGGCTATGCCAGGATTTCTGGGCTCCCTTCGGAGCTTGAGGTATCTCAACCTCTCCGATATGGGGTTTCAAGGTATAGTGCCTCCTCAGTTAGGCAACCTCTCCAAACTGGTACAATTTGATACACAGTGCAACCTCCAGCGTGGTCTATACTCCGAAGATATATCTTGGGTAGCCCGTCTGCGCTCGCTAGAGCATCTTAACATGGCCTCCATCTACCTCAGCAGGGTCACTCACTGGGAACATACGGTGAATGCCCTTTCTAATTTGGTTGTACTGATTCTCAGTGACTGTATGCTTAATACTCCATCATCAGTTCTCCATCACAACCTTACAGCTCTTGAGGAGCTCGACCTCTCTGGTAACTCTTTCACAAGTCGAGTGCACCCAACTGGTTTTGGGATGTAACTAGCCTCAAGAGCCTACGGTTACGGGGATGCGGATTATCAGGCATGTTTCCCGACGACTTAGGAAACTTGACCTTGTTAGAGACCTTTGATATATCGTCCAACAACATCAAGGGAATGATACCCGGAACATTGCAAAATTTGTGCAATCTGAAATCTCTAAGTCTCGGCTACAACAGCATCGGCGGGGACATAAGAGACGTGATGAAGGGATACCCAATTGTTCTTGGAAGAATTTGCAAAAGCTGGAGCTGACGTTGCCAACATCGGTGGCACGACATTACACTATGTGTCAAACCTAACTAGCTTAAGCATGCTTGATGTCAGTTACAACCAGTTGAGCGGTCTGGTGCCTGCGGAGATTGCATGCTTACAAATTTGACTTACTTAGACCTTGGGAACAACAACTTTAGTGGTACACTGCCCGTGGAGATTGGCATGCTTGCAAGTTTGACTTCCTTGGACATTTCAAACAACAACTTGACTGGTTCATTGCCTGTGGAGATTAGCACGCTTATAAATTTGAGTGAGTTATACCTTGGAAATAACAAATTGAGTGGTTCATTGCCTGTGGACATTAGTAAGCTTATACAGTTGAGTGTGTTATACCTTAAAAGCAACAACTTGAGTGGTGTGATATCAGAAGATCATTTTGCTGGTTTGCTGAATTTAGAGTCCATTGACTTATCTTACAATAATTTAGAATTCAGTATTGACTCGCGATGGGTCCCTCCGTTCACCTTGTTTAGGGCATCATTTTCATCTTGTCATTTGGGTCCCCAGTTTCCTAAATGGCTTCGATGGCTGAAGGCAACCGACACACTTGATCTTTCAAACACAGGGTTAGTTGGTAGGATCCCATATTGGTTTTGGATAGCATTTTCTGATACTCAGTATTTGGACATCTCCTTGAACCAACTTAGCGGCAAGTTACCACTCAGTCTGGAATTCATGTCAGTGACTGAACTTTCAATGCAGTCCAATCTACTAACCGGTTTGATACCCAGCTACCAAAAACAATTGGGGTACTGGACATATCAAGAAACTCCTTAGATGGTTTTGTACCAAATTTTCGAGCGCCAAAATTGGAGATTGTAGATCTATTTTCCAATTCTATAACCGGGACTATTCCTGCGCGATTTGTGAAATGCAAAAATTACGGTTCTTAGATATTTCAAATAATATGCTTTCAGCGGAACTTCCTGACTGTGGAAAAGAGATGAAGAAATGGAACCTATCTAGGAACAAGTCTCCAGGAGTAAATTTCACGGTTTCCTTCGGTTTGGAAATCACTACTCTCCTTCTAAGAAACAACAGTCTTTCAAGTGGATTTCCTTTGTTCCTACGTCACTGTAGAAGTCTTATTTTTCTCGATCTGGCTCAAAACAAATTCACTGGAGAGTTACCTAGATGGATCAGTGAAGCCATGCCTGGTTTGGTTATGCTAATGTTAAGATCGAACAACTTTTCTGGTCACATTCCAATTGAAATAGTGAAACTTCAATCTGTTCGCATTCTGGATCTATCCAATAATAACTTTTCGGGGCCATACCGCAATATCTAGGAAAGATGAAAGCATTGACTAGCGCTAATGACTAGCGCTAATATTGATAATGGTGCAGATTTTCAGAATCCTTTTGAAGAATTATATCTGGGCCAGCCGATGGAATTTGCGGTATTGTCTGATGATAGCTTCTCGGTGGTGATAAAAGGGCAAGTGCTTAAGTACAGGGAGAATACTATATATTTGATGAACATTGATTTATCTTGCAATAGTTTAACAGGAGAAATCCCAGAGGAAGTAATCTCTCTTGTCGCTCTCGTAAATTTAAATTTATCATCCAACTTGTTGAGTGGATATATCCCATATAAGATTGGCAATATCCGATCATTAGAATCTCTTGATCTGTCAAAGAACAAACTTGGTGGTGGAATTCCTCAGAGCTTATCAGATATGACATACCTGAGCTATATGAACTTATCATACAACAATCTATCGGGAATAATACCCTCGGGACATCAACTAGACAGCCTCAATACAGATGATCCAGCTTCTATGTACATTGGTAATCCTGGCCTTTGCGGATACCCAATTCCAAGGCAATGTTCTTATACTCCTAGAGATTTGCCAACTAATGAAGATTCAGCCATATGGCATGAAGATGGTTTGTCTCAAATGGATTTTCTTCTAGGATCAATTATTGGTTTTGTAGCGGGTGTTTGGATGGTATTTTGTGGACTTCTCTCATGAAAAGATGGAGGTATGCTTATTTCGGGCTACTGGACAAGCTGTATGACATGTTGTATGTCATTTTTGTTGTTACTTGGCGTAAATGGTTCAACAACATGGGCGTATATTAAGCAAGAAGTACGGGAGTGAAGAAGTTATTGCTTTATTGTATTTCATATAGTTGGAATTCAGAAAATGACAGTATAGAGGGAAAATATTTCTGTACAAACCGGTGGTAGTTGTACATGCCTCACGGTTTCCTCCCATAAAAGAAGTGTATGCTGTAAAATATTCCTTGGAGTTATTTTTATTACAAGTTTTAGAGTACTTGGTAATTTTAACAACCGTCCATCCACTTAGATCTGACGGTGGAAAAATAGGAGCTACCGAAAACTACCAGAAGAAAAGTACCTAAAACTACCTGAAACTACCGAAATTATATTATTTTTTATCAGATATTAAAAGGGTATTTAGGTAATTAGTCACCCGTCCCCACTCTCTGATCCGATCCGTCCCCAACTCTCTCTCCCCCACGATCCGCAGCCGTTTCCCCAAATCAGCATCCCCTCCCGAAAATCGCCGCTGGCAGCAGGTGCCCTCTCCCCAAACTCGCCGCCGGCAACATATTGTCGTCTTGGGTGGCCAAATCGGTGGTCAGGCGGGCCTGGGAGGCAGGTCGACAAGCAGCAAATCCCCTGCCCGCTCTCCGCCAAACTCGTCGGTGCCGAGGCCGCCGCCCAGCAAGTCGGCCCTTCTCTGCTCGAAATAGGCTTTCGCCCCGCTTTATAAATAAAGCAACGACCATCAAACAAACATTGATACAAACGCAACACCACATGCCAGGCAACAGCACACACAAAAGCCCAAAGAGAAAAGAAATGAAAGCGAAGGCGAAACAACTAAACGATGAAGACCCTCAACCGTTGCGCCCCCCGTCTAATTCCCACCACGATCCAAGCCCTCCGAAGCGCCACCGTACCAAGCAGCACCTTCAAGAAGGGAAACGTCGTCGACACGACGCTGCTGCCCAGACCAATGGTCCTAGGGTTTTCCCCGGTACGTAGAGTATAGTAGACAGGGGATTCCCACAACGCCCTCCAAGAAGGGATGGTGCCACACGATGGCGGCACCGCGTCAGGGTCAGACCAGCTAACAGGGATTTCTCCCGCCCCTGTCCACAAAAAAACCCTGGAGCCAACGAGCACCACCACCCAACTTCGTCGCCCACCAACTTGCGCCACCACGCTCTTGAAGTCGTCATCATCAGTTGCTTCGAGAAACTGGCAAGCGGCCTGGATCCGGAGGCTCACGACATCTTTGGGGTGAGGGACAGCAGACTCGCAGCCACGCGGGAGGAACCCACCTCCACCGCCGCGAGGCAGTCATAGACCGGACAGAGCAGCGGGAGCACACCAGGCCCGCACTGGCCCGGCCGGGCCCGAATGGGCCCGTAAAGCTCCGGCCACCTGCTGCAATAAGCAAGCCGCAGAGCCGCCGTCCCGTGACCCAGCAAGTCATCGCCTCCATTTCCAGGGAGCTCCGCATCCGCCATGCCCCGGCCCGCTGAAGCCCATCTGGGCCCGCCCGAGCCCATTTGGGCCAAGGCCAAGCAGCAGCCGGAGACGCCGCGACCAAGGAGCTCCGCCGCGGGAGAGCACCGCCACCAGCTTCACCCGGCCGCGCCGGACCAGGGCATCCCTAGGAGCACCGCCGCCATGGCAGGGGAGGGCCCCGACCCGCCTACCAGAGCGCGGGGAGAAGAGGTCCGCCGCCGCCAGCGTCACCCGGGCCTCGCCCGGCGACCCTTGCCGGCGGCGGCGACGGGGGAGGGGGAGTAGAGGAGGGGGCGGCGGCCGGCTGGAGCGGGGAGCCCCGTCGCCCTCGGGGGGCGAGAGGGGGCGAGAGGAAAAGGAGTTTTTTTTCCGCAAGTCGGCCCTTCTCACCAGGGAGGACCGGGAGATGCTGCAGGAGGTGTTCATACGGCGGCAGCGTGGGATCCCGGAAGAGCAGGAGCCAGGCGAGGCCGACGGCAGGTCATCGGCGGCGGCGGCGCTGAAAGGGGACGACAGGCTGAGCGGTAATCTCGTGGGCAACAGCAGTAGCGGCCACCTGCGGTGTCGCCGGACCTCTCCACTCCACCTGTCCGGCAGCAGCTGGTCACGGGCGCCATGGACGGCCTTCAGCAACCAGTCGCGAGGAGGAGCTGTTGGCGTACGAGGACGAGGCATCCAGTTGACGGCGGTGCTGTGCGCCGTCTTCGCCGCGCTCGTCTGCGTGAGCCACGGCTCGGTCGCTCTGACGGGACCAAGAGCACCGTGCCGGCGATGTTCGCAGCTCCAAGGCATTGCTTCAGGGACCTTGTTGAGGAGATCGTAGCCTCATAGGCGGTGAGAGAGGCTACAGAGAAGATGCAAGCAGCGTCAGTTAGCAGCGTTTCAGTAGTTTTGCCAGGACATGATTGGCAATAGTTGTGGTTTCCGTTACGAAGCTAGCCAGCAGTACCCTCTGTATTTTTTTGAAGACTGAATTACGCTGACATTAACACTAGAAGCAAGCAAATGGACATCAACTGTCCCTCACGTCTCTTATATCGTTAGTTTCAGAAGATATGATCACATGAATCAATGGTTTTACCCTATCTGCATTTATTCTGCTTGCTAGATAAGAAAGGACCATCAGCCTCCTGCATAAAAATGCCAGGAACATGACACACTGTAGGAATGAGCAATCTGGAGAATGACAACTGTAGGAATTTGTCAAATTGACCCCCTCGAGCATCGTCCCGTGCTTACATTACACTACCACATGAAAAAACCTTATGCCACCTCTTAGCGGTATGCTGAAACTCTGCACTCAAACAACGGCCACATGCAGCAGCGTAAAACTTTCATATAGGAAAGAACGAACAGGGTATTTCATTGAGCATTAAAATATCTGTGACAACACCACCCATAAGGCAAAGGGATTAAGAAGGATCACGCTACAGATAACATTGAGTGTTATGGAAGCAGAAAATACAGTGTCAAAACTGGACTAGAGTCCTAGGCGTTCTGATAGTGGTGGAGCTTGTACAGCAAAACTTTTGTGTGAACAAAGAATGCAGCAGGCAACCTAGGTCCCGTCTCCTCGACTCTAGCAATGACCAATTTGGCTTTACACCAACACGAGTGATATTCCGTGGCCTCCTCTTCCTATCTTCTCTCTTCCTCTTCATGTGCTTCTCTTCATGGCAGCTTTCGCGACTACAAAAAGTTTCCTCAAAATAATCTCTTTCTTGGCTCCATCCCACTCGACATAGCCCTTCCGCACACTAAAACCTTTCTCAAGAGCATAACTGTTATAGAACCGAAAACCTTCATCCTCGCTATCAAACATCTTGCTCACAATGTCACGGTACTCAGTCATGGACTCGGCCATGTGTTCCTGCTTCCTACACATCAAGTTAACAATTATAAGTCAACCGTCTGGCAGACCAAAAAAGGGCAAATACCGATGCATGAAACAACCAGTATTGAAAGGAAACACACTAAGGAGGGAATTTAAAGGGGGGCTGTAATTTATGCGATCGATTTAAATTAACATGTGAAGAGGATTGGTGGTATGGAAAACAGCAAAAGGAAATAATCGACCAAACTGATGTTGGGAGAACTTTTGTACAGCTTTTCTTTCCTATGAGCAATGTAGTTCTGCTTTCATTAATAGTGCATGTCCAGCTTATGCTGGTATCCCAGCTTTACTTTCCCCCAAGAATACATATTGAGTAAAGGAAACACGCTAATATAGTCGATATGTGAGAATTCCCAAAACTTACATAAGTCTGGCATCATGTTTATTCTCTACCGAGTCTTTGGTTCAGCAGAAAATTACACAAGGGTCAACTTTTAATAAATCAAGCTTCACTGCCTGCTTAGTTCAGAAACACTAATAGACATGGATGTCGAAAGCTCTGAAATAGTAAGTGGAAGCTATAAGGTTGTGCCCTTATGATGGTGACGATATAGGTGACGTAAGATCATGGCCTATAAATTCGTAGTTGTACTCAAGCATTTGTACTCAGTACAGGATTAGGTAACTACCAATGAAACAAGGCTCTGAATGTTTTCTATCAAGGAGCAGCTAACCAATAAAACACTCTGAGCTCTCGTTTTCGAAAGAAAAATGGAATGAACTCTGCTTAAGCATATACAGGAAGACACAAACAATTCAAATTAACGGTAAATCCAACATCATTTAATATAACAAAGTCTAAACATTGTTGATCACAAAGACATGGATTGATAATGCAAGGACACATCAAACCAAAATCTCATAGCACTTTCATTGTTGATCACTCATCTAGGTGCTTAAGTAGATGTAGCTTGTCAGCTGCTCTAAAAAACGAAGGACAGTGTTTTAAATTCCGCTTTTTTTTTTCATGTAATTAGATCGTACTATGGGTGCAGAAGCACAGAGTATACATGTGTGCATCTATTGCTGTAAACATCAGGCAAAGAACTGAATTCTCCATGTCGTTGGTCACATTTATCTGTTGAGAAGCAGCATGCATACCGCACGAACACCACACAGTGCCAGAACGTCCCACACACGCCGAGCAGCCGCGCGAGATTGCAACGGACCTGAGAGCGGAGGGGAGGTAGAGGAGGCCTAACCTTGACGTCGATGGTGACCTTGGCGTCGGGGGCTGCTCGAGCCGCCGTGCGCTCCGAGAAGGGGGCCTTGTCGTGCGGCGTGCGCGATCCTCCGGCCGGCGATGTGGCGGATGACTCGCCGGAGATGGGGAGGGAGGACAGTGGGGGCGCGTGGCGCCGGCGTGATGGTGCCGCCGGACGTGTGGGTGATGCACCGCGAAAGCACGCGTCTGAGTCCCTCGACTCGCCGTTTGCGGTCGCGGCGCCGCGAAATCCCCCGGAGGAACGCCGGTTCTGAAAGACTGGAAGGATGGTGACGGTGCGGGACCCTCGTTCGAGGTCGGACTCCCTCCCTCCCCTGTCGCTCCGAGAGGGGGACTCGTCGAGCGAGAGAAAGGCTGGCGGCGGCGCTGCAGTCACCAGATCGAGGGACTGGTTGTTTTTTCTGTCTAGGTAAATCCATGAAGAAATGACCAGAATACCCCGTATGAGTAAACTTAATTTCTACAGAATGATTGAACGGCTCAAATAATTTAGGAGGGATGAGATTGAAATCGACGGCTGAAATAATTTAAGATGGGAGCTACCTGAAATTACCTGCGGTAGTTTCCCAAGCACCGTAAAAGAGCTCTTTATTTATCTCCTAAATGTCTGCTTTGGATCTTGAGATGTATGAGTTGTTTTTGGCTATTTGCTGGTGTGCTTTTATTACATAGAAATCGAATTTCAAGTTTCTAATTGGCTAGGATCGGACATGGTGAAAACAAGTTTTTGGCTAGCGTCTCCATCAGTTTTTGAAGCTACCTGGATTCCGAGAAATCCATTATCGGCAAATATGACCTTGTTCCGGCGATCTGCCTTACCTGCTCGATTTCTCAAAAAGTGGCATGTGATGTTTTGGATACAGAAATATGACCTTGTTATTATGCTTTCAGCTCTAGTAGGATCGAAATGGCATCCTGTGCCGTGAATCATCTGACGTACTGATTTAATTGCAACATGAATGT
This sequence comes from Poa pratensis, assembly GCA_947311845.1. NCBI lineage: Eukaryota > Viridiplantae > Streptophyta > Magnoliopsida > Poales > Poaceae > Poa > Poa pratensis. The sequence continues at coordinate 24,398,455 of CAMZMU010000078.1, forward strand.
CGTCCGTGACCTCATCCACTAATTGGTTCACCTGCAGTTCACTTATAGAATAATCGAGTCACATCTCCAAGAGTGATTGGTAGACAGTCACATCTTCAATCGATTGACCCAGCCAAGCTGTGGATGACAAAATACGTCACAAGCTCTACTCCCTCCTATTCGTTAAAACCGTCATGACAAAACAATGTAACCAGTACAATTTGTAAGCATAACTTGTGACATTTTTCCCGGATCAGAGGGAGTACCATACTTCCATTTCATCCCATTCTAACGTATTTTTGGACCTCAAACTTTCGAAAAAGTTCATTTTTCATCCTAAATGTTTCGTTTGGTCTAAATCAAACTCTGAACCGACCACTAACATGGTTTACTTTTGACATGGACAAAACCTGGCTAAAAGGACATCTCAACCAAACTGAACCGTACAAAAAAAGCGGACCCAATAGCAGGAGCAATCGTCTAAAATTCCCACCCACCCTATTCTAGTCAAAATCAACTGGTTGTCGTCAAAATCCCCACTCCAAGCTATCGCTCGACGACTCCTCATCCTAGCTTCCCCGGCGATAGTCTGCTTCGCTGTCGCCGTCAACCTATGCCCTCATCTGCCACCAGCGCAGCAGCCAGCACGCGGTGTCGCGCATCCGCCTGTCAGCTGACACGACCCCGACGCTGTGGTGCTCGTTCGGCTCGTGCTAGTTGTTCACCTCTCGTTCTGGCATGAAGCCGATAGCGTGGCGTGGTCCTCCTCGTCGTCTCCATCCACCTCTCGGTCCAATAGGCCGACGGCGCTGTTTTCGTCCTCCTGGCCGTGCGCTCATCCGTCACTCGCATGCTTCATAGGCTCCACAAATATTTCTGCCACATCTCCATCCGTAATAATATTTGAAATTCCTTTGAGCCCTCATCATCAATAATCTAAATTACTTCTGAAGGCTCAGTTTGTGGCAGGAATAATGAATCTCAACCTTTTATTCCATCACATCTAACGGTCTCCGTTTTTCCAATGACATTGCAAAGCATTCCATATTTCTCTGTTGTAAACCTGAGCACCAACTCCGGTGTTTCATAATAGGCATAATTTTCAGGATTACATCCATATTTAGCGTTAACTTCCCATCTAATCCCTCCACGTATGCACCCTCTGCATCACACTCAAAACAGAATCCCCTAGACCAGAAGACGCACGAGGCGAATCGCCGCCAAGGACACAAGAGTTGCCACCGAGGAAGCATGTGGTGGCCGATGTGAGTGAAATTTAATACTTCGTGCTTAGATGAGAATTTAGTTAGTTTTGGTGACTAGGTTGGACTTGATTTTATAGTCTTTTTTATTGCACTGTGATTTAAATTAATTAATTGAGAGGTGTGTTGCACATGCGCACTAACTAGTAATCTTCAAACCATCAAACAATGAAACAATTGTCTGCCTGGCTAAAGCCAATAAAGATAATGTCCTTCGTTATATGTTGGAAGGTGGGTTTTAAGGTGGTCAATCAGCTCCAAGAATGACAACTTGTTGCGCTCGATGAATGACGATGCCACAGTACCACCAACATAGGTCAGACACTCAGACTCTGTCTCCCGTCAAAAACTCTCCACTGTAATGATATCTGACATGAAGGAACATAAGACAATCCATTCCAAAACCCTGTTTAAGAGGCCAGATAAAAGGAATCGATCACTAAGTACAAAACATATGTAAGACTAAACAAAGATTTCCAACAAAGGCATACTTTTGATCAACTTAAACAGATGATTGTCGCCACTACATCAACAAGGAACAAAGAAATACTGGAACTACCCACTAGCTTATTCCCATCTACTTAGTAGGAGTAAATTATACCAACTAGTATGTACCAGAGGAATTGACGTCTTCATGAATGTACGTGTAGATCAGCAAGATGTAGTGACGAAAAATGGATTTTTTTTTTCATTTCTAAACTTGCTTAGAACTATTTCTTTTTTCTCTCTTTTACGTTCGCATCCGGGTGTTTTATCTAGGGCGACACCTGTGACTTTCCCTCTGCTAAATCGATGAAATATCAGCGTTGTTGGATTTCAGAAAAATAGAAGTAGGGAGTATAACAAGGGCAGTGTTGAGCGTCCTCCGGAGGATCGGGGCTTTCGATCCTCCGCATGGAGCACATGACACGTGTCCCCACGCTTAGTCAAACACGGAACGACCCGCTCCATGTGCATCCTTTTTCCCTACAGAAAAAATCTCCCCGACCCGAGACTCCTACCAACCCACCAGCCACCGCCCATGGCTCACATCTCCAGACATCGGTGACCTTCAGGTGGCTGTGCCTCTCGCCGGCGCCGCCGCATCCTGGCAGCAACGTCAGGCGGCCATGGAAGCATTGCCGTCACGCCATGGAAGCATCGCACCTCCACCGTGGATGCAAGACCATTGTGCCATGGGCGCACCATGCCTCCACTTTGGTAGCACGTCGCCTCCCGCCGGCAGCATCTCGCCGTGCCCCTGGTAGCACCGTGGGCAGGGGAGGTAGGAACGCCGACGCGCCATGGGAGCATCGCGCCTCCACCACGGGCAACGCCGTTGTGCCTAGGGAGCACCATGCCTCGACGTTGATAGCATGGCGCCTCCCGCCGGCAACAGCTCGCCGTGCCCCTGGTAGCACTGTGGGCAGGGAGAGGTAGCAACGCCGCCGTGCCATGGGAGCACGTGGTAAACTAGCGTTTCCCGTACAACAATGGAATCCGGGTCCGTGATTGTCACGAAATTGAGTGAGTCCTCCGTGACGACCAAGCATCGACTATTGGGCTTTCCGTGGCAGCCAAGTTTCTGTAGGCCCATCCACAGCCATCCGTTCCCCAAAACCACGTTCTCTACAATCAGCGGCCCGAAATACAACAGATTCTCTCCCAGAACCTTCCCGAACTCACGAGACACGAGCGCAGGAGCCTCCGCGTTCACGAAGCTTCCCGAACTGCCTCCCAAACCGCCATTACTCATTAGCCACTTCCCGGCCTCTATATATACCTTCTCTGTCTGCCTCCCGTTTCACCATTAATAACACGAGAAGAAACAGAGAGAAGAAGTAGAGAAAGGGAAGACAGAGAGAACATAAGGCGCGATGCCGACGGGCAGGATGACCAGCAACATCACGCAGGACTGGGAGCCGGTGGTCCTGCGGCGGGCGAAGCCGAAGGCCGCCGACCTCAAGTCCGCCAAGGCGGTCAACCAGGCGCTGCGGTCGGGCGCCCAGGTAGAGACGGCGCGGAAGGCGACGGCGGGGACGAACAAGAAGGCCTCGGCCTCGGCGGCGCCCGCGCGGAAGCTCGATGAGATGACGGAGCCGGCGGCGCTGGACCGCGTGGCCAGCGAGGTGCGCGCGGTGATCCAGAAGGCGCGCGTGGCCAAAGGGTGGAGCCAGGCGGAGCTGGCCAAGCGCATCAACGAGCGCGCGCAGGTGGTGCAGGAGTACGAGAGCGGCAAGGCCGTCCCCGTCCAGGCCGTGCTTGCCAAGATGGAGCGCGCGCTCGAGGTCAAGCTCCGCGGCAAGGCGCTCGGGGCGCCAGCGCCCGCCGGAGCCAAGTGATCGATCGTTCGTGCAGGGATCGTGAAAACTTCGGTTGTTTCCTTAATTTGACCGGTCAGTTGGTAAATCAAATCTGTAAAGGTTCTATGGTCGCTCTGTGGAAGGTTGGGATGTAAGTAAGTCATGTGAAGTGATTTCACTAGAAATTTCGTGTTGTGGTTTTTGCAAACTCAGATGCTAAATCGTAATGTCAGTTGGTCAGTACTTGTTCCTCATCTCTTTTCCTATGTTCGCGCTGAGATTGCTCGCTGAAATCCCCAAGACTGCAATTTTAATCCAGTTCATTGCAGGGCTCAGATCCAACCAGACAATTCCGAACTCGTTTCGGTGGTTAATTCAGTGTGTGCTGAGCACTTAATTTGACCAATGCACCTGTGTTCCCGGGTTGCTCATGGGAAGTGATTTCTATAAATTTATTGTCAGAGGAATCCAAAAATTTCAGCGACGAACACGAGGTTTTGTGTTACTTCTGCAGCTTTTCTGTTCTTTCTCTTATTTGTAGCATTGGAGAATCGATCGTGGCCTAAAAAAGCCACTCTTTGCAATCTTGCCATCTCAGGATCGATGAAACTTAAACCGTCTGAAAACACTAGATTATCTAACAATTATTTATTGAAACAAAGCAGATGGGTGATTCTCACTCTGCATCAGATTTTGCAACCGATTTCAGTATGGATTATGGACTCATGCAATGTAAGTAATGTACTCCCTCCGTCCATAGAAGTATGTCTCAACATATTCCAAATTTGCATGTGTACGTGTATACATATAAATTTGGAATAGGTTGAGACATCTTTTATGGATGGAGGGAATACCACCTTGGCATACCAAAACGTTTTATAATTTGGAAACAGAGGAAGTAACTCGATGCTAAATCCTAATGCGGTGTGAACAGTATTTGTTTGTGTCTCATCCGACGACCTCTGTTGCCTAATTCTTACGCTCGCGCTAAGATTGCGCGCTGAAAACCCCGACACTGCAATTCTCATGCTCTGCGATTTTTGTCCGAGGAGTTCAAAAAAATTCAGAGATGAACACACGGCTTTTTTTTCACGCTCACTTTCTGCAGATTTTCGGCTATGCCTCTTACTTATAGCAGAAAGGAGAATCGATCGTGGCCCGAGTGCGAAAGCAAATGGGGCAGCTTAGTCAGCTCTCTATTCTTCAGTGACCGGGGTAAACAATCAATCGGGCAATCAGCCTCAGGATCTCTTGAATGAAATTAGGGAACGAATTAAGTAGATTCGGTTGCTCGTCGCAATTTGGAGCGGGAGGCTGCATCAGGTTCAAGAGCGTGCCCTCCGTTGCTCTTCCAAAATGCAAACAAAAACCCTCTTCGCCAAGCTCGCCGACGGCCCTCATAGCACATTGCACGCCAAAGCAAAGTAAAAGCATGTATTATTAGGGGCAGTTTGGCAGCTCCGTTTTTTTGAAGTATTCCGAGGATACTTCAGTTTCTAGAAATAACGAAGTATAGAATACTTTAAGGTGTTTGGCTCCGATGGAAATTGTGGTTTTCTAAACTGAAGTATTCAAAAAACTGCAGTTTTTTTGCCGTATCCGAGACTTCGGTCCCGACCTCTTTTTTTGTAAACGGAGAAACGCATCTCTTCCTCCTCGAAGAATGCATCTATTCCTCCGTCGCCTAGGACGCCCTCGTCTTCATCCATATCCTCTTCCTCAGCCATGGAGGAGGTTCATCACGTGGAAAAGAAGGTACGTTTTGCTCTGATCTTATTCCAGTCCGCAATTCAGATGTTCCTTCCCTGTTGGATTGCATCATTGCTGCCATCTAGATGCACAACCAAGCATGCAAGCGCCATGCAGCAATCGATGGTCAAAACGAATTATCCATGCACTCGGTCAAAGCGATAGTTAAACGAATTATCCATGCACTCGGTCAAAGCGATAGTTAAACTACACTTCCCAAACGCTTCACAGTTTTTGGCAAAACTGAGAAATATTACAGTATGTTGAAACTGAAGTATTCCTCCACCGGGCACTGTAATGCTTCAGTATTAAGATACTGCAGTTTAGCAAAAACGTCACTCCCAAACTAGGCCTTAACCTCGTCACTCGGCATCAACAAACAGCGTTGTCTCTGTCAATGAAGTCTCGTCGTTGCAGCTTCACCTAGTAACTAACTGTGCATAGCCTATAGCCAGGGAGAGTCGTACACGGGGGTGACCACGGCCTTGACGGCGAGGAACTTGTCGAGCGCGTGCATGCTCGAGTCCTTCCCGAAGCCGCTCATCTTGCGTCCCCCGAACGGGCAGTCGCCGTCCATGGCGAAGTAGCAGTTCAGCCACACCACCCCGGCGCGGATCGACCGCGTCATCCTGTTCGCCACGTCGATGTCCTTGGTCACCACCCCCGCCGCCAGCCCGTACCTCGTGTCGTTCGCCCTCGCGATCGCCTCCTCCGCCGTCCTAGAACCATGAAACTTCTCTTGTCACCACAGTGCAACAGTTAATCCCTTTGGATCGATCGGTTGAGATGGAAGTTAGGATTAATTACCTGAACTTCATCAGGCACATGACGGGTCCGAAGATCTCCTCCTTTGCTATGATCATGTCATCCTGAATGTTGAGAGATCCCTACCATGTGAGATACTACTAGATAGAGAGCGAAGTGATCGGGATCAGGAGGTGAATTTTGACCTTAACATCGGTGAATACGGTAGGCTCGATGTAGTAGCCTTTCTGACCACAGGGTTTACCTCCTGTCAGGACGGTGGCCCCTTCTCTCTTGCCTGTGTCGATGTAGCTGAGCACCCTCTCGTACTGTGCCTTGTCCACCTACATATGCACATGCCAAGTTGACATCACGAAGGGTCTGATTCAGCAAGGATCAATTTGTGTTGCACAAAGAACAGGGATGCTTTTGTTTTTACCTGAGGTCCTTGATTGACGCGCGGATCGAAAGGATCCCCGACGACCCAACTCTTCATTTTGTCCGCCAACTTCTTCTCGAACCGATCGTAGATGCCCTCCTGAAGGTACACGCGGCTCGCTGCGACGCAAGCTTCACCCTGCAAACGGATCGATGAATGATCGATCACTATAGCTCACACGGCTGAAGATCTCTGTAACTGTAAGGTTTTGCCCCCACCTTGTTGAAGAAGTTGGCGTTGATGGCGAGATCAACGGCCAGGTCCGCGTCCGCGTCATCGAAGATGATGAGCGGAGATTTGCCGCCGAGCTCCAGGGACACCGGCTTCAGGTTGCTCCTTGCCGAGGCCTCCATTATGAGCCGCCCAACCTCTGTCGATCCAGTGAAGCTGACCTGGATAAAGGAAAATGTCGTCACATGGTCGTAAGAGACACAGCAATATAAATGATTTAATTCTTACTTCCTGGACATTGTGAGATTACCATGTCTACGTCCATGTGAGACGCGATTGCTGCTCCTGCTGTCGGACCGAAGCCTGTGATCACATTGATCACCCCATCGGGGACTCCTGCCTGCAGAATAAGTGAAGAGGAGAAAGCGAAGAAGTTCAGAACCGAACAGGTATGCACTGTGTGTCACTGTCATGTCCAGTGACCGGTCTTACCTGCTTGGCCAAGTGAGCAAAGTACAGCGCGGTGAGCGGTGTCTGCTCAGCGGGCTTGACGACCATGGTGCAGCCGGCGGCCAGCGCGGGGGCGACCTTGCTGAAGAACATGATGGCGGGGAAGTTCCAGGGGACGATGAGCCCAGTCACGCCGATGGGCTCGCGCAGGGTGTGCCCCTGGAACTGCCTCGACATCTTGAGCGTCTCGCCGTGGATCTTGTCAGCCGCGCCGGCGAAGTAGCGCAGGGAGCTGGCGCAGGCGCCGATGTCGACCACCCTGGTGACCGTGAGCAGCTTGCCGGCGTCCAGGCTCTCCAGCAGGGTCAGCTCCTCCGCGTGCTCCTCCACCAGGTCCGCGAGCTTCAGCATGATCTTTCCTCTTTCCTGCGCGCCATTTTTTTTTCTTTTCAGATTCAACTGTAAACAGTGCGTCGAATAACAGTGCTCTTCTGCTATTCTATATCTTTTTGTTTTGTGGGAAAAATAAAGTTGATGGTTGAAAGAGTCGTACGGATCTGGACATGCGAGGCCATTTGCCATGATCAAAAGCTTCCTTTGCCGCCCTCACGGCCAAGTCCACGTCATCTTTGTCACCTTCAGCGATGCTAGCGATCACGTCCCCTGTTCTCGGATCTCTGGTCTCGAACGTTTTGCCTGACGAATAAGAATCATCAAAGGTCACAGCCGTGAAGATCAAAGGGGAGAGAACTCATTGAATAACACCCGAGGTTGCTGAACAGAAGATGCTCGAAAATGGACGATCTGAACTTGCAGGCATATGCCCCGTTCAGAAAAGATGTATTTTGAACGCGGTTTTAAATGTCCAAAAAATTTGAAACAAATTTTTACGTGTACAACTCTGTAGTAGAATATGCTCGCGCCACAAAGTTTCGCAAAAAAAATATCTTTTTGTTTTGCCTCCGCAAAAAAGATAAATTTCGGTGGTGGAAAAAAACTTTTCACCAGATTTTTTTTCTCTTTTTTACACAAACCAAAATAAAAGTTATTTTTCCTCAAAACTTCCTGCACGCACAGATAACGTGAATATGTACAGCCGCAACTTTTCTCCGAAATTTATTGACATTTGGAAATCCTTTTGTTTTTATAACGGGGCAGATCCCCCATATTCATAGATGTATATTTTAGGGAAAAACTGTACAAACCACCAGCATAATGGAAAAAACAAACAAGCTGGACAATATTTCTTACACACCCATATATAATGATACTACCCCCTCTATTCACTATTATAAGACCTTTTAGATATTTCAATGTGGACTAGATGCGCATCAAAATAAGTGAATCTACATACTAATTGCTTCTATATAAAAGCATTTTCGAAAAAAGTTAAAAGGTCTTAAAATAGTGAAGGTGTAGTTTTGGTTGGTATATGAACTTAACAATCAGACAAGTTTGGCTCTTAGTTTTAATAGCGGTTTTAATACCATACATATTTAGTTTGTAGCCTGAGTCAAAGAAGTATCAGTCATGAGGTAGTGCAGGTTTAGCACAAGTGAAATCCTAGTAAAAAAATGAATGAATTAGGAATTTTAAAAAACAACTTACCAAAATTAAGAAATATTTTGACAAAAACGATAAATATTCCAAAAACATGGAAAATCCAAGAAATTTATAAATCGATGCAGTTATTAAAAAACGTGAAAATATTAATATAATTATAAGGACATTGAGTAGAACTCACAAATAATTTAAAAAAATACTCATGCGAATTTTCTTGAATATTTAAGAGTAATGTTTTCTTGTTCTATTTGTTTCATTGATAAAGTGGCCACACTTTGGTAAATTTGTAGAATGGTTTCACTTAAAAGTCGGATCACTGATGCACATCCCTTTAATTGCCAAACAAATTTGATTTTTGTCAATATTTCAATTGATTAATCATTGATGTGCATCCCTTTAATTTTGTTGTTTAGTGTTTAAATAAAAAGGTCCGAGTCATCATAAATTATTATTTTATTAGTTTTATTTTCTAGCAAGATAGGGCCAATTTTAAAGCTTTGGCACAAGGTCGGGTTTTACCTGCTCTGCCCTGGCCTCCGTGAGTAGAAATGGTAGAATCGACCTACCGAATAAGCATCGCATTTTTTGTTGATAAATGACGCTTTATTACTCAAACATACGAGGACTAGACTCGAACTTTGCATAATGAAGATGCACACAGCTACAACAGGCTCGCAACAACAATAACAAACAACATAAAGGATAGATACATCTAAATGTGAAGAAACTCTGAGGTAGATGCAATCCGTAGATCACGTTGCCCACCCATATCACCACTAATATAAAAAAGAAGAGGAGCAGATCCAAACCATCTCAACCATACACTAACCAGGAACGATCCAAACGTGCCCAATGTTGAGCTCAAACGCCTTGAGCGACTCCGCTAATCGCGCATCCAATCCATCAGCCACCGCATCGTTCAGAAATAAAGAAACTCTTCAACAGAAACCCAATCGGCAGAGAAACAGGCCATCATGGCCGCCGCCACCGTCACGCACCTCCGGGCCTCCTGCTGCAGGCGCCTTTATTGCCTTCGCCGCGGCCCTCTACGCCGACGTCGCCGCTACCGACCAGTGCAACGCCTCCCCCCACCGGTCACCCTCTTATAGCGCCGCCGAGCGCGCGACGCCCTCTCCAATTCTGACGCTGTGACGCCGACCCTTCCATGCCTGCGGCGCCAACTCGCACTGTCGCACACAACGCTCCGACGGTATGTTTGTATAATTATATTCAGCACTTGCCGCAAGGGAGCAGCTGGTGTACTTCGCTAAGCTTCTGGAGAAGGTGGCAAGGGAGGTCTTTGGTGCAAGGAGAAGCTGGGCATCCTGGGTGCCAAGACTGACACTTTGATGATCAAGAGAGGGGGCCTTAACCGAGGAAAAGAAGATGCTGGAATAAAAGGTTTTCTGGAGCAGAGTTAGGCTAGTGTTTTGCCTTTTAGTTTACCTATTGTGGCATTCCAGGCTGGTACTCTGTAGAAAGGGGAGTGTGTTAAACCCTGGTGGATGCGGTGTTTTGGATGAACTATGTAGCCTGTGGTTTCTTTAATGAAATCGGGGGAAACCCTTTTATTCTAAAAAAAATATTCAGCACTTGCCTAATTGATTCTCGCAGCCCAGATGCGTGCTGGCGGAGGAGAAGCGAGTGGTGATTTCTTTTACATGTGAATAGGGAGAAGAGCAGGAATCTGACTGGGATTATGCGCTCGGTATCAGGGTGTGCTTATGGTAGGCGTCGTGCTCATCATGCGCTTGGCCTGTTACGAGAACTCAGAAAATCACATGCCGCTAGCCACGGCCAGCCCGCAAGCACCACATCAACGTACCACCTCTTCCAGTCTTCCTGGCTGGCTGCAATTTTGCTATTCAAAGGAAACCCTGCTTCATTCATCTTGTAGTACTAATTTAATGCTCATTCGTGTCTAATTCTGATTTTTTTTTTCTTCTGCAAAGGAACCAGCTATCCTACCTGTTATAGTCACGTTCTTGTATTTACCTCCAGCTTCTATGATCAACATTCTGATATACGATTAGATGACTTTCTTGTTGTGCATTTGAAATCATTCTAAGATGGAGGCGTACGACTACCTGGCTTGCTTTTGGATGCCTGACCACAAGCTTGCCGTTACTATTGTCTATTGCCTCTGTATTCAACTAGAGAAGAAACATCAGGAGTTGTCCGCTTCGCATTCTTTGCTTTGCAAGATTGCTAACCAACAATGTTCTTTACTATTGTTGAAGTAACGTTTCATGATTTTTTTGCAATACATGATTCTTAACTGACGATGACCAACATATTGGCTTTGTGTGTATGCAGACACACTGAAGTAGTTTGTAAATCTGTGCCTCAAGAAGCTGCATGATTGTAGATTGCTTGGCATCCGGATCAACACTGGATTTTGTAGATATTGTGCAAGCACATTAAAGATGAAGCTTAAGTTGCATATTGTATGATTAGGTCGTCTTGTACTGGCCATTTGCTGTTTCTTTCAAACAAACAAAAAACCTTGATTCCGTGTAGCATAGAATTATGACATCTATCGATGTTACTGTCGCATGCTAAATGTTAGAGTACTTTGGATTAGTTGATTCAAGACTTGTGAAATAAAGTTGACACACTATTTGGATATGATTTGACCATTTCAACTTTATATGGATTCAACTTCATGTAAATTTCTCATTTTTTACGTGCAAGCTAATACCCTACGCATTGTCCATTTGCTTGTAATTATTTAGCAATTTTTTAGAAGAAGTCCCGACGAGATATTCTAATTTTTTTCGATCTTAAAGTACATCCAACTCATTTTATGTTAGCTAAAAGCGTACATTGCACGTGCAGCATTACTAGTTGAGTAAGATATATGCACGTAAAGTAAAAGATTTGTATGCAATCTACTCCCTCTGTTCCACAATATAAGATGTTTTAGTTTTTTTCCACACGCACATGCACACACATGTATCGATACACGTTTAAATGCATGTGTTCATTCTTCTTTTTAGTATCTAGACATGCATTGTGGAACGAAGCGAGTATCTACGAACACGGGCGTACTTAGAACACCCGTCCTACGATCGAGACGGGCTTCCGACGGCCTTCGATCAAGAGCGAATATGCCCGTCTCGATCGTGCACGCACAGTTGCACACCCGTCGGTGGGAAAAATAGAGGTGGAAAAAATGCAGGGATATGACGGGCAGACACGAGTGCGTGGGGCACCGGCCGGGGAACGGGACGACAGTGACGTGCTGCAGATTCCTCCACGCATACCTCTCAGCAAGCGTTACAGCCTTACAGGTGCACATGGGTTAGATGTACTTTCCTTGACTAGAGGTTAATTAAACGTGATAGAAAAAAGAAGGTAGGACGTTGATCTGAATTAATTGTCGTCACTTATGCTAATGGGTTGTACTTGTTTAGTTCATTTGCTACCACACTCGAATTAGATCTGAGGGAGTATTATTTTTTTGGTAAAAGTGGTCGTATCCACTGCACGAATAGACGATCCAATTTATAAGGAAAACTGGGTCTAAAAAATCATACAAACTATACAATCTATCTAAACACATGTCTAAAAATCTAAACACAGGTCTAAAAATCAATCTGTCAAATATATGCTCCCCGAAGAAATTGAACCAAAAATTGCTCCGTGAACTGCACTTAGTACAATGAATCTACTGTACTCTGTTTCTTGGTGTTAGGAAAGTTCTAGCTATATATGGTACCTGACCTAGCTACCGATGGATCCACGTGCCAATCATTACCGGTTCATCCAAACCACGATCGATCAAAGCTTCCGACACTAGACCAAAACACAGCAGTCCTTTAATTCGCAAAGCGCGCCCTTGGTTAATCACGTATGACAGCAGTACAATTATTACCGTAACCGGTATTAATTTCCGTCCAGCAATACCTTGGGATAACCACCGGCCGTCAGTTTCTTAGAGCAAGGATAATAATGCCGTCGACTACCGGCTACAAAGCCATGCCATGTCACTATAGAGTTCTCATAAAGCTAAGCAGTATAATAGGCTAGCTATAAGCTGGCTCTTGGGTTGCCTTCATTAAAGATTTAGAGTATTAAATATGTTGGCGGGGATGCATGCAATTGGCAGGGAGGAGCTAGCGTCGGCCTAGCGCCAGCAGCATGAGCTGCAAGCCGCTGCTTTTCCTCGTCAGCTGTGCTGTAGCCGGGCGACTGCACTAGCGCCCGCTTGCCTCTCTCTCATCGTTTCTCTATCTGCCACATAGAAATTAAATGACCTAGCACACGCTATAGCCGGCTGAGTCAACCTTATTGTACTTACTCTTAGCAAGGCAAGCCATACTCGAAGTCTCGAACGATGGTATTCATGGTGGTAGTGCAGGGCTGCAGTCTACGGCCGGCAGGATTGAATATATACGGCGCACAGCCACATGGGCACATGTACGGCAAGAGAGAAGAGATAGGCACGTACCGGAGACGGCGTCGACGAAGCTCCCGTCGATGAAGAGCTTGGTGTACTTGATCTCCGGCATCTCCAAGGACACACCGCCGCCGTTGCCGTTCTCCGCGGGCACCTCGCCCCCGGCGCCATTGCACTCGTTCACCATGGTCTCTCCCGGTCTCCCTCCCAAACTGGTGCCGTTCTCGTCGAGTGTGATGTGTGTGAGATGAGGACGACGGGAGGCCGGGTGCCGTGATTTAAAGAAGTGGCGGCCTGGGGCTAGGGCTGTGACCTGTCTCTTTTGTTAGCTAGTGGAGCGGGTCTCCCACAGGCCACAGCCCGTGCGGCCGTGCGCGCGTGGCAACTCTGCCCGACACGGGTGTGCACTATGCATGCTGGAGACTAGCAATGTGGCCTCTAGCTCTGGCTCAACGCCGGCACACATCCCACGTCCTCAAGGCCTCTATTCTCTTCCGTTTCCTCGGTATACTGTTGCGAGGCAAAGCCTGCAATCATGCGAGATCGTATATATGGAGTGTAGTAGTGTGCAAAGCGATCCGGCCAGCTGCATGGTTTGATTTTGATTTGATTTGGGATATTTAACTGTTGGGTGGAGTTTGGTATTTTGTTGCAAGACACGTGCTACTTGCCATATTGATTATAGGTGCCACTAATTAGGGAGTATTTTGCAGCTAATAATTTGGATATACATGGTTTTTTAATGCGTTAGAGCTGCAATTTTTTTTGTACCTCATGCATGGTTCGACATAAAGTGTGCTGGTGTCACCACGTCGCTTGGAGTTTATGTGCGACGAGGGCGTGGTGATCACTGATCAGCTCATTCAGAAAAGTGGCTACAAAACAATTATAGGACTACGGAACAAACCTACTACCTCCATTCCATAATATAAGGCCAATTTCATTTGTTTGACCAAGGATTTGACCAACAATTAGTCTACTAATATTATTAATATGTAATTTATGTGACTTATAATTGATATCATTGTGTATTCCTACTCATAAGTACTTCCTTAGGATTATGATTTATATCACATAAGTCATTAAATGAGTAATTCTTGGTCAAATGAAACAAAATACGTCTTATATTTTGAAATGGAGGGAGTAGTTGACAAAGTTCTTCCTCTTGCCGAAGGGAATGATTCAACACATCTGTCGTCCACACACGTCCACCAACGTAACCACATCCTCTCTATATGAGGATGGTTTCAGTTTCCACTTGAAGCCAACAAATTTCGTTACCATAATTTGTTTGATCACATCGTAGAAAAAATAATCAAGACATCCAAGGGGATGTCAAATTTCTTTCGAATATGGTTGAAAAGGAATCCTTATAAAAAAGATAAAAAAATACCAATTACAATGTAGACATACACACAACCATACATAATTATACAAGGTTAGTTTACTAATGACGGGAGTCAGCCATCATTTTTTGCTCACCACTGAATCCTCGCGAGCAACGGGTCTAAACCTACAACTGAAAGGATAATCCGTATACGTTGAACACCAGTTGCAAATGAACATGCAGAAGGGGGTGGGATATCTGAAATCGTTGGGAGCAATTATTTGAGAAAATGATTTATTTCAGTCACTAGTTAATTAGATGCCCGTGCGTTGCAACGGGTATAAATATACCGATAGATAACTCATGAATGCGAGCCAATCACCACGATTGCCTATCATTTTACTGTTAATGTGACTGCTTACCAACAGATTGGGTTTTATTTTGTAAGTTAATAAAACATGAGGCAGTTGAGACTTTAGAGAAAACCGGCGGGAGGCAACAAAAATGAGATGGAAAAATTCAAACCAGTGGGAGAAAATTACCGACTCCTTGGTTGTCTAGAGTTTTGTTTCAAGTAATAGAGCTGAATTTAGTAATGTTGCACCTACAACGTGACTCCTTTTTTTTGAAATATACAACGTGACTCCTTAGTTGTCTAGAGTTTTATTTCAAGTAATAGAGCTGAATTTAGTAATGTTGCACCTACAACGTGACTTTTTTTTTAATATACAACGTGACTCCTTAGTTGTCTAGAGTTTTTTTTTAAAGAGCTGAATTTAGTAATGTTGCACCTACAACACACGTAGTGCCGATAACTGTGACACCTGATAGCTTATACAAATATATACATCATAAATTTCCCCATTTTTGGGAGCTCCCATATATGTGTGCAACCTGCATTAAGCATAGACTACTTTTGTAGCAATCCATTGCCATTACATAATAAAACCTTTTTGGTGAACGCAATAAATTTTACATGGCCAAATATGTAAGACATTCACAAAGGTTGTCACCGTTGAGTATTTGGTATGTCTATACTTATCTATAGTCAGCTCATACAATAGGGCGTATATGACAACATACAAGGGTAATAAGATCGACGCTGAGCACTACTCCTAACGAGCATTCAACTTTATTCTCCCTCCTCTTTCATCTTTGCTTTATCAGCAACGTTGCGCTGGCATTAAGACTTTTAGATCTTTAAACATCAGAACCATGATCATTCGCCATTCAGCAATGGAGACTAAATTTTTTAATCTGCTTCCTCTGGTACAAAACTGAATATCCTTCCTGTTACAGTAAAAATAAAATTATGCATTCTTCTACATTTGAAATAATGTATGACAAGAGAATAACCAATCATACGTGGGCAAAAAAGTAACTTTTTACAATTGATTTCTTGTTCGTTAAGAAGAAAACTGAGATAAAAATCAAGCAGTCTAGAAACCCTCATGTTTTTCATTACATTCCACTTTAACTTGACGTCGAGAACATTGTGTTCCTTGGGTTCACTCATCAAGGTGTGTAGTCGTCTCTACACTAACCTGACACCCAGTTAGTACAGTCGGTACCTTGACAAGAATTAGTTGTGGCGGATTCTTCTCCACAAGCAATGTCCAGATGTAATCCTTCTTCGAAGTAAAAAAAATCATTGCTAAGCTCCTACCGTATCTTATCAAGCTCAAGCTCGGAAACACAAGTCCAAAAACGGTCAGTAATATACTAATATACCAACCAAATAGAAATGAGATCACCACCAGCAAAAAGGGGCCACACTCTAAGAAAAAACACGGTGCATGATTTTTTTTTAAATCTTAGATCATCTCATTCCAACATAGAAGAAACACCCTCAGGGCTAAAAAGTTTAAAGTGCAGTTGACCACTCATATACTATGTCTGACAGAATTCTTAAAGAAGTAAGTGAATCATAGCTTAGTTTCTGCAGCTAGTTTGTAGTTTCCCATTTGTAGGTGATAAAATGTAAAAACTAACAAGTTACATCTGCATTACTAAAACTATTTTGAGCTTGACACTATCTCGTTATATTCTCAATAGTCAAGTTGCTGCAAAGACGATGCAAATTAAAGTCTAAATACATATTTACTGAAACTAAAAATGTGTATAACTAAAGTTGCACTTACCATGCATAAAAGTTAATACCTCTAGACACATTTATACACGCTAAAATACTCCTCTTTGTCTGAAGAAACTATAACTATAGTAGGCCCTGCACTAATATTGAGAGGTACAAATATGGAATAGGTCAAATTCAATACAGATGAAACAAGAACCAAGAGTTAGCTCTGACAACTGATATCCAATTTGCCACCTTTAAGTTTGCCCCTCAAGACCTTTCCTTTCCAAGAAGTCCCGACAGTGAATCACTATTTATGGTCACCAATTCATAAGTTTCAGTTTCTTGCAACCTAGAGCACGACCGGAGAACAAAGAATTGTCAAACAGAATGAAAATGTCTTGTCAAAAAGTTAATATACTATGCTACCTTGTAGCCAAATGTAAGACTGAAAGCTTTAGCAATGCATCTGCAAGAATGGAGAATGATTTAAATATTTAATATCTCCCAGCTGTCCCTATAATAGAGCATTCTTTCAGATGAGCTAGCTGATAAACCGTGAATCGAATTTAGTTAAAACTATTATGGTTAAACAAGTGTACTATTCAGTTACATAACATGTACTTACTTCCTTGAAATATGCAAATGTGTCTTAGCCACTTCAGTAGCAAAGGTCAACAGAATCAATTTTAGTTTGGTACATCAAACATTCAAGCCCATGGTAAAAATATTTACTTTGTCGATGCAGTGTTTGAACTATAGATTCTAAAGGCAACATATATGCAAGAAGAATTAGGCACTGCAGTGAAACCAGATACAATTGGTGACAATTAAGACTGTTGCAGATCACCTTGATGGTTGCGAATTTGCGATGAAGACATCTCGGCCGTCGCCAGCAGCAACTGCAGTCGACGTTGTGAACTCTCGCCAGCCAGACTCAACAAGTGTGGCACAAAGTTGACACTTCCAAAGCACAAGTGTTTGAGCTAGAACTGATCTTAATACTTCAGCTTTAATATAATATAATATATATCTCATCTCGAAGGCAGAACGATGAGATGTCTTCTCTTTTCAAATCAGTTCTCTGGATAGTACCTAATATGCAACTTTTATGTCAAGAAGCACCTCAAATTCTTAACCACAAAGCTTCATGCAACTCAACGATCAATTTCTCACACGAAAACCAAATTAGTTGATAGAAAATTGACAGATCCATCTGTGCCGTCACTGGAACCCCATCTGTGAAGGAATTGACAGATCCATGTCGTCGCTGAGCTCCATTTGTCAAGGAAGACCAAGTGCAACAGTAGCTTATATGAAAATCTTGCTCACTGGGATTGCAGATCATCTCCAGATTGATGAAGATTCAGCATAAAGACACTATGAACCAGGAGCATTCCAAGATCAGCAAGATGAAATTTGTAACTCTCGCTACATTTGCATTCTACTTAAGCTATCTAGAGATCAACACATCTGACTGGAGAGGAAGAAGACTCAATAATTGTACCAGATTTGCAGCAACAAAAGAGAACGCTACCAATTGTTACAATCCCACTATTAAAAAGAGAGCCCAAACCATGGGGTGGTGAGCGGTGACTGACAAAATATAATCTGTGTGCAGCTTCATGTGGTTCTCTCTCCCTTCCTCATGAGAAGGTGGTGTTTTTTTTGGCCTGAGCGGAGATAGCAGAACATGGTGGCCGAGCCGCCGGCAAGGGCATGGTGGACGAGCCGCGCGTACATGGGACTCCGTGGTGGAGCACAACCGCGAGGCGGATTTGGAACGGCACAGGCCTCCTGGCGGAGAAGCCATCGACGCGAACGCCAGGGTGGCCGAGCCGAGGGGAGCAGCAGGGTGCTCCGCGGTGGAGCAGGGACGCACGCAGTTGTCGCAGGGGCGGAGGCCATGGTGGCCGAGCCATGCGCACATGGGCCTCCCATGGCGGCGCACAGTCGCAGCCGAATCTGGGGCAGCACAGGCCAGCTAGCTGTACGATCGATTTGGGGGCGATTTTTGGGTGGAGGGTTAGATTTTTGGGACTGAACGACCGGACGAGACACACATCGCCGCCGTCTGCCGTGGGACGACCTGCTTCGTTGCAATGATAACACGTCTGTATTGCCGCGGCTTCGTAGATGACGGGAAGGAAATGATTTTCTCGCGAGAAACGACGGCGACGGCGATTACGGGCAGGAGGAGATGCGAGGAGTAGAAACAGCCGGCAATTACGCTGTCGCGCGATGAAGAGGTGGGCGAAACGCGAAGCGGCAAAAGACAGAGGGAGGCTTCGCGTTGGACGAAACGAAATGACGACGTACGAGAGAACCAAATTTCTTTTTTAGATAGGAGAGAAGATAGGAGAGACCAGAAGGAAACGGCGCGCTTTGCTGCGCCCGCTGGAACAATCTAACTATTCTTTTTTATTTCTTTTCCTGCAAGTTATTATTTTTGTGCAGCCCATTGCACATTTTTTGGCATGGTTAGTCGATGAAACCAATTCAAATCTTAAAGCTCATGGTGAACAAAAGGTAGCAGCTTAAAACCTTTCTGATGGACAATTGAGAGATAATTTCCAAAGTAAAAAAAAAATCATCTATGTTCCTGAGCTCCTTATTATGTGAATTATCAAAATCTTAAAAAGTTATCACACAACATGGATTTCTTTTTAGAAAGTTTCTGCAATATTTTACACGAAGCACACGTAATACAATAAGGTCGTGCTTTTTGTTTCCCGAATGATTAAAATCAGAACATTAATAATACGAGCCAATCTATACCCCGGTACCTTGACAAAGCTAGGATGAAGTATTGCAAAAACATTGTGTATGAGCTATGTGTCCTGAATGCACATGTTAATAGAAGAGTGACCAGATCTAGGACTGGCCCGGATTATTATACCTTGCGCATCAAGTTGAAAAAATATTTCGGAAAATTATAAATTAACACTTCGACATAACAAAATAGTACCAATTGTGATGCAAAAGCTCTAGGAAATTAAACCCACCTTATCTGCATCTCTCATAGCATAGGCATGCTAAATGTAAGAAACCACTACCATCCATGTGTCACTGAGGTTAATATACAACAAAGCACTTAACCCTACATGTAGATAGTAAGGTTATGTTCTACATGTATTTCTTGGTCCTTTGGAATAAAAAAGAGGCTCTTCAGCACCTTTAGTTCAAAACTGATAATTCAATACTGTTTTGCATACAGTTAATTCACTTCACGCCATAATGTCAAATCTACCAATCTAGCTAACACAGTTGGTATTTTACACCCAGGTATCTAGATCGTGCTATATTCGGAAAAAAAAAACAACAAGCACACAAAAAAATAGAAGGGAATGCGCTAATGGCTTCTCCCTGCTACACATTTAGAGAAAGGAATTTGCATAGATTGGTATCATACGGAAATATAGCTAAAAATATGAGCAGCAGGTTTTGTACTTGTTTACTGAAGTTATAAAGGTATGTTTTTTTTGGATGCACTATGCTTTACGCATGAGAAAATAGATATCTAGAGTAAGATAAGACAACGACAAAGAGTAACCTGGAGATAGATTTAATACGACAACATTTAAACTTCAGATAGGTTCAATATTACAAAATATACACATGTATTTCTCATGTCAATGTCATATTCTAAACAGGAATCGCATGTGTCCTAAAGGCTAAAATCTCAAGAGGATACAACCTATAACTCAAACTTACATGACGATCCCTCTCTTGTTTACCAGCGCCTTCAATGGGTGAAATCTCTGAAATGCAAATGATGAACAACAGTGTCAAGTAAAAGTCAGTTCTGAAACTTTTCCTCAAAAACTCAAGCTCAAAAGAAAACTTAAACAATTGTTGTACTGCTTGCAGAATGTGCAATAAGGAAGACAAGCACTGTGTCTCAAGCTTTAAATAGAAAATAATATCCCAACTTTTTTTGGCATACTAAAGTAAATGATAATCTAAACACGATTTGTAAACAAACTCAGTTCAAACATGTCTTTACCACCTCAGAGCTTTGTCATTATGATGCCGAATGTAAGGTTGCTTTCATGACCTGTAGCGACAAGTTTATAGCAATCATATGCACATAGAAAAGGATCTGGAAAAAAAAAATTAAGCACAACATGAAATCTGAAGGTACGCCCTACAATCCCATCTTCTCAGTCCCTATTACATGCATTAGAATAAAAGACAGGTGATTTTTTATGATACATGAGGAAAGAAAAAAACCATAAATTAAACACAACTGGCCTGTCTGAGCCTTTAATCACAACCACCGTTAGAGTTCATCCTTGTCATTGGCTAGCTCTGCACCGGAGAAAACACCTTTGGTTGAACCCTTTGCCCACGCACATGCTGCAACAAAGCCCAACAGTAAATACAAAAAAAAATTATAAGATGAGAAATCTTCTTGCCACAGGTTGCATCATTTATTAAATAACTATATTGTTTCTCAAACACGCATCCTATTACGTAACACAAAGAAAAAATCTTAATGAAAATTGCCTGACATAACATAGAAGTCTTGAAGTACATTGCCTGAAACCCAAATGACACACCCGCCCTTACCAAACTGTGAAGGCTTAAGATTTTATAAATCTGAAGATCTATGCACGAAGCCTCAAATAATGAACTGGCATCGTTTAGTGACATGGCTGGAAGCCTTAGCTTTATTCATGCACAAAGAGATCTATTGTGGCCTTAGGTTTGTTGTATCAGAATGACTCTAAAACAGAGATTGCAGGATAAGCACGCATTCTAATTATAAATAGATAAATAAGATCATAGTCAACCAAAAAAAACGCTAAGAAATCAAAAGTTTGTCATGTTTCCTTGAAATGAAACCAACTCAAGCCTTATGTTCACGGAAACTGGTGTTCAATAAAAGATGAAAATCATTTAATGAATAAAATGCATTAACATGTCCCACTGGCAAGGATACATCAGATTTCACAAAGTAAAGACATCATTTATTCTATTCAAACCATCACGGTTTTTGTTTCCTTCTAGAAAGCTGCAAGGTGTACTAAAGTCTTTTCCTCTTCATGCAACTAATAAAGTCGGATTACATGATTTCTATTTGTTTAGCCATTCAAATGTCATTTAAACCATTAGCTTCTTGTCTAAATATCATCTGAAGAATATTAGCTTCTTGTCTAAATATCATCGGAAGAATATATCACCTATTTGTTACCAATTAGCAAAGAAGCTAGTATAAATGGCCGGGCTAACAAATTAAGAAAGAAGATAGTATATTAGAACATCATGGTACCCAAAATTTCACGATTCTACAAATTACGAACACATACGGCTCTTATACATGTTTAGCAATTTGAGTAGAAACTGTAATTTACATTCAGGTTGAACACTAAAACATGATCTAGCACTTTAGGCGATATCTAGCAGGCCTGAGAGATTCTTTCAGAGTTCTGTTCATCAGGTCCTCGGCTGCTATGCATCCCACTCTGAGTTCATCCTAGAACCCCAATTGTTTCCTGATGTCATCATCCCAGAGAAGAAAATAATAATTCAGAAGTGTGCATCCTGCCATTCTAGCAAGAAGCAGTGTTTATAAAACCAGAATGTAGCAATGAATGATCTGAACGCATGCTTGCTTATTAAATGATCAGGAAAGGATGCAACTAACGCATGCTGGCCAGGCTTGATCCATGACCAACAAGGACCTCATGCATATTCAGTAGAGTAAACTTCTTGTTTGTTCTGGTTGCCAGTTGGCTCACATACTACTGGCCCCTGTATTGGTTCCCTCTTGCCTAATGTAACCAACCACAACAATCATGAGTGACAATGGTTCTCCACTGAGGAGCATGCATGATTCTACTTGTTCAGTAAACTGCTACTACCAGTGCATAAACTGAATTATACTTTAGTATAAAACAGTCAAATAAACAAACAACAAGATTTAGCTTTAGTTTTAGAGAAGTTTTAACTCAATGAGCCAGGCAGTGCTACACTAATCACAATTGAAATTAATTTACTTGATCAGCTCAGGTTCTCCGTATGCTTATTTACTCTATGCAAAAAAGAAGAAGAAAAAAGCCTATCGAAAAGGATTAAACTTAGGAATTGGTTGAAAATTTGATGAGCCAAGAATTGGTTGAAAATCAAGTGGAATCCATTCAATAAACATAGTTAGCTTCAAAATCAGTAGATGGATACTGTGCTTAAAAAAAGTTTACCTTTTGACAAAAAGGTAGAGCAATAGGCAGATGAAAATGGAGTGCAATATTGTAGGTTTGGCCAAGGATGCCGGAGGAAAGCGAGTGGAGAAGGAATCCTGGCCTTGACGTGAGCTATCCGAAGCCACAAAGCAATCTATTTGACCCATACCGAAATAGAACAAATACACATCTCGATTTTAGAAAATCTTTTCTCACCCGTTCGTCCGCAACGTATGAACCCTAGCTTGCCACCCGCACCGCCGCTCGCGTAAATCCTCTGGTGCTGCTGCTAGCCTCTGGTCGCTCCCCGCTCTCCCCGCGACGGACACGACATGTCGTGTGAGGTCGCCGCCATCAAACTATCTAGAGCGCCATCCCAAGCTACCCAGCACTAGATGTACGACCGGCACGTCAGCCGTCGGCCGCGAGGGTGAGTAGGCGTGGATGTGAGAGGTAGGGGGAGGGAGATGGAGCGGCGGCGAGGGAGCGCGTCCCGGTCGACCATGTTGGACTGGTCCGCCAGGAGAAAGGAGAGCAGGCCGCTGGGCAGGGGAGCGAGAGCAGCGCTGCCCCATGGCCGCCGTGAGGGTTGCTGCCTTCGCCGCAAAAAATCAAATTCTTACCAAAAATAGAGGAGACCGAACAGAGGGCAAAGAGGGCTTATAGCTCCTACATGGAGGAGGGCGGTGGACGTCCCCCAGCACATCTGTAGCCTCGTCGGCGCGGTGTGCGGCGAGCAGCATGGCGACCTTCGGTGACTGGAGTAGTGTTCGAGAAACAGGAGGAGGCTTGGCAGAGAAGAGACGACCTAGCAATGAAGCAAGCGTGTAAAAGTTGGGTGGTGGGAGAGACCAGTTTGACCATGAACCGACTATGCCTGAATCGGTGAAACGGATGGTTGAGATGAAATCCACTCTTGATCCAATGAACCACGAACGTTTAAACTGGTGGATCAACCACAGCTCACCATTTCTAGAGTGATTAGATGTTGTAGAGATTACTCGTGCATAGTACTACATCAAACAAAGTTAACCAGAACAAAATCGTACATTAAATATCCTTGATGAATCTAAAAGATATCTCAATATACTTCAATTGCAACGTCTTTTGTTTCATATTTTGCATCACGATTCATCCAACATGCTTTCCGTGAAAAACCCATAGAAGACCATATTGGCACAACTCAAAGATTTTTAAAAGATGCATGAGTCACCCCACCAAAATATGTGAGAATTTATATCGTTCAACGTAATTTTACCATTTAACATGCGTTTGTAATACATGTTGTTGTATGACCGGGATAGAATACCATGAAAAAAACAACGAAACATGAGCACTTGAGACCAAAGTAAATACTACACCATCATCGCTGCCACCACTACCCCATATGAGGATATAGAATTGAGCAACAATCCGCTAGATCGGGAGCCTTCAATCCGTGGGACTAAGACATTACAAGTTTTGTTGTCAACCCCGATGGTCACTCCGGGATGAGATAGCCGGCTTTTATTCCATAAGACAATGTCGTCTTCACATCTAGACACTGCATGAAAGTACTAAAAAAGCATACACAGAAAAACTAAGGGGTTCATTGATTCAAAGTATTTCCATAGAAATAGGATTAGAATACTTAGCAATTTTTCTACATCAGTTGTTTGCTTCGTATGATTTAATCTTATAGGATTCATCTAAGGATTGATTTATACTAAATTTACAAGAAATTTAACATCCACTCAAATCTCTTGAAAAAAATACTTTGGTTTTACTCATGTGCAATCAAGCACACAAAAATCCCGCGAAAATGAAATAAAATGATAATGAAATTCTGTGTTTTGACCCTAAAGTTGCACTTATTGTAACTGGTTAGCGGTTAGGTTTCCGCGTCTGACAAGGGTATACATCTCGGGTACCCTACCGTAAGGGTACTTGGTGCACGTGACGTCTAAGGCCCAATAGCGAAGAGACTACTCGAAGCCCAAGACAAGAGGCCCAAGAAGATGGAGTACCCTCCAAGATTAGACATAGACATAGTCGGTTTAGATTTTCCTTACGTGTAAACTAGGTCGGTTACAAACTCCCGAGACCCAGCCTATTTAAAGGCTGGGAGGGGTGTCGATCTAGGGCAAGCAATACTCGAACCACGAAAAGCTCTAGCGAGATCGACATCCCGCCGGAGCCTCCCTGTAATCGCATAATCTCACACTATCAATACCAGACAAGCAGGAAGTAGGGTGTTACTCTCCGGAGGCCTGAACCTGGGTAAATCTTTGCCTCTGCTTGTCAGCCGACGAAACTACCAATACTACCACGTTCTCTCCCCATAATCTCAACCCTAGGTCCTTAACCATGGGATTTGATGAGTTAACCCCTCGTCAATTGGCGCCGTCTGTGGGAAAGAATAGTGCTGGACTCACGGTTTCTTCGGTTCCATCGGAAAACGGAGACTCGCCGATCGCATCTACAAACGGCAACTCACCGGCTGCATCAAAAAACCAGAACTCGCCGACCCAGGCGGCACACGGCAACTCGCCGACTCACTCGACAAACGGCAGCACGCCAACTTCACTTGCAAAAAGCACATCAGATCGTCTGATGGACTTCGAGCCACACTCGCCAGAATTCTAGGAGACGTTCGCTGATCTCGAGTCAGGTTTGGGTTTAACCGTTGGCTCGTTTAATTTTTTCGTAAACAAGCTTGGTGTGCAGGACTTGACAGATCCACGCCAACTCACGACTTCCGCACCCGAGGCTCCATCGATCGCGGCTCCTTCGACTGCGGATCCATCAACTGCATCCATACCATCGTCGATCCTCCCATCCTGCTCGTCTGCAACAACCATGTCAACTCGAGAGATCGACGAGTTCTTCGCGAAAGAACTCCAAGGTGAGGAGGCCGAATCAGCATACCGCACAAACATCACCGAGCTCAATCTTCCACTCGAGGATAGCTTCGACTGCGGGATCTCCCTCAGCGACTTCGACGAGCCCGAAACTCATATCGACAACCACGTCGACTCCGAGATCTGCACCAACAACAAGCTCGACTTCGAGATTCATAACAACTTTGCCGACGCCGAGATGAGCATAGGCGATGAAGATATCGACAGCGAGATCCGTCCAGATGGACCACTCGACGAGCATGTCGACTCTGACATGAGCCTTGATGAAAACATCGAGTCCATGACGGGACTCGAAAACACATACACATACCCTCGGGTGATATCCCAGCAGGTCTACGTTGCCTTCGCCGCAGAATCATCTGATATTGTGGCCAGTTGCAGGCCTACCGAATTCCCGTGCACAGTTACTATGCCGGATGGAGTCACAACTCTCACAATTACTACTGAGATGGTAGCAAAAGCAGATAACGTCATCAAGGAGTGCACAATGATGCCAGCAAATGCAACACATGAGGAGATGTTGACCTTCCAGTACTTCAACTGGCAGGAATCACTTCGACTGCAGCAAATCAGAGCAACACTCGAAGAACATAAAGCAAGCTAGCTTGTCGAGTGTACGGAGAAGACAGCTCACCATGAGCTCCACCGGGCGAGCAGACGCAAGACCCAGATCAAGGCTGTCACACCTCGCGGAAGATGAGAGGGCAGCACTCACCCGCAACTTAGGCCACTCTTTCATGACATTCGACGAGGAGGGAGTGCCAGTACCCAAAATAGCTGCGGGTGCCCTCTTTACCGCTGCAGCATACCTAGAGGCAATCAAGCCTCCAGCGGATGACCCCAATGCAAAACTACATCGTCAACAGATCAAATCACCCGCCTTAGCAGCGAAGGCCATCCGTCAAATCCCAAAAACTCCAGGAGGGAGTCGAGACCGTGCCATAGTAGACACGCGTCGTGAAGAACATCATCGTAGTGGTTGTCGCCACCACTCGAAGGAAAGAAGCGGCTCACGTCGGCGCAGGTCCAGGAGCAGATCACGCAGATCTTACAACATCGACTCGTACTCTGATCAGGAGTCTGAGCCACACGGAGCTCTGTGCTTCACTCGACGCGTCCGCGAGACACGGATGCCCAAAGGGCTCAAACTCACATATGAACAGCCCAAATACACGGTCGGCAGGAACCTTCAGGGTGGCTGGAAGACTACAGGCTGGCTGTCGCGTGCCAGCGAGGCACAAATATCACAGCCATGCAATACATACGACTCATGCTCGAAGGCACAGCCCGCAACTGGCTCAAGGCTCTACCTCCATCAACATACGACTCGTGGGATCACTTCCGCGCAGATTTCATCAAAAACTTCGAGCCTCTATGTGAGCGACCAAAAACGTTCGAAGAACTGCGAGCCTGCGTTCAACGGTCAGACGAAATATTGAGGTCATACATCCGACGATGGACTGAGATACGCAACTCAGTCAGAGTAATTTCAGAAGATATGGCCATGGATGCTTTCATCATGGGCCTCGCCAGGCGAGATTTCAAAGAAGCACTCGGTCGCCAAAAGCCAACCTCTGTGGCTAATCTCCTGAAGATCGCGACTGAGTGGGCAGACGGAGAAGACATGGCGCGCACCACACGCGGGTTTTCACCCCGTGACAATCATGACAGCGGCAGTCGAAGCCGCAGAGACTCGTACAGAGACGACCGGAGGCGCAAACGTTCAAAACATCACTACGACGATGACAGACCCGAATTCATGGCGGCTGATACGTCTCCAACGTATCCATAATTTCTGTGTTCCATGCTTATATTATACCATTTGCTACATGTTTTATATACACTTCATATCACTTTTATGCATTTTCTGGGACTAACCTATTAACAAGATGCCACAGTGCCAGTTCCCTGTTTTCTGCTGTTTTTGGTTTCAGAAAGTTACTTCTGGAAATATTCTCGGAATTGCACGAAACAAAAGGCCAAGTCCCTATTTTTCCAACACGTACACGGAGTCCGAAGGAGAGACGAAGGGAGCCACGAGGTGGCCAAACCACCTGGCGGCGCGGCCCCACCGCCGCGCCAGCCTGTGGTTTGGGCCCCTCGGGGGTCCGCCGACATCGCCCCTTCGCCTATTTATTCCCCGAGACGTGAAAACCCTAAAACACCGAGCCTTTCATCCAGAACATATTCGCTGCCGCCGCCGTCGTCAACCCTAACTCGGGGGGTTCTGAAGCTCTTCCCGGCACCCTGCCGGAGAGGGGAATCATCACCGGAGGGCTCTACATCGCCATGCCCGCCTCCGGAGTGATGCGTGAGTAGTTCATCCTTGGACTATGGGTCCATAGCAGTAGCTAGATGGTTGTCTTCTCCACTTGTGCCATCATGTTTAGATCTTGTGAGCTGCCTATCATGATCAAGATCATCTTATTGTAATGCTACATGTTGTGTTTGCTGGGATCTGACTTATATTGATACCTATGTGGAGCTGAATATTATATTATCATGTCTATGTCATTTGTGATCTTGCATGCTCTCCGTTACTTGTTGAAGCCTTGGCCAAGTGAATACTTGTGACTCCAAGAGGGGTATTTATGCATGATAGTTGGGTTCAACCTCTATTTAACCTGGGATAGTGACAGCAAGTTCTAAGGTTGTAGATGTGTTGTTGCCACTAGGGGTAAAACAGCAATGCTTTATTCAAGGATGAATGTATTGTTTACATTACGCACATTACTTAATGCAATTGTCTGTTGCTTGCAACTTAATACTGGAAGGGGTACGGATGTTAACCGGAAAGTGGACTATTTAGGCATAGATGCATGCTGGATAGCGGTCTATGTACTTTGTCGTAATGCCCAAATGAATCTCATAGTAGACACCACAACTCACACATGCATGTTATATGCACTTATCAATTGTCAATTGCCCAGCTGTAATTTGTTTACCCAGCATGTTAGTTATCTTATTGGAGAGACACCACTAGTGAACTGTGGACCCCGGTCCATTCTTTTACATCTGAAATACAATCTACTGCAATCATTGTTCTCTACTGTTTTATGCAAACAAACATCATCTTCCATACGATACGTTTAACCCTTTGTTTTCAGCAAGCCGGTGAGATTGACAACCTCACTGTTAAGTTGGGGCAAAGTAATTTGATTGTGTTGTGCAGGTTCCACGTTGGCACCGGAATCCCTGGTGTTGCGCCGCACTACACTCCTTCACCAACACCTTCGAAGCAACCTCGTTTTCCTACTGGTTCGATTAAACCTTGGTTTCATACTGAGGGAAAACTTGCTGCTGCACTCATCATACCTTCCTCTTGGGGTTCCCAACTGACGTGTGACGTACAAGCATTGTTTCTGGCACTGTTGCCGGGGAGATATTCCCTCGTCAACTTAGCTAGCAACACGTTTTCTGGCGCCGTTGCCGGGGAAAACCGAATTGCTTCTGCAAGGGGAGTCTCTCACACCCAATCTCTTTACTTTGTTATTTGTCTTGCTTAGTTTATTTTTATTTAGTCTTGTTTGCTCTCTTTATCAAAAACACAAAAAAATTAGTTACTTGTTTAATTCGGTTTGATTTTGTTTTTCAAAATGAATGCTCCTGAAGTTGAAGTTCGTTCTTTTAGGCAACTAGGAGGTGAAAATTTGAAAGATGCTTGGTATAGAATTAGTGATGCTCATCATAGATGTACTAAGAAACACTCTACCACTATCCTCCTTAGGAACTTTTATGTTGGTATCTCTAGTTGGTATAGGTATGTTCTAGACACTCTTACAGGTGGAAATTTCTTGGGTACTCCTGCTTTAGAAGCCTGTAATATTATTGAAAGTTTGGTAGGAACACCACCCACTAAAGATATTAAAATTGAGATCACCTTGGAGGATGTTATAAATAAGTTAGACTCTATGGAGAATTTTTTTCCAAATTTTCTTGATTGTATTGGTAAGACTAATGAATCAATAGCCACCATCAATGAAAGAATCACTGTTCTTGAGGATAATAATATCCATGACACCCAAAATCATAGAATTGATGAGTTAGAGGAAGCTATTGAAACCTTAAGTTCAACCTTTACTTCTCTTAAGTCTAAAAAGGAGAAAGTTTATGTGGGTAGAGAGCAAAAGTTTATGTATGTTCCTAAAGTGCCAAAACCAAAGACTCATTATGAGCTTAAAATTGATAAAACTTTTAGTACGGTTAAAGGTAATAATGAAACACCTCCAGGAACATCTAAGATACCCATTGTTACAAGCTGTGTGTTGGAAGAAGCTTTTGATGATTTGAATGATTTGCCACTTGACAACACTTGATTTTCACTTTCTGCGCCTAGCTGAAAGGCGTTAAAGAAAAGCGCTTATGGGAGACAACCCATCGTTTTTATTTGCTGTTATTTTTGTTTTCTTTGAGTCAAGGAGTTTTGTTACTTCTGTAGCAACTCCTTTGTATCTTTATTTTATCGCAATGTTGTGCCAAGTAAAGTTCTATATTGAAAGTTGATGCAAGATTTGGATTTCTGCGCAGTGACAGATTTTTAGCTGTCACGGATTTGAGCTTATCTCCCTGTAGAAAATTCAAAAAATTCTGAAAAAATCACGCATATTCCTGAGATATGTACGCAACTTTCATTATTTTAGGCCAGATCCATCTGAGCAACTTAAGTGCCTCGAAAAAATTCGTCATTCCAGACTGTTCTGTTTTTGACAGATTCTGCCTTTTGTTTTGCATTCGCTCTTTTACTGTGTTTGTGTGGATTTCTTTGCTCCACAAAGCATTGGTGGCTGTAGCTAATGTCCAGAAGCTTTGGGATTGATTGTATCATTACAGAATATGAGAATTTTTGATTATGCACTAACCCTCTAATGAGAACTGTCTTGAGTTTGGTGTGAAGGAAGTTTTCAAGGATCAAGCGAGAAGGGTGATATTATGTGATCAAGAAGAGTGAAAAGCCTAAGCTTGGGGATGCCCCCGTGGTTCATCCCAACCATATTCAGAGAGACTCAAGCGTCTAAGCTTGGGGATGCCCAAGGCATCCCCTTCTTCATCAACAAACTTATCAGGTCATCTCTAGTGAAACTATATTTTAATTCTTTCACATCTTATGCGCTTTACTTGGAGCGTCTGTGTGTTTTTATTTTTGTTTTTGTTTGAATAAATTCGGATCCTAGCAATCCTTGTGTGGGAGAGAGACACGCTCCGCTTTTTCATGTGAATACTCATGTTCTTCACTTATATTTGTTGAGTATTCTTAACTAGCTACTGCAGTGCTTTTAGCTCCTGTTTTTCATGCATCTCTTCGAGCTGTTAGCACTTGTTTATAAATACTCTCTTGCTGCATTATATTATCATTTGGAGAGTTTATGTTTAAATAAATTGATTGGTGTTTGTTTGGAAGAAAGAAAATGCTACATGTAGTAGTTGGTATTGGAAAAGACATATGCATTCTTGTAGATCATTGTCTTGTTTCGATTTGATACTTTGCAATTGTTTTGAGCTCTCAAGTAGATCATGTTTAAGCTCTTGCATCATGTAGTTAAAGCCTAGTAGTGGAGAACTACCGTAGAGCTTGTTGAGACTTGGGATGCATATTTGTTCTCTCTAAGGTCTAGATATTTTCTGGTAAAATGTTTGAGCAACAAGGAAGACAGTGTAGAGTCTTATAATACTTGCAATATGTTTTTATGTGATTCTTGCTGTACCGGTTTATACTTGTGTTTGCTTCAAACAACCTTGCTAGCCTAAACTCTGTACTGAGAGGGAATGCTTCTCGTGCATCCAAAACTTGAGCCAAAACCCATGCCATTTGTGTCCACCATACCTACCTACTATGTGGTATTTCCTGCCATTCCAAGTAAATATTTCATGTGCTACCTTTAAACTATTCAAAACTTTATTACTCCTTATTTGTGTCAATGTTTTATAGCTCATGAGGAAGTATGTGGTGTTTTATCTTTCAATCTTGTCATTTACTTCTGACAGACTTTCACCAATGGACTAGTGGCATATACATCCGCTTATCCAATAATTTGCAAAAAGAGCTGGCAACGGGGTGCCCAGCCCCAATTAATTACAACTTTCATTAATAATTCTCTTCACATGTTTTGCCCTGATTTATCAGTAAGCAACTTAATTTGCAAATAGACACTCCTCCATGGTATGTGAATGTTGGAAGGCACCCGAGGATTCGGTTAGCCATGGCTTGTGTAAGCAAAAGGTTGGGAGGAGTGTCATCTATAAAGAAACTAAAATACATGTGTAAACAAAAGAGAAGAGGGATGATCTACCTTGCTGGTAGAGATAACGTCCTTCATGGGAGCCGCTACCATTTGTTGACAACAACAAACACCTCTCAAATACTTATTTTGTGCTCTCTATATGCTTTCGAAAACTTAAAAAGCTCTAGCACATGATTTAATCCCTGCTTCCCTCTGCGAAGGGCCTATCTTTTACTTTATGTTGAGTCAGTTTACCTACTCCTTTCTATCTTAGAAGCAAACACTTGTGTCAACTTTGTGTGCATTGATTCTTACATGTTTACTTATTGCACTTGTTATATTGCTTTATGTTGACAACTATCCATGAGATATACATGTTACAAGTTGAAAGCAATTGCTGAAACTTAATCATCCTTTGTGTTGCTTCAATGCCTTTTACTTTGAATCTATTGCTTTATGAGTTACCTCTTATGCAAAACTTTTTGATGCTTGTCTTGAAAGTACTATTCATGAAAAGTTTTTGCTTATATGATTCATTGTTTACTCTTTATCTATTTGTTAGCAAACTATAGACCATTGCTTTGAGTCACTTCATTCATGACATGAGCCTTGCAATATATTGATCAAGATTGTGTGAAAGCATGTCTCCTCAGAAATTATTTGTTGTTATCGTTTTACCTACTCGAGGACGAGTAGAACTAAGCTTGGGGATGCTTGATACGTCTCCAACGTATCCATAATTTCTGCTGTTCCATGCTTATATTATACCATTTGCTACATGTTTTATATACACTTCATATCACTTTTATGCATTTTCTGGGACTAACCTATTAACAAGATGCCACAGTGCCAGTTCCCTGTTTTCTGCTGTTTTTGGTTTCAGAAAGTTACTTCTGGAAATATTCTCGGAATTGCACGAAACAAAAGGCCAAGTCCCTATTTTTCCAACACGTACACGGAGTCCGAAGGAGAGACGAAGGGAGCCACGAGGTGGCCAAACCACCTGGCGGCGCGGCCCCACCGCCGCGCCGCCTGTGGTTTGGGCCCCTCGGGGGTCCGCCGACATCGCCCCTTCGCCTATTTATTCCCCGAGACGTGAAAACCCTAAAACACCGAGCCTTTCATCCAGAACATATTCGCTGCCGCCGCCGTCGTCAACCCTAACTCGGGGGTTCTGAAGCTCTTCCCGGCACCCTGCCGGAGAGGGGAATCATCACCGGAGGGCTCTACATCGCCATGCCCGCCTCCGGAGTGATGCGTGAGTAGTTCATCCTTGGACTATGGGTCCATAGCAGTAGCTAGATGGTTGTCTTCTCCACTTGTGCCATCATGTTTAGATCTTGTGAGCTGCCTATCATGATCAAGATCATCTTATTGTAATGCTACATGTTGTGTTTGCTGGGATCTGACTTATATTGATACCTATGTGGAGCTGAATATTATATTATCATGTCTATGTCATTTGTGATCTTGCATGCTCTCCGTTACTTGTTGAAGCCTTGGCCAAGTGAATACTTGTGACTCCAAGAGGGGTATTTATGCATGATAGTTGGGTTCAACCTCTATTTAACCTGGGATAGTGACAGCAAGTTCTAAGGTTGTAGATGTGTTGTTGCCACTAGGGGTAAAACAGCAATGCTTTATTCAAGGATGAATGTATTGTTTACATTACGCACATTACTTAATGCAATTGTCTGTTGCTTGCAACTTAATACTGGAAGGGGTACGGATGTTAACCGGAAAGTGGACTATTTAGGCATAGATGCATGCTGGATAGCGGTCTATGTACTTTGTCGTAATGCCCAAATGAATCTCATAGTAGACACCACAACTCACATGCATGTTATATGCACTTATCAATTGTCAATTGCCCAGCTGTAATTTGTTTACCCAGCATGTTAGTTATCTTATTGGAGAGACACCACTAGTGAACTGTGGACCCCGGTCCATTCTTTTACATCTGAAATACAATCTACTGCAATCATTGTTCTCTACTGTTTTATGCAAACAAACATCATCTTCCATACGATACGTTTAACCCTTTGTTTTCAGCAAGCCGGTGAGATTGACAACCTCACTGTTAAGTTGGGGCAAAGTAATTTGATTGTGTTGTGCAGGTTCCACGTTGGCACCGGAATCCCTGGTGTTGCGCCGCACTACACTCCTTCACCAACACCTTCGAAGCAACCTCGTTTTCCTACTGGTTCGATAAACCTTGGTTTCATACTGAGGGAAAACTTGCTGCTGCACTCATCATACCTTCCTCTTGGGGTTCCCAACTGACGTGTGACGTTACACGCATCAAAGCATAGTTTCTGGCGCTGTTGCCGGGGAGATATTCCCTCGTCAACTTAGCTCTAGCAGCGGCTGGATTCTCCACACCCCGCAATGATCAGGACAGAAGCGACCGACGGTCAGAAGATCGACGGGACAGTCGAGATGATCGCCGGGACAGTCGAGACTGCGGTCAACGCAATGACAGCTACAAGAAGAAAGACTGGCGCAAGACGCGCTCCGGCGCACAAAGCGAGCGATCATTCGACGACAAGATGGATGCTGATTGCAGATTGCACCTGTACAAGGGGGAAGATGGAAAATTGCGCTCCAATCACTCGATGAGAAACTGCAGGGAATTCGAATAACTAGCATCTGACTACGTGCAACTCAGAAAGGCAGCAGCCGCACACGCACCCGCACCTGCACCTGTGCCTCAGCCAAATAATGTGCCCGTTCTGATGGCACCACCTCCACAGCCACAGCCTGCCGCAGGCGGAAACATCGCGGGTGCCATACAACCCGTACCTCGGGTGAACTAACCTCAGTACCCTCCGCCTCAAGGCCAGATGTACATGATACAGAAAGGTCGCCCTTCCAACAGGGAGTTGACATGGTATACATCTCGGGTACCCTACCATGAGGGTACCTGGTGCACGTGACAACTAAGGCCCAATAGCGAAGAGCCTAATCGAAGCCCAAGACAAAAGGCCCAAGAAGATGGAGTACCCTCCAAGATTAGACATAGGCATAGACGGTTTAGATTTTCCTTACGTGTAAACTAGGTCGGTTATGAACTCCCGAGACCCAGCCTATTTAAAGGCTGGGAGGGGTGCCGATCTGAGGACCAAGCCATACTCGAACCTCCAAAATCTCTAGCGAGATCGACATCTCGCCGGAGCCACCTTGTAACCTCATAATCTCACACGATCAATAACAGACAAGCAGGAAGTAGGATCTTTACCTCCACCCGAGGGCCTGAACCTGGGTAAATCTTTGCCTCTGCTTGTCAGCCGACGAAACTACCAGTACTACCACGTTCTCTCCCCATAATCTCAACCCTAGGTCCTTAACCATGGGATTTGATGAGTGTACCCTCGTCAATTGGCGCCGTCTGTGGGAATGAATAGTGCTGGACTCACGGTTCCTTCGGTTCCATCGGAAAACGGCGACTTGCCGATCGGATCTACAAACGGCAACTCGCCGGCTGCATCGACAAACCAAAACTCACCTACCCGGGCAACATACGGCAACTCGCCAACCCACTCGACAAACAGCAGCACGCCAGCTTCACCAGCAAAAATCACATCAGATCCTCTGATGGATTTCGAGCTGCACTCGCCAGAATTCCAGGAGACCTTCTTCGATCTCAAGTCAGGTTTGGATTTGACTGTTGGTTCGTTCAATTTTTTCATAAACAAGCTCGGTGTACAGGACTTGATAGATCCACGACAACTCGCTACTTCCGCACCCTAGGCTCCATCGATTGCGGCTCCTTCAACTGCGGATCCATCAACCACGTCCATACCATCGTCGATCCTTCGATCTTGCTCGTCCGCAACAACCATCTCAACTCGAGAGCTTAACAAGCTCCTGGAGGAGCTCGAAGGTGAGGAGGCCGAATCAGCATACCGCATAAACAACCCGAACTCGATCTTCCACTCGAGGACAGCATCGACTGCGGGATCTCCCTCAGCGACTTCGACGAGCCCGAAACTCATATCGACAACCACGTCGACTCCGAGATCTGCACCAACAACAACCTCAACTTCGAGATTCATAACAACCTCGCCGACGTCGAGATGAGCACAGGCGATGAAGGCGTCGACAGCGAGATCCATCCAGACGGACCACTCGACGGGCATATCGACTCTGAGATGAGCCTCGATGAAGACGTCGAGTCCATGACAGGACTCGAAAACACATATTCATACCCTCGGGTGATACCCCAGCAGGTCTACGTCGCCATCGCCGCAGAATCATCAGATGCTGCGGCCAGCCGCAGGCCTACAGAATTCCCGTGCACAGTTACTATGCCGGACGGAGTCACAACTCTCATAATCACTACTGAGATGGCAGCAAAAGCAGATAAAGTCATCAAGGAGTGCACAATGATGCCAGCTGACGCAACACAAGAGGAGATGTTGACCTTCCAGTACTTCAACTGGCAGGACTCACTTCGACTGCGGCAGGTCAGAGCAACACTCGAAGAACGCAAAAAGCAACCTAGCTTGTCGAGTGCACGAAGAAGACAGCTCTCCCTGAGCTCACTGGGCGAGCAGACACAAGACCCAGATCAAGGTTGTCACACCTCTCGCCAGATGAGAGAGCGGCACTCACCCGCAACTTAGGCAACTCCTTCATGACATACGACGAAGAGGGAGTGCCAGTACCCAAAACAGCTGCGGGTGCCCTCTTTACTGCCGCAGCATACCTAGAAGCAATCAAGCCTCCAGCTGATGACCCCAACGCAAAACTACATCGTCAACAGATCAAATCGCTCGCCCTAGCAGCAAAGGCTATACGCCAAATCCCAAACACTCCAGGAGGAGTCGAGATCATGCTATAGTTGACACACGTCGTGAAGAGCACAATCGCAGTGGTCGTCTCCACCACTCGAAGGAAATAAGCGGATCGCGCAGGCGCAGGTCCAGGAGCAGATCGCGCAGATCTTACAGTAGCGACTCATACTCTGATCGAGAGCCTGAGCCACATGGAGCTTGTGCTTCACTCGACGCGTTCGCGAGACGCGGATGCCCAAAGGGTTCAAACTCACATCTGAACAGCCCAAGTACACGGGTCGACAGGAACCTTCCGGGTGGCTGGAAGACTACAGGCTGGCTGTCGCGTGCCAGCAAGGCACAAACACCACAGCCATGCAATACATACGACTCATGCTCGAAGGCACAGCCCGCGACTGGCTCAAGGCTCTACCTCCGTCAACATACGACTCGTGGGACCACTTCCGCGCGGACTTCATCAAAAACTTCAAGCCTCTATGTGAGCGACCAAAAACGTTCGAAGAACTGCGAGCCTGCGTTCAACGGTCAGGTGAAACGTTGAGGTCATACATCAGACGATGGACTGAGATACGCAACTCAGTCGGAGTAATCTCAGAAGATATGGCCATGGATGCTTTCATCATGGGCCTCGCCAGGCATGACTTCAAAGAAGCACTTGGTCGCAAAAAGTCAACCTCTGTGGCTAACCTCTTGATGGTAGCGACTGAGTGGGCAGACGGAGAAGACATGGCGCACCACACGCGGGTCCTCACCCCGTGACAATCATGAAAGCGGCAGTCGAAGCCGCAGAGACTCATACAGAGATGATCAGAGGCGCAAGCGTTCAAAACGTCACTACGATGATGACAGACCCGAGTTCATGGCGGCTAGGTTCTCTACACCCCGCAATGAACAAGACAGAAGCGACCGATGGTCAGAAGATCGACGAGACAGTCGA
Organism: Poa pratensis; assembly: GCA_947311845.1. Taxonomy (NCBI): domain Eukaryota; kingdom Viridiplantae; phylum Streptophyta; class Magnoliopsida; order Poales; family Poaceae; genus Poa; species Poa pratensis. Next base: position 24,435,933 of record CAMZMU010000078.1, read on the forward strand.
GATGATCGACGAGCCAGTCGAGATGATCGTTGGGACAGTCGAGACCACAGCCAACGCAGCGATGGCTACAAAAGGAAAGATTGGCGCAAGTCACGATCTGGTGCACAATCCGAGCGATCATTCGAAAAAAAGATGGATGCCGATTGCAGATTCCACCTGTACAAGGAGAAGATGGAAACTGCGCTCCAATCACTCGATGAGAAACTGCAGGGAATTCGACCAAATGGCGACTGATTACATAAACCTCAGAAAGACAACAGCCGCAAACGCACACGTGCCTGCACCTGTGCTCAGCCAAACAACGTGCCCATCCTGATGGCACCACTCAGCCAAACAACGTGCCCATCCTGATGGCACCACCACCACAGCCTGTAGCAGGCGGAAATCTCGCGGGTGCCATACAACCCGTACCTCGGGTGGAAGAACCTCAGTACCCTCCACCCAAGGGCAGATGTACATGATACAGAAAGGTCGCCCTTCCAACAGGGAGCAAAAACTTCGCACTCGACAAGTAAACATGGCGGTCATGTCACCTCCTGCTGTCTGAATTCTTGAAGGGTTCTGAAACACAATAGCTTCAGCAGAGAGGATCACCCTCCATCGGTCGTTCGCCAGGGCACTCTGCTCTGGTACTCGATGCACAAATTGGAGGCTACGCCATGTCCAAGGTCTTCATGGATGGTGGCAGCGGCATAAACATAATCTTCGCAGATACACTCCGCAAAATGAACAGGTCAGTCGAAAACCTGCCAAGATCTTCAAATACCTTTCACGGTATCGTTCCAGGGAAAGCAATAAGCCCAGAAGGCACCATACAACTCGACGTAACGTTCGGGGACAAGAACCACTTCAGGACAGAGTCGATTGAGTTCGAAGTTGTCGACTGGAAGTCACAATACCATGCTATACTTGGACGCCCGACGTTCGCTCGATTCATGGCGGTTCCACACTATGCATACCTCCAGCTAAAGATGCCTGGACCAAAAGGAGTAATCACAGTCAAGGGAAACTTCCAAAAGTCTGACTCTTGCGACGAGAGTTTAGCAAAATCTCTGAGATGTTTGGCATGGAAGCAACACTCGCCGAGCTCGCGGTCTCCAACGATCGAACACTTATGCCGGAACACAAGAAGGTGGCAGTCGACAGATCATTCAATGCCACCAATGACACAAGGTCGCATCAGGTGCACCCGACTGACCCGACCAAGACAGTCAATGTCTCGTCGAGTCTGCCTATCGCATAGGAAAGCGCGCTCGTCGAATTCCTCCGTGAGAACTGGGATATATTTGCGTGGTGTCCAGCCGACATGCCAGGGAATTCGCCGAGCACTCTCTCCAATTATTTCCAGATGCTAAACCAGTCAAGCAAACAATGCGCCGCATATCCGGCCCGAAAAGAACTGCAGTCGAAGCCGAAGTCGACAGACTACTCGCAGCAGGTTTCATCAGAGAAATCAAGAAATCACAATGGGTGGCCAACCCCGTACTCGTAGAAAGAAGAACACAGATATCCTTCGGATGTGCGTAGATTTCACGGCACTCAATAAGTGTGTCCAAAGGATCACTTTCCACTACCTCGAATCGACCAGATCGTCGACTCCACCGCCGGGTGCGCTCGCTTGTCCTTCCTGGATGCTTACTCGGTTACCACCAGATAAGGATGAAGGAAGAGGATGAAGAAAAACGGCGTTCATAACCCCACTCGGGGTCTACTGCTACACAACCATGCCTTTGGGCTCAAAACGCAGGCGCAACCTACCAGCGCATGATGCAAGATTGCCTCAAGAAGCAAATTGGGCGAAACGTCCAGGTCTACGTAGATGACATCGTCATCACCACAAGGGAAAAACACACTACTCGATGACTTGCGAGAGACGTTCGCAAACCTCAAACGCTTCCACATCAAGCTCAACCCGAAGAAGTGCACGTTCGGCGTGCCAGCCGGGCAACTCCTCGGGTATCTAGTCTCAGCTCGAGGAATCGAGGCAGACCCGGAGAAAATACAGGCCATCTTGACGATGCAAAGGCCTTCAAAGCTCCATGACGTGCAAAAATTGGCGGGTCGAGTAGCAGCACTCAGTCGATTCATCAGCAAGCTGGCGAAAAAGCACTCCCGTTCTATCGACTGATGAAGAAAGCAGATAAATTCGAGTGGACACCAGAAGCCGAAGCAGCTTCACGGACCTCAAGCGAGTCCTCACAAGCCCTCCAATCCTCGTCGCACCAAGGGAACGAGCCACTATACCTATATGTCTCTGCAACTAACAGGTGGTAAGCACTGTGCTGGTAGTCGAACGCAGGGAGGAGGGACACGCCCAAAGCATACAACGTCCAGTCTATTACTTGAGTGAAGTGCTCTCCATATCAAAGCAGCGGTACCCGCACTATCAAAAGCTGGCCTACGCCGTGTTCATGTCCTCAAGGAAGCTGACGCATTACTTCTCCGAGCACCCGATCACTGTAATCAGCACCTCAGGGATCGGGGACATCCTCACAAACCCCAACGCAACTGGGCGAGTGCAAAATGGCTCATCGAGCTAGCACCGCGAGATATCAAGTATGATTACCCGAAGGCCATCAAAGCACAAGTCTTACCTGACTTCCACACCGAGTGGATCGAAGCTCAGTTGCCAGGAGCACCAGATGTGTCCAACTCATGGACTATGTACTTTGACGGCTCAAGAAGAACGAAGGCGCAGGCGTCATCCTCATATCACCAAAAGGCGACAAGCTCCGCTATATCCTGCAGATGGGATTCGAGTTCCATCCAATAACGAAGCAGAATACGAGGCCCTGATCCACGGCATGAGGATGGCTAAAGCACTCGGGTGCACTCGACTGATGATCTACGGCGACTCGAATCTGTGGTGTAGCAAACAATGAAGGCCTGCGACAATCGCAGATAACATGATCGCCTACCGTGACCTGTACAACCTCATGGAGGGCAGCTTCGAAGGCTGCGAGTTGCGGCACATAGGGCGTGAGAGCAATGAAGAAGCAGATAAGCTAGCCAACATTGGCGCGACCAAGCACCAGTTCCACCTGGTGTATTCTTCGAGCGCATCGAGCACAGTCCATCAAGAAAAAAGAATATCTCCTACATCAGCCGCACCAGCCAAGAGCAAAACACCTAGCACAGAGGACCCGCCAGTCGAGGTACTCCTCATCGAGCCAACATGGACTCAACCTTTCTCGCATACATACTCCGCGGCGAGGTACCCGAAGACATAACAGAGTCAAGACGCGTCACTCGACGATCTAAAGCATACACCGTCATCAACGGTGAACTATACAAGCGCAGCATATCAGGTATGTTCAACGTTGCATAGCATTCGAAGATGGCCAGCCATCCTTCGTGATATTCATGCAGGTACCTGTGGGCATCACGCCAGCAGTCGATCACTCGTAGCCAAAGCCTTTCGCGCAGGCTTCTACTGGCCCACACACTCAAAGACGCGGAGGACATAGTCAAAAGGTGCATCGGCTGTCAAAAATTCGCCACAAAGCCGCACACACCCGCATCGGCGTTGAAGACAATACCATTGGCCTGGCCCTTCGCCCAGTGGGGGCTCGATATGGTCGGGCCACTCAAAAAATCCTCCCATGGAGGGCATACTCACCTTCTGGTGGCAGTCGACAAGTTCACCAAGTGGATTGAAGCAGTCCCTATCACAAGTTCGACTGCCACTACAGCAGTCAATTTCATAAAATCCATCATATACCGCTTTGGTGTGCCAAGTAGCATCATCACTCATAACGGTACAAACTTCACGGCTGAGGAATTCCGATCCTTCTGCAAAGAGCAAGATATCACGCTCAATTATGCATCTGTGGCACACCCGCAATCTAATGGCCAAGTCGAAAAGGCCAATGGACTTGTGACGAGCGGAATCAAGAAACGCCTCCTGGTGCCACTCAAAAGGGCCGCGGGTGCTTGGGTCGAAGAGCTCCCGTCTGTGCTATGGAGCTTACGCACAACACCCAACGCCCAACGCAATTTACCCCATTCTTCATGGTCTACGGAGCAGAGGCAATCCTGCCATCAGACGTAAGGTTCAATGCACCAAGAGTCGAAGCATACAACGAAAACGATGCAGATGAAGCACTCGAAGATGCAGTCGACTTGCTCGAAGAAGCACGCAACACGGCGCTAGCACGCACAGCTGTCTACCAGCAAGACCTCCGCAACTATCACAGCCGTCGACTGCGTACCAGATCCTTCGAGGTTGGCGACTTGGTACTTCGACTGAAGCAAAAGAAGGTGCATAAACTTGCTTCTCCATGGGAAGGACCCTTCATCATCACTGAGGTCATTGGTGGTAGAGCATACAGACTGAAGCACGCGAAGACAGGTAAACTCTCACACAATCCTTGGAACGTTGCGCAGTTGCGCCATTTCTATGCTTAGATCGTTCAGTCGCATAATGTAATAGCACATATGTTGGATGGCTGCAGGTTTCAGACGCGCTCTTTTCCTTACTAGGATACCTAAGGGGACTGGAAGGTTTTTAGTGAGGCGGCGTGCAGCCTAACATTCATAAATGGAATATAGTCAATGATTCCTCATATTTCTCCCTGTTTACTACTCGCATAAACTAATCGCACAATGTTAGCCTCACCCGAACACTCGGGGGCTGCGCTATCTCAAAACTTGAGCTTTCGCTCCTTCAAGCATAATACTCCAGCTACACTCGAATACTCGGGGGCTGGATAATAAAACTCAAGACAAAAAGGAAAGAGGTGCTCAACCCCACTCAACTACTCGGGGGCTGAGCCTACGGGCATAGGTTAAAGCTGCAAATCTCACAAAATTCATAGCCTCACTCGAGCACTCGGGGGCTGTGTAATTTATGCTCCATATTCCAAGTGTTTTTCATAAAACCCCACTCGATACACTCGGGGGCTGCATACATACAAATAAATATTACGTACAAGTGGCAAATTTGCACTCGGGGGCTATTCCCTATACATAAATACCCTAATCTTCTGGTTCATCCTTGACTAGGAGAACGGGGCCCATAAGTTGAGCGTTATAACACTCAACCAACACCCTTGCATGTTCGACTGTATCGTCCAGATGCGATTGGGACAAAGACGATCCATGCACGGGTGGACATAGTTGCAAATTCGGGCGCTGACTTCGGAGGTATGCCATCGTTGCGTTGGCCCCATCAACAAGCTTCTGGGCGATAAAGTCCCGAATGTGACCTCACTCCGGAAAAGCCCGAGCAAAGCGTGGATTCCTTGAGGTTGCGGCCCAGTCGGGAAAAGCGTCTGGTTGATTCGACTGAAGGCCGACCTGCATAACTCAAGCAGCATAGTGCTCCGCCACACCCGATCCTGTAGAATCGCGAGTATGCGTGCTCTGGAACAAAACCTGCAACAACACACGTTGGTAAACAAAAAGGACAGACTATGAACACTTGAGACAAGAGCAGTCATGCTTACACTCGAGTTGTCTGTTCACGATCTCCATCTCGCCAAGCACATACTCCTCCCGTTGAGTGGGTAAAGCAGGCCTCGCCCTCATCCTATCCAGCTCAATTCGGGCACTCCCTAGCTCTTGCTCCAGTTTCGCGAATCGAGCCTTCATATAACGTATTACGGCGGCATCGTTTGCCACCTGAGCTCGAGATCGAGCAGGGGCACGATGCCGCGACGAGCTGGATAAAGTGGCGGCTGGCCGTTTCTGTTCCAAACATCATAAAAGTTTCATGAGAAACTCATCACAAAGCTTATGCGAGTAACAACACACAGCCTTACAAGCAGGATCATAGCGAGGAAATTAAATTTATACAAAGGTAGCAAAAGCACATGCATACTCGCATGGTCATAAGTTTAATTACAAAGCATAAAAGGCACGGCTGCCCTACTTCTCAGACATTGACTCTGACCTAGCCCTACTCGCACGAGCGGCGACCTCGGCTGCCCGGCGCTCCATGGTAGTCATAAAAATTTCAGCCAACTTCGCAGCTGGCTCGTTCACATGCTTTAGTGACACCAGCTTCCCGTCCGGCTTACGAGGGAAGTCAGACAAAGCGGCTTCGAAGTCACCCTCTATCCCATGACCTAAAAGGAGTTTGAGGGTGGTCTCTGAGCCGCGTGCCGTCAAAGTGCGAGCAAAGTTCGTCATAGTCGAAGTTCCCGGGCCCAGGACGTCGGCGAAGGCATCCACAGTCGAAGGAGGTTGGCTAGACGGGAACACATCCTTGTACACAGTGCCGAGCGTGCTCGTAGACTTGACGAGTGCATCCTTGGCTTGGGTGGAGACAACGTCCAGGTCGCCGATAGCACGGTCAAGGAACAAATCGCCACTCGACTGGTCTACAGGTGCCGGTGTGCCAACAGCTCCTTCAAAAATCAGAAAGAACAGAAACTTTTACACAACATTCAGTGGCAAAAGAAGTAAACAAAAAGTGGCAAATTCAACTTACCGCCTACGTCTCGGGTGAGGCTAGCCAAGCGCTCAGCATAATTTTTCTCGCGCAAGGCAGCGGAGTTCTTGGCGTCATCCAAGGCCTTCTTCGACTCAGCGCGCTGTTTGGCGAGTGCGTCTTCTAGCTCTTTAACCCGAGACTCAGCAAATGCCTTGTCACCTAAGATAGATGGCCAGATGTCATTCACAGTCGACAAAGCGAAGACATACAGAAGTCAAACACACTTACGGCTGAGTTCTTACGGCTGAGTTGCTCCATGACTGCGCGCAGATTGTCCCTCTCCTGTTCAACCTAGACAAACGGTTTGCCTGATTCCACCAGGTTGAGGTAGAAGGGCTGCATGCACATGGAACCAGCATGAGCTACACACAATAGTCCCAGTATGAGGACTCGACAAATGACACTTACGTGTTCAGCCCAAGGTGTAGGCTTGGCAGCAGAAGCCCCAATCTCTGGAGTAGACGTACTCGCAATCTTGGCGGCATCGATGGTAGTGGCCATGGCTACTGTTTCCACAACCCCAGCCGCAACAGGAGAAGCTTCTGGCTGATCTGGAGTCGAAGCTCTCTCGGTTGGAGGAGTTGGAGGTCGGACAGTCTCGGCACTACGAGAAAAATAAGACATACAACATAAGCAAGACTATCGACAAGCAGAAACTTGAGTACAAAAGGGTTCAGACGCATACCTGTGCTCTTCTTCCTCCTCACTGTCGAGATTATCAAACATTGGGCCTCCAAACTGCAGCTCCTCACCCGACTTGGGAGGAGGAGCTGAGCACAATGGGCTCACATCCAAGGGAGCAGCCTTGGCAGAATGTGAGGAGATCGAGTCTCCATCATCCCTCAAATCCTCCTCCTTCGCGGGTGAGCTCATAGAGGAAGACACAACTTGGGCCGCCCATGGCGCTTGCGAGTAGGGACCTTGCTCACATCATCAGTCGTGGCAAGCTACTTGTCCTGTGCTTCCTCTACCCTTTCCTCTTCAACCTCTTCTGTGGGAGATGTGGTAGCCGAAGGTAGAGGCGATTCATCTCCTCCTTCGATTCTACCGTCACCTCTGTTTCGTGAGTTGGGCCATCTTCAGGAAGAGGAGGAAGGGTTGAGGCGGTCGAGTGGCCCTGCATACAACATACAGTAGTCGAAAATCACAAAGATGCATAGCAACATAACAAAAGTAGGAGAACATAAACTCGATAGATTCACTAACCTCTGGCAAAGGCTTTTCAGCCCATAAGGATCGACAGGGCAGTCGACGTTGCAGGGCTCGCTGGACTTTGTGCTGGTGATGGACCGCACGTGCGACACCAGCTCGCTCTTCGACAGCTCCTCCTTGCTCATTCGGGTGGCGTCGAGTGCACCCTCATACTCCCACATTGGATGGGCGCGAGTGCGGAGCAGCCACACCCGCATCTTCACAAATGTGGCAATTAGATGTACACCAGTGACGCTGTTAAGCAGTCCTCCAATCGTCTCCAGCAGAGGCGCCGCTTCCGCCATTTCTTCAGTCGAAAGCTCATGGTCCCAGGCTTTCGTCCTAGCGGCTATACCAGCAGTCGAAAATGCTGGGACCCCATCCTGGTCGACGCGTACATAAAACCACCTTTTCCTCCACCCTTGCACCGAGTCGACTGGCTTCAGGGCAAAGTATCGGGTGTCGCTGCGCACCTGGATTTGAAGGCCTCCGACTGGATAGGTTTGGCCGCCTCGGTTGTTGGGCCGGACCATGAAGATAGATTTCCAAAGGGTCCAGCTGGGAGCAACTCCCAGGAAACACTCGCACAATACCATGAAACAGGCAATGTGCATAATGCCGTTAGGGGTGAGATCATGGATCTGCACCCCATAGGCGTACAACAACCCACGAACGAAGTCGTGGAGGGAAAAAAACTCCGCAAAACATACGCGCTCGTTTGCGTGAGGCTCGGGGAGTACCTCTTTTGATGGTGCACGGATAGTAAGCTGGTCCGCCGGCGGCAGTAATCCGTCCTCGCGGAACTTCTCGAGATGGGATGCCTTGATTGTGGACTTCATCCAGTCACCGTCGCTCTTCTTGAGGTCGACGGCGGCCGCAGATGCGCCAGCCGCAGCTTTCTTCCCCTTCAGAGCGGCCGCGTCAGTCGCGGGCGCGTCGGTGGCAGAGGCTTTCCTCTTTGGAGCCATGGCGGTGGTGGCTAGGGAGAACAGAAAGAGCTTGGGCACAAGAACAATGGAGCAGGATCGCGAGGAAGAAGATGGAACATGGGCGGCGCGCAGAGCAAATGGCTAGTAAAAAACAATGCCATCGCCGTTTCCCCTATTTACCTCAAATAAAGGCAATCACAACCATTCAAATCCTAACCGTGCGCTACGCACGCAATCTCACCGTACACGTGGCAAACGCGGAGCGCAACCGTCGCCGGCCACTCCGCCCACTACGCACGCAAAAAGAGGAGCCATAATCACCTCTCCGGAAAAGTGGGCCCGAGTGGTCAAATCAAGTCCAAACTGCACCGTTGTTTGGTCAGCTCTGCACAAAAGGGCTCACCTATGTGTCACGTCCCATCCATTGTAGCATAACGCACGCCACCCGTGTCAGGCAGCGCAGTCGCCAAAAAACGTCATCCATGATGTCGTCGCAAGCGCTTTGATCAGAAATACATTCGAGTCCGCTCAACGCATATTGGTCACTCGACTGCCTTGTTTGGTTCGGGTGTGAAAAAACAACGATAAGTCAGACTTGGTCACTCGACCGTTCCTTCGACTGATTTATATTACTCCCATCGGGAGCATATTCAAAAAAATTCTTTGACTGAAGATGCTCAAGACAATGATTGAGATTATCCTCCATTCACAAGTAATACAGCATAATCTCGGGGGCTACTCCCATCGGGAGCACTGTCGTGCACCCGATAGAATTACGGCACAAATTTATTTGATTAACATATGCAGAGTAAAGAGAATTTTGAGATTATCCTCCATTGCAAGCAATAAAGCACAATCTCGGGGGCTACTCCCATCGGGAGCGCAATCGCGCACCCGATAGAATAACATCAAAATGTCAGTCGACAAAAGAATCGACTTAGTTCATATACAAAATCATACTCGAAACATTTCCGAGTTGCGTCCATCGCAAACATCTCGGATGCTGCACGCATAGTGCAAAGGTAAGACCCGCCGAACTTTCGAGCTGGGCTAAGGATCGTTCCAGCAACATCAATCCTTGCACTTTCCGTGTCAGCAGACATGATAAAAAATCCCGACGGACGCGTTGGGTAAAATCCAAAGTTATACTGCAGATCGACTCAGTAAGACCTCAGCGACCTAGTCGAATCTGACCAGTTTGTTCCAGATTCGAGTCCGGGGACTTGAGTTTGATTAAAAGCTAGTAAGATTTTACCCGAATGTGTAGTTAACCAGTCCCGATCCGTCGAGTGTACTAGGCCTGCTAAGCTATTATCACTTGATCATCATAAGCAGAAACCACAGTCGATGAGATACTCGGCATAGCCAAACATGTGCTACTCATACAGGAATTCCAAATTATATATACAAAATACAAAGCATATGACGTGCACTTACGAAAGAGTCCATGCCCGATTCTTCGAGTCAGACAAGTACTCGGGGGTACTGACATGGGTATACATCTCGGGTACCCTACCATGAGGGTACCTGGTGCACGTGACGACTAAGGCCCAATAGCGAAGAGCCTAATCGAAGCCCAAGACAAGATGCCCAAGAAGATGGAGTACCCTCCAATATTAGACATAGGCATAGTCGGTTTAGATTTTCCTTACGTGTAAACTAGGTCGGTTACGAACTCCCGAGACCCATCCTATTTAAAGGCTGGGAGGGGTGCCGATCTGAGGACCAGGCCATACTCGAACCTCCAAAAGTTCTAGCGAGATCGACATCTCGCCGGAGCCACCTTATAACCTCATAATCTCACACGATCAATAACAGACAAGCAGGAAGTAGGGTCTTTACCTCCACCCGAGGGGCCTGAACCTGGGTAAATCTTTGCCTCTGCTTGTCAGCCGACGAAACTACCAGTACTACCACGTTTCTCCCCATAATCTCAACCCTAGGTCCTTCACCATGGGATTTGATGAGTGTACCCCTCGTCAGGAGCAAAAACTTCGAACTCGACAAGTAAACATGGCGGTCATGTCACCTCCTGCTATAACTGAATCCTTGAAGGGATCCGAAATAGCAATAAGCTTCAGCAGAGAGGACCACCCGCCATCGGTCGTTCGTCCAGGGCATTCTGCTCTGGTACTCGACGCACAAATTGGAGGCTACGCCATGTCCAAAGTCTTCATGGATGGTGGCAGCGGCATAAACATCATCTTCGCAGATACGCTCCGCAAAATGAACAGGTCAGTCGAAAACCTGCCAAAATCCTCAAATACCTTTCACGGTATCGTCCCAGGCAAAGCACTAAGCCCAGAAGGCACCATACAACTCGACGTTATGTTCGGGGACAAAAACCACTTCTGGACGGAGTCGATTGAGTTCGAAGTTGTCGACTGGAAGTCACAATACCATGCCATACTTGGACGCCCGACGTTTGCTCGATTCATGGCGGTTCCACACTACGCATATCTCCAGCTAAAGATGCCTGGACTAAAAGGAGTAATCACAGTCAAAGGAAACTTCCAAAAGTCCGACTCTTGCGACCGAGAGTTTAGCAAAATCTCTGAGATGTTCGGCATGGAAGCAACACTCGCTGATCTGGCGGTCTCCAATGATCGAACACTTATGCCGGAGCACAAGAAGGTGGCAATCGATAGAGCATTCAACGCCACCAATGACACAAGGTCGCATCAGGTGCACCCGACTAACCCGACCAAGACAGTCAATGTCTCTTCGAGTCTGCCTATCGCATAGGAAAGCGCGCTCATCGAATTCCTCCGTGAGAACTGGGATATATTTGCGTGGTGTCCAGCTGACATGTCAGGTATTCCCAGGGAATTCGCCGAGCACTCTCCCCAGTTATTTCCAGATGCCAAGTCAGTCGAGCAAACAATGCGCCGCATATCCGGCCCAAAAAGAACCGCAGTCGAAGCCGAAGTCGACAGACTAGTCGCAGCAGGTTTCATCAGAGAAATCAAGAAATCACAATGGGTGGCTAACCCCGTACTTGTAGAGAAGAAGCACACAGATATCCTTCGGATGTGCGTAGATTTCACAGCAATCAATAAATGCTGTCCAAAGGATCACTTTCCACTACCTCGAATCGACCAGATCGTCGACTCCACCGCCGGGTGCGCTTGCTTGTCCTTTCTGGATGCTTACTCAGGTTACCACCAGATAAGGATGAAGGAAGAGGATGAAGAGAAAACGGCGTTCATAACCCACTCGGGGTCTACTGCTACACAACAATGCCTTTCGGGCTCAAGAACGCAGGCGCAACCTACCAGCGCATGATGCAAGACTGCCTCAAGAAGCAAATTGGGCGAAACGTCCAGGTCTACTTAGACGATATCATCATAACAACAAGGGAGGAAAATACACTACTCGATGACTTGCGAGAGACGTTCGCAAACCTCAAACGCTTCCACATCAAGCTCAACCCGAAGAAGTGCACGTTCGGCGTGCCAGCCGGGCAGCTCCTGGGTACTTAGTCTCGGCTCGTGGAATCGAGGCGGACCCAGAGAAAATACAGGCCATCTTGACGATGCAAAGGCCTTCAAAGCTCCATGACGTGCAAAAATTAGCGGGTCGAGTGGCAGCACTCAGTCGATTCATCAGCAAACTAGGCGAAAAAGCACTCCCGTTCTATCGACTGATGAAGAAATCAGACAAATTCGAGTGGACGCCAGAAGCCGAAGCAGCCTTCACGGATCTCAAGCGAGTCCTCACAAGCCCTCCAATCCTCGTTGCACCAAGGGAACGAGAGCCACTATACCTATATGTCTCCGCAACTAACAGGGTGGTAAGCACCGTACTGGTAGTCGAACGCAGGGAGGAGGGACACGCCCAAAGCATACAACGCCCAGTCTACTACTTGAGTGAAGTCTCTCCATATCAAAGCACGGTACCCACATTATCAAAAGCTGGCCTACGCCGTGTTCATGTCCTCAAGGAAGCTGACGTACTACTTCGCAGAGCACCCGATCACTGTAATCAGCACCTCAGGGATCGGAGACATCCTCACAAACCCCAACGCAACTGGGCGAGTCGCAAAATGGCTCATCGAGCTAGGCCACGAGATATCAAGTATGATTACCCGAAGGCCATCAAAGCACAAGTCTTACCTGACTTCCATACCGAGTGGATTGAAGCTCAGTTGCCAGGAGCACCAGATGTGTCCAACTCATGGACTATGTACTTTGACGGCTCAAAGAAGAACAAAGGCGCAGGCGCAGGTGTCATCCTCATATCACCAAAAGGCGACAAGCTTCGCTATATCCTGCAGATGGGTTCGAGTTACCATCCAATAACGAAGCAGAGTACGAGGCACTGATCCATGGCATGCGAATGGCCAAAGCCCTCGGGTGCACTCGACTGATGATCTATGGTGACTCGAATCTTGTGGTGCAGCAAAAATGAAGGCCTGCGATGCAATCGCAGATAACATGATCGCCTACCGTGATCTTTACAACCTAATGGAGGGCAGCTTCGAAGGCTGCGAGTTGCGGCACATAGGGCGCGAAAGCAATGAAGAAGCAGACAAGCTAGCCAACCTTGGCGCGACCAAAGCACCAGTTCCACCTGGTGTCTTCCTCGAGCGCATCGAGCACAGATCCATCAAGAAAAGCGAGCATCTCCTACATCAGCCGCACCAGCCAAGAGCAAAGCACCGAGCACAGAGGACCCGCCAGTCGAGGTACTCCTCATCGAGCCAACTTGGACTCAACATTTCCTCGCATACATACTCCGCAGCGAGGTACCTGAAGACATAACAGAGTCAAGACGCGTCACTCGAAGATCTAAAGCGTACACTGTCATCAACGGCGAACTATACAAGCGCAGCGTATCAGGTATGTTCCAACGATGCATAGCATTCGAAGATGGCCAGGCCATCCTTCGTGATATTCATGCAGGTACCTGTGGGCATCACACCAGCAGTCGATCACTCGTAGCCAAAGCCTTTCGCGCAGTCTTCTACTGGCCCACATCACTCAAAGACGCGGAGGACATAGTCAAAAGGTGCATCGGCTGTCAAAAATTCGCCACAAAGCCGCACGCACCCGCATCGGCGTTGAAGACAATACCATTGGCCTGGCCCTTCGCCCAGTGGGGGCTCGATATGGTCGGGCCACTCAAAAAATCCTCCCATGGAGGGCATACTCACCTTCTGGTGGCGGTCGACAAGTTCACCAAGTGGATTGAAGCAGTCCCTATCACAAGTTCGACTGCCACTACACAGTCAATTTCATAAAATCCATCATATATCGCTTCGGTGTACCAAGCAGCATCATCACTGATAACGGACAAACTTCACGGCTGAAGAGTTCCGATCCTTCTGCAAAGAGCAAGATATCACGCTCAACTATGCATCCGTGGCACACCCGCAGTCCAATGGCCAAGTTGAAAAGGCCAATGGACTCGTGACGAGCGGAATCAAGAAACGCCTCCTGGTGCCACTCAAAAGAGCCCGGGTGCTTGGGTCGAAGAGCTCCCGTCTGTGCTGTGGAGCCTACGCATAACTCCTAACGCTTCAACATAGTTCACCCCATTTTTCATGGTCTACGGCGCAGAGGCAATCCTGCCATCAGATGTAAGATTCAATGCACCAAGAGTCGAGGCATACAACGAAGAAGATGCAGATGAAGCACTCGAAGATGCAGTCGACTTGCTCGAAGAAGCACGCAACACAGCGCTAGCACGCACAACTGTCTATCAGCAAGACATCCGCAACTACCACAGCCGTCGACTGCGCACCAGGTCCTTTGAGGTTGGCGACCTGGTACTTCGACTGAAGCAAAAGAAGGTGCACAAACTCGCTTCTCCATGGGAAGGACCCTTCATCATCACTGAGGTCATTGGTGGTGGAGCATACAGACTGAAGCACGCGAAGACAGGCGAACTCTCGCACAATCCTTGGAATTGCGCAGCTGCGCCGTTTCTATGCTTAGATTGCTCAGTCGCAAATGTAATAGGCACATATGTCGGATGGCTGCAGGTTTCAGACGCGCTCTTTTCCTTACCAGGGTACCTACGGGGACTGGAAGGTTTTTAATGAGGCGGCCTGCAGCTTAACATTCAAAAATGGAATATAATCAATGATTCCTCATATTTCTTCCTGCTTACTACTCGCATAACTTATTCGCACAAAATTAGCCTCACCCGATACTCGGGGGCTGTGCTATCTCAAAGCATGAGCTTTCGCTCCTTCTTCAAACATAATACCCCAGCCGCACTCGAATACTCGGGAGCTGGGTCATAAAATCATACATACAAAAAAAATTTGCTCAACCCCACTCAACTGCTCGGGGACTGAGCCTAAAAGCACGAGCTGAAGCTTCAAATATCGCAAAAATTCATAGCCTCACTCGAACACTCGGGGGATGTGCAATTTATGTTCCATATTCTAAAGTGTTGTTCATAAACCCCACTCGATACACTCGGGGGCTGCACACATACAAATAAACAATTATACACTACATACAAGTGGCAAATTTACACTCGGGGGCTGTCCCGCTATACAGAAATAGCCTAATCTTCCGGTTCATCCTTGACTGGTAGCACAGGGCCCATAAGTTGAGCATGATAACACTCGACCATCACCCTCGCAGACTTGACTGTACCATCAAGTTGCGACTGTGACAACATCGATCCAGGCACGGGTGGATGTAGCTGCATATTTGGACGCTGACTTCGGATATATGCCATCGTTGCGTTGGCCGCATCCACAAGCTTCTGGGTGATAAAGTCTCGAATGGGACCTGCACTCCGGAAAAGCCCGAGCAACGCATGGATCCCTTGAGGTTGCGGCCCCGTCGGAAAAAGAGTTTGGTTGATGCGACTGAAGGCCAACCTGCATAGCTCAAGCAGCAGAGTACTCCGCCACACTCGATCCTTCAGAGTTGCGAGTATGCGCGCTCGGTGCTTATCCAAGCAAAAATGCTGACGTCCCGTCGTTGGTTCATCAGTCGCATTGTTCAATTGCTCATCGACCCGAGCTTGCTCCGCCTGGAAGTCTGGAATAAAGCCTGCAACAACGCACGTTGGATCAACAAAAAGGATAGGCTAGGAACTCTCGAGATCAAGGCAGTCATGCTTACACTCAATTTGTCTGTTCACGATCTCCATCTCGCCAAGCACATAGTCCTCTCGCTGAGTGGGTAAAGCAGGCCTCGCCCTCATCCTATCTAGCTCGCTCAGGGCGCTCTTCAACTCTTGCTCCAGTTTTACGACTCGGGCCTTCATATAACGCATTACTGTGGCATCATTTGCCACCTGAGCTCAAGATCGAGTGGAAGTACGACGCCGCGATGAACCAACTGAAGTAGCGGCTGCCCGTGGCTGTTCCAAACATCATAAAAATCCCATGTCAGATATGAGAGATTCATCACAAAGCTTAGGCGAGTAACGGCACATAGCCTTACAGGCAAAAACACAACAAGGAACCAAATCCATACAAGTGTAGCAAAAGCATACGCATACTCGCGTTATCATAAAGTATAATTACACAACATAAATAAGGGTTTCGGCAACCCTATCTCTCGGACACAGACTCCGACCTAGCCCTACTCTCGCGAGTGGCAAAACCTCTGCCGCTCGGCGCTCCATAGTGGTTATGAAGATGTTGGCCAGTCGAGCGGCTGGCTCGCTAACGGCCTTCAGAGACATAGGCTTCCCACCAGGCCTTCGAGGTAAGTCAGACATGGCCGCTTCGAAGTCACCCTTTATTCCATGACCCAAAATGAGCTTGAGGGTGGACTCCGAGCCGCGTACCGTGAGAGCACGAGCAAATCTTGCCATGGTCGAGGTCCCCGGTCCAAGCACGTCAGCGAAGCCATCAGCAGTCGACGACACCTCCTTCAATGGAAGCACGTTCTGGTGCACGGCACCGAGGGTGCTGGTAGACTTGGCAAGAGCGTCCTTCGCCTGGACAAAAGTAGCGCCAGGGTCACCTATAACTTGGTCGAGTGATAACTCATCACTGACCATGTCAGTAGGTTGTGGCGCCCTGACCTGACTGTTATACAGTGATGCTTTGTGTCACCGGTTAAGCGATACAACCGGAGGTTACGGGTTTACCAATCCCCGGCCAAAACCTTTGGCAGGTGTTGCTCAGAATGGATCATTGGCAACACAACACCCCGATTGATGCCTTAACACAGGCACAACCCTCAATGCATAATAGAGAGACCAAGACTTGTGGAACAACTGGCACATCACAGACTCTACGACACAAATCATTATAGTCCAACTCTTATAATAGAGAAAGATAGCAAATGACAACCAGAGGTCAAGGACCCAACATTACAACAAGCGGAAGCGAATTAGGTTGTCTAAACAACAAGATCCAAATTATGGCCTAAGAGGCCTACAAATAAACATCCAGCGCTAGCTGATCCGGGATGGCCCAAGCTACCACCTGGGAAGAACCCACCCTCGAGGTCGGTGAAGTCCTTCTCTGAAACAAAACAAACGACGTTGATTTTGATGAACTCGCAAGATTATATATAGAGCTTTAGCTCGATGAGGCTTTCAAGGTTATATGGCTCTTTTGCATAACGCTGATTTTATTTATGAAAAACATAACTCAATGGCATCGACTATTCAGACTATTTTCAAAAGAGGTAAGAAGTAACTCTTTTCTTTCATCACCTTTCTCAACATCTACCATCATCAACCACTGTACCTGTTCATCAAAGGCACCTCCCCAAATCACCCTCGAGGAAGCTCACCTTGCAATCTTGAAGTGGTACCTTTAGTACCCCGGTTTTAATCATTCCGTTCAAGTTATTCTATGATCTTATCGTCCTTTTCCAAGTTGTCCGTAACCGTGGACACGGCTTTTCAAAAAGATTTACCCTGCAGGGGTGTACAATGTTTGCCACGGGTACCGTCCGGCCCATTACCTGCGCATTAGCTCTCTTCCTTGGAAAGCCGGCTGGGTGGGAGCGGTGTCGACTTCTCCCTCGTTAAGGACTTTTCAGGATCATCAGTGGTAGTAGGGCAGCCAGTACCTGCAACACCCGCCCCACAGCCACTCATTTTCCTAACACCACCATCCTCATCCCAGTTCATACCACCATCATCACGCACGTGCAAATGGAAGCCCGAACTAGAGGACCCTGGCTAGCCCCGCTCGAGTTATTTAGTCTATGAGGGTTCCTGCAATTGCATAGGCCTCACGCATGGTTGCACGCTCAGTCTTGGTTCGGGAGGTAAAGAACTCGCACCTAGGCGGCGAGAACGAGACAAAGCACCACAACCACAGTGGCCTCTCATCCCAACCTTTAAGCATCTTATTACCTGTTACCACAATTCTCCACCTCATCTGAACATTTCACACCTGTTTCCAACATGAAATATCCATCGGACGGATAACAATTGCCTAAGCATGGCTAAGCATCAACATCGCATAGTTTAGTATCTCAGGCCAACAATACAAACCTATGGATAATAGGAGGGAAGCAGGTATTGACATCGGAAACTTAATGCAACTATAGGATACTCTAATCCAACAAAATTGACATTTAGAACCGCATGCAATATTATAGTGGAGAAAATATTTGCGGAAACATAGGATAAGATATGCTCAGAGGGGGGGATTACGCTTGCCTTGATCAAGGTACTTGTAGTACGGCTCTTCGGGGTATTGCGGTGGAACCCCGGCTGCTTGATCTAACGAAGCAGAACAACAGAAGAACAATCAATCACCACACAAGTTTTAACAAATGCAATGTGCAAACACATGATGACATGACATTTTAAATCCCCGGAACGAGGATGATTCAACTATTCAAATTAAACGGAGTTCGGAGGCTAGTTGGAATAGATGACATCCTAGGGTTATCTTGCATATGAAATGACATGAACATGTTAGGATGCATGGTTTAGGGATTAAACAATCTTGTAACCAGTACTAAGGGTGAGATGAAGGTTGGTGTTGAAACAGATTAAAATTTGAGTATCCGGAATGAAATCCGGAAAATTCCGGTTCTAGTACCGGGAGCAATCCGGTTTCAGGTCCGGAGAATTCCGGGTTTGGCACCAGAAGAAAAAGATCTGGAAATATTTCTGGGTGTAAACCGGGTGTATTCCGGGCGAAACTGGAGGAGTCCAGTAGCTATTTCGCTAATCCGGTATAGATTCCGGAAAAATCCGGGTCTGGTACCGGATTTTCCAAATCGACGGTAACGTGATACTCCTACTGCGATTCGACGAGCTTGCAAGTTATCGAGGGAAAAGGAGAGCACTGGGAGGGGCATTAGCTCACCCTGAGCTCGTGTGTGTGCTCGGCGAGGTCGGAGAGGAACGGGAACGGCGGGAATCGAGCTTGTCGGGCGACAACCGTGGTCGGGGAAGACGAGGACGGCGGCGACAATGCGGGCGGCCCCGGCTCGATTCCTTTGGCGAGGATGGAGAGGACGACGAGGCAAAGCTTCCTGCGGTCTTCGTTTTGCTCGGGAGACTTCAATCCGTGGCGTCGAGCTCGGCCATGGCGCGGCGGCGTGGAGCTCGCGGGGAGGAAGAAAGGAGAGGAACGGGAGGATAAGGTCGGGGATGGAGTGGGGAGCGGGTGGGGCTGGCGTGGTGCTTCTCTTCCGTGCAGGGGAGAGGGTAGAGGGGGCCTGACATCGAGCTGCTGCGGCGCGAGCGACGAGCTCAGTCACTACAGGATGAAGACGATGCTTGTCTGGTTCATCCGGTATGGATTCCGGAATTTTCCGGGTCTGATACCGGATGAACTTTCTTGACCAAAACTGGAACTGCTTTGGTATTTGTGGTTGCCGAAAGCAAACACAATTGAATTTGCAAGGATTGAATTTCGTTGTGCCCTTGACCTCATTTGTTTTAAGTTGTTTAGCAGTTTAACAATGGATGCCATGATGCTATGATGCATGAATGAAGCAAAAGCGAAAATTTTACTCAGGTTTTCGGGGTCTCAAACTTCGGGCTGTTACAAATCTACCCCACTTACAGGAATCTCGTCCCGAGATTCTAAGATTGCGGAAAGAAGTCGGGATACTCCTCACGAAGACTAGACTCTCGTTCCCAAGTTGCTTCTTCCTCGGAATGGTGAGACCACTGGATTTTGAGGAACTTGGTAGTCTTGTTACGGGTCTTCCTTTCGGCTTCATCCAGGATACGGATAGGATGTTCGCGATAGTGAGATCTTCCTGGAGATCCAGCTCCTCATGATTGACCCCATGGATAGGATCCTTGAAACACCATCGAAGTTGGGAGACATGAAATACATCATGTACATTTGGGAATTTGACCGATAACTCCAATTGATAAGAAAGATCTCCTCGCTTGGCCAGAACGGTGAAAGGTCCAACATAGCGAGGTGCCAATTTCCCTTTGATTCCGAAGCGACGAACGCCACGAAGGGAGAGACGCGGAGATAAGCTTTATCACCAATTTCATAGTGAATTTCCTGATGATGCTTATCATAGTAGCTCTTCTGCCTAGACTGAGCAATCTTCAGATTCTCTCTTATGATTCTGACCTTCTCCTCAGCTTCATTGATCACATCCGGACCAAAGAGTGCTCTCTCTCCGGTCTCGGACCAATTTAGAGGAGTGCGGCATTTTCTTCCATATAGAGCCTCGAAGGAGCCATGCCCAGACTAGCTTGATAGCTATTGTTGTAGGAGAACTCCGCGAAAGGGAGATACTTTTCCCAACCCTTGCCAAAAGAGATTACACATGCCCGAAGCATGTCTTCCAAACTTGGTTCACTCTTTCGGTCTGACCATCAGTTTGAGGATGGTAGGCGGTACTGAAGTTGAGACGGGACCCCATAGCAGTTTGGAAACTCTGCCAAAACTTGGATACAAAGATACTTCCACGGTCCGATATGATCCTCAGAGGGACCCCATGCAATGGAACAATACGAGCCAAATATAAGTCAGCAAGTTGACTTGCCCGTATATCATCACGGACTGGTAGGAAGTGAGCAACCTTGGAAAGGCGATCAATGATTACCCAAATTGCATTGTTGCCCTTTTGAGATCGGGGAAACCGGTGATGAAGTCCATACCAATTTCATCCCATTTCCACTCGGGACGGCAATAGGGCGAAGAGTATCGGAGGTCTTTGATGTTCAGCCTTTACCCGTCGACAGGTGTCGCATTCAGCAACATACTTGGCAATTTCTCGTTTCATACGAGTCCACCAGAATTGTGGCGAAGGTCTTGGTACATCTTGGTACTACCGGGATGAATAGAGAGAGGAGATTCATGAGCTTCTTGGAGGATCAACTCCCTCAATTTTCGTTTCTTTGGCACTACCAAGCGGTCACCAAAATAAACAACTCCGGATTCATTGACAGAAAAACATTTTGCCTTCCCGCTAGCAATGTTCTCCTTGATTTTTAGAATACCCTTGTCACGAGTTTGAGCATCCTTAATCTGGTCTACAAGAGTAGATTTGATCTCCAGATTTGCTAGATAGCCAGGGAACCATTTCTAAGTTCAAACGAGAGAACTCTTCATGGAGGGCAGGTTGGCCTTTTCAATCATCAGATTGTTGCAATAGGACTTCCGACTTAGCGCGTCAGCCACGACGTTTGCTTTGCCGGGTTGATAGTTCAGACTCACATTGTAGTCTGTGATTAACTCCAACCAACGCCTTTGCCTGAGATTTAAATCCGGCTGGGTGAAGAGGTACTTCAGACTCTTGTGATCCGAGAAGATCTCGCAACGGTTACCAAACAGGTATGGTCTCCATTGCTTCAAAGCATAGACCACAGCGGCAAGTTCTAGATCATGAGTTGGGTAATTGTGCTCATGCGGCTTCAATTGGCGAGAAGCATGCCACCACATGGCCATCTTGCATTAGTACACAACCCAAGCCTTGTAGAGAGGCGTCACAGAAGAACGAAATCCTTGCTTGTGTCCGGCAGGACAAGCACAGGAGCGGACGTGAGTTTGGCTTTCAGTGTTTTGAAGCTCTCTTCAGCTTCGGCCGTCCATACGAACTTTTTATCCTTCTTGAGAAGGTCAGTCAGGCCTTGGCTATCTTGGAGAAACCTTCGATGAATCGGCGGTAATAACCTGCCAATCCGAGAAAGCTACGGATGTCCTTGACTGACATTGGAGTTTTCCAATCCAGAATGGACTGAATCTTGTCAGGAATGACAGCCACACCATTAGCGGATATCACATGACCAAGGAAGATGAGATTATCCAACCAAAACTCACACTTGGAGAACTTGGCATAGAGGCGGTGTTCTCGAAGTCGTGTCAGAACCAAACGAAGATGTTCGGCATGCTCTTCATCGGTTTTGGAATAAACGAGGATGTCATCGATGTAAATGACGACAAACTTGTCAAGATAATCCATGAAGAGTTCATGAGCCTCATGAAAGTAGCTGGAGCATTGTGAGACCAAAGGACATGACGGTATACTCATATGAGCCATAGCGAGTAACAAATGCCGTCTTTGGAATATCCTCCTTTCTGATTTTTATCTGATGGTACCTGACCTCAGATCCATCTTGGAGAATACCGTTGCACCAGCTAACTGATCCAACAGATCATTGATGCGAGGAATAGGATACTTGTTCTTGATTGTCACCGCATTCAACGGTCGATAGTCAGAGACTAGACGAGGCACGGTAGAATCCCTCTTCTTGACAAAGAGTACCGGACAACCCCATGGTGAACTGCTAGGCTGGATGAACTCCTTTGCTAACAGCTGATCAATTTGCTCTTTCAACAGAGCCAACTCTTCCACCGGCATACGGTAGGGCTTCTTGGAAATTGGAGCGGTACCGGGAAGTAGATCTATGACAAACTCCACACTTCGGTCAGGAGGCATGCCAGGCAATTCTTCCGGGAACACATCCGGGAAGTCACACACC
The DNA here is from genome assembly GCA_947311845.1 of Poa pratensis. NCBI lineage: Eukaryota > Viridiplantae > Streptophyta > Magnoliopsida > Poales > Poaceae > Poa > Poa pratensis. The sequence goes on from CAMZMU010000078.1 coordinate 24,458,340, forward strand.
ACGTGTATGTCCTGGATTTCAGGAGGGGATTCGCCTTCCATAAAGCAAAGGAGAATCTCAGGTGAGTTGGGTATGATGGAGGACGGAGGTCTTGACAGTGCAGACCAATACTTCACACTGTCACCGGAAGAATTGGTCACGGTGACGGTCTTGGCAGCACAGTCGAGATTAGCCTGGTATTTGGCTAGCCAGTTCATGCCCAGTATGACATCAATGCCACTTGACCTCAGAGCTACCAAAGCGAAAGGAAAGAGTAGTAACCGATAGTAATCTGAACTTCAGGAGTAACCCCATCGGTTTGCCATTTGGAGCCAGGAGTGGCGATCACCAAGGGACACTCATTTCTCAAACGGTATTTTGTGGTCTTTTGCAAAAGCTATGGATATGAATGAATGCGATGCTCCAGAATCAAACAAAACTGTAGCACGTTGTTGTTGATTCGTAACTCACCCATAGACGCCGGGGTCCTCTTCAGCTTCTTCAGCAGAGATGTGGTTCAGGCGACCACGCACAATAGGTCCAGCCTTGCCAGCTGGAGTGGCAGGGGCTCGTGCAGGAGTTATCGCGAGAGGTGCCTTCTGGGGGCACTCCCTGGAGTAGTGGCCAGCCTGGCCACAGGTGTAGCAAGTGAGTCCAGGTGGAGCAGGTAGCATAGGACGGTACCCACTCCCGCCTACCCCAAGTGTCGAAGTAGTGGGGCGCGGAGGAGGTGGCCTGTATCCCGGTCCGGCATGAATGGAGCAGCGGCACAGCGCTGTAGGGAACAAACACCCTGCGCTTCTTGCTCTCAGAACCCGAGGAACTCTGGTGGTCCCCGTGTGCGGGCCTCTTGGAAGCTCAAGTTCCTTTCTTCCTTGCTCGAGAGTAAAGCCTGGTTGAACAGCTCCTGGTAGGTCTGGAACCTGAAGGGCAACAACTCATAGCGGAGCTGCGGCGAAAGACCCTTGCGGAACAGCTCTTGCTTGTCAGCATCATTGGTCACGTCCCTTGGGGCGTAACGAGAGAGATGGTTGAACTCACGACCATAAGTGCGGAGGTCCATCCGTCCCTGTTGCAAATCCAGGAACTCCCTCCTCTTCAAGTCCATGATCGGCTGGGGAATGTACTCCGCACGGAAGGCAGTGCGAAATCAGCCCAGTGAAGACATGGTTGGCTGGAAACAAAGCCACATGGCTTTCCCACCAACAGCCAGCAGCACCAACCAAGAGGTAGGTGGCAAAGTTGACTTGCTCGCCAATGGGACATGAGCGCGGAGAACTTGCGCTCCAAAGCACGAAGCCAATCATCAGCTTCCAGTGGCTCCTTAGCATCAGCAAAGGTGGGTGGCTGCGAGCGCAGGAACTCAGTGAGAGTGTTGCACTCGTTCCTCCGTGCATTCTGCTGCACCAACTGCTCAAGCAAGCGCTCATTGCGCCCACGGTTCTCCTCAATGGCCATCAAGACCTCAGCCATCGAGGGTGGTGGCGGCAGATCATCCTCATCATCATTGTGGTTACCGCGACCACCACGGCCTCCACGGCCTCCTCGAGCCATTCTGGAGATTTGACAATGACACGTTAGTATCTTTCTCCGAATGGTCGAACAATAGCATTAGCGTCTACACAAGTACACAGACTAGGGACGATAATACTTTGCGAGAAGGAAAACAACAAGATAGAACTTGGGTCAAAGATCAGCATCATGTGCTACTAGTGAGAGTTAAGAAATCACAACTTAACACACTCTAGTTGACACAATCCGGGACCTTATGTTCAAGTCCGTGGGTTAAAACCCAAAGAAAGGATCAAATGATTGACTCGGTAGGAACAAACATCTGATTGATTTGGATTGCAACGCAGCGGGAGCAACGTGACACATAACACTAAAGGTCGAACCCACCCCGTTTCTAATCATTTTGAAGTAACAGACGAGAGTAAAACCTTTAATCAAATCGAGGTAAGATTGCTCCGAGATTAGAGGGTAACCAGATAAGGAGTAAAAAGAATCCTAAGATGGTTTTCACAACTCATTTTTAGGTTAAAAATATTTTCACAAACACTAGACTCAACATCGACCAGTAGAAGGGTTTCCTACAGGCAGTACTGCTCTGATACCAACTTGTGGCGCCCCGACCCGACTGTTATACAGTGATGCTGTGTGTCACCGGTTAAGCGATACAACCGGAGGTTACGGGTTTACCAATCCCCGGCCAAAACCTTTGGCAGGCGTTGCTCGGAATGGATCATCGGCAACGCAACACCCCGATTGATGCCTTAACACAGGCACAACCCTCAATGCATAATAGAGAGATCAAGACTTGTGGAACAACTGGCACATCACAGACTCTACGACACAAATCATATAGTTCAACTCTTATAATAGAGAAAGATAGCAAATGACAACCAGAGGTCACAGACCCAACATTACAACAAGCGGAAGCGAATTAGGTTGTTCTAAACAACAAGATCCAAATATGGCCTAAGAGGCCTACAGATAAACATCACAGCGCCAGCTGTTCCGGGATGTCCCAAGCTGCCACCTGGGAACCCCAGACTACTCGTCGACGTCCACAAAGAACCCACCTTCGAGGTCGGTGAAGTCCTCCTCTGAAACAAAACAAACGACGTTGAGTTCGACGAACTCGCAAGATTATATAAGAGCTTTAGCTCGATGAGGCTTTCAAGTTTATGGCTGTTTTGCATAAAGCTGATTTTATTTATGAAAACATAACTCAAAGGCATCGACTATTCAGAGTATTTTCAAAAGAGGTAAGAAGTAACTCTTTCTTTCATCACCTTTCACACATCACCATCATCAACCACTGTACCTGTTCATCAAAGGCACCTCCCCGAATCACCCTCGAGGAAGCTCACCTTGCAATCTTGAGTGGTACCTTAGTACCCAGTTTTTAATCATTCCGTTAAGTTATTCTATGATCTTATCGTCCTTTCCCAAGTTGTCCTAACCGTGGACACGGCTTTTCGAAAAGATTTAACCCTGCAGGGGTGTACAATGTTTGCCACGCGTACCGTCCGGCCCATTACCTGCGCATTAGCTCTCTTCCTTGGAAAGCCGGCTGGGTGGGAGCGGTGTCGACTTCTCCCTCGTTAAGGACTTTCCAGGATCATCAGTGGCGGTAGGACAGCCAGGACCCAACACCCGCCCCACGCCACTCATTTTCCTAACACCACCATCCTCATCCCAGTTCATACCACCATCATCACGCACGCGCAAATGGAAGCCCGAACTAGAGGACCCTGGCTAGCCCCGCTCGAGTTATTTAGTCTATGAGGGTTCCTGCAATGCATAGGCCTCACGCATGGTTGCACGCTCAGTCTTGGTTCGGGAGGTAAAGAACTCGCACCTAGGCGGCGAGAACGAGACAAAGCACCACAACCACAGTGGCCTCTCATCCCCACCTTTAAGCATCTTATTACCTGTTACCACAATTCTCCACCATCATCTGAACATTTCACACCTGTTTCCAACATGAATATCCATCGACGGATAACATTCTAAGCATGGCTAAGCATCAACATAGCATAGTTTAGTATCTCAGGCCAACAATACAAACCTATGGATAATAGGAGGGAAACAGGTATTGGCATCGGAAACTTAATGCAACTATAGGATACTCTAATCCAAAAAATTGACATTTAGAACCGCATGCAATATTATAGTGGAGAAAATATTTGCGGAAACATAGGATAAGATATGCTCAGAGGGGGGATTACGCTTGCCTTGATCAAGGTATGGTAGTACGGCTCTTCGGGTATTGCGGTGGAACCCCGGCTGCTTGATCTACGAAGCAAACAACGGAAGAACAATCAATCACCACACAAGTTTTAACAAATGCAATCCGCAAACACATGATGACATGACATTTTAAATCCCTGGAACGAGGATGATTCAACTATTCAAATTAAACGAGTTCGAGGCTTGGAGGAACACATCTCGAATGCACCGTGGAGTTAAGTAAAGTAGCATCCTTTTTGTTAGTTGGAATAGATGACATCCTAGGTTATCTTGCATATGAAAAGACATGAACATGTTAGGATGCATGGTTTAGGGGATTAAACAATCTTGTAACCAGTACTAAGGGTGAGATGAAGGTTGGTGTTGCAACAGATTAAAATTTGAGTATCCGGAATGAAATCTGAAAATTCCGTTCTGGTACCGGAGGGAGCAATCCAGTTTCAGGTCCGAAGAATTCCGGGTTTGGCACCGGAAGAAAAAAGATCCAGAAATATTTCCGGGTGTAAACCGGGTGTATTTCCGGCGAAACTGGAGGAGTCCCAGTAGCTATTTCGCTAATCCGTATAGAATTCCGGAAAAATCCGGGTCTGGTACCGGATTTCCAATCGACGGTAACGTGATACTCCTACTGCAATTCGACGAGCTAGCAAGTTATCGAGGAAAAGGAGAGCACTGGGAGGGGCGTTCCTCACCCTGAGCTCGTGTGTGTGCTCGCGCGAGGTCGGAGAGGAACGGGAACGGCGG